>OZ024735.1:27334985-27934985 GCA_964016875.1 Fallopia convolvulus
TTATTTTTGCCAGTCAATCGGTTTGGAGCTTTGGAGATAACGGAAAAAGAAAGCCATGATCTGGCCGTTGCTAAGGATACGAAGATTGCAACTATGGATGGGATTCAGAAAAAGAATATTACATGTCAAACTTCCAAAAACAAGGAAATTACGGAGAATATAAATTTGGAAATGCCGATTGCAATTGGTGGGCTAAAGCAAATTGATATTGGAAATGCTGTAGCCAAAGGTGTACAAGGGCTTACGGGTTTCAACATGGGCAAATCAAATGGGCTGATCCAAGGTAAAGCCCAAGTGGAAAGGAGGAAACCTAAAATAGGAAGATCAGAAGGAGTTTTCTCATCAAAGAAAAACGCAAAAGATGGGGGCCAAAGGGTTTAATCGAGGATGGACCAAAAAAGAGGCAGAGAAATTCTGAATTTGATAATAGTCAGTAGGGCTGTCAAAATTTGACCCGACCCAAGAAACCCGCCCGACCCGCCCGACTCCGAACCCGACCCGATCCGAGAAAAAGATAAAAAGTTTTATACCCGAGACATGTTTGACCCGAACTAATTTGACCCGAATCCGAAAAAACCCGAACTCGAGATTAACCCAAACCCGATTATACCCGAATGTACTAAGCCTGATACAACCCGATATCCGATGCTACCCGACCCGAAGTCATCCGAAAATCCGAAGTTACCCGACCCGAAACCATCCGAAAATCCGAAGTTACCCGACCTGAAATCATCCGAAAATTACATTATATTTTAAAATATTAATGATAGTGAATATTTATTATAATTATGTTTTAATTTAAATGTTACATTAAATATTTAGACTCTAGAGTAGTTAAACTACAAAAACTCATCATTCAATATATGGTTTGAATCAAAATCCGGCTTACTCGAAATCAGATTAACCGATTATTCGGTCAAAGTCAAAATCCAATTCACCCAAAATCCGAAAAACCCGAAACCCGACTAAATCCGAAACTAACTAAACCCGAAACCGGACTTATCCGAAATCAAGTTGGACCGAAAACCGAATGACCTGACCGAAATTGTCCCGAAACCCGACTTTGCCCGATTAATTGAGCACCCGACCCGAATTGATCCAACCCAATTTGACCCGATTTTTAAAATATCCGAATTTGACCCGAATCCGAACTTACCCGAAACTGAATTGACCCGACCCAAACCCGATCCAACCCGCCCGATTGACACCCCTAATAGTCAGGGTGTTTCGCCTACAGCTCTTGAGAACAACATGGTTCAGAATTTCAACCGTGACCCTGGCCGGTATATTGATCCAGGGGATCAGGATTCAAGTAGTCATCATGTCGGGAAAGAATGGGTGCAGACGTCTAACAACAACGGGATTACCATGGATCTCGCAGAAAAGCAGGATGTTGAATTACATTGTCAACTATCTACTGTTCCGATCGTCGATGACGATTCCGCTATGGCGGAGAGTAGCTTGGCTAATGGGCCAAACTGATTTTCTCCTTTTGGTTTTTTTGTTTTTTGTTTTCTCTCCTTTCTTGTTGTTATGATGAATATCTTATTTTGGAATTGTTTTGGTGTAGACAAGCCAGGTTTTAGAAGAGCAATCCGATATATGTGTAGGAATCATAAAGTCGATATCTTGGCAGTGTTCGAAACGAGAGTTTCAGGTGATAGAGCTCAAGAAATTTGCGATCGTATGACGAGAGTTGACTTCTCAAATTGTGTTAGAGTTGAGGCTGTTCGTATGTCAGGGGGAGTTTGGCTTTTTTGGAAGAGGAATAATGTTCAACTAAATATCACTCATATGGACAGGCATTTTATTCAAGCGTTGTTTATTGAGAATGGCAGAAATAATCATTTGTTTGTAGTGTACGACCCTCCGACGGACACACGAAGAGAACCGTTCTGGACTAACCTGAAAAGGGCCATTAGTAGGGTCTCGGGGCCTGTGATTGTTGGAGGAGACTTCAATTGTATTAGGTTCCTACATGAGAGAGCTGGAGGTTCGGGTGGTTTACATCCTGACTCTATGACTTTCAATGACTGGTGCAATTCTCTAGGCCTCATCGATTTGGAGTTTACAGGTCCTAAGTATACTTGGAGCCGCAGATTGTCGCCAAGCTCTGTTGTTCATAAACGTCTGGATAGAATTTTCGTGAATACAGATGGAAAATTACTTTGGGAGGAGGCCAATGTGAGACATCTTCCGAAGTTCTCGTCAGATCATTGTCCGCTTCTTCTTTCTCTTGACCCTCCTTTACATCAGAATCAAAGGAGGAGACCATTCCAGTTTGAAGCGGCGTGGTTCGACCTTCAATCAAAAAATTCGTGAAAGTTGGTGCATCGATATGTTGGCTCCCGATGCGTTGAAAGTGTGAGATTTGAGTTGATAAAATGGAACAAGGATACTTTCGGTAATATTCATGTGCGTAAGAGGAATTTGCTTACATACCTTGAAGAAATACAAAACAAGATTGCTCTTTTTCCTTCAGCCAGGTTATTGGATACTGAGGCGGAGGTGGCCAAAGAAATCGAAAAGGTCCTCGAACAAGAGGAGTTACTTTGGTTTCAGAAATCAAGAGAGCAATGGCTCATGAGTGGTGACCGAAATACTTCTTTTTTTTCATGTTTCGACCATTGTGAGAAGAAAGCACAATCGTGTAGAAGGCCTGAAAGACGACCATGGTATGTGGATTGATTCGAGTGAAGAGTTGGAAAAACTTGCTGTCAACTTTTATAAGGATTTGTATACGGCTGAAGTTCTGGATATGAATGGCAATCATGTTTTGTTGAGTAATTTTCCTGGTATTGAAACTGATGAGAAAATCAGACTTGTGAGAGCTATTTCTGATGAGGAAATTTGGAAGGCGGTCCGTAGCATGGGTGCTTTTAAGGCGCCCGACATTGACGGGTTTCAACCTGGATTTTTTCAGAAGTGTTGGGAAACGGTGGGCAGGTCAGTCATCACGTTCGTCAAGGATTTTTTCCGTACAAGTCAGCTCCCCGAGGGAATTAATGATACACTCATTGTACTCCTTGCCAAGGTGGATAAACCGGAGAAAATCAATCAGTTCAGGCCGATCAGTCTTTGTAATGTGTTGTATAAGATTATTACTAAGATCATCACGATGAGGTTGCAGCCCGTATTATCTAGTATCATAGGCCCGACTCAGGGTAGTTTTCTTCCGGGCCGTATGATAACTGACAACATAGTGATCACGTAAGAGGTTGTACATTCCATGAGAAGGAAAAAAGGGCGTAAAGGGTGGATGATCCTTAAGCTAGACTTAGAGAAAGCGTATGATAGACTGAGTTGGCGGTTCATAGAAGACTCCGTGAGGTGTGCCGGTTTGCCTGATCAGATTACTAGGTGGGTGATGTCGTGTGTTTCGTCAACTCGGATGCAACTGCTTTGGAATGGAGAGGTGACTAGCCAATTTGAAGCGTCGAGGGGTGTCCGACAAGGGGACCCGATGTCCCCCTATCTCTTTTTGATGTGCATTGAACGACTTAGCCATGTCATTTTGGATTCGGTTAGTAAAGGAGAGTGGAAACCAATCAAGATTACGAGACGAGGCCCGTCACTATCTCATATTTTCTTTGCCGATGATATCCTATTGTTTGCGGAAGCTTCGGTTAGACAACTTCGGGTTATCAAACGCTGCATTGACGAGTTTTGTGCAACCTCGGGGCAGAAAATCAGCTCTCATAAGTCGAAACTGTTTTTATCTCCCAATGTGGATTGTGCTACTGCCCGTGCTCTCAAAGAGGAGAGTGGTTTTGAGGTGACGAATAACCTTGGTAATTACCTTGGTATGCCCATTCTTCACAAACAGGTTAATAAGGACACCTTCTCCAGCCTCATGGACAAATTCAACTCATGTCTTGCGGGATGGAAAGCTAAATATTTAAGCTTTGCAGGTAGAGTGACGCTTGCGAAATCGGTTTTAACGTCCATTCCGGTTTACACCATGTAAAGTGCCTTGTTGCCGAACAGCCTTTGTAATTCAATTGACAAGTCGGTGAGGGCGTTTATTTGGGGTAGTTCAAGGGAACGCAAGCGAATGCACAAAGTGGCGTGGGAGGAAGTCATCAAACCAAAATCTCAAGGTGGTTTGGGACTACGCTCAATGAGGGATATGAATCTTGCCTTGCTCGGGAAAATGGGTTGGCGTTTCATCATGAGTGATGGAGAGTTATGGACAACGGTGCTTCAACACAAGTATATTGAATGTGCGCTTGGAGATTCCAATGCTATCTCTCATATTTGGAAAGGTTTAAAAGCTGGGCTAGTGCAGGTTGTCAATAAGGGTGTTAAGTGGCACTTGAGAGATGGCGATTCGATTCGCTTTTGGACTAACATTTGGCTTCTGGATGGTCCACTGATTGATGTTGCGTTGGGTACTGTTGCTGCAGATCAACGTGAGCTGAATGTGAGCAGCTACTGGACTTTGGATGGCTGCTGGGATTGGACTGCTTTAGCTCCTTATCTCCCGCATTTGGTTATGATGTGGTTAGCTGCTGTTTCTGTTCTACAACACCAGGACTCAGAGGAAGATCAGATTGGTTGGAGGCACATACCTGATGGGAATTTTACAGTTGGGTCCGGGTATAATCTTATCCAAGGCAATTATGACAGATTGGTCATTGACGCTGGGTTCTATCGCTGCGTTTGGAAGCTGCAAACAACGGAAAGAATTAGGCACTTCATTTGGTTAGCCAACAAAGGAGGAATTATGTCTAATGTTGAACGATATAGGCGACATACTGCCACGTCAAGGAGCTGTGTGCATTATACTAACATGGACGAGACATACGAGCACCTTTTTCGTGATTGTCCGAAGGTTAGTGTGATTTGGCTTAATTTGAAAGCTACTGACATGTGTAATGTGTTCTTCCAGGTTCCGTTCGCCAACTGGCTTAGAGAAAACATTCTCTCTTCTAAGGGCACCGACTCCCTGGAATGGCGTTCCATTTTTGTGACCGCTCTATGGTGGATTTGGCATTGGCGAAACACCATGTTTTTCAAAGAAGATGTGATCATTTCAGATAGGGCGAGTTTCATTTTGGATAGGGCTAAGGAATACGTGAGTACTGCAGGTATGTGTTTTCCTTTGAATTCGAATGGTAGTACTAGTGTGCAGGATATTAGATGGATCAAACCTGCGTCGGGATGGGTGAAGTTGAATACAGACGGAGTTGTAAGAGAAGGGACCCAAGCTGCGGCAGGAGGAGTGTTACGAGATGATAATGGTCAATGGATTCATGGATTTCTACATCACATTGGAGCACCGTGCCGATGGCGGAGCTTTGGGGGCTGAGAGATGGACTCGAGATCGCGTGGAGCAAGGGTGTCAGACAAGCTATTGTTGAGTGTGATTCTCAAGTGGTTGTTGGTTTGTTAAATAGTACTATTAATAAGAGTCATCCGTTATATAGCCTGGTTAAACAATGCCAAGACTTTTTAAGTAGGAAGTGGATTATCCAGTTCCGGCATGTGTATCGAGAGGTGAATACGGTTGCCGATCGCCTCGCGTCTCTTGCTTTTCAGTTTCCTATAGGTTTCCATGTATTGAGTGCCCCGCCAGAGGGGATTATTTCTTTGCTTTCTGATGATGTTAGGGGTCGGGCTATCCCCCGTTTACTGATTACTTAGCCCATTTTTATTATTAATAAAATGTCTCCTTGAGGGGTCGGAGAGTACTGTCTTTCCTTCCACCAAAAAAAAATTAATAATAAAAAATTAGCATTGAAATTCGGAAATTCCCAACTTTACCGGGATTTTGAGCATATAAAATTTGACTCTCGATTCATTTTACTTGCAATTTCTTGCTTCCGTTTCACATTTCTTCATCTTAAATGGGTCTCTCCCAAATCCTAAACCGCTGTCCGAGAACACTCGGACTCTTCCGAATCCGCAGTAAAACTGAATATTTCCTCAAACTTGTGCTCCCAAATGTTGAAATTCCTGCTGAATCGTCACATGACTCTTGCTATAATCATCAATTCCGGTGGGAAATTGCAAGCGCTGTCTTTCACAGGTCAATTCATGGGAATTCGACGGAAGCCGGAGCTTCGAATGCGGATGAGGAGGAGAAAAACACACAAGCTGCATCGGAGCAAACCATGAAAAAAGCGGAAGAAATTTGCAAACTGATATCAACTCAACCGAGCAATTCAGTTCTTGAAACTGCCCTTGCAAATTTGCCTCCTGAAATTGAAGTTTCGCCTGCTCTGGTTTTAGAGGTTTTGAAGAAGCTAAGCAATGCAGGTGTTTTAGCACTTGCTTTCTTCAGGTGGGCAGAGAAGCAAAACGGGTTTAAGCACACATCCGATAGCTACAATGCATTGATTGACGCCTTGGGCAAAATCAAACAGTTCAACCTGATATGGGTGTTTGTTGAATCCATGAAAGAAAAAAGATTACTGACAAAGGACACATTTATGTTGATCATAAGGAGATATGCTAGGGCAAAGAAAAGCACAGAGGCTGTAGAGGCCTTTGAGAAGATGGAAGCATTTGGATTGAAGCCAGATTTGTCAGATTTCAACAGATTTCTCGACACCCTCTGCAAGTCCAGACAAGTTAAGAAAGCCCAGGAGGTGTTCGATAAAATGTCTAAGAGAAGTTTCACTTTCACACCTGATAACAAGACCTATAGCATACTTCTACAAGGCTGGGGCCAGGAGCAGGACTTGTCGAAGCTAGATGAAGTTTACAAACAGATGAAGAGTGATGGGTTTGAGCCAGATAATGTGACCTACGGAATTCTCATGAATTCATACTGCAAGGCGGGGAAAATTGATACAGCAGTAGACATGTTTCATGAAATGCAATCCAAGAATTGTGAGCCTAGTCCTCCAATCTACTGTACTCTGATTCATGGGTTAGGTTCAGCTAAAAGATTGGGTGAAGCACTCAAGTTTTTTGAGATGTCCAAAGCTAGCGGCGTAATGCCTGAAGCTCCTACTTACAACACAGTTATCGGTTCATATTGCTGGTCTCTGAAATTTGATGATGCATACAAAACAATAGATGAGATGAGAAAATCTGAGGTTGGCCCCAATTCCAGAACTTATGATATACTCCTCCATCATTTGATCAAGGCACATCGATTTGATGAAGCTTGTGAAGTTTTCAGGAAGATGAGGAATGAGAAAGGTTGTCAACCGACGCTTAGCACTTACGAAATCATGCTGAGGATGTTTTGTAACCAAGGGAAAGTTGGGAAAGCTATAAAGGTGTGGGATCAGATGAAGTCTCAGGGGATTTTACCTAATATGCACATGTTTGCGACGCTTATAAATAGGATGTGCCATGAGAAGATGTTGGACGATGCTTGTAAGTATTTTGAGGAGATGCTGGATGTGGGTATTAGGCCACCTGGTCCATTGTTCAGTCATCTTAAACAGAGTCTTGTTGCTGGTGGGAAGAAGGATACTTTTGTTAGTTTGTCTCAGAAGTTGGGTAAAATTAGGAGTACACCTATAAATGGTTGAGGATACAAAGAAAGATTGATGCTGCTGTAGTTTGTGATCACATCTAATGAAACTTTTGGCTCTGATGTTTTTGGTTTGGGTACATTTTAATTGAGTTTTGATATTGTTATGTTAATTTGATGTTGGAAATTCAGGCAAATATAAAGAGAATAACCAAGATCACAGAGATCAACTCTGATTCTTCAAGTATTTGCCTGATAACAATATCCTACTAAGGTATGTACTAGATCTATTCTTATAAACATAATCATCGCTAAATTTGTCTTGATTATTAGGGTAAATATCTGAATTTTCTAAATAGTTGATTATTAGGGTAAAGTGGTAGACAAGACATTAATTAGTATGCAATCGGATTCTCCATTGTATATAAATTACTACTTCACAATCAATGATTTCAACGTGCTTGTGGAGGGATATCATAAGCCCTTCTATTGCCCCCATCTTGATTTGTTCAGTGATTTTATGAACAGAACCTTGTGAGGATATCAAGCTTTTACTAATACTTGTTTCCAGAATTCCAGCTCAACCCACTTATTAGTTATTACTAATTGGTTTCTTGCATCTATTCGATCCTACTTAGTATGATAACTAGTTTTTGGGTTTGTTTCTTGTCTAAAAATAGCCTTAATCAATCAACTCGCTTCAAGCAAGATAACATAGATCAACTGCCAAAATGGGGGGCATTATAAGCACGCTTGTGGCTGCCTTGTCAAACACGGCCACTGCAATTGCCGCCTCAACATTTGCCACATCGGCAACGTCAGTCTTGGGGGAACTACACGAGGCCAATTGAATACCCTCTGGCGGCACGAGTTGGTGTCATCTGGTTCCCCCAAGACTGGTGTTGCTGCCAATGTGGCAAATGTTGAGGCGTGGTGGCCGTGTTGGCAACAGTAGCCCCTATTCTGGGAGATGATTTGTGTAATCTTGCTTGAAGTGAGTTGATTTATTAAGGCTATTTTTAGACAAGAAAAAAAACCCTAGAATGAGAATAATTGACTGTCATATCGAATAGATGCAAGAAACCAATTAGTATTAAGTTGATCGAGATGTAAACAAGATATTGATTAGTAAAAAGTTGATATCCTCACAAGGTTCTATTTAGAAAATCATTCAACAAATCAATCAAGGTAGGGCAACAAAAGGGATTTTGATATAACTTCAGAAGCATATTAATATCGTTGATTGGGGATGTGAAATAGTAATGTATAGACAGTGGAGAATCCAACTGCATACTAAATTGTTTTCTTGTTTATCCTATTAATCAACTATTCAGAAAATTCAAATATTTAAAGACAAATTTAGTTATGATTAAGTTTATAAGAATACATACTACTATACTAGTACAAATATTAGTGGGAATATTGTTATCATAGAAAGACTTGAAGAAGCGAGTTGATCTATGCGACTTGAAGATGCATTCAA
Organism: Fallopia convolvulus; assembly: GCA_964016875.1. Lineage (NCBI taxonomy): Eukaryota > Viridiplantae > Streptophyta > Magnoliopsida > Caryophyllales > Polygonaceae > Fallopia > Fallopia convolvulus. The sequence continues at coordinate 27,343,901 of OZ024735.1, forward strand.
AGATAGGGCAGGAGAAATTATATGTTGGATTTCCCATTTTTGGCAATGGTATCCCATTACTTGATCACACATTGAAAATGTGTGATCTAGACTTCTAGTACATACCTTAGTGATCGAGAACATTGTAACTAACCAGTTTAGTGAGTAGTAAAAACCCAATAAAAGCACTACTATGTTTAACTTAGGTGGCATTTGCATATTTTGGGTAACTTTTTGTGATTTTTTGTACTCCCTCCTATTCAAATTAATTGTCGTTTTAGCACTTCAAATTTGATCCATTTTATGTCGTTTTAGGTTTTCTAGACAATTGATTAGGAGTGAGTTATGAAAATTGTTATTGAAATGTATTTTTATTAATTATTGTTATTCATTCATTGGTTGAAAAAAGGTGATGAGTGGTAAATTTTATAGAGTTTAATTAATGCTTTTTTTAATTCTTGTATCGAAAGCTAAAACGACAATTATTTTGGATAAGAGGGAGTATTTAACTAGAGGTTTTTGAGAAGGATTTTTTTTGCAATTGTCCCGGCTTTGAATACAAGAAACAACATCAATCAGTGAGTAGAGAATACGGACCTTTTTTCTTGTAACAGGCATACCATGAGATTCAATGAACAAATTGAGCCACTTTAACGTGTTCTCTAAATAAAACAAGGGCATGTGAAAAAAATGAATTACAAGGTGAAAAAGTAAGTATACTTACTGCAGATAAAACCACAAAGGGCCAATCCCCAAAATACGTTGATGATCAAGCAGCTCTCACTCTAAAGCCAAATAACAGCAGGCCAAATCTCAGAATGCAGAGCAGGATCATTTTCTAGTATTCTCAACTTTGCTAAACTATTAACATGCTTTTAAGCAGAATGAAGCAACTGATCTCTCGTGTAAACTTCTGATTTCAACCACCAATTGTGGCAACAGTCTTCAAATACCAGACTCAGAACCTACTTGCATTGAGTTGACTGTGATCTCAAATCATCCATGAGATTCACCAATGACTCCGAAAACTTCTTTGCCTGAGGACCAGGCTTCAAGGAATTAACATCACCCCAATACGAGCAACTGTCAGTAAACAAACTATCTCGTCCTGTGCACCATGTCCCGGGTGTAACCCGATTATGCCTACGTTTGAGAATTTTCTCATCAATCAGAGAAAGGAGTGGGTCGTCTTTAAGGAATTGTCTTGCAAAAGCAGATCCGCTCTGAGCCATTTGATCATAGTTGGAAATGTTTAGAAATTGGGGCTCCATCTTTGGAGGGTTATCCCAAATCATGTACCTCAAATCGCTGTTGACTGTTGTGTTACTGAACTCGGGTGAGTTGCAGATTACTGAGTGGAAGTACCCTTCTTGGGGCAGTATTACATTGGTGAAATACATTAAGACTGTCCTTGGGAGATTATCATACCCAAGTATGCAATACTCCAGAAAGTGCCGGCTTAACATGACCCATGGTGAACCTGCAAGAATAAACAAGGTTTTCACTGAACTTCTGAGTCTGTTGACAAATTGACAGAGGTAATTTTTTCTATCAGATAATTGGTAAGCAGTAATGGGGATTGGAGAATAAGCTACTCATATTGAAGGAATGGGCTCAAGTAGAGTTGTGACCTATAAAGTAAAATCTAATGGATTAGATTTTATCCCATTTGTCTATCTTTGTTTTACCTTGTTAGAGTTCATCCATTTATGATTAGGGTCATAGTAACTCTATAGACATAGTAATTTCACTGGATCCAACCCGAATTTTGAACGGTGATCCTGAAATTAAGACTACTTTTTTAGTGAAGAAATTAAGAAAATATTAGAAATCATGATTAAATGGATTTACCCCATTTCTAGAGTTGGCTGGACAAGAGTGGAGTCAAAGGAAATAAGACAGTGTAAATGATGGATGGTTCTAGAGTTTAGACTGGATGTAAAATTTGAAATACAATGTCAAACATGCAGTAAAAACTAAATGTGTCTATATTCCTATTGATTTATCATCTTATACAAACGAGCTGTTAAAGCCTTAGATTTAGATGTTTGCCTGTGAAAACTTTGAATGCCTCTGGTGTAGGTCGCTTTTGAGTTGCAGTAAATATCTGACTCCTCCTAAACAAGTAAGTTGATGGGTCAACAACTATAGGATGGATCCTGTCTTTCCTGCAGTTATATCAAATCATATTATGCAACTGGTAAGATAAATACATGACAGATAATGTTAAAAGATCATAAACAAGAGTCTGCCTACTCTTTCCATCCAAGGTCACTTGTGTGATCAAGAAAATTGAGGTCTCTACTGACCGTGGACATCACATAGGATAGGTCTGCAACGTTACAGAAAGAAGCAAAGGCAATTTAGCTAACTACAAGGCTAGTTTGAGAGATATTAATCCTCATAATATGTATACATAACTGCAGAATATAACAAGAGAAATATATCATCAAATTCATGCAGGTGAAAATAAGTTTTTAAAACTAATAAAATGTTTCATAATTTAGTTCCTCACTAAAGCTACAGACATGCTGTACAGAAGTCCCAGTTTCAACATGGCCACCAAATCATCACCTAATTTTACTTTTATGTTTTGAATGTCTCCAGTTTATGTAAATCCTCTAAATTACAGAGATCTATAAAGAACCTCTTCATAAAATATAACTAGCATAATATTAGCAATAGAACAGTTACAACTCTCCGACAACTAAAATCCTTGTCTTAGAAAATTTTGTCACTGTTAAGATTACACTTGAGTTTAATGTGAGAATAATTTCTCAATAGAATAATGGCTTCCATTCTTAAAACATGAGGGGAGCTTCAGTAGAAAAACAAGTCATCCTCAAGAGGAATGTATCAGAATTATATGCCAAATCAAATGCACTTAAGACTAGTAGCAACAGGTAACATTATATCAGTAAAATTCAACAAAATAAGGAAGATGTGCCATTGGAAAAGCTAATGATAAGCACAGCTCTACAACAGTCAGATGCTCTCTCAACAAAAGAATTATGCATGAACATTTTGTAGGGTCAATCCCTATCCTTCATCCTTTGAAGGTATTATTATTAACACAAAGAGTTGCTGCTAATATAGGAAGTAGTTACTGAAAATTTAACCTTATTTATGGGGGTGTTTAAGAAAAGATAGCAGCTTCATATCTGAATCCTCAATATCTTTAGCAAGTTAGTGTTTCACCATCCAATTTCTGTTCCGTCATCAACCTTATCCATTGAGAGGAGAGTAGTAGAGAGGAAGAACAAGAATAGGCATAATAGAGGTCTAATCAAAAGGCTTCACCCAGGAATCAGGAACAGCAATTAATTGCATAGGTTCCTAGTTACAAGGAATTATATAGTAGTAAGAATGTGTAAGAAGCCAATTAGACATTTCATGTTAAGGAAACATTGTTTGTATAATGAGATTTTGGATTTTGGGTATCAGATCAGTCATTTGACAGTTGAGCAGCTGTGACAATTATGATCCACAGGGATTATAAAAATTTCTAGGACACATCATTCTGGTAAAATCTATGCTGGATTCAGATGATAGTTGAAGCAGATAAAGATTAAGTTCAAGAAACCTCTGCACAAAGCCGATCCCCAAGGACCAAATTTATTCTACTCACATGAGGCTCATAATGGATGGTTAAATCCCAGCCTCAAATGAGAATTCAACCCTAAAGTTAGAACTGAGAAGTATAACTGGATTGTAACTTTACAGGATAATGACAATTTATGCACTCCAGAAGAGCTTGAATGTTCTCATCGGAAGAATATCTAATGATGCTTCATCAGATCAAATCAAATGCAGATGCCGGAAAAGAAGAAAATGATCAAACATGTTGGATACACATATTACTAATGCAGGCTATAAATAGCATCTACAAGATGCAACAAAAATCCAAAGCCCAATCTCCTATTCTAAGCTAGTCATTAATTCAGGATGCAAATAATTTCAAACAAACAACTGTAAATCAATAAATGCAAGTGAAGTACAACTGCCAGTAATATTAGCAAAACATGTACTTCCTCAGTTCCAAGCAGTCATAACATACAAAAAAACTAGCTGAGAAATTAGCAAATGAATGGCAGAAAGCCAAGCCCAAAAAAACAGTCATTCTCTCCAAGTCCAAGCAGCATGGTCCTCAATGTTTATTACCCCTAACATGAAAATTGACAGTAAATGCAAGATTCCAACACTGCCCATAATAGCAACCTAAATCAAATCAATAGAGCAACACAAAAAGTCTAACACAACAAAATCCAACCTAAAAGGTGAGGAGACCGTGCAGAAAAAATTAACTCTACCAAATATGCTATAACGGGAAAGAAATCACAAACAATCATCAAATCCAGCTCATTATCACAAAATCGGATATATCAAATAAATGTACCAACATTGCACATATTGGAAATAGCAAGTACAAATTACCATCCTGAGTTAGCAGAGGATAATCCAAGGCACTCAGAAAAATGAACCAATCCCACCATCCATCCAATTTGAGCATCACGGAAGCTGCCCGGAGTGTGGCAGCGACGTTGGTGCTGCCCATGTAGGTCAGCCAATCCGGCTTCCCAATCACATCAACATTGCCAAAAGCCTGAATCGCCGGAACCGAGATCACGGCCGCAGCCAACGCATCTCTCTCCTCCGCCGACGCATCCATGGAGAGGTGTAACAGGTACCGATTCCTGGGATGGTAAACGGCGAGCAAGAGCCTGAAGATGCGCTCCTGATCGCCACGGTCACCGTAGATGTAATACGCGAAGGAAGGAGGTTGCTGATCTCCCCGACCACCGGACCCGGCAGCACCAGTTGGCCCGTTGTTAATGGCCCGGGAGGTGAAGTAGTAAGAGGTGGTGCTGAGGCCGGAGATGCCGGAGAGGAAGAGGAGGAAGGAGACGAACAGGGCGGAGAAGAGTAAGAACAGCAATTTCTTCTTATCAGCACCCATCGTGATTCCGTTTTTAGTCTCACTACCATATGTTAGAATTCGAAGAGCGCCGACCTCAAATCGTAAGGGGTAGATGGGAGGATCATCGAGCTTGAGATCGCTTCCGATTCGGACAATTTGACCGGTTAGTGCCCGATCTGGACACCATTAACGTTGATAATCGAAGCTCATATTCAGCCAGGAACAGAGGCAAAGGACGAAGATGCCGGAAGCTTGAAATTCGCAAAGAGGCTCGATTTGGGTGTTTCAACCAATAGGTGGAAAATTGGAATGATTTAGGTTTGAATTTCGGATTTTAATTAGAGTTTTGCGCGTTTTGGGTGCGTTTCTGGACGAATTCAAAGACGGTTGCTTGATTCTTTGTTAGGGTTAGGGTTTGGTGTTTATTGCAGAGATAGATTGGTGCCAGAACTGTTCTGATTTCTAGTTGAGAGAAGTTGAAGACGATCACTACCATTCCCGTGCACTATTTTTCGATTTGATTTTAATCTTTTTTTTTAAATTTTTTACTGGTATTTGAAGATTTAGATCGCTTATTTGCTGTTAGTAATCTTCCGTTGTCTGTAATACGGGTATCTCAAGTTTTGGTTACCACTCTCCAGCGCTGCAATTTGAGAAACACGCGCCGTAGATCAACGGCTCCAAGCTCGTCAGATGGAAACGTGTCAGAAAATCAAAGGGTTGTTCAGATTCTAGTGGAGCCCTTAATACGGAGATTGATTTGGTTAATTAACTGATATCACACATTCACACATGGGGCTTAAGACTTATTTTTAGGTGGAACCCACGTCAGCGGTGTTGTCGCTGGATCATGGACGTGTATTGTGTTATTATTAAAATATCTAATTTTGGAGCAAATAAATCAAATATATGCTCGTGTCCTGAAGTAGAACTTAAACGAGCTAAATAAATAGTCACAACATCCTCAAACCTAACACAAAAACTAAAATAAACAATAGAATAAAAAACTACAATAATTCGAATAAGACCAAAATCATAAGCGGTTCTAATAACAATATCTCACTCGGCTGATATAACACAACTAAAACAAACTTCTGAAATTGTCATACGACGCTTCTGACCAAATGTTCTTTCATATGTACTGAGAGATTCAGTTAGCGTTGATCATTCGTGCAAGATTGTCTTAGTAGAAAGTGTGCTAGCAGGAGTGAAAATAATAAGAACGACTCTGATGTCGAAAATGCTGAGGAGAAAGCAACTTGAGATATCCAAGAAGACAATCCCACCGCACACAATATCATGACATAAGAAAACAATGGACAACCTTGTCGTGAACCCTTGGTTGGAATACTTCGAACAAGAATACCACCAGTAGTCCAAATAGAGCCAAATAGTAGTGGTTTTTTCTTGATCAAATCTAGTCCCTTGATGAAATAATTCATGTGGATACACCCAAATTTCCTGTAAGCAAAACAAAAGATTGGGAGTCTTTCAAATTGGATGTCAAACCAGATAGTTTCTATCCCATCCACAATTTTCATATGCTTAATGAGAATTTTGATACATTAGTGTTTACACGAACCAAAAAGACAAAATCCAAATTCAATAGAGCAGAGTCACTAATATCTTTTTCCATGGCTACCATACGCAAAGGCATAGGCAAATCTTGAACCTGAATCCTATTTTGCATGGCATTAAGATTGATTGGTATAGAAGCAATGGACTTCCCACTAAGGCAGATATCAAATCTTGACAATGGCAATAGAGCATCATCAAGATTTGATAACCTAATCTTATTCTAGAATATCTCCTTTCTTAAGTATTCAGTATTATTATCTTATGTGATCTTTTGTATTGTCAATTATATATCCCTAGAATTAAGGAGTACGTATTATGGGAAGCTTCTCCCTACTCTTGTATAAATACCCATCCTTGTTATTAATAAAAGACACACAAAGTTTATCCTTATACTCTCCTTATATGGTATCAGCCTAAACGATCTAGGCCTACCCAAACACGAAACCATCCATCATGACTGACGCTTCTATGCTTCTCCCAAATTCACTCGTCCCTTCGGAGCCATTCATTATTGTGCATCTTCCTAGCATAATAAAGCTTACACCTACCAATAACATTGGTTGGAAAAACCAACTTCAAGCCACCTTGGAGGGCTATGATCTTTTCCGCGTTATTGATGAATCTCATCCTCTTCCACCCAATACAATTACAAATCCTGAGAATGTGTCTCACCCTCTCTCTAATCCGGCCCATGGGTCTTGGAAGAGACAAGATCGACTCTTATATGGGGCGGTCTTGGGCACACACTCTCATTCGGTTCATCCTTTGGTGACTCGAGCAACCACAACAAAAGAAGTTTGGGACATTCTCAAACAAACCTATGTGACTGCCTCATGCGGTCACATTAAACAAATCAAGTACAATCTAAGCCATGCCGAGAAGGAATCTCGTTCTATATCCGAGTACATGTACTCAATGCGTGAGTCGGCGGATTTACTTTCCTCTGTAACACCCTCGTTTTTCCCTCAGAGATATTACCGCCAGTGACCTCGGAATTTACACCCCAAAGCCACCCGAGGCTTTCACGGTATTCAAGATATAAATAATAATGATAATTCAATATATATTAAAACCAAATGTACAACTTTCACAATCTTGAATAATCCAAATACTTGCGGAAAAGTGAGAATAAATATTCTTGAAAAAAACGGAAGTAAAATTCTTGAAGGCGGTCCTTACAGACCAAGGATCTCGACCTTAAAACTATAAACGAGTTATTCAAAAGAAACTTGAAAAGTCTTCAAGTGCTTCAATCTCTAATCACCACTCCTTTACTCTCTGATGTTTCTAATAGGGACGGTTGACACCAGTCGGCCATGCAAAAGAAATAAAGCGGTCGGTCAGTCTAATGAAAGGCTACGCAAGTGGAATTTTATGTGAGGTTCTTGTGATCTTAGTTGCATTATGACCACCGGTCTCCGAATGAAAGCCGGTCGATGGCATAACCCAAATAATCTCACGGAATGAGAAATATGATAAAAAGAGATTAGGACACCACAAGGCTATGGTTCCTTAGGAACGAGAAAGGTTATGTTGGGAACTTTAGTTATCAACCAAGATTTCGAAAAGCCTCCGTCGACTTATCAAATCTACAACCAGCCTCATTGAATGCGTGTAGTCCGAATTCAGATTGGAAAGTAGATTAATCAAAGCTGGGAGCTAGAGTGGTTTTCCAAGTTGTAGTCACCACCCTAAACACGTTTTAATGGGTGTGCACTAGCACTTATCTTATTTAATTATAAAACATTGCTTTCAAGTTGGTAGCTTGTAAGATGGCAACGCGATATGCCATAAGATATAGAATCCTACAAAGAGCGAAACGGGTTCCTAAGTCCCGATGCAAGACACTAGCTAGGAGCCAAACACTCCTCAAAGCGGTTGAGCGAGTAGGGTCATTAGCAGCATTAGGGTCTAGGTCCATCCCAATGCAAAATATTATAAAGAGGCGTTCAGGGGTTAGTGAACCCCTACCCCTCGTTCTACGCTAGTCCAAAACAACGAATCTCAAAATGAGACCGTGAAACAAACAAGTGCACAAATATTGCAACCTAAATATATCCTCTAGCACATACTAGTAAGAATAATAACAATAAGCCCTATCAACTGTTGGCAGATAGGCGGCTGTGGTGGTCTGTGGTGTCCGGAACACGTCGCTGAATAGGCGGTTTCGGTGAGGATGTTCAAAAACAGAGACTGGTTTTTATGTGGGTTTCTAGATCGGTTTTTGACCAAATTCCGATTGGAAAGGGAGTGATTTTGCTTAACGTTAGATACACAATGGGAAGAGATATTTATAGGGCCAAGAATGAGCTTCAACGCTCCAAAAACGAGCCCGAAATCCTCCATTAAAGCCTTGGACACAATCCGTTGATTTCGCTCATTTATGGGTGATTTATCTTGTAATTGAATCAGGATTGATCCCCTAATTCACTCCATTGATTCCTCTATATCCTTTCTTTCTTAATCTTCGACCTTATCTTCATCCATTCGGGTTTAATTTGAACAATTTTACAAAAACGTTACATTTGACCTAGAATGAGATAGAACGAAATTTTCGGGATGATTTTGATTAAATTACCTCGAATTGATTGAGGGAACTTGTAGACGGTGAAGAAAGTGACAAATAGGTTTTTATGGAATCCATTTCCGTTTAGAAATGAGAGAGCAAGATGGTGGGGAAGAAGATCCCTCATTCTTGAATCTAATTTCAAGAATTTACATAAACCACCCTCTAGTTTAAGAAATGAACAAAAATGGCCTTGATATTAATATTTATCATTAATATCTTCTTAAAGAATAAAACTTTTATTAAAAAAATATTTTTAGAATAATTCTCTTTGTTTAAAAAAATGTTTAAACAATAATGATATCTTTCTCTTAAAATTCTAATTTTATTTATTTATTTTTTCTTTAACATATGGGTAAGGTCCATTATTATTTCAAATAACCCTATAGAGGTTAGTTGCTTAACTTTCATTTAATAAAATAACTTAGGTAAGAAATATATCATTATTATGAGAATATTTCCACAATTTATTTTATTAAACAAAATAAAAAGGAAATTACATAATTGTCCTTCTTGAAAAGAGGGTTATTAAAATAGTACACCGTTAAAAATAGTTTCATCCCCTAAACTAGGTTCAACTTACTAGATATTCATCTGAGAAAAGGGAGGTTATTACAACCTCTTTGGATTCTCCAATTTCAAAAGAGGACTTCACTGATCACATTCTAAAGGGGCTTGACGACACTTTTCAAGTTGTCATTGATAGTGTGAATATGCGAGATGTCGCTATTTTGTTCGAGGAATTGCATGAAAAGCTAATTATGCATGAAATCCGAATAAAAAAGGCGAGGAAGCCGGAGAACACAATCACTGCCTTTGCTGCTCAGTCCAAACCCGTGAAGAATCGAGGTAAGTCAACTAATTCTCACTCCAACTGGCAGTTCTCTAACTCTTCCTCCAAACCACAAAATGGGCCCGCCTTTTCACACTCTCACCCTTCCTCTTCAAAACCACCTTTAAACAATCAATCCTACCAATCCAAGCCTTTTAAAGGGCGTTGCCAATGGTGCAAAGAACAAGGGCATGCTATGTCTCACTGTCACGACTTGCGCACTCACTTTCCCAATCTACCTTTACCCGATTCCAGCCGATTTCATGTCAACCAAACACCACCACAAGTGAATTATGCTGCTAAAAATCCCACTAACTAACAATGGCTCATGGACAGTGGTTCTTCAAACCATCTTACCAATGATCTCCAAAACTTGTCCCTTCATTATCTGTATAATGGCCCGGGCGAAATTGTGGTCGGTAATGACGCATGATTGCAAATTTCAAATCAAGGTTCACTTTCTCTTAAGTCTACAAAGCACATTTTTCCTTTGTCAAATGTTTTACATGTTCCTACCATATCTAAAAACATACTTTCGATTTCACAGTTCACAAAACAAGCTAATCTTGGAATATAGTTTTTGTCAAATTGTTTTCTTGTGAAGGATACTCAAACGGGGGAAACTCTGCTTAAAGGTCCCTGCATCGATGGAGTTTATCTATGGTCTCATTGCTCACTCACCACCAATCATGTTCAACTTCATCTTTCTTCGTTTTACATCACAAGCTCGGGCATCCATCATCAAAAGTCTTTCAATTTCTTTCAAAGAAGTTCAAGTAATCTAGTGTTCCTTTCAAGCAATCGGATTGTATAGCTTGTCAAACAAATAAGAGTCACAAACTCCCTTTTGGTGTCTCATCTGTTCTTTCAACTTATCCTCTTGAATAATATACTCTGATGTATGGACCTCGCTTGTTATTTCAATCGATGGTTTTTGATATTATGTGGTGTTTGTTGATCATTTCACACGCTACTCTTGGTTATTTCCTAAGAAAAAGAAGTCTGATGTGTTTAATGTGTTTGTCAGTTTCCGCTCTCTTGTCGAAAACTTTTTCAAAACACAAATCAAAATTTTCTATACTGATAATGGTGGTGAGTTTATGGCGTTAAAATCCTTTCTAGCCTCAAATGGTATATCTCACTATACCTCTCTGCCTCACACACCCGAACACAATGGACTTTCGAAAAGAAAACATCGTCATATAGTTGAAACTAGTCTTGCTTTATTGCATAACTCACATGTACCTCTTCGGTTTTAGCCTTATGCTTTTCGGATGGCAATTTACTTCATCAAGCGTCTTCCATCTAAGCACTTGAGCAATGAATCCCCATATTATAAACTCCTTTGACAACAACCTGATTACATGAGATCAAAAAGCTTTGATTGTCTTTGTTTTCCTTGGCTCAAACCTTACACTTCTCACAAACTAGAGCAAAAATCAAAACATGTGTTTTTCTTGGTTATTCTTTAATTCAAAATGCTTTCCAATGCCTTGATCCGATCACAAATCGAGTCTATGTATCACGGCATGTTCGGTTCTTAGAATCGGAATTTCCTTTCAAAACCATAAACCTTAAACTGACACCATAGGTAAGAAATGGGGTTCAATTTCCTTACCTTTAGTGTCTACCCATGGAACCACAAATCAGCCTCCATCACCCGTTGCATCACAAATACGACCTACTTCACCATCAAGTCAACCTCCCTCTACAAGTCAACCTTCAACGGCCCCCACACCAACTCCAACTCACATAACAAATCCCACAAATCATGCCCTCTCTGATTCTATCCCCTTCCAAAATTGTGCAGGATCAATTCAAGCAATGCCCATATCTTCTAATCCTATCCAAATCAATTTCCCAACCCACTTTCCTAATCAAAATCTCATAATCATGCCTCCTGATCACCTTCCCTTCCTATTTGAAAATTTGCCTTCACTTTCTACAAATTCCACGTCCAATCCTACACCACCCCCACAACCTTCAAGAGTCATCAACCGCTCCAAAAACAACATTAATAAGCCCATCCAAAAATTAAACCTACATGCTCAATCAACTACACCAACTGAACCAAAAACCATAATTCAAGCTCTTAAAGATCCCGATTGGAGAACTACCATGCAAAGTGAGTTTGACGCCTTATTTTCTAATCGGACTTGGAGTCTAGTTCCTCCCTCTCCCACTCAAAACCTCGTTGGTTGTAAATGGGTGTACCGAATCAAATATCTTGTTGATGGCTCCATTGATCGGTACAAAGCTTGCCTTGTTGTCAAAGGGTTCCATCAACGAGAAGGATGGGACTATACCGAAACCTTTAGTCCGGTGATTAAAACTGTTACGGTTCATCTCATTCTCACCATTGCTGTTTCACGGAATTGGCCATTAAGACAAATTGATGTCAACAATGCCAACCACCTGGATTCCATTAAAACTTACAAGAAGAAGTTTTTATATGCCAACCACCTGGATTCATTGACAAGAGCAAACCGGACTATGTTTATCGTCTAAACAAGGCAATCTATGGGCTTAAACAAGCGCCACGGGCATGGTACAACGAATTAAAGGGCTACTTGCAACACATTGGCTTTCGTAACTCCATATCGGACGCCTCCTTATTCATGTATCACAAGTGTGGCATCTCAGTGTTCTTATTAGTGTACGTCGATGACATCATTGTCACCGGTAACAATTCCGACTCCATCAACACCTTAATTTGACAACTTGCCACCAAGTTCTCCATCAAAGATCTTGGCCCCTTGTCTTATTTCTTGGGTGTTGAGGTTGTTCCCACATATGCCGGGTTGTTCTTGTCTCAATAGAAGTACATACTTGACACCGTTGCAAAGGCAGGCATGGAACAAACGAAACCATCTTCAACACCTATGGCCACGATACCTCTAATCCGGCATTCCGGCGATGTGCTCCCAAGTCCTACTGACTATCGTGTCATCATCGACAGTCTGCAGTACCTTTCTTTGACTCGTCTCGACATTGTCTTTGCGAAGAACAAATTATCCCAATTCATGCAATATCCCATGTCCGATCATTGGGCTGCGCTAAGCGACTTCTCCGGTATCTCCAAGGCACTATCAATCTTGGAATCACCATCTCCGTGGAACCCTCTCCTTCTCTCCATGCATTCTCTGATGCTGATTGGGCTGGAGATCATGATGATTTTATCTCCACAACAGGATATATTCTATACTATGGTCAGACTCCAATCTCGTGGAGCTCTAAGAAGCAACGGTCTATTGCTCGGTCCTCGACAAAGGCGATTGGATCCATAATCAAACTGTACATTACCTGTTTGTTCTTGTGAGAAGAGGAAAGAACAAGAAAGATGAAAATGGTAACACTGACTAGAGACGAGACCGGAACAAACCACAAGAACGGTGGAAATCGTCACAAAACTGAACGGACAAACCTGAGCAAAGATGCCCAGACTCTACCCCTAGAGAAAGAGTGGAAGGGGACGAAAAAAAAAATTTGTGCTAAAAATTACCATTGTTTTTTACCATAAATAAAATAAAATAAAGTGGTAATTTTTTTTGTCAATCGAGTTATTTTAAAAATTAACATTATGTTTCGCATGGAACATTTTAAAAGAATATATAGTGTTGGACTTCCAATCAAGTTAATTTTCACTCTATTAATTTTTTAAAACGTATCTAGAAAGTATCTTGGGAAATTGCTACTATTATTTTTTGATATTAAGAATTAGTTATTTTCTGGATGTTATGATTTTTCATTGTTACATGGAATGTAACAATGCTGCTGATTTCCTTGCTAGAAGACGCATCAATGTTTTGTTGCTTCGTAATGTTGTTTCAAGCTTGCATTCTGCTACGTCGATTGATGTTGCTTAAACTTCTTCTTTTAGTTCTAATTTTAGTCAACATCCTTCATTTTTGGAGTTTCTAAAGATCATCCGCAATGATGATTTAGGGTAGCCTTGTAATAGACGAGTTGTCTAATGTTTGTCTTGTATTGTTTAAAAAAGAAGTTTTTTTTCACTTATTTTAATGTGTTTATAAATAAAGAAAATTATGTTTTTAGGTTACGAGATAGCTCACAATTAGAGCTAGGAGTTGCATTGCAATAATAAAACAGAAATTGTTGCCAAGAGAACTCAATCTTAATTGGATTGCTAGAAATTTGTCATATACTAGGAGACTTGAATTAACAAGAGTTGTCATCTATTGGGTATATCATGTACAACTTCTAGTTCAAGGTATTTTTCTTCCCTAAAGAACTTGTCAAAGCACTTAATTTTGTTCTTGGAAATCTTTGAGGAGGGACGAAAAAATCGAAAAGTACCCACTACATGGTCTTCGCCGACCAATTAAGAAAAGACTAAGGGTTGGGGCTGCAAGAACTTTTGTCTTAAAACATACATGGCATCTTTTGGCCAGCTTTCATTTGATAGCATTGAATCCATCTTATTACCATTTGGTAACATGAGGACATAGAGATTATGTTGTATATATTTATTAACCTTATGTATTTTCTTTGTTTGTGTTGTAGCTTATTGCCCAAGCTAGGGTTTTAGTTTTAGTTTTCTTATTAGTAAATATTTTGGAGCGTAAAAGTTGAATTTCTTATTGACAAAGAAGTTATTCATAAAACCTCTACATAGGCCCAAAAGGGAAGAAATATAAATTAGATAAATTATATACTAATATACAACTCAATATACTCCCTTAAGTTGGAGCATGAGATCACAAATGCCCAACTTGCCCAACAAAAGATGAAACTACCAAGATCCAAGGGCCTTAGTAAGGATATTAGCCAACTGAACATGAGTGTGAATGTGAGAAGTACGAACAATCTTAACAAGAAGAAGATCCCAAATAAAGTGACAATCAACCACAATGTGCTTGGTACGATCATGGAAAATCAAGTTAGCAACAATGTGAAGCGCAGATTGACTATCACAAAACAAATTCATAGGGCTAGCGTGAATAATTCCAAGAGACTTCAACAAAGCTCTCAACCAAAGTAACTCACAACATGCACTAGCTAGCCATAGAACGATTTTCAACCTCAACAATAGAATGTGAAAATGTAGACTGCTTCTTGATCTTCCATGAGATAGGAGAAGAGTCAATCTAAATATAATAACCTTTAACAGAACATCGTATCATAGGACAAGAGGCGTAATTGAAATCACAAAAAGCAGTAAGCTCAAGTTGGATCGACTAGAGAGGGAGACGCCCTGGCTTGGGTGATTCTTCAAATACCATAGAAACCGAACTACAATATCCCAATGGTCAGTGGTGGGGCTCTACATAAATTTTGCTAAGGTATGGACATCATAGCATAACTCTAAACAAGTAATAGTTAGGTATATCAACCGACCAAAATGTCGATGATAACGATCAAGAGCATCAAGAACTTGAGCAGTAGATAAAGCAAGTTTGTGATTCTATTCCATAGGAAAATCACATGGCTTGCCAACAAGAGGAACAGACCCAGAAAGGATATCAAGAATGTACTTGCGCTAACATAAGAATTGTAATACCCTGATATTTTATAGAAGAAAAAAACTATAGAATTTTTTTAAAAGGTAAAGGATTTATTAACTCGTCACACTCGCTATTCAAATTCCGGCGTGAAAAGAAAAAAAATAAAACTTTGTTAATCATTTTATCTCATAAATAATTGAATAGTTGTAATATTTTATAGAGAAGATTTTTTTTTTAAAAAGAAAAAGAAAATTGAGTGGGGAGATGGAATTCAACCCACTCAATTTGCTATACTCTAAGACCAATCAATTTGGGCCTGACCCGAACACGTCGACCTATTCTCGTCCCAATTGAACTAAGAAAGAGTGTGAAAGAAGAAAAAAAATATAAAAAGGGAGTGTTGTCTCCTTACTAGACTCGAACCTAGCACCTCTTGCACACTTTCCCTTCCCCTCCCACAATACCAACTTAACTTTCTACCTTATTAAGACAATGTTTTTTTATCTAATATCTCCTGGAGCCTGAACTCCTAAACGAAAATGACGAGTCATAGCCATATCCAACACCTAGGTAGCTTCCTCGAGCCACTCCCCTAGTATTTTTTTTCCAAGATTTCCGACCTGCTTCGCCTCCCCTACAACGCCCTAAACACGCAATGTCAGTTGGCCTTTAAATCATATATATAAAGGATCAAATCAAGAGGAGAAAGAGACAGAATTTTTTCAACCTAAAGGTCCGAGTTGTTCAAAGATCGATTCCAAACTCGTTTCTTCACCAAAATTGGTGATTCAAGTTCCTAATTGTAGATGAAGAAATTGTCTAAAAAAGCCCTCAATCAATTGAGCACAAACACCACAAAAATCGAGCAAAAAATTCACCCAAACCAGTCGACCTTGTGTAGTTCAAGTTTTTCCGAGCTGCAGACGAACGACTTTTACCACGCTCATGTGCCTCCGTCCCACCTTCATATTCCCCATCTTTGTTGACATAAGATAGGGGGTGACGAGAGGTCTCAGCCTCCGCACGTTTTGACCTCTCAAAACATCTAGTGCCACTCCTACGAGCCTGTGAACAGGGCTTGACAACCAATTCGGACTGATTCCAGGAGAACAGTTGGCGATGAGCGGTTTTCACGACCACCGCCCGCCGTCTTCGATCCATCCACCGTCGAGTAGTCCGAAATGGGAACGGCTCGTGTTTTATATCCCGCACCACATTAAGCAGTCGGTAAAGGGAGTGGTTGGTTGTCGGCTGTTGTTTGAAGCGTCACCGGTGGCCACCTCTCGACGATGATGTTCACCGGTGAAGTTGACTTGTTGCGCTGATTTTCGTTTTGGAAAAGAAGAAGAGAAGTGTGGGCTGACCCACCTAAGTTTTTGTGCACATCACTTGAACTTATTTTCGACCCGTTAAACATGTTGGTCAATCGCCCGAACCACTCTTCAATAGCGGACTGAGAAGTCCTTATTCATGGAGATCTTAACATCGAAATTTAGGCAAGTGGATGGAACTCTTGCCCTTTCTATTAAACGTTAATGTGCATTCATGCTCCATTTAATATTCATACTTGTTTGAGAAGAACTTGTTTGATCAATAAATGAACTTAGGTTTATTTATTACTTAGAGATAATGACTTCGTTAAGCCTTATTATTATTCGCACTACGCTAATACTGGACCTTAGGACCAATGTTTGCGGTCTTGTTTGTTTAAAGTGTCTCGTTTAGAGACCTGTCTTGAAATAGTATAGAATAAGGTGTTGGACATAAGTTTTGAACCACCTTTTTATAAGATTATATTATATGTAGGTCATGACTCTACTCTTATCCCGTTGACTAAAGTCTTAAGCAATGTCGAAAAAGGAAGGTTTCGTCTAAAGTCTTAAGCAATGTCACACGGAAAAGAAATGTTGGCTAAAGTCTTAAAGCAATGTCGGAATAGGAAGTCCATCTAAAGTCTTAAGCAATGCCACATGAATTAGAAAAGTCGGCTAAAGCTTTTGCTATGCCGCATTCCAAATTCATGAATTAGGCTAAAGTCCAATGTCATGCCTATATTCAAAATTTATAATAAGGCTAAAGGTTCCGCCTTTTTGCTATGTAGAATATTTTTAAAATAATAAAGTTCCATGTCTACATTGTGGCTTAACCACATCTCGGTGATGCTCTCATCCTAACGAAATCTCGTATTTCTTTTTTGTATAATAATAGCACCAATCTATGGTCCGATAGAACCACCATCCTTATGGTGTCCTACCTCCAAAGAATTTTGTATTTCTTCTCTCTTGGGCAAGAGTATTAATCTATTTCCAAATAGAAAAGCGCCCTCGTATTATCATACCTATCTTGGAACTTCGTAGCTTTCTCGATCTCTTTTGATGGAAGTATTAACTGTTGGATTATTGACCAATCAACATCACTTGGAGATCGATACCAACATGCTCCGTTAACACCATAGCCGCCATTCACTTGCTAGTCTTTCATTAGACTAACCCGACCACCCTCTTTTCTTTTTCCCTTGCATGATCGAACATTAGGATGCAAAGATGTGTTTCTCAATGACTGAGAATTTGAAGATAGACACGGTAGAGAACATACAAAGGAAGGATCAAATCCCTAAGTTCAAGTATTCAAGAGGAGGTACACGTTCAAAGGAGTGGTTTTAAGAATTGAAGAATAAGGCAAGACAAGGTTGAGCAAAGGAAGATTTTCCTCCAAGAGCAACGTATCCAAAAGGCGGTGCACCAGCTCTCCCATCTTAAACTAAGGAACTCATCATCATATGAGTTTTCCTTGAAATATTCTTGCATTATCAATAATTCTTTTTATAATATGAGTTTTCATTCCACTATTACATCTTACGTAAAACAAATATTATTGTAATGAACTACAATTCCTTTTTATGAATAAACTTAATGCCTTTAACTCATTCTCCTCTAATTATGTATTTCAAAGCCTTAGGTGGTTCTGGGTAGGTTAATCCGGGATCACTAGTGGTAATATCCTTTAGGTTAGAAATACGGGTGTTACAAGAACAATTCCTCAGTGGACCAAGTAATCTCAATGCCCAAAAACTATTTCAACTGGCCTAAGTCTTTCATGTGAAAGCATGAGCTCAATTGTGCCTTAAGTTGGCAAAAACATTAGAATTATTCCCAACAATTATTAAATCATCAACATAAATCACATATAAATAAACACTTGACCGAAGATAACAAAATAAAGAGTAATAGGCCAAAGATTGGATAAATCTAAACTTGTAGAGTCATAGCCAACTTAGAGAACCAATTGCGAGGAGCATGTCATAAGCCATACAAAGAATAATTCAGGCGACACAACTTGCCTGGATAACTAGAAAACCTAGAGGAGGCTTCACGTAGACTTCTTCATGCAAGTCATCATGCAGTAATGCATTATGCACATCCATTTGATGTAACTCCCAATTCTTAGTAGAAGAAACAGCTAGAACTACCAAACTTAGCAACATGTGCAAAAGTCTCATTATAATCAATCCCTTCATTTTGATTATTACCTAGAACTACCAAACGAGCTTTGTAGCGCTTAATAGACCCATGAACTTTATGCTTAATGCAAAAAAACCCATTTGCAACGTACCAATACGCTTTTTACCAGCCGAAAGATCAACAAGGGACCATGTACCATTATGCTCAAGAGCGTCTATCTCAAATCTCATAGCCTAACGCCATTCAGGCGATCGAAAAACAACAGAGAAGGTGCCCAGATTAGAGTTAGCCATGACAACAACAAGGAAAGCAATATGAATAGAAGAGGACCAATTATAATTAACATAATTTGCTATGGAATAGGTGTTACCTGGCGAAGTTGATGGTTTGGATGAAAGAGAGGATGAGTTTTCTTGGTGTTGTACTATGTTACAAACATAGTCGTGTAGTTTTCCAGGGGATCACCCGATCACGGGTAGGGCGTTAGATAAGCTCTTGAATGACGATAAGAGGATTTTGAACCCCACTCCCGCATCAATCATTTGTGGAAGATCATCAAGTATTATGTTCTTGAACGACAATAGGAGGATATTAAACCCCACTCCCCCATCAACGATTTGTGTTGGGGTTTCGGGAATATGTAAAGGGTCTTAACAATGACTAGAGGAGATTGAACCCTACTCCCAAATTCATCTATCTGTGTGGGGGCCGAAAGAGACACATCAAAATCTGTAGTAGGAGTAGAAATAGAAGGATGGCTAATCGATGGAGAGTTTGTGTGTGGTATTTTGGAAATATCAATGTGAAAATGGAAATGAGATTCATAGAACACAATGTCTCTAGACACAAAACGTTTTAGTTTCCAAATCATAAACAGTCCAACCTTTTTGACCTCTAGGAAAGACATTTTCAAGCCTTTGGAGCAAAAATTTTTGGATTACGGGGCAAAGTAGAAGCATAACACAAACATCCAAGCGTACACAAATGACCATAACTAGTAGGATGTCCGTAAAGCATTTCAAACGAAATCTTATTTTGGAGCAGAGGGTTGGGTGTTCGGTTTATCAAATATCCATCAGTTAGTACACAATCACCCCAAAATGCAAGAGTTTGCATGAAAGTGCAGAGTGCGTGCGACATTCAAGATATGTCAATGCGCTTTCTTTCTGCTCTAGCATTTTGTTGCGGCGTACTAACACAAGAAGTTTCAAATAAGATTCCATTTTTTTCAAAATAATGATGCAGACACATAAATTCTATTTTGTTATCGCTCCTAAAAGCTTTAACATGTTTGTCAAATTGCTTCATTGTCTTAGCGTAGAAATTTTTACTCACCCGATGATTGTTGATGATTTACTTTTCTTAAGAAATATCCAAACACCCCTAGTAAAATCATCAACAATAGTTAAAAAATATCCATTTTCAACTCTGATGTGGGATTTACAATGGATCCAACACAACTCCTTCACGTGAAAAGATTGGGCTCTTAATTAGCTCCATTTTGAGAGGAAGAAACTTCTGGTAAATTGCCTTATAAAGCCCGACTTTTCGGTTTGGAAGAGTTTGTTGGAGCTGAGGGGCCTCATGACAACAAATTTTAGTGCCGCGGAATGCAAGAAAATTATGAACAGAAGAGAGAGGAAGTATATTGTGTCAATGCAATTTATGATCGTTCTTTGAACATGCCTAAATGCTCCTTCTCAATGTGGATGGCCGTCAAAGCTAGGCGTCCGACCCTACGATGGTGCGAAGGGGTGGGGGAACCGCTCTACTTGTGTCTTATGTCAGTAGGGGCATGGGGGTTCAAATCATTTGTGGTTCAAATTAACATTGCTCTTTCAGCAATTTCATCATGCTCAGAGTGTGTGAGTGGGCTCATGTACAGTCGGGTGAGGAGACCCTCCAAGATTGGCTTGCAGCAACAACAAAGGTGGAAGAAAAAGAATTGAAGTCCGTTATGTTCAAAACACATGTATTGCTTGTGGGCCACAATCTACTATATCTTGTACCACAAAAATGCTAGAATCCACCAAAATGGTCCCATAGATAAATTTGAATGTTTTAAGATTGTAGCTAGAAGCTTGTTTTAGACGAAAACTACGTTTTTTTCTAAGAAATATTTCTATTTATCACGATATGTGTATAAAACTATTTACATTTCATGTATATCAAGATAAATTAAAGTACTTTTTGGCTTGAAATAGCATAAGCCCTTAGTCTTGTTAAAAATCGTATTTAAATTAGACAGACTAGAAGAAAAACCGGGAAGTTAAAAATTAACTTGTGAAACTAGGAATGAAACATACCATGCATGTAATGTTTAGGGACACCTAGACCTTGTGTACTTGTATTATTTTACAAAAATGAATGAATTATTGTTAAAAAAAAAAGAAATTAATGAAGAAAAATGGATATTATTGTTTGTTCTTGTGCATACGCGTGTTAAGAGAAGCAACCCGAATATTTATATACTAGGTAAAATTTTCTTATATAATTTCCAATGTAAAATACATTTTCTTTTCATTCTTTCACAGAGTGAATTGATTTATGATCACTTCTCATAGAAAACATACCTTTGTCACGACAACTTTTCTGGGTAGCTAGAGACTTGTTATTAATATATATAAGAGGAATGTTATTCTGACAAATAGAATATTAATAAGTTATATGTGATAAATTTGTCTAGTTGTCTACGTACTGATCTCCCTTTGTCGTTGGCTATATATATATATATATATATATATATATATATATATATATATATATATATATATATGTACCAAAACCGGCAAAAAAGTGTCAAGCACGTACAGTTGTACTTAATATTTGGGCTAGTTACAATACATGCTGCTTGATCACAGAATTCAGAACATATACATCTAGCTAGCTGTAAATTTTTTCTTGACTTGTGAATATTTACTAAGGGTTCAAATAGTCGATATATGTAGCTCACATTCAAAATTTTGACTAGAAGTATTCTCTACTTGCAAATCTCTTATTGCTATACAATTTCAAGCATATTATTAATTTATACCCGTTTGTCCTACCTTATTTTTTTTCTTCTTGTTTTTATCAAAAGGACTCATCCGATTAGTGTCGTTCTACACCATACTGGATACATCGTAGTCTTAATTTGAGGAGGATTCCAACTTGAATTTATGATCATCACTTAACAAGTCTTGACAAACTTACCAATAGACCAACTGAATATGTTTAATTTCACAGCTAGCTTTTCTTGCAGTGGATTTTTGTAGGAATATATTTCCAGATACAGAATGTTATTGGAGTTTTCAGTATATTTAAAGCTAAGGAATATGATCTGAATATAGAACAAACATCTAAATTAGCTTTGAACTAAGCACATGAAAACATGCTCTTGACATCCAAATTTTTTTAATTAGCATTAATTACATTAGTGAACATATATATTAATTATATGAGGCAACCTCCAACAAAATATTTTGCTTCTACATAATAGAACATTATCCCTCGGAATCACTTAATTGCCTCCAAGTCTTCACCTGATATATAAGTCTGCTAAGTGATCATCCGCAAGTACAAAATCGGAAAATGATTTTTTTATTTTTTTTTTATTTTTTTTGGTGGAAGTTCTTTTTTTTTTTTTTTTATCCGCACAGCAAATGCTAATCAATCAAAATCCTTGTAGAAAGTACACGAGAATCTTGAGAATTAACCTCTATATGAAAAAAACACTAACGATTAATTCAGTCTTTCATGCTAAACGTACATCTTCATTACACATTTATGTATATATGATGAACTATATATATCATGCTAGCATACAAGAGATGTTAATTAGTTACAGCACACCTTCGATCTCCAAAACAAACTTAATTAAGCTAAAGCATTGAATCTCAGAGATAGTAGCTAGCTAGTGCAGTCCATCTTCAACAACTAGCTAACCCGATCGATCGTATCCCATCGCGCAAGTCATTTTTAATTTCCTGCAGAAAAAGGCAAGCCAAAAAAAAAAGTAAATTAAATCTTCAAATCATCTGACTCCCTGAGAAGGCCACATAAATGGCATGTAATGAGGATCGGAATATCTGAAATTAGTAGCTATTTAATCATGCAAATGTAATTCAATCCCTTGTACGAACTTTTTTTCCCGATATGCCAAAAGCATATTTATGTTATGTATAATAACGTACGGCTCAGTTACATGATGTGATCATGGAAATTGCTAAATATGAACATACCAAATTCAACCGAAATTAAATCCAGTATATATATATATATATATATATATATATATATATATATATTTAAGAATGGAAACTAAAGAAATTAGACAATTTTTTTTTAGAAAAAAAGTTGGAATGAATTGAATGAATAGAAGAAAGAAAAAAAGGGAGCTCCCTTCAGTCCAAGACGTGACAGTAAGAACCGAAAACCAGCTCCTGCTTCATTGGGTCATAAGCTCCATCTTGCATATACATATATCATATATGTAATGGAATGAAGATGGGCTAATGAGTCAATGATTCAGCAGCTGAGCTTCAGTCTTTTACTCTGCCTCGAGCTGGACTGAAGAAAGCTCCTTTCCATCTCTCAAACCCTAATTAACTAACTAATATATGTATATATTAACCCCTCCCTCCCATTTACATATATTGAACAAACCCTAGAGATTTTATTTTGATTTGCAAGTATTTGTGGTTCTGCTTAGCAAAGTGGTGCTCTATTTATACACCTACAATTTCACTGTACAAACTCGTTTTTCTTAAAAAAATTAAATAAAAAAGTAGCCAAAAGTGGCGAGATATTATAATAATGAAGGGAGAAGCAAAATGGGAATCCTAAAGGCAAACCTGGGATCCGGATTTAGGGCATACACATTACTTTTTCCATCTCATGCCATGGAATGGAATCATCAAAGCCAAACTCGATTAGTTATTAATTATTTTATTGCACTTAATTAATTAGCTAGATTGAAAGGGAATTAAATTAAATTATCAAGTGGAGTATTTGAAAGTCGGATGGAAGAGACTGGAATCTGTCTCTGTAGAGAAACAAGATGCTGCCATGGCACCAGCAGACCAAGGCTGTCAAATATTATGAGACTAGGAGCCCCTCCAGCTCATCATCGATTTGACTCCATTATGTTTTGTATCCATCTTATTATTTCTTACTCTTCCACCTTCATTCATCACATGTTACTTAACATGAATCCTCTCTAAATTATATGCATCATTTAATTCACTATACACAAAAATAGAAAATGGATTATATGAGAATAATATTATTTATGGAGATAATTAAAAACTTTCACAATTATTGGATTTTGAAAAAAAAACGAACGGTTCAAATTAAAATATTATTAAATAAAAAAAATCGGACGTGTCGAATTATATTTGAAAAGAGCATGAATTATAAACGACCATATATGATTTATATTATAATTAACTGTGTACAGTTTTATCACCGACTTTATATGATTATATAACTAACTTGTACAAATTTTTAATTGAGTGTGCATGTTTTTAGACGAGTGTGCATGGTTGCGTCGTGTCTATATTTTTAGACAAGTGTGCATATTATATAAATGCGCGGGATCGGCCCCACAATGCGCGGCCGCGCTTTTGCTATCCCGCACACTTGTTCGTCAGATGAGATTGCTCGGCTTCGCTTG
Organism: Fallopia convolvulus; assembly: GCA_964016875.1. NCBI lineage: Eukaryota > Viridiplantae > Streptophyta > Magnoliopsida > Caryophyllales > Polygonaceae > Fallopia > Fallopia convolvulus. The sequence continues at coordinate 27,368,353 of OZ024735.1, forward strand.
CTCGCGATCAGCCCGAGCTTTTGGCTTAAGCTTGGCATGGCTTTCTTCTTTGCTTAGCTCTTCTCCATCCATCATCCTAGCATTCCTTAGCTCTCTTGGCTCGTCTACCACCGCCATAGTCAATCTGTACTCGCCCCGCTGTTGCTCCTGAATCTAAAAACCTGTAAAACCGAGCAAACCAGCGCATAACACCCGACAACACAAAAACCTAAAAACTACATAAAAACTAACCTAAAACTAACTAAAACATATATAAAACATGCAACTAAGCTACTCCTCTATGCAAGCTATCAAATTCCCCCATGCTTAACCCTTGCTTGTCCTCAAGCAAGACATAAATCCAATCACACCATAGAAATGCAATCTTACATCCATCTCAAGTCAAACAAACATTTCACATATAATCAAAAACCCAACCAAGACTTCCTAGCATGCATTATAATAAGCAAAAAGTAAAGACCATTCATTCATTCTAGACCTCACCAAGGTAATTGTGTTTGCACTCAAACTCTCAAGTGTTTTAAGGACGTGTTTCACTCAAAATCAACCATGAAAACTAGACTACCATATGCTTGCATCAGAGTTCTAAATCTCCACCGCTGGGGATCAAATACATAACAAAAATCAAGAGGTCTTTATAAGGCTTGTAATGGGGCCAAGGTAAAGAGAAATTTGGAAGGGATAACATTTGATCTGTGGTGCTAAATCCGGGATAAAGAACTAATCCTAAACCCAACTCAACACTTTTTCTTCTTACTTCACTTCCCAACTTCCTCTCTCAACTCCATACATTTACATTCAAACTCTTTGCTTTTTTCTTTTTTTCTTTTCTTTTGCCTCTTTTCAACTCTTTCTTTGCTACTAATGAAGACTACTAACAATTTAAGCTCAATTTTCTTTCTTTTGCTTTGCAACAAACTTTACATCTTCATTTTTTCACTTTGCTACCAAGAGTTTTAATTTCCTCTTTTTCCACCTTTCCTCCAACTCCCCCATACTTACATTAAACTCACACAAAAGCAAAAACATAACCTAAAGTCCTAAATCCCGGATGGGTCAAGCTTATTAGGCTAGGAATCATTTTGTGGAGCTAATAAAAATAGGCTCAAAGCTCAAAGAAATAAGGGTGTCAAAAACATGGATCTTGTAGGGTAGGAAGGGAAATAATAGGCTTATAAGAAACATTGCCTCAATCATTTTAATATCATGCATTCAATCATATAAAACAGCCTTGACAAAGAGTATTAACACAAGTTCTAGAGCTAGATAATCATGGTGATACACTCAAGAAATTTAGAGAACAAATATAATCATGAAAGGCCAAAAATCTCACAAGGCTAATAATTGTCTAGAACTTCAGAATGAATCAAATACTCAAGCTAAATACATGCTCCATCCTATAATCAAGTCATTTAATCAATGATCATGCTCATATCATATCAACTTCAGCAAATCATGCAAATCATGGGTTAGAACTTATACTTAACTTAGAAACACAAGAGGAATCAAACAATGGGGAAATAAGAACCTAAATGCAATATTTTTTTGTATTTTTTTGAATTTTCTGATTTTTTTCATTTTTCAGGATTTTAATCAATGCATGCAAAAATTTAAATATGACCTAATCTAATGCAACTATATGCAATGCAAACAAGTAATTCCCTTCCCCCATGCTTAAAACATACTTTGTCCCCAAAGTATAGTAAAAAGTAAAGAGAAGAGAAAAACTCACAAAACCTAGTTGTTTGGCGGGTAATAGGGCGGAAAATCTTGTGGTGGCGGCGGGTGATACTCCGAATGATACTCTGGATGCGGTGGATGGTACGGTGGAATCTCCTGTGCTGGTGGCGGCTGGTATGGCGGGAACTGAGGGTACGGAGGATCTGGAAAGGCATACTGAGGGTAAGACTGATGAGGTGGATAGCCCGCTGAACTCTATCCATCCAATCTAGTGTTGAATAGTCTGAACTGCTCATCCTGGCGGGCCTGAAAAGCAGCAAGCTGCTGATCCTGATGAGTCTGATATGATGTAAACCTCTGATCCACATAGCCTCTCATACTCTGAAGGCTCTGATCGATATGAGAAGACATGTCATTGTATCGATGCGTGTTGTCCAGCTGCATCTGTCTCATCATCTCCATCATCTGGCTATATTGTGCATCAGAGTATTGAGGATCACCTCCAGCAGGTCGAGACGGATCAAACTGTCTCTGCTGATCATCCTCCTCAAACTCATCATCCTCATCAATGTCTATATCTTCAGCAGATTCTTCCTCTTCTTCTTCTTCATCCATGGTGAAATCCTCATCCATCTCCTCTTCATCAGAATCCACCACAATAGGGACTGAAACCGTCTTTTTACCCCTAACCGGGCCCTTAACGGTATCCACATCTAAATCTTCAACCTGAACTTCAATGAACCAATTAGCTGGACTGTTCCCAATCTGCACTCGGTGTCCATCAGGAAGCTTCATTACTCTCCCAGAATCACCAATCACCCAAAAATAAGAGTTCCTGTACTTATAGAGAGCGCCTATTTTCTTCAGCATGGTAAAGTCAATAGGCAAAGGCGGTATATCAACATATAGCCTGCTCAGATCGACTCCAAAGTGCTTGGCTAGGAAAGTCACAATCCCACCAATACAAATAGCTTCACCGCCTTTGTTCCCAACATGAGCCATGTGATGCATCAGCATAGCACCCAAGTTCAGTCTCTTCCTCTTCAAACAAGCAGCTAACACAGTGACATGTTTCTTGGGACAATTGTTTTCCCCATCACCTCTCCCATTTAGAGTACTAGCAATAAATCGCTGGAAAACCTTAATAGCGGGATGAGTAATGGGAGAAGCCTTTTCTTTAGATGGCTCATACTTGGGTCTCCCTGTGATGGCTCTCCAGAAGTGCTTGTCAGCCCATGTAGCACTTGCCTCAGTCAGCACGACATCCTTTTCATAGAAGTAACTAAACCCAAACACCCTGTTGACCCCTTTCAAGGTCATCTTCCTCCTAACACCTCCTAGCCAAAACTTTATCTCTCCTTCGCCTTTGAAATCAGTAGACAAAGTACTCAGAAACTCCAGTGTTAACCCCTTAAAGGTGGGTTCACACAGCTTCAAGAACGCGCCCATGTGCAAGTATGCCCCTATCTCATTCAACAGATGAGCTATCCCGATCTCATTCATCAGGTTCCAGTCTATGAATCGAGTTGCTTTCCATTGCCTGTCCTTCAGAAGCTCAATTCGGACTATGTGACTGTTCTTTGTCAGGTTAATCCCAAAAGTTTCTGGTGTGGTCTCGCCCACCACAGCAGGTGGAACCAGATGTACTCCCTAACTAGAAGCTTGTGATGATGAAGCACCATCTTTTCTACTTCTCTTTGGAGCCATTAATTCAGAATTTCAGAAAACAACCTGCACAACACCACCAAACAAATAAGCAAACGCAATTCCGTTGTCCCGGCAAGGACTACCACATCAATATTTCACGGAATTAAGCAATTAAATCACTCAATCACTCTCTTCCCCCACTACCTAGAACAATTTAATCAAATTTCTAGGTGATTTTCGGATTTGCATGCAAAGTTCAAATAAAACACGAATCTAGACTAGAATCATGCAATAAACAAACTTTTGTAAAGGACTTAAGCCTAAATCCGAGCCTAAAGGGGTCAAATTCGAGTTTTTAGAACCAAACCTAGATCTAGATTCAATTCTACTAAAACCGAAATTTAGAGGGAGATTTGAGAAATCTTACTTGAATCCCGCTTGGTTTGGAGTTCCTTGCTTGATTTTGGTTGAAAATCCGACTTGAATGGACTTGAATGGAACTTGAGAGCTTGCCTTCAATGGAGGTTTTAGAGAAGATGTAGGAGAAAGTGGCGTTCGAATGGGAGGAAGAAGAAGGAGGCTCGTGTTTTATTAAATGGGTTTTCCGAAAACGCGGCCAATTGCGCGGGATCGCACGGAATTGCGCGGCCGCGCATTTGCTATCCCGCACAATCATGCCCCAGTTGCAATTGCTCGGCTTCGGGCCTGGGGATTGCACGACCACGCTTTTCCTTTCCCAAGCCGCGCTTTCGCAACTGAGCTTGGAATGCTCGGGTTTGCTCCTGATTCTTGACCACACATTTTTTCCATCCCAATCCCTAGTTTTTAGCCTCTGTACTTCTAAGCTTGCCCGAGTTATCTGTCAATCTGAGGATTATTTCTACCTAAACCAAAAAAACTAAATAAAACCAAAGCAAAAACTATTAAACTTAAAACGAAAAATCAAAGCAAATCTATCCTAAACCTTGGGTTGCCTCCCAAGAAGCGCTTGTTTAACGTCTTTAGCTTGACGTAAAAAGGATATCAAGAAGGATACGATCTATGGAATTCGATCTCCTTCCCATCGAACCCCATCTTCAGTGTGCCTTGCGGTATGTCAATCCTTTTATTTGCAGTCTTCAAGAATGGTCGTCCTAGCAACATAGACGTTTTTCCAACTCCCGATCACATGTCCATTACCATAAAATCAGCCGGAAATTTCAAGGAGTCCATCGTAACCCATACATCTTCAATCTTTCCTTTGGGCCTCATAGTGGAGTGATCAGCTAACTCTACTATGGTTCGGGTCTCTTTTAATGGTCCCATACCGAGTTTCTCATATAAGGAGGAAGAAATCACATTGACAGATGCACCTAAATCAATCAAAGCCTCATTCACCTTGGTGCTTCCAATCATGCAAGGAATGGTGAACATGCCAGGGTCACTGCACTTCTCAGGCAAACGCTTTTGAAACACAACAGACACATGTTCTTTCTCTTTAACTTGCTTCTGACTTTTCTCCTTCTGTCCCCTTTTCGGAGTGCACAACTGCTTCAAAAACTTAGTGTACCGAGGTACACTCTTGATCAATTTCAACAACGGGACATTTACTCTGCATGTACTGAAGACCTCGAACAGCTCTTTATCATTTTTCAATTTCCGGGTCTCTTTCAAGGCTTCCAGTTCGCCCAGATTGCGCAGCTTCGCACCCAATTGCGCGGCCGCGCTTTTGCCTTCTTGCCCGCGCAATCCCAACTGGGACTGTGTTGCGCGGGGTGCACATTGCTCGGCCGCGCTTTTAGCAGCCAAGCCGAGTAATTGGCTTTCGTTCCTCTGTTCCTCTGTTTCTTCAGCCTTGCTTAACTAGCATACTTGTCTTGCCTCAGAACCACCATAAATGGAGATAAAACTGACATTTGCCCTCGGGTTAAGCTCTGTCTGAGACGGTAGCTTACTTGAATCTCTAGCTTCCAGTTTACTTACTGCCTCAGCAATCTGACTAACTTGGTTCTCTAAATTCTTTATATATACTAGACTTAGTTTCCTGTTGAAGCTGAGTTAGAGAACCATGCATCGTAGAAACTGACTGAGTCAACTTTCGGACCATCTCCTCAGTGGACATAGCATTCTGATTCACTCCCTGAGCCTGAGGTTGGAAAGGTGGTCTGTACTGAGCTTGGCCACCTTGATGGTTGAACTGCTGATTGCTAGAATTGCCATACCTCAAATTAGGATGATCCCTCCAACCTGGATTGTAGGTGTTGGAGAAGGGGTCATACCTCGGCCTAGGTGGTCCATATCCTCCTACTGCATTCACCTCAGCATTTTGATCTTGAAGTGTAGGGCAGGAATCAGTGGGATGCATGTTATCAAAACAAATCTCACAGGCTTTCATCTGCTGTCTTCTACCTTGTTGCAAGAGCTGCTTCATCATCGTTTTTACCTCAGTGACTTCATCTTGGATTCTTGAGTTAGCCACCACAGCATTTGCAGCTCTCGAGTCAGTTTCTTTTCTGAACTGTCTTGTACCCTCAGACAGTTGTGTGAATAGTTCAAACGCAGCAGCAGAAGTCTTGTTGAGAATGTTACCTTGGCAAGCTGCATTGACCATTCTTCTCTCATCATCCAAGAGGCCATTGAAAAGATATAAAATCAGATCTTGATCAGTGTAGCCATGGAAAGGACAACTGGCTATCAACCTCTTGAATCTTTCATAGTATTCGTACAAGGACTCATTACCTTCTTGTTCAATATTACTTATTCGCTTTTTCAGATCATTGAGCCTTGTAGCAGGGAAGTACTTCTCCAGAAAAGCTTCCTTCATCTTAGCCCATGTATTAATACTTCCCGAAGCCAAGTAGTAAAACTAGTCTTTAGCCTGATCCTTGAGAGAAAAAGGAAAGGCTCTCAGTGCGATCTGGTCATGAGTCACATCAACAGGCTTCATGCTTGAGCACACAGCATACAATTCAGAAAGATGTTTGTTGGGGTCTTCACCACTAAGCCCATGGAATGAAGGCAAAAGATGGATCAACCCTGATTTCAGTTCAAACTTGACTCCCTCAGCAAGAGCAGGAAATTGCACCGCCAACGGTTGTTGTGCCAGATTCGGTGCAATTAACTGTCTCAATGTTTGGTCACCCATCTCGGCGGATTCAGCAGATTCAGATTCAGAGTCAGATTCTTCAAGAAAGAACGGCAAGGCCTGAAAGTGATTCCGGATTTCCTTCCTTAGCTTGAAGAGTGTCCTGTCGATATCTGGATCAAACAACAGGGGAGATGAGTTAGTAGCACGGGTATGAACCATATAACAGGTCCACACCCAAAACAACACGAAAGTAATAAACACAAATAGCGACGAGTCCCCGGCAACGGCGCCAAATTTGATGAGGTATTTTTCAGTCGTTTTACCTATCAAAGAATCCTAACTTAACCAATCTGAGTAGAATGGTAAGCAAGGGTCGATCCCATAGAGACTCGTGTAAATGTGTTATTGCTTAAGTGCCAAGTAACTAATAGGGGGGTTTTATTGAATGGAAATCTAAACTACTATGCAAAATTAGAAACTATCTAAGAATGCAAATTTAATCTAAGTTTGAATGCAAATATGGTTTATGAAAATATAAGAGAAATATGTTCAACTAGTTAAATCCATCATAGATATGCTTATTGATCATTGATTATCTTGATTCTCAATTCCCTTGAATAATCTATTGTGGATTATACTCCTACAAAAGATTATGACCCAAACTTCATAAATAGTTGAAAGAACTAACAGTCTAAACAACCCTAATCATTTAACAACCTAAAACAACATCTAGATTCAATTAAACGACAGCTTTACGAATCAAGTTATCAATAGAAACAAACACTTAGAGCAAACGGACATCTAAGTTATTTGTGGATTTATTCCCTTCTACAACTGAATAGCCCAAACGGGTCTAGACAATTATAGATGCTACTTTATCTAATCAACCCCGAACGGGCATTAATCAGATTAGTTGTAAATTAACCTAGAAATTCTATTAGGTGATCAATCTAACAAAACCCTAGAATAATTCTGATTCAATTAAGCACATGGAATAAAACCTATTCAAGTTGATGAGAATCAATCAAACCTCACAATACTATGAAATCTATGATTTCAATAACTAGCCAAACACAAAGAAATTAACAATGCATAATTAAATTAAAATCAAACTTACAAAGGTTCAAAAGTTCTTCCTTGAGAGAAAACCCTAGCCTCCAAAAGTATGATCAAAAGTTATCTAAATTAAAACTAACATAAAGTATTTATATGCCTCCTAAAAATATCCCTCATAAGATATATTAAACCACATACTCGGATGACATAAGCCCAAATAACCAAAGACCAAAGCCCAAAACCAAATCTCGGCCCAAATCCACGTCCGCTGAAAAGCCCAGAAAGCGCGGGATCGGCCCCACAATGCGCGGTCGCGCTTTTGCTATCCCACGCACTTGTTCGTCAGATGAGATTGCTCGGCTTCGCTTGCTCGCGATCAGCCCGAGCTTTTGGTTTAAGCTTGGCATGGCTTTCTTCTTTGCTTAGCTCTTCTCCATCCATCATCCTAGCATTCCTTAGCTCTCTTGGCTCGTCTACCACCGCCATATTCAATCTGTACTCGCCCCGCTGTTGCTCCTGAATCTAAAAACCTGTAAAACCGAGCAAACCAGCGCATAACACCCGACAACACAAAAACCTAAAAACTACATACAAAATAACCTAAAACTAACTAAAACATATATAAAACATGCAACTAAGCTACTCCTATATGCAAGCTATCAATTGGACATATATATTTCGTAACGGTGTGTGTATGGTTTTTTAATTGAGTTCATATGCTCTATTTAGATGAATGTGCATGATGATATGACTAAGTGTACATAATATTGCTATTGAGTGTACGTGCATGATTATATGAGTGAATGCCAATACGGAAAACCCTAGGGCTTACGGGCGATGCTGGCGACTGCGCTTGCAGCCTTCTCCGACCGTCTTTCTTCTATCCGGTCTAGGGCCGTGGGAGCCGGGGTATTCTCGCCGATCTCGTGCAGGTTTCACCAGTGTTCAAGAGTGATTACAGGATCAGTTTTATAGGTTATAGATAGTATGGAGGATGGAAGGAAAAAACGCGATCTGAAACTCACAACAGAGGAAGTTGAAATCTTTGATAGAATAGAAGGATCGACAAAGGGTGAGAATTCTGATAATGATCTAGCACTGGTTGGTACACTCATGACATCAAGACCGTTCAATTCCTTTGCGCTCAAGGCAACTATGAAGGGAGCATGGAAACTATAAAACGGTTTTATATTTCGAGAACTGCGTCAAAATTTATTCTTGTTCTGATCCGGGGACAAATCCGAGAAGGATGCAGTACTTCGAGGAGCTTTCAATTCACCTCTGACCATCAAATGAAATGTGGAGGGCCTTAGGCCTTTGATAAGGCCTTGATTGAGTTGAAAGAGTCGGGGAATGAACAACCATCCAAAATAGTGGTGGATACGGTGCCTTTCTAGATTAGGGTTTATGACTTGCCACGTAATGCTATGACAAAGGAGACAACGGAAGTCATTGGCAGGGCTTATGGGGGTCTTCAAGAAGTTGATGACGAAGAAACCCTAACATGTGCAAAATACATACGACTGCGTGTGCTGGTAAGTGTAATAAGGTCGTTGCGAAAAGGTTTGGTGCTGCAGATTAATGGGAAAAAGATCTGGGCTGATATCAGATATGAGAGGCTACCAAACTTTTGTTATGTGTGTGGCCTCTTGGGTCATGTAGAAGCTGATTGTAATGAGGAAGATGATAAAGATCAGCAACAGGAGTATGGTGAGTGGCTTCGTGCGTCTCCAGTAAAACGAGGTCATGAACAGAGGTCTGAGTTTGAGCATGAGCAAGAAAGGAAAATTATAAGAGGAATGATACAAGAAAAGAAGACCTCTGATGCTAAAGGGAGTGGAGCGTCAAGTCGAAAATCATTGCATGCTTTGCTTGATGAAGAAAACACGAATGAAGAAGGAACAAGAACGATCAATGATGTTGGGCAAGAAAAGCTGGTGACAGATAAGGGAGCAGTGAATGAAAGTGAAACAAATGTGGCGCAATTAAGATTGGAACAAGTAAATCTTAATGAAGCAAAAGATGAGAGTGGAAAAAGAGAAGAAGAAGTGATGAGAGAAATAGAGGGAGAAAGGGCAGTAAAAAAGAAAAGGGTGGAATCTGATGAAGTTCAAAAATCTGTGCATGCAGGTGAGAGGTATGCAAACACGTCAAAAGAGGCAGTGGATGAAAAGAAAGAGGTTGTGACTGTGAAGAACAATGGGCGTAAAAAATGGAAGAAGCGGGCTCGGGAAATTGAAAGGGGAAAATCTGAAATAGAGTAGGGGTGAAAAGAGACAAAATGGATGTGGATGATGACGTGAGTGTACCTACAAAAAACAAATCATTTTTACTCCTACGACGGGGGGGGGGGGGGGGGGGGGGGGTAGAGCCCTTGATGGATTATGTTGAAAAACAATTATCAAAATATGGAAAATGATAATTATTTTTAACAAATAAATCAGACTAAAATAAAAATTATTTTTGAATAGAGGGAGTATCTAAATTTCTATTTTTTCAATAATTAATGATTAAATTTTAACCAATTCTTGATTAATTAATTGTGATCAAGCTACAACTAGAGAGAGAGACATGAGATCTCCATTTCGACTCTCATAGTTTTGAAATATAGGGTCTAAACATGAATTTATAAAGTTTAAATTGAATCAGCTAGGACTTTATGATAGTGCCATGAGATCTCCATTTTGACTCTCATAGATATTATTCACAACAAAAAATAAAGTTTAAGTTGAGTGTTTTAAATTATCGGGGTTTGATTCCCACACCCATGTATTAGAATTTTTTTCTTAGCATCTAATGCCTCCTTTAATTTATTTTTTCATGTTTCTAGTTATTGCTCTATTTTTTGGTATTTCAATGTGATGTTTTTATTTTTTTTTCTTGGCATTTTTCTTTTAATTTTCCTTTTCTCATCTATTATAAAAATTAGTGAAAGATATCTCTTAATTATTGTTCTTTCTTATTCACAATATATAGCTTAAAAAATACTTATTTATAATATTTGACCTTTTTTATTCAATTAATATTAAAACATTCTAAAAAACATGCATTCATTTATTAATGTATTTTGTTCTAGTTTCAATAAGAAAAATTGTTTAAAATTACATTAAAACTATACATTGAAGCGTTAAATTCTAAGAAAATAAATCATTCTTATTTCTACTAAACTAACCTTAAAAAATGTAAAAAATAACAAAAAAACCATCTATAACAAATCGAAGAAAGTATTTATCAAGTAGGATCTTCTACATCCCACAGTACAACCTACTATGCTCCACTATACTCTATTTAATTATTTAAATTATTAAATAATGAATAAAAAATTTTAAAAAATATATTTATATTCTAAATACTTATTCTTTTATATTTATAGAGTTTTGTGATAAAAAAATTCATTATTTTATTTTCTACATTAAAAATTGTTAAATAAGCGTTTTTTTTTTACTTTTAAAAATATTGGTTAGAAATTTGTATGATAAAACTCTATAAATATATGAGAATAAGAGTTTAGAATATAACTATATTTTTTTTAAAAAAAATTATCATTATTTGATGATTTAAATAATTAAATGAAGTATAGTGGAGCATAGTAGGTTGCACTATGAGTTGTAGAAGATCCGGACTGAGTATTTATTGATGTTGAATATGTCACAAATTAAAATCTTTAAAGCAACTCAACTCATCGTCTATGTATTTCTGATCTACTAACTCAACTCATCGGCTTTGGTTTTGGCGACAGAAATGATGGTGGTCGAGCTTTGCTAGAGTTCTTAGTGGCTTTTGGGTGCGTAATAGCGAATTCTTGGTTCAAAAAGAAGAAGGAGCACTTGATTACTTTCAAGAGTGCTTCAAATAAGACGCAAATTGACTTTTTCATACTCAGAAGCGGGACAAGAGGAGTTGCAGGGATTGTAAGATTATCCCAAACGGAGGCCTTTCGACACAACATCGGTTGCTAGTCATGGACTTGGATTGGGTCCGCAGAAAAAGGAGAACCGCTAGCGAGAAGCAACCTAGGATCAAATGGGGGTGCCTGAATGAGACTAATGGACAATATTTTAGAGATAGGGTTTTTGAGGAGGCTGAGACTAAAGGAGCATGGCAAGTTAGAGACAGTGCAGACGAAATGTGGGGTAAGATGGCAGAGTGCGTCCGAAGAGTGGCTTGTGGAGTGTTGGGCATGACCAAGGGCAGAAGTAGCAATAGAAGGGTTGAATTTTGGTGGAATGATGAGGTCGAAGAGAAGGTAAAGGGCAAACAGTTGGCGTACAGAAAGTGGGTGGAAAGTAGTGACAGAGATAGAGAAGCTTGTTGGGCAGAATATAAAGTGGCAAAAAAGTTAGCGAGGAAAGCAGTGACAATCGCAAAGGAAAAAGCATACGAGGAGTTGTACAAATCTCTGGAAGAAAAAGGAGGGGAGCGAGTGTTATACAGGTTGGCTTAGGCAAGGGAGAAAAGAAGAAGGGACTTGGACACAGTGAAGTGTGTAAAAGATGAGGAAGGAAGGGTGCTAGTTGAAGATAGCCAGATAAAAGAGCGTTGGTAGAGATATTTCTACAGCTTGCGAAATGAGGGTCAGGACTCAGGGGTCGACAGTAGAAGCAGGGGAGTCGAGAGGCCAGGTAGAGTGCCTTTTCTTCAGACGCATCACTAGGAATGAGGTGCAGGAAGTACTTAGGAACATGAGCAACAAGAGAGCAGTAGGTCCAGATGAGATCCCAGTGGAAGCGTGGAAGTGGTTGGGGTTGAGAGGCTTAGAATGGCTTACGTCACTTTTCAATGTCATTTTTCGTACGGCAAAGATTCCAGAGGAATGGAGGCTCAGCAACTTGACTCCAGTGTACAAAAACAAAGGGGATGTGCAACAGTGCAACAACTACAAGGGTATTAAGCTCCTCAGCCACACCATGAAATTATGGGAGAAAGTGATTGAAGCAAGGCTAAGGAGAATAGTTACAATATCGGTAACCAATTCGGTTTTATGCCAGGGCGGTCTTCTATGGAGGCTATTCATTTGATCAGAAGGTTGATAGAGGCATACAGAGAGAGGAGAAAAGACCTGCACATGATTTTTATTGATTTGGAAAAGGCTTATGACAGGGTGTCTAGAGATTTGCTTTGGGCGTGTTTGGAGGCGAGAGAGGTTTCAGGGACCTATATCAGAATTCTGAAGGACATGTATAAGAGCTCGTTCACTAGTGTGAACACACCGGGAGGGTGCACAGAGTTTTTCCAAGTGGGGATCGGCCTGCATCAGGGGTCGACTTTAAGCCCTTTTCTGTTTGCGATAGTTCTGGATGTTTTGACGAGGGAGATCCAGGAAGAGGTACCGTGGTGTATACTTTTCGCCGGCGACATAGTGTTGGTAGATGAGACTAGAGAGGGAGTTTCCAGAAAGCTAGAATCTTGGAGAGAGAAACTCGAGACAAAGGGCTTTAAGTTGATTCGGTCTAAGACAGAGTATGTAGAGTTTAAGTTCAGCCAGGAGGTGGAGCCAGATGGATAAGTACGTTTGGGAGGAGAGGTGTTAGCGAAAAAGGAGATGTTCAGATACCTTGGCTCTATTGTGCAGAGTGATGGGAGCGTCGAGGAGGACATTAGACACCGAATACAAAGAGGCTGGAAGAAGTGGAGGGGGGCTCTGGAGTGTTGTGTGACAGAAAGGTCCCACTCAAGCTAAAGGGCAAGTTTTACAAAGCGGTGGTTAGACCCGCCATACTCTACGGGGCGGAATGTTGGTCGACTACTAAGGCACAAAGCAGAAGCTGATGGTAGCAGAGATGAGGATGTTGAGGTGGATGTGTGGGCATACGAGACTGGACATGTTTAGGAATGAAGTGATTAGGAACAAGGTGGGAGTGGCTAGTCTAGGTGACAAGCTCAGAGAGTCGAGTATCCAATGGTTCGGACACAGACAGAGGAGACCACCAGATGCCCCGGTTCAGAGAATTGAAGGGTTGGTCGATTGCGACTTTCGCAGGGAAAGGGGCAGGCCGAAGAAGAGTTGGAAGGAAGTCATAAAACATGACCTCACCGTTCTGGCAGTCTCAACAGATATGGCCTTGTGCAGGACCAATGGCACGAGAAGATTACAGTGACAGAGCGTTAGCAATGAGGACTTAGTGGGAGTGCTATGCTCTTTTCTTCTTTTCGTTCTTGTTTTCTGTTTTAATTTTAGTTTTCTAGGTTGCTGGAGTACTTTCCCGCTCTCACTTTTTCTACTCTTTTTCTTCCTTCTGTCTCTCCACCTTTCTTTTCTGTTCCTTTGGGCCTACCTTAGATACCCTCCCGACCTCGAGTCGGGGTAAGGGTGCATACATCTCGACCCCCCAGATTCCGACTTCGTACCGGGTTCCAACTGGGTAGATGTTGTTGTTGTTGTTTTGTAACTTTACTCGAACAATTATAACCTTTTTTCGTTTCATCCTGCGTCCGTCAAACACACAAACATGCCTATTTCTATATGGCAACTCGACCCCAAAATACAAAAATACATATACATTTGGTACGTACGTGCACGCCGTTTGACTTCAGAATAAGAAAGAAAAGATACAAGAACTTGGAATTATTGAAAAATCTCAATTTGCCTTGGTAATGGTAGCTAGAGTTATTCATTTGTAACTTACACAAATTCTTCAATTTTTCTTGTTCCATCACAACCAAACACGTACTTGATTCAATAAAAATTGTTGTAAATATGGTATGTTAGCTAACTTAGCTCAATAGCCTCGATCAAATACCTTAGCTTTCATTGCATCTTCACCTAACTCAAGCTATATTGATCGAACAAAGACAATTAGTGTTGGAGCAATTATGACTACGCGATCTGAAATTCAAACCCTTAGAAAATTTTGCTCCTAACGCTTAAATCTTACTTCCTCCGTTTCGCAATGTAAGGCCATCTTCAACAGCTTCCCCAAATCTTTCTCCAAAATAGAGCATCAAATGTCATATTCTCTAAAAAAACTTGCTTCAACTCCAACAGCTTCCCTATTTTGGAGAATATATATTTATTATTGCTATTTTAAATGATATGAAATCTTCTACAATATTAATTCAATAATTAATTAATTAATTAATATTTTCTTGACTAATTTAAAAATAAAAATATTTTAGAATCTTAACCTATAAAATGAGAAGTTATTTTTATTTTAATTATAAAAAATAAAATATTTTAGATTCTTAACCTAAATAATACATATTAAATTGTATTTGTTGTTTATATAAAAAGAAATAAAAATATTTTAAAATCTTAACATAATAAATTATTATTTAGTTAACATATATCGATTTATGCATATCTACATTTTAGAATATTTTTTATTTTACATATAATCATATATATGTAGCTTAGCATATATAGGTTTATGCATATCTACAACTTTTTTTTTGGTAGAATATCTACAACTTTTTTTAAGCAAGCGTATCTACATCTTAAAACAAAGTAGAATAAATTAATTTATACATAGATCTAGTGTAATACCGGAGATAATAAAAAATAAAATTTAAATGCTCCATTATACCTTGCACAATAAAATTATTTTGAATCCACACATTAAAATAGTAGACATGTCGTCATAAGATAAACATTTTTTTTTGTTAAAATAGACATAAATGCATGCTCCAAAATATGGAGAACCCCCTACATTTAGGAAATGAGGGTTGGTTTTTCCTCTTTTACTCCATAATGGAGAATTTGATGAGGAAGCTGTTGGGGTAAATTTTTGGGCTAAATTCTCAAAAAACACACTTCCCAAGAATATGGAGAAGCTGTTGGAGATGGCCTAAGTCATTTCTAGCTTTAAAAGGTGTTTCATAATGTAAGTCATTTTTTCCCTTATTTAATGTAAAAACTTTCTAAAAGAGGTCATTACTCTATTTAATTTACTTAACATTCCAACAACATTCATTAACTCAAGCAATTCTAGTGGTTAAAGAGTTAACAGTGCATGGATAAAAACAAGTATTAAATTATCATCTTTTCCATTTTAAGCTTGTCTTAATTCTTGTGCAAAATAAAAAAACGACTTACATTGTAAAACGGAGGTAGTATAACAATTGCACTAGCTAGCCAGCCGGATAGAAATTTTATTTTTTTAATAAAAGAGACAATATTTTTCATCCCCTTAAAGATTTTTTATTAATATTTAGAAAAAAGACTAAATAGTAAGTAAATTGACTTTCATACACTTTGATCTAAGAAATTAAAATCTTTCGATCTAAGAAATTAAAATCAATGAATGACTTATTATGAGACCGAAAAAGTGACTTACTCCGTATTTTATAAAGATAAATGATACTCATTTAATTTGAAGAATGTAATTGAGTTTTGTTTATGTATTGTCTAAGATCGATTGCCTAGCTTGAAAATAAAAGTGAATGTCCACCCTTGTATAAATTTATGATGCATTTATAACTTGATAAACTCGGTTTCAAAAATTACCTCTCCTATATGCTGTTCTATCTTCCTTTGACACAAAATATAATAAACCATTCTAAAAGGATAAATTAATTAATATATCTATAACTATATATTAAAGATATACTTTTTTCGAGCCACCACGTTGATTCTGCCCCCACCTTAAATTTAAAAATTAAATTTTATTTATATTGATTTAGCCTTTTCAATTAAAATCTTTTTTACCTATTTATGTGAAAAATAGATTTTAAATTCGAAATTTAATTAAAAGTAAAAAAAATATTCTATCTTTATCTTTTTATCTATTTATGTAAACGATTTATCTTAAGTTAAATTTTGATAAGAAAATAGAACTTTCAATATCTAGATAATTACTTGCCTAAATTGAATCTATAACTATATATTAAAGTTGTACATTTTCGAACCACCAGAACGATTCTGGCGTCACCTCATATTTAAAAAAATGATATCAATTTATATTATCAAAACTTCTTTTTATAAAATTACTTTTTAACTATTTAAATTTTTTTCTAACATCAAACAAATATCTATTTTTTATAACAATATCTTTTGAAAGCTTCCTTATACAAGTATTTAAAATTAAAGATAAAATATTTAAAATACTTTAAAATAAATATAAATCTTTTAGCATATATCATTTGATAAATTTATTTATAGATATATATTGATTTTCTTTCATAATAAAAAATTAATGATACATATTTATAATGTTTAAAATTAATCAAAATAGGTAATAAAATATTTAATAGATATATTAAAGTATATGATAATCTCTAAATTTACTTACATGAAAAGTAATAAAATATAAATAATATAATATTTAATCTTATCTAATCTTTACTTTATCGAACCACAAAATACGTGTGGTCCCATCTTAAATTAAACTAATTAATTTTTAAATATTTTATATATTTAAATTATCTTTATTTTTCATACTTTAGTATATCTTATTTATTAAGTTAACTATTATTTTTTAAATTATTATCTCTTCCATATTTGAATATATAAATTTTTTTATTCATATTTTATCTTCTTTTTTAAATTAAATATCTATGAAATATCATTTAAGAAAAAGATAAATGGACTTACTTTATCTTAATAATATATCTTCATTCTCAACATTAAATTTAATCATTTATATTGATTAAAAAAATTATATATTCTACAAACAATAAATTATTTATATTATATTTTTTATTTATTAATATCCTATTTATAATGTGTATAAAATACCGAATCGTAGTCGTATATGGTACGACTGGTACAACTAGTTTAAATATTATACTCCCTCCGTCCCATTTTGATTGTCCAATAGTACAAAAAACACACATATTAATAAAGGTGGAAATTGTATTGGGAAAGTAAAAAAGTAAGAGAGAAAATAAAATTAAATTAATTTTGTGGTTAAATCAACCAATAGAATTAAAGAGAGGAGTATTGGAATTTGAAATTGTATTAAATTTTGCAAAAGTTGGACAAACATTTTGGGACAAAAAAAGGTGGTTTTGGACAAACATAATGGGACGGAGGGAGTATTGTATAACATGTTTCTTCAATTGAGTTTTGCTTTAAGTTGGCAATTTCCTGACAGTCGGTGATCGAAAATGCTGTCTTGTTTGTATAAAGCAAAGTATTTTGTCCTGGCTAATTATATTCAAAGTGCAAACATGTCACGATTTCCTTTTGTGTTGTTCATTTTTGACTACATGATATACATAAACCTATCATTTTCGGTTCATTTCCCACAAATTATAATTGCATGCCACGTACAATCTTAATCATTCAAGTGTACTACTTACAATTATATTCCTACTATAATTACACTCACATGTTTTTTCTCAAACATGTTTGTTCTTCTTTCTTGTACTCTCCTTTTTGATCTCGAGTTAGATCCTTTGAATTGTTTGCTTTTTCAAAAAAAATTTGGCTCCCCCCAACTTTCGCTCGTATCATGAATGATATGTACGTGCATATAGATTTAGGGTTAGCGATTCACCTAACTTGCTCATCTTATTACCCAAGGGTCAATTCAATCAGGGTTTATTTAATGAATGAAAAGGGTAATTGGTCCATAACAGAAAGAAAAATATAAAAATAACCTTAGGCATTCCTTTTTTTAAGGATAAAATCTATGAGAGTCGAACTGAAAACTTTTAGGTAATATCATTGGAAGTTTAACCGCTTGACTAAATGCACGAAGATGTACATAACCCTAGGTATCCCTAAATTACACATTAATCTCTCCCAATTAATCCGATAACTCTACTCTTTCGATCAGTTTCAGGCTAAACATGTGATCGGTAATTGGTAAAGTTTCTATTCATCTAATACTTTAAAAAGGCTACACAAGTATGAGTATATATATCCACGATAACCCATGGACAAATTTATTTGACAAGAAGCCTACAAGCTTAGCAATTAAAATCATAAATAATTAATAAAAGAATTCCACATACGGACTTAGGTGAATTTAAAACCGGACCTCCTGCCTAAGATTAGGAACTTCATTTGAAAATAGCAAAAGATGACCTTCTCATCAAAGCAAAGTTGTTTAAAAGACATGTATAGGAAACCCTACCATTGGCTATGTTTGACAACACTTACAAAGATGTAAGGCATACACTACGTACTTTAATGCCACTATACAAAGAATTCTATAGCGCAAATAGATTTAAACATCCTATCCAATACAAACTAACCCGACTAGGAGACTAATAGAATACTAGAGGATAATTATGAAAAACATATGCAAAAGAAGTCTCAAGAAATTAGTTGTCATCTGGTAATGTATCGGGTAATAATGTACCAACAAAATTATAGAGACCAACAAGAGAACAAAATAACGGATATTAGTGGATTTATCCAAAAAAAACCGAGGGAGTGACAATTGACAAACAACCAAGAAAAGTAAGGATGACGAACCAAATAGAAACAACCAAAATCATAATAATAACCAAACTTGTAGATTGAGTAAAACATTAAATAAAATCACCCTTCTCTTGGATTTGTCAAGCTCAATTTTAATGGGGCTCGGAATAACTACAATTTGTCTTCCTTTGGCTTTATCACTAGGTATGATGAAGAATCGACCATTGCCTGGGGAACGATAAGTGTGGAGACCAGTCTATCATCATGACGGAAGTCATTACTCTAAAAATGGAGTTATGGAGGCCTTTTGGTTGGGTATCTCGCAGAATGAGATCTACAATGATAGCATAGACCTTGTCAATGCCATTAATGGTACGTTGAGTTGTTCGTGTGAAATTGAGATGATTGCTTTTGACATGCTTTCCCTATTGGATTTAACATATGTCATCCGATTCACATCTTCAAGAAAACTAACAAGGTGGTCAATCACATTGCACTGATCGACCATAATATTTGTATAGTCTGGATTTGACGGCCTTTTCAAATCTTAGTGATCTTATTCGTTTGGATACCCTAAGATTGTAGACTTCTCACTAAGTCGGCTCTTATTTAAAAAAAAAAAAACTGACAAGAGGCCCTGGCTACGCATCAATAGCAATCAATTCATTAACTCGCAATGTTTGGTTTTTAGGTGCACATTTAGCCCTAAAAATATCTCTCTAACATGACATGTTAGATACAATCTTTGAAAATGCATGATACATCTTTATAAAACCCTTGTTGAATTTTACAAGTACATTTTATATATTTAATGAGTCTATATATTCACAGTCAATACATGCAACCATGAACCATATATATGAATTCCACACTTATGAACAGTGGCTTCCTTTACAAACTATTTCAAATCAAGAAACTTTGATATGAGATTCGTCAGATGTACAAACTGGAGAGATATACAAACTCATCCGGATCTAACTAAAGATAGGCATGTGAACAGGAAAATAGTTTGGGGAGAAATAGTGCTGTTTTTGGCGATAACAAGTGAAAGAAAGGTCAATCCATCTCATTTCTTTCCTTTCACTGAAAATTGCAGGCCAGGTTATATATTGCAGTAGAATCTTGGAGTACAACTACGCATGTTGAGATCAGTAACTTCAATTCGTACATATATACACACACAGTAACTAAAGATTTTTCCTCTTTGGTATCATGATTTTGACTGAAACCCTTTTTAACTTGCATGCAGTTAAAGACATCTGCACTCTTGCTACGTAACATATATATTATATATAGCTCTCTCTCTCTCTCTCTTTGTATATATATTTTGTGATTGAGTTGTCACCTCAGCTCAGCTCATATATACTTGCATATATGCTGGCCTGTGTCACAACAGCTTTTTTTTAACAAAATATTTCTGGTTCATCAGAAAAAACAAGATATGCACATTTAAAAAGTCGTTACACTTGTATGAATTAACTAGCTGGTATTTAATTGATTTAAAGATGCATCAGAGAAGACCTAACCATAAGCAAAAACATCTGGATCATTATATATAAGATGTAGATGGATTTTTTATTTTTAAAAAAAAAAGTATGCAAGTTTACAAAGGTAGTGACTTAAAAAGGAATAGGCCTACTTTGCCATATTCTGCTGGAACTAATTAATCTTGGAGGCTGCTTTACTATTTAAAATGAATTCAGGTGGGTTTGTTACTTTGTTTAGTTCTACAATTGGCCGGGTTTCTTTCTTTTGGCACATGATTCCCTCTGCGGCGCAGTGTGTACACATTGCAATCAATTTGATCAGTAACTTTCCTTGAAACAAGGAAAATTAAGCCTCTCATGTATCCTATTAACTCATTGTTAATCATTGTCTTTATCTATAAATCCCTTAATCTATGGAAAGCAAACTTCTCCTTTGCTTCATATTGATGCCTACCCACCACTCTGGCCGGCCTTTCCTTCATCTCATAGTTTTCAATTGGATGTTCTCTTTTATACTAATCGAAGTTAGGTTGGTGGACTATTTCATTCGTTATCAAATGGTTTTGGGTATCTTACCGCTTATTGTACATGAACGGACTCGTCCTTATGTGATTAGTTCTTTAGACTTTAAGGTATGATGTGAAGTGATTATCAGAGCTATTTAAGTTTACGTCATCCTGACTTTTGGTCGCTTTAAGGCATGATGTCAAGTGATAATTGGATAAAATACTTGCCACTTGATCCAAGAGACGTGTGGAAATAAATCTCACATCTAAATTTGTGAGTAAATGAAGCTAAGTCGACTATGTAAGTTTGGTGGAATACTCTATTCATTGTTTATTTGTTATGTGAAATGCGGAAGAACAACAAAAACACTTAAGCAAACAGAAACGAAGCACAAGCAACTCAAACGAAGTTTTATTAAGCCTTTTGAGCCTCAATCGAAATGCCAAGATCACAGGGGCTCAAAGAAGGGCAAAGAGAACAACAGATAGAGAAGTGTAAAAGGATGAGATCTAAAACGAGAAAGACACAGGTCGAACTAATCAACCAACCACGAGGTATCCAAGGTGTATTCTCGATCTCTCCTAGTTTGGATTGAGAAGGGATCTCAAGGGTTCACCGGCGTCAAGCTCAGGCAAGAAAGTCGAGGATAAGCGCTCGCGAGAGCAAACCCTAGAAGCTTCTTCAGATCAACCCAACAAGCGGCAAAAAAGAAAAGACAAGTTTTTATATGGCACACCTCAACCCTATAACCAAAACAACGTCGTTAGAGTTAATGAGCAAAGCTTATATCACAAATGAGTTGTCTCGGGTGTGTTAGTATTGGGCCGTTTGGCCCAATACCAACTCTTATGAGATAGAAGCCTAGTCTGATAAACTCACACATACACCCATATACATTACATACACATTAATCCAAACTTTGAGAATTACACAACCATATCATATGTTCTACATTCTGGATTGAAACCACACTTGACTTGTGTAATAGACTTATATATTCGTTTGGCATATGTACAGATACATTGCTTCGTGATTCCATTAAATATGGGTCTAATAGTACATGATTTAAATATATAACTCTATATTCGACCAAAAACAGCTCTATATATAGTTGTAGTTAATAATATCTTGGATGTAGAAATCATCATTAGGTCTTTCAAATTATATACTAAAACCCCACTTGTTATAAGATTAATGATTTTACTCTAGTTAATTATATCTTGGATGTAAAAAAAAGCTATATTCAACTTTTTATATATTAAAACCCCACTTGTTATACCCTTAATGATTTTGCAATTTAGGGTTTCAGTGATGGGGATTGAGAGCCTTTACGATTTTAAAATTTGGCTTATTATAGCATTGTTAGTGCTGATATGATTATAGGTAGCTCCGTAGCTGAGTTAATCATCGTTTGAACTAAAGTATACTTATTCGAATTTATCAGCTTTAACTGATCATAAATTTTGTAATATCGTACAATCGAGGCCAGATTTGGGCTCGACATAATCAAATGTAAATAGATGGGCCTTCCAATGCTTTCTAGGCCCATACGCAAACCAATAAACTGCAAATAGATGGGCCAATCCAATTGAGCCCAAATCCTTCCATTGATAATGTTTTTGTCAAAAATATAGTGCTACATGGAATAAGAACATAAATGGATCCATACAAAAGGAGAGGAAAGCAGAACTCATAACATATTTGTATATATTTTTTATTTAAAAAAAAGTTTATTGGAGTGTTGTAGGCATTGTAATCCAGATAAGGAAACTAAAAATCACCTTTGATTTACATATCAAGTTAAGGCCCTATACTTCCATGGACCATGGTCTAATTTCTATTTTTTTAAAGGAACTTTCCTGTTCTATTTCATATGATTTGTTAGGATTCATATGAAACAAGGGGACATGTTAGAACTGTAGGTTGTTGGAGGTTTAAAGTGATAGTCTCGGATGCAGGGGAAAATGTTACACATCATATCATATGAATCAAGTTTAAAAAAAAAAAAAACAAAGACAAGATTTTTTTACCTTTTTGGACTGCCGTCCGGGTAAAATCGATGATGAGTAATTTTTTTTTTTGGTAGAAGGATGTGTAATTAATACTAGTATGAAGAATGACAGAATACATAAACGGTCCCCTGTATTTGGGTCAATTGGTCACTTGGCCCCCTGTACTTTAGCTCTAATCGTTTGGCCCCCTATAGTTGCACATTGCGACCTATTGAACACCTGTTCGCCGAGACTTTTTTTACGTGTATTGTACGCGCGCTGAGGTGTGCAGTTTTTTTACCACAATGATGCCACGTAAATGCCACGTCATTTATTTTAATTAAAGCAAAAAAGAAAAAAGATTAAAACAAAAAAATAAAGAAAAATAAATAAACTTGAGCTCATCTTCCTCATCAAGCTTTTGCATAGTTACATAAATTTTTTTTTAGACTTGAATAAAAGGTTTGCCTCATGTCATTGCTTAGATCGTTGTTTTTGTTGGTTGATGGAGCATGGTAGATTTTATTTTTGAAGCAATTTACGGATTCAAATTTTAGGGTTCATGAACCCATAATTTTCAGATCCGAAATTCATACTTTTATGACCTTGAATCTTGACATTGCTTGAAGATATGAATAGATCTGAGTTAACTTTATGTTTGCCCCATAATTTGATTGCAAATTGCTTAAATTTTCATGCTTAATTGAAAACCTTATGTAAGCTTCCATTGAAAAAGGCATGTGAGGAGGTGAAAGAAATGTGTGAAGAAGAACATGAAAGAAGGTCCCCAAATCTTATCTCTATTTTTACATATCTTTTGTTTCATCAAAAACCAAAATCCACCCACATAAAATTCCAAGCCCAACTCCTAATTAAAACTTACTTCAAAAAATGGATTTTGGGTGTTCTTTAAACACTCATCCATGGAAATTAAGCCAAGAGAATAAAAGAAGAAAAGGGAAAAGAAAAAAGAAAGACAAGAGAAAAGGGAAAAGAAAAGAGGAAAGAAAATGGAAAAAAAAAGAAGAAAAAGATGCCATATCAACTTTCTCACTTGTCCAAAGAAGAGTCCAATTGCGTTTAAATTGCACGCGCCTTGCCACATCAGCGAGCAGGTGTTCAATAGGTCTCAATGTACAACTATAGGGGGTCAAACGATTAGGGCTAAAGTACAGGAGGACCAAGTGACCAATTGACCCAAGTACAGGGAGGCGTTTATGTATTCTGTCGTATTAACAATACAAATGTATGTGTCGTGCAAATTCATGCATGCAGCATGTATTGTTCATGAGTCATCATCAACTTATTGCTCTCTGGTCCAACCAACAAATAATTAAATTCTCTTTTATAAACAATACGTAGTACTCCGTATGTCTATCCTTATCTTATAAGGGTGTGTTTGGTGGATTGGAATATTGGATGAGTAAATCGGATTGGAAATTGACACAAGTATGAAGTTGAAACAAACCCACCCTAAGTAATTTATTCCACAAAATATTTTATGCTTACTTTTTGAAATTTCAATGTATTTGGATATATCCATCAATGACCACCATAATAGAATCTGTGATTTCGAACGTCTACGGGCTAGGGCCTAGGGGGATTCGTTTTGCAGTTTTTGTGGTCATTTTAAAAGTTGTTTGAATACACAAATCGTTTTGCAATTTTCCACCTTTCTTTACCCGGCGTAAGCATCCAATTCGACCCCTTTCAAAATCGACCTTTTTATATATTCCTTCCGTTTATTTTCCAACTTTCTTTACCCGACGTAAGCATCCAATTCGACCTTTCAAAATCGACCTTTTTATATACTTCTTCCGTTTTTTAAAACATGTTTTTAGTCCTTTTTTTGTTTTTTCATAAAACATATTATTTTAATATTTTTTTTACTGTTTTTTAAATTTATTCTTACTTTATACAAGCAATAATTACTATTAACAAATTTTTAAGATGAGTTAAGAGTACACATTTTTCTAAATATAAGGATAATTTCGATAAAAAAATTCATTCCTTTTAAGAAACGGAGAGAGTAGGTTAATTTAAAAGACTCGTTGAACACCCTTATTACGCTATACCACTAGGTCATCTGACCACTCCGTGTGTGGAGCAATATTTTCATCAATACCAAAACAATGGAGTATTTTTTTTTTTATCAAAAAGTAGTCCATTAAGATTTAGGCCTTTTCAGTCACTAGGTACATGCTTAGTCCAAGGGAGGTTGCTATTCTTAGTTGTATCCGTGCTCCTAATGCACAAGATTTTTTGTTCACTATCATGATTGATGGCTTGGGACAGAGGATAAACCACCGTCAGTTTCGTTCAGTGTTGTGCTACAGAGTTATGGTACCTTTGTTTTCTGATGGACAAATGAGGGGATCATGCTATCCATTGTTCTAGTGAGGTGGGTGTGAAGTTCAGGCATAATTTTGTGCATGATATTCTTCTTGATATTTGCTCCAAAGTTGGGATTGCGGTGTGGAAGGAGGCTCCCATGGGTTTCCTATCAGAGAATGTGCGGGATCTTAGGCCCGTTGACCTTTTACTCTTTAATTGGAATTAAGGTAAGGATGTTAGTGTGGATGTACGTGACCGGGGTCTCTCCCTTTGCTGATATGAGTGCGAGTTCTTGGGCGCTTGGATTGGCCTTGCATAATGTTGTGGAGAGAAAAAAGAAAAAGTATATGCCAAATGTGAGGAGAATGGATACAAATTTATTACTTTCACTTTCTCTACATTTGGGGAATTCGGTAAGGAAGCTTTTGACATACTTTCACGTATTAAGTCTCTCTCTATTAGCCACTCTAACAATGCTAAGAGTGGTGCATTTGTTTTTCATAGATTGAGTTTTTGCATTTAGAAGGTTGTGGAGGCCCAACTTGTTTCTAAGCTCTCATCCAACTTTTTGTAATTTGTATTGTTTTCATCTAGAAATTGATTTTATTTCCCTTTTCCTTTTTGTGTACTTTTATTTTAGATTAAAAAATTAATAAAGGGGCTTGTACACACAACACTAACGGATTTTTGGATGAGAGTTAGGGACGGGTTGTCATTTCTTAAAGGAAGTCCTTGTAAGAGTGATTTTCGGTAATTTCGTATATATCATGTGATTTTCGCTAATATGCAATATTATACAAATGATTTTCAGTTGGTGGGCCTACTTATTATATACTATAGATTAACATATAAAAACTAAATTTGGAGAAGAAAAAAAGGTGTTGTTTAATGAGGATGAGATTATCTTATCCAAAAAGTGGTGGAATCACTTTCCGTATAAATCGTGGAATGACTTTCCTTTTCCTTCATAAATTATAGACCAAGAAAGGCAAGAAGAAAATAATACAATGAGTATAAACTGTATAATTCTCCGTAGAAAGAAATTGGCCACTTGTCCCTACGAATCCGATATTCCCCAAATCTTTTCATATATTTTTGTTTTTTCGGTGCATAGAGAATTAGAGATAATGCATAATTTAGCCAGACCACTGAGCACTGACCTCAACACCGCGTAAACCTCCGCCAAACATGTTGTCGTTGACACCTCCACCCCTATAAATTTGGGGCTTTTTCCATTGAAAACCCTAATTTCTCAAATTCACCCACTCATCTCCATTTCCAATCCCAATTCCCAAATACGCTCAATTAGCCCCAAATTCAATTCATTATCTCCTTTCCAGCGTTGCTTTTAATCCACGCTCACCCATCAAACCCTAGCCTATCCTCATCTGTTTTTGTCTTCTTTCCTTTCCGGTCCTGTTCCCATGGAGTTTGCGAGAAACTCTATGGGTGAATTTACTAAAACTCTATAGTAAATTGGTGAACCCGTCGGGAAAAAAGAAAAAAGAAAAAAATAATAACTTGATATGGAAAGAGAAAAATCAAATCTCAACCGTTCAATTTGTATTTAATGGTCATGATTTATTCAACTCTATCCATGTAGTTTTTTCACAACTCTACTGGAACTAATTCCCTTTCCATACTATTGTTCGCCACCACACGATTCCCCCGCTAACAATTTCCATGGCACCCCCAGTCTCCTCCATCGCTCCTCTTTCCCTCTGAAATAAAATCCCACTGAGATTGGGTGTTCCGAATTTCTCCCAACAAAGATTCCTCCTTGTTCATCTCCTTTCCGAGCGGTCGTCATCGTTGAAGAATTCGGTATTCTTTTGCTTGTGATCCTTATCCATTTTGTGGGGGTAAGAATAAGCTAGCATTCTTATCTCCTACTCGAGATATTTGTTTCTATCATATCACCTGTTGCTTTCATCCCTTTCGTTTTGTCACATACTCAGAGATATAGGTAGAAACAAGTTTTTCTCTTTACTCGTTCAGAGATGGCCATTCCTTGCACACATTTTTTGACCTCCGAGAAGACCGCCTTGGAGAATGGTATCCTGATGGGTTCATCTCCCAAAATGGGCCCTTCTCCCTTGTTCCTCACCCAGGATGAACTCAAGAAAATTGCAGCCTACAAAGCTGTGGAGTTTGTTGAATCCGGCATGGTGGTTGGCCTGGGAACTGGGTCTACTGCTAAGCATGCTATTGATAGAATTGGGGAGCTTCTACGCCAAGGCAAGCTCCAGAACATAATTGGAATCCCCACTTCAACAAAGACCCATGAACAGGCTGTTTTTGTAGGAATTCCCCTTTCCGATCTTGACACACACCCAGTTGTCGATCTCGCAATCGACGGTGCAGATGAGGTCGACCCAAATCTGAATCTGGTCAAGGGAAGAGGTGGATCTCTGCTGAGGGAGAAGATGATTGAAGGTGCTTGTAAGAAGTTTGTGGTGATTATTGATGAATCCAAAATGGTTAAGTATGTGGGTGGAAGTGGTTTGGCTATGCCTATCGAAATTGTTCCTTTCTGTTGGAAGTACACTGCTGAGAAGCTCATGAAGCTGTTTGAGGATGCTGGATGTGTGGCAAAGCTCAGGACTAAACCTGATAGTGTAGAGCCATTTGTGACTGATAATGAGAATTATATTATTGACTTGTACTTTAAGAAGGATATTGGTGATTTGAAGGCTGCAAGTGATGCCATTTTGAGGTTTGTTGGTGTTGTTGAGCATGGGATGTTTCTTGACATGGCGACTGCAGTGGTCATTGCTGCAGAGATGGGAGTCACGGTCAAACACAAGTAGAGGAGTTAACTATAGTGTTGAAGAGAGGGTTTTAACTACAATAATATAGTTGTATTTTCCTGCAGTTTTGATATTTGGTAAGACTATGGATGTGTTTCATCTCGTCTTAGTGATAAAGATGTATTAGTGATGAGGAGCAAATGTTTTCCTTTGTTTTTCTCTTTTACTGAATCAAAATACAAGATCTCGGAGATTCTCCCCTGGTTTAGTTTCTTACCCTAACAATAACATTAAATCTTAGATTTTGATGTTGTCATTAGGAGGATTGTGGGTGTTTGAGGTTTTGTTGTTAACTATTGTTGTAGTTTTGGCAAAAGTAGGCCCATTTCTCCCAAGTGGCTAAAGCCATGGTGGGTGGCTCAGATGTATGAAATTCTTTATTATGAATGTACTCCCTAAGCTTCATATCATTCAAATTATGTTTACCTTGACTAGATTTGCTTGTATGTGTCCAACAGATTGATTTGTGTATAGTCAAGAATCATGAATAGAACCATACCAAGTATGAATGGCAATTGGTATCTAATATCCTCGGCTACGCCTACAGTTAGTGATGCCGCCACGAATTGATGATGTCAGGTTTGTTTGTACTGTATTATATCGATTTAGTACCATTCTTGTTGGAACGATGTTGGGACCTCTGGTTCTAAACATCGGAACAACGATACAGTTCTCCGAGTTTTGATAATGACAAACGCTATAAGGGAACTAATGTGCTTCGATCAAGTATTTCTAAGGAACACAGGTTGAGCAAAGAACTTCCACGAATGACCAAAGATCACAAGAGCACACAATGAAGAGTTCCCATCAAGGGAACTCTGAAGAGAAAAGTTCCCATGAAATGAGAACTCCCAGGAATGACCAGAGAACACAGGCTTACACGATGAAGAGTTTCTTTCAAAGGAACTCAGAAGAGGACAGTTCCCATGATATGGGAACTCACATGTGAGGACAAGGACCGATCAGCGCATATCACGGGATCCTGTCTTGGACAGGATGAAGGCACAGTCTGAGGAGCAAACTGTCACAATTGATCCAACGGTCCGATCATCTCAAGAAGTTGACCCAGTTCAAATTGAAGTCACATGTGAAGAAAGTACAACTTGGGCATCAAGCAAAGGGCATTTCGGACACAAATGAAAGATGCGATTGAAGCCCAAGTTCACTCGAGTATAAAGCCAAATGAATAGTGCTCGGATTGAGCACTTCTCCCAGAACTTACAAATACCCACAATAGAGAAAGAGAAAAGAAGAAGAAGAGTCCCCGACGGCGAGTGTTTGATCTCGACGACGGTGAAGCCGAGTTTCCAGGAGCAAAGGAACTGCGATTCGGTGTAAGGTTTGAGTTACTTATTTAGTGATTGTTGTTCGCTTAGGAACTCAGTTGAGAAGATTCATTAGTGTTGCTAGAGTTAGGTAGAACTTGTAGGAACATAGAAGTTTGAATCTGGCTGTTTGTAACTAAGGAACAAATCAATAATATAAGTGAGTCATTCAAAACCCTCCAAGCGGAGGTAGAGGTTTACCCATACAACTAGTTGGTTGTAGTGGGGTTCCTCTATAAGAAACTGTGTTCATTCTGTCTTTCTAATACTTGCGATTATTTCTTCCCGTGCCTTGGGAACAACTTAACAGCCAGTTCCCAAGCTCTAGCTAACCGGTTACGATCCAACAATTGGTATCAGAGCCTGGTCGCTCTAGATTTGTGTTAGCATCGCAGGTTTCGAAATGGCTCACGAACTCACCCAAGTCGGCCACAACAACAGCAAGCCACCAAGGCTCATCACTGGTAGATTCGAAGTATGGCAACGCGAGATGAAAAATTGGATGCGCAGCCAGGACTACCAAGCTTGGTGCGTCATAGAAAAAGGGAACTTCAAAATTGATCCAGCGATTGAGAATGACCTTTCAAAATGGGGACCAAATGAGTACAAGTGCATGGAGGCCAACTTCAAAGCCATCCAGTACCTCAAGAATGCCATGTCGGTGTAAGACTACGACAGAGTGGCAAACCTAGACACGACAAAGGAAGTGTGGGAAGCCATTCAACAAATGCACATTGGGAACTCAGACCTCCGAGAAGATCTTCAGATGAACGCAAGGAGGGAGTTCTTCACCTTCCAAATGGAGATAGGAGAATCCGTTGATAGTTACCAATCCCGTTTCGAGGGACTTTGCACCAAGATGGCTGGCCTTGGGATCACTAAAGAGGAAGTCACTGATAAAATGAAGGTTCAACAACTCTTCAATGGGTTGACTAGAGAATGGACAAATGAAAGAACGATGTTCAAAGAGAATCCCGAAAACAGAGCTCTTATGCTCCACCAGGTTTTTGGAAAACTGGTGGGATATGAGAAGAGAAAGATAGATGACAAGGAGCAAACAAGGGCACACCAAGGAATTGCCCTCAAACTTGAAAAAATGCTCAAGTCAGTTCAAGAGCAACATGAAGAATCTGAAGAAGAAGAGGATGAGGAACTGGTACTTGTAACAAGGGCCCTTCGATCCTTCTACAAAGGGAAGTTCAAAAAGGGGAATGGGAACTCACAGAAAGGACAAGGTTCCCAAAGAAGACCAGCTGAAAAAGACCTCTCGGACGTCACATGCTACAAGTGCTACAAAAAGGGACACTTCGCAAAGGACTGCCCACTGGGAACTGACGATCGAAAGCAAGGGAAGAAGGCCTACATCGCCACCTGGGACGATGACGAGGACGAAGATCTTGAAGCCTGGGCATCTCCTGACATGTGTGCAATGGCCATAGGAGACACCACTGGGGAACAACCCAGTGAGGTAACTACTGAATCCGTTCTTGCTTCCTTGAATAATTATGAAAAACCTGAGTTGCTTAAAATTCTCTCAAGCCTTGTCAAAGATAATATTAAATTGCAAAAGAAGTTGAAAAAGTCGGAACACACAAATGCTGAACTAGTTTGTCTAGAGCCATGTCCCAACTGTGTGTCCCTTCTAGAAAAACTTCAGTCTTATGTGTCTCACATCGTAAAACTTAAGAATGATCTTAAAACCCTAGAAAGTGATGAAAACACCCTTCTACAAAATCTGAGTAAAGCAAAAGGGAACTCTGAAGCCTCTAGTTCCCAAACCAAGTCTGTCCCTGTCAGACACGGAATAGGGTATGAGTTAGAGAGCCCTAGAAAAGGGAAGTCCCCTTTGAGTGAAAAAGAGATGAATGAGTGTAGGGCCCTAGAGCTTCAGTGTGAGAAACAGAAAAATGCACACTTGGAAGAGAAAATCCGTGTTATGGAGAGTGGGGCAAATGGAGAAGTAGATTATTACACTGGGAACATTGGACACAAGTTGTATGTTCAAATAGCTAAGGGAAACAGGTCTAGAGTGTACAACAAGGAAACTATGGATAGGAACAGGATACAGAGACCCCATCCTAAGTACTACCTAGGAGAATACTATAAGACCTGCTGGAACTGTGGTGCTCATGGGCACTACAAAGAAAGCTGTCCCAAAGCTAAGGCCCAAGCCTAGAGAAACCACGAGTACTGGAACAAGCAAAATCAACAAACCAACAAGCCTGCTAGAGTTCCCATTAAAAGAAACAACCATAGGAACTCTGCCTATAACAAGTACTCTCGTGACATTAACATTGCTGATTATGTGCTATTTGAGACTGTCTTCCCTTGCAAGGAACCAGGCAAGAGTCATCTTGCCTGGGTCCTCAAAAACTAACTTTTCTTGTAGGTGGTAGTGAGGGGGAACAACACATGGGTCATTGACAGTGGATGTTCCAACCACATGACTGGAAACAAAGACAACCTCACCTCACTCCACCCAAAGGCCGAAGGAGGTCACGTGTCCTTTGGCAACAAAAATAAAGGAGAGATCATAGGAACAGGGGAAGTGCTACTCAACAAATCAATCAAAATCAGCAACGTTAACTTGGTGAAAGATCTAGGATTCAATCTCTTGAGCGTCTCTCAAATATGTGATCAAGGGAACAACATCGTCACCTTTGACTCAAAGGAATGTCTAGTGATCAACAAGAAGACTAACAAAATCATCCTGAAAGGAAGAAGGTCCAACAACATATATGTGGTGGATACAGACTTTGAGCCACCAAGGAAATTGTGCTTGGCAAGTTCCCTTGACGAAACGGAACTCTGGCACAAGAGACTGGGCCATGCAGGTATCAATCAAATCTTGAAGCTTTATCTACAGGATCTAGTCATTGGTCTCCCACGAATCAACCTTGAAGGAGTCAAGATGTGCGAAGCATGTGTTCGTGGGAAGCAAACCAGGAGCTCGTTCAAACCCTAAAAGGTGGTTAGCACTACAAGACCATTGGAACTGATTCACATGGATCTCTGTGGTCCCATGGACACTGAAAGCTACGGAGGAAAAAGGTACATGTATGTCTTAATTGATGACTTTTCGAGATTTACATGGGTACTTTTCTTGAGATCAAAATCAGATACCTTCAAAGAGTTCGAGAGACTGATCAAGAGGATGGAAGTGAGCATGGGAATCAAGCTCAAGTCACTCAGATCTGACCACGGAACTGAATTCAAGAACTCAGAGTTCCTAAGATATTGTGACAACAATGGTGTATCTCACAATTTCTCAGCTCCTCGGACTCCTCAACAGAATGGTGTGGTGGAAAGGAAAAACAGAACCTTGGAAGACATGGCAAGGACCATGATGCTAGAAAGTGGAGTTCCTCCAAGTTTCTGGGCTGAAGCGATCTCCACAGCTACTTACATCTTAAATCGAGCCATGACTAGGCCCATGATCAAAAAGACATCCTACGAGCTGATCAAAGGAAGGAAGCCCAACATCTCTCATCTGAGGACCCTTGGATGCAAATGCTTCGTTCACAACAATGGGAAGGACAACCTCGGCAAATTTGAGCCTAGAAGCGATGAAGGGATATTCCTGGGATACTCTTCCCATAGCAAGGCATACAGGGTCTACAACAAGAGGACCAAGAAGATAGAGGAAAGCATCCACGTCATCTTCGACGAGAAATCTGTAAAGATGGGAACAGAGGCCCAAGGAAAGGGAACTCTGTTCAAGCTGGTCAGACAAGAAGAAGACGACGACGAGGATGAACCGAGAAAGAAAGATGAAGACTATCCAAATGGGAACAATGCCCCACACTCAGGGAACAACGAAGGAAACCAAAACTCCACAAATCAAAGCTCCTTTGAAGTTCCCTCCTCAACAGCAGAACCACAAGATGCCTCTAACTCTCTTGTTCCCCAAAATGAAAATGCACCAGAATCTAGTGTTCAAGGGGAACAACGAGGGAACTCCGAAGAAAATCCTGACGAAAGTCCCAGCGAAGAAGCTGAACACAACTGTTCTCCTGAGGAAGAGGAGGATCAAGACACAGATGAAGAAGAGTCAAGGGAACAGGTTGACCTCTCACATATTCTAACAAGAAACTACCACCAAAAGAGAGATCACCCCATCGACAACATCATCACTCCATATGAAAAAGGTGTTCTAACTTGCTCTTCTCTCAATAATTTTTGTGCTTTTAATGCCTTTGTCTCAATGGTGGAACCAAAAAGCATCAAAGAAGCTCTAAAGGACCCAGACTGGATCCAAGCTATGCAAGAAGAACTACACCAATTTGAGAGGAACAAGGTGTGGAAGCTAGTTCCTAGGCCCAAAAACAAGAACATCATAGGAACTCGATGGGTCTTTCGAAACAAGCTAGATGATACTGGGGCCGTAGCTAGGAACAAGGCTCGTGTGGTTGCTCAAGGCTATAGACAAGAAGAAGGAATCGACTATGACGAGACCTTCGCACCAGTTGCAAGGATCGAGGCCATCCACCTTCTCATAGCCTATGCAGCCCACAAAGGATTCAAGCTATACCAGATGGATGTGAAGACGACATTTCTCAATGGGCACCTCAAGGAAGAAGTATACGTAGCTCAACCCCCAGGATTCGAAGATGAGAAGCTACCCAACCACGTCTACTTCCTGGAGAGGGCCCTCTACGGACTCAAACAAGCTCCTCGAGCATGGTATGACAGGTTTGCTCAGTTCCTTCTGTCTCATGGATACCTTCGAGGTTCCATAGACAAAACTCTTTTCCTTAAGAAAGAGTCTAAGGATGTCTTGATTGTTCAAGTTTATGTTGATGACATTGTTTTTGGAGCAACTAACGGAACTCTTGTAGAGAAGTTTAAGGACCTCATGAGTAGTGAGTTTGAGATGAGTCTCATAGGGGAACTCAAGTTCTTCCTAGGACTCCAGATAGCTCAAACAAAGGAGGGAACAAGGATTCATCAACAGAAATACATCAGAGAAATGCTAGTCAAGTATGGGATGGACCACTCAAGGCCCATCGACACTCCCATCTCCCCAAATTCCAGGCTCAATGCTGATGAAACAGGGGTAAGTGTCGATCAAAGGAACTTTAGAGGTATGATTGGCTCTCTCCTATACTTAACTGCTAGTAGGCCTGATATTATGTTCTCAGTGTGCTTATGTGCACGTTTTCAAGCTAATCCCAAAGAATCACACCTGAAAGAGGTGAAGAGGATTTTCAGGTACCTCAAAGGGAACGACAACTTGTGCCTCTGGTATCCAAGGAACAGTTCCCTTGAGCTCATTGCTTATACAGATGCAAATTTTGCTGGGCACCTAGTTGATAGAAAGAGCACATCAGGAATGGCCCAGTTCCTTGGGTCATGCTTAGTCTCATGGGGATCCAAGAAGCAAAATTCAGTGGCACTCTCCACAGCTGAAGCAGAATACGTGGCTGCAGCATCATGCTGTTCCCAAGTACTATGGCTCAAGTCCCAACTTCAGGATTACGGTATGTCATTTGGCCCAGTTCCTATACTCTGTGATAATACTAGTGCCATTAACATTTCCAAAAATCCTGTGCATCATTCTAAGACTAAGCATATAGACATTAGGCATCATATTCTACGTGACAATGTTGAAAATGGGAACATCTCTATGCAACACTGTAGAACGGAAGAGCAAATTGCGGACATTCTCACCAAAGCTTTAGACAGACGTCCCTACCAGCGTTTTCGAATGCTTCTAGGGATGATAACTCTAAACTAAACGAGTCCCTGTTTGTCTCTCCCTCAATGCTTGATTAGTCTAACTAGAAATGCATAATAGGGAACTGTAGGACTCAGTGCTTTCATTTTGCCATATTACTAGTCTAGAGCTTGATGTGTATAGAGGAACATTATCTCTTTTGGCGCAAAATGATCAACCAGAGTTCCCTTTAACCCTCTCTACAAGTCACTATGACGGTTGATCATAAAACCTACCCTAAGCTAAGGACCAGACAAACGTTTCTCATGAGCCAAACTCTTTATCCCAAAATCGAGTTGCAATTGTCTGGTTCTCTTTTGAGTTCCTCAGCCTCACAAAGAAAATTGAGTGTGAGTTCCCCTAACCTCTCCACTCAATATGACCTTTCTAGAGATCATGGGAACTAGTGCTAACAAGCAAGGGAACACTGGATCTGAAAAGATGAACCGTCACTAGGGAAATGGGAAATTGTGTCAGACTCTGAAGCGTTTTGGGCCAAACACTCAAAAATTCAAAAGACTTCCCCTAGAAGAAAACGACGCGTGTCAGAGGCGTGCTCGAGAAGTTGAAACGGCTCTCCGCTCTTATTGGCCAACGGTTATCGAGGCCTTTCTCAACTTCCCTTTCTACCCTCGTCTCTCTCTCACATAAAACCCTACTTTACCACTTTTGGGTTCCTTCTTCCTCATCCTTCCCTGTCATTCTCTTCCTTTGCAACTTTGCCTCCTCCCTCTTTCGAGAAAACTTCCAAAAAAAACTCTCTCTTTCCCAAACCTTTCTCAAATGGCTCCAGCCCATTCTTATGCCGAGATGAAGGCATGGATTCAAAACAACCCTAAAGCCCTCTTCCTCACCATGATGGCGGACGTCGAGAAGGAGCAAAATGAAGCTCTTCGCGATGTTCTCATCGAGGGACTTTACAATTATGTAAGTCCCTTTCTTCCTCCTCCCTCGGCGGCGCAACCTCCAACACCGCCGACCTCCACTCTTCTACCTCCCTCTTCCTTCGAAATTCGCACCGTCGACACTTTCGGATCCGAACCCCCTTCCAAATACGAAAAACACAAACAATCCAAACACAAACACTCTTCCAAAGACCCCTCCAAATCCAAACACCACTCCTCAAAATCCAAACACAACTCCTCCAAACGCAAACACTCACAAATCACCACTTCTTCATCCCCATCTCTTCCCATTCCAAAGAAAAAATCCCTCCTCAACATGGAGGAGGTCCTTAATCTGTCCAAACTCGACGCCTATGCCGTCGTTCACCCATCCGAGGTCGAGAAGCTCTTTCTCCCTCGTCCCCAATCAATCCCTGAGATCTCAGGTCCCAGGGACTCCACGATAATCTCTTCCTCCCCTGTTCCCGTGGTTGAGGGAACTACTAACCCTCCTCCATCCTCTTCCTCCCCCAGAGTTCCCCCACCCACCTCACCCATTCCCACATCCCTCATCACTTCAAAATCTGCCTCTGGGACCTCAAGTCCCAAGGCTCGCACTCCTACTCCTCCTCCTTCCACTCCCAAGGTCCCAACTCCACAAAATTCTCCTCTACCTCCCTCTTCTCCCACCACACTAAAGCTCCCTTCCCCACCTTCTTCGGCCCAGAAAACCATAGACCTCGACTCCGACGAGGATAATCTCCCCATCGGAGTCCTTGCTCGCCAAAAGGCCAATGCACCCATCGTGATGGGAACTGCTGAAGAAGAAGCCCAACTAAAGGCCCTCGAGGAAGAATTCGAAGGCGTACTCAAAGGGCCTTCCGAAAATCAAGGGGGCAAAGTCCAAGAAGAAGGGAACCCAGCACCAACTGACGGTGCTGAGACAAGCAGTCGTCGTCAGGAAGACGACGAGGAGGAAACAAGGCTGACCTCCTCCAATGATGAAGGGACCTCCAGTGATGACGCTGAAGAGGAAGAAGAGGCCCCCACTTATAAAGAGCTTGCCAGCATCCCTGCTCCTGAACAACAAATAGTGGTGTCGGCACAGGTCCTAGAGGAAAGGACCCGTCCACTGATGCTCGAAGCGGCTGCTCCCCCTCAGCAAAAAGGAAAGACTTCGGTCTCCAGGGGGAACACAAAGAAGAAAGGGAAAGGAACTGTGCCCAAGAAAGTCTACATCTCTGAGAATCGCAAGCTCCTTCCCCCCCTCATCCTCTCAGAAAAACAGCTCACCGATGAAGGGCTAGGCCAACTATGGGACCTGATCAAGGCCCAAGGATGGGAACACATGTGTAGTGAGGCCGTGAGTGTCGATCCCTCTCACGTGCGCCGATTCTACAACAACTTTGTGGTCCAAGACAACGACACCAAGGGAACACTCTCCCTCGAAGGCGACGACTTCATCTTCACAACCTCCACAATCCGCCTTCAACTACAGGTCCCTGTCCAGGGCCTCCAGGAACTGCCCGCCAAAAGCTGGGGCGACTTCAACAGCGAGGAGATCTATAACACGATCTACGAGGGCCGTGTTCCCACCACTGGCACCTCTACTCATCACCTATCCATCATAGCCAAGTTGGCTCATCAATTCATCATCAACATGGTGACCCCTCGCCAGGAGAAGCGCCTTGTCATCAACATCCCTGATCCATCATCCTCTACCACTTCCTCCTCAAAAAGCCCATAAATCTTCCTCGCATAATTCTGGGGCACATGGAGAAGTGTATGGCTTCCAAATCCCACTCCCTCCCTTATGCTGGCCTCATCAAGAAACTCTTGCTCAGAGAGGGCCTCTACGACACATCCAAGGAAGAAGTCACCATAGGAAGGGAACTGGACATCTCTGTGGTCCACAAAATGCGGCACTCTGAGCCAGTGGACGAACAAGAAAGGCTGCCATCTGGTGAAGGCACTCAGGATGGGAACACTCAAGTGTTGGTGCACATTGCCAACACTCTCGACAAGATGGCCAGGGAACAAGAAAAGATGGCAAAGGACCAAGAACAAATTGCTAAAGGCCAGGAAAAGCTTGTACAAGTCTTGACACGACTTTGTGATGCCCTGTTCCCACCACGCCCATGATCTTTTCCTTCTTTTTCCTAGCCTCAATGTTCCCACAAATATTCTCGTGTGTTCCTATGTACATGTTTTTGCTTAAGTAATGAATGGTTTTTAGTATGATTGCGTGTTCTTTTCCTTCCTTATCTATGCGTTTACTTGTTTTCGATGATGTCAAAAGGGGGAAAGACAAAAAATGCGAGATGAGTTAAGTTGAAAAGATATCACAGAATACGCTATAGCTAAGGGGGAACAATTGCATAAAAAGCTAAGTACGAACTCAGTGATTCACAAGAAGTGGCTCCCTAGGAATACACGTAGGAACTCATTTGCATATCATGCTTTGAAATACTTGCTGATTTTTGTGATAGGTTTGTCATCATCAAAAAGGGGGAAATTGTTGGAACGATGTTGGGACCTCTGGTTCTAAACATCGGAACAACGATACAGTTCTCCGAGGTTTGATAATGACAAACGCTATAAGGGAACTAATGTGCTTCGATCAAGTATTTCTAAGGAACACAGGTTGAGCAAAGAACTTCCACGAATGACCAAAGATCACAAGAGCACACAATGAAGAGTTCCCATCAAGGGAACTCTGAAGAGAAAAGTTCCCATGAAATGAGAACTCCCAGGAATGACCAGAGAACACAGGCTTACACGATGAAGAGTTTCTCTCAAAGGAACTCAGAAGAGGACAATTCCCATGATATGGGAACTCACATGTGAGGACAAGGACCGATCAGCGCATATCACGGGATCCTGTCTTGGACAGGATGAAGGCACAGTCTGAGGAGCAGACTGTCACGATTGATCCAACGGTCCGATCATCTCAAGAAGTTGACCCAGTTCAAATTGAAGTCACATGTGAAGAAAGTACAACTTGGGCATCAAGCAAAGGGCATTTCGGACACAAATGAAAGATGCGATTGAAGCCCAAGTTCACTCGAGTATAAAGCCAAATGAATAGTGCTCGGATTGAGCACTTCTCCCAGAACTTACAAATACCCACAACAGAGAAAGAGAAAAGAAGAAGAGAAGTCCCCGACGACGAGTGTCTGATCTCGACGACGGTGAAGCCGAGTTCCCAGGAGCAAGGGAATTGCGATTCGGTGTAAGGTTTGAGTTACTTATTTAGTGATTGTTGTTCGCTTAGGAACTCAGTTGAGAAGATTCATTAGTGTTGTTAGAGTTAGGTAGAACTCGTAGGAACAGAGAAGTTTGAATCTGGCTGTTTGTAACTAAGGAACAAATCAATAATATAAGTGAGTCATTCAAAATCCTCCAAGCGGAGGTAGAGGTTTATCCATACAACTAGTTGGCTGTAGTGGGGTTCCTCTATAAGAAATTGTGTTCATTCTGTCTTTCTAATACTTGCGATAATTTCTTCCGCTGCCTTGGGAACAGCTTAACAGCCAGTTCCCAAGCTCTACCTAACCGGTTACGATCCAACAATTCTTAATGATGCAAGTGATGATGAGGAAGCAAATAAGAAAAAATTCTTCTTTTGTTGTTTTCTTTATAGTTGCATGAACCCTGTCGTCTTCTTCATTTGCCTGCTTCAAGCCAGTGTTTGGCATAACTTAATCTCTCAGCTTTGTGCTTGTTTGCCAACTGGGTAGATAGATCTTGGAAACAACTCATCCTTACTGGCCTTTTTAAATCCAAATTCCCTTAGATTTTGAACTTAGAGCATCATTAGATGTATAAGATAGGGATCTTGGTGAACTTAAACAGAGATCTTTGGTACAATATCTCATTATCCTTGTGATAAAAAGCTTGAATCTTTGTATAAGCTGCGCTCTAGCATTATTATTTTTAAGTGTCGTTTGGCAGGGATGGGTGTTCTTTATACACAATCTAGCATGGGTCCCAATTTTAGGAAAGCAAAGTACTGATAATTTTACATTAGAATTTAGAATTCTGATTTAGATTGGAAAAGGGGAGAAGAAGAATATGAAACCACTTGCCTGTAGAATAAAATCGAAGGAATTATGATGTGTGGAAACAAAGCATGGCATCTCTGCTGAACCATTGAAGACTGAACAGCTCACAAAAGCTAAAGCAATCTATTCTAAACTGATGACAATTGACAACCATTCATTTTTTCTCCGCTCTCCACTTGCTCACCCACAATTATAGGTGGAAATATCACGTTTTGTGAGTATACTAGAGATATTTGATGTAATTCTACCAAAAAAAGAGACATTTGATATAAACACCAAAAAAAAGAGGCATTTGGTGTGTTGCTAGTTGCTACATTTTTATTTTATGGATATAAAAAAAAGCAAATAAAATTAAGTGAGAATTATTTTTATTTTGTTTGAGAAATCTCAAATTGCACGACACACCATGTTTGTTACTTTATCCTTATTAATCTCTCGAGCACTACTACTAGACTACTAGTGATCAACAATCTTGATGACTTGATGTTCGAATGTGATGGACGCCTAGACTGAGCATGACCTTTTATATGCCTGCAGCTTGTGTTTGTTATTTATGATCTGGGCTTTTGGCCCATGAATTCACCGGCTATGTTGATTATCTATTGGGCTGGTTAAAATTTCACAGCCCAAGCTGCACAACAATCTCTTGATTGATTGATTCTCGATAACGACGATAAGAATGGGCGAAAAAATAAACGGAAATTTCACATGGTAATCTTGAGATATTGCTTAATTCACAAGGTGTACCAAAGTTTATCATATTTCATGTGGTAACCCTTAATTTTATACCAAATTCACCTCACACCCATAAAGGTTAAATTTAACTTTTACTGATTGCTTAAAAATAAAAAAGGCAAATTGAAAAATAAAAAAAAGTTAAACATACATTTACCGGCTATGATTTTTATATAATTACATTTTCGGGACCCGATCTACTCCACTTTCTTCTTCCACTTCCTCAACCCAAACACCCCCACTCCGAGGCCTCGTCTCTCCGACCACCAGCGTGGACGATGAGGTTTTCTCTTGATGCGGTCGAGATTGAGTATGGGAGAAGAGTTTGTCATCCCAGCGTACGTGGGTTTTTACCCATGTGTTGGTCCGTCGAAGGAGTGATGGGGAGCAGCGATTGCAAAGATGAATAGTACGTCTTGATGGCGACGGTGGCATTTCTGCAGCCCTAGGAGGAAAGCGAGCTCGGCTTCTCCGGGGCTTTGGATCGAATAGAAGAGCCAGGTGAGTCGTTCATAGGCATTTGACTATTTGAGTATACGAGGGAGAATCCATCCAAATTAGCTCCTTAACATGCACCAGAGCGATTGATTGTTGCGATGGCAAGGCGGTGGCTTCCTTGGCTCAGCACATCGGAAGAATTTCTCTGGTATTCTATGATCTTGGAGTGGGTAATTAGGACCAAATTCAAATCTAAGAAAAGTCAAATTCAAATCTAATTTGAAAATGGGCGGCTAATTAATTTGATGGTTGTAGAGGCAGTGATGGTTTGTTGTATCAGATTTGTAGAATGTGGGGGATGATCAATGATCAATCTCTTTTCTACGGGGAAGAAGTTTTTTCAAGTAAAAATATTTTTTAACCTTCTTACACATTCCCTTTTTTAAGGAAAATTTATTTTAAGCAAGTTCAATATTTATGGGTATATGGTGAATTTGGTATAAAATTAAGGGTCACCACAAGAAATATGTTAAACTTCGGTACACCTCATGAATTATGTAATACCTCGGGGTTACCACATGAAATTTCCGAAAAATAAAAGGGTGAATTGCAGAAAACCACCCGCGGATTGCATGGTTGTGCACAAAACCACCCATATAAAACGAAATTGCAGTAAACCACCCATAATTTCTTTCCGTCTACAAAACGCCACCCAAGAGAACAATCCGTTTGATTTCCTGTTAGTGAACTCTCAAGTTACATAATTACCCCCTAATTAATCTATCTATTTCCTTTGTAAAAATCCATTTCACAAATTACGTAAAAAAATCCCCACCCAACACAAGGAGAGCGCGATGGCGAAGGCGATTTGATCGATTGATTAATCGATTTGATTTCTCCCAGAGGCGAATTGACATCAGTGGTCTCAAAACCTCGTGCTTCATATGAAATCTGGTTTCTCTAGGTAAGAAGATGTCTAAAATTTCAATCTAGGGTGTTTGTGATTAATCTAGGGTTTGAATGGTAAAAATTGATGTTTGGGTTTTGTGTTTGGGGTGTTTGTGATTAATTTATGCTCCTCAAACATTGTTTGCCTCGATTAATATACGATTAAAACTTTGGGTTTAATCTGGGGTGTGTGAACGAAGCCCAGGGTTTGGGTATAATTCAACATTCATACAGTATACACGCATAGAAGTAATACATAAATAGAAGATTGAAGAAATGTTATTTGGCTTTATTGTCTACTAAAGCAATGTTGTCATGGTATATAAGCAAGTTAAAAACAAAAGCAATGCTTTCATTATACAGAACCTACAAAATTCTACACATCAATTGATCTTTTACTATATATTATTATATAGTTGTCATGTGGTCCCCTAAATATTGTCCTATATGCTTCCTTTTTGATCTTATACTATATATTATTGCATAAGCTGTCATTGTACCTATCTCTTTTTACGTATATGTTGTTGCTTTATACTTATTTATTAGGTAAAATATATGATTTTGTTATTTGAAATGCAGATAAAGATGAACATTTGCATTAGGTTCCTGTATGGGGGTTTATTTGAATGTGTTGGTGATCGACTGATATACCGAAAAGGATTGGTATTTAACAAAAAAGATGTGGATTCTGACTTTCTATCAAACATAGAAATGGAAGGATATTTAGAGGATAAATTGGGAATAAGCAATGTGAAAGAGTTCTGGTACTTGGAGGCAAGATATATAATTACTAATGGCCTAAGACAAATTCTGATGGACAAGGATATCACCTCAATGATAGGTTCTGCTGGTAGAGGCAAAGTAGTTCATGTCCATGTTGTTCAAAACAATGAGAGTAGTGCAATAGCTTTGA
Organism: Fallopia convolvulus; assembly: GCA_964016875.1. NCBI lineage: Eukaryota > Viridiplantae > Streptophyta > Magnoliopsida > Caryophyllales > Polygonaceae > Fallopia > Fallopia convolvulus. Next base: position 27,411,263 of record OZ024735.1, read on the forward strand.
TGAAACCATTAGTAAAGGGCTTGGAATTAAGGAGGCGGCCAAGAAAAAAGCTTGTGATTAGGAGAAATGAGTCCACTCTATTCTAGGCTAAAGAAATAAAACCCAATCCAGATAAAGCCTCTTTATTGCATCCCACATCAAGCCTCATACCCATGTCTCATCTTAGAAGAACCCAAGAAAAGCTAAACAACCCATATGTGGCACATTAAATCCAACTATCCAAAAGTCCTCAAACAACTTTCCTAAAAAGAAAAACCATACCCTAGAATTGCTTGTCCAAGATGAAGGTGTTGTGGTAGCATCAGAGTCATTTTCCTCGGGTTTAGTTTTTAGTTCCAAAGAAAGTGAGGATGGGGATGATGACATTTATGATGGAAATGTCGACTATTCTGTCCAAGATGATGTGGGAATGGGATTTACACTTATTGATGAGCCAATTATTGCAGAGGAGCTTCTGTCAGATGATGATTCTGAAAATCTTATAGTCCTTGGTGACTCTGATGGTGAAGAAAAAGTAAGGTACCCTGAGTTGAATGCAAAAGCTGATTTCAAAAGAAAAATTTGCTTGGAAGTAGGGACAAAATTTCGCTTATTAATCCAAGTAAAATTACACATTGTGATATATATTGTTTTGGCTAGATTGAGGGTCTGATCATGCTCAACCTTATAGCTCCAAAATACGACAGGTATACGAGGTTGATCATATTCAAGAGTAATGCTCCAAAGGTAGCCCTTGTACCATAATCAAGTCCTATAAAATTTTCTTGACTATTCATGTTAACTTTTTACATAAAAATCAGCGTGGGAGTGTATGCAAAAAAGAGCAAACAAATGATGCACTAAAGTCTGCATTATTTCTCAATCTATGCATAATCTCAGCCTTTAATTTCATCCAGATACATTCAACTTGCATACACAAACCCAAGTGATTTAATCAACGACATAGATTTTCCAGCATAAAAATTGCCAAGCATACACTAGAATCACCAAATTTCGACTTTTTTAAAACAATTTTTGCTATTCAAATCCTACCCCAAACCCTAGATTTTGAAATGTTGGGTGTTTTCTTACTTGGAAAACACGGATCTGATATTAAGCACGAAATACAGAGATCACCGATGCCAATTTGCCTCTGGAGAAATCAAATCAAACATCGATCAATCAAGCGCTTGAATCGCCATCGTCATCGCCGTCTTCAGCTTCATTCAACTTCCTTCTCTTCTTTCTCCCTCTTGAATGAGATAGGTATATTTATTGAGATAGATAGATTAATTAGGGGGTAATTATGTAACTAGAGAGTTCACTAACGGGAAATCAAACAGATTGTTCTCCTGGGTGGCATTTTCTAGACGGAAAGAAATTACGGGTGGTTTACTGCAATTTCGTTTTATATGGGTGGTTTTGTGCACAACCATGCAATTAACGGGTGGTTTTTTGCAATTCACCCAAAATAAAAAATGCATTTCATCAGACATTTTGAACTTGGGTCTCGTTTGGATTACGTTCTTATGTTTTATAATTCATGTATTTTATGTTATAAATCAGACTTACCGCTTACGTGTTTGTAGCCATGAGGCAATCGTACAAGCCTCAATAACTTTTGAGGCCTAATCACAAAATGGCCTTACCTTACTTATCATGATGCATAGTAACTTTCTTTTGCATGATTTCCTTTTGCGTCGTTGAGAAAGATGTTTTGACTTTGATGCGATCTTGTTTCGGATTGGATCCAAGATACCACGGATCTTTGACTTGGAGCATGTAGTAGGTCTCGAATGCGGAGCGGAAGGCTTGAATGAATCGAGATCCAACATGATGGAACTCATGAGGCTCGATCCAACGTGATGGAAACGAGCATGACTCAACGTTATGAGTCCTTGATTGATCGTTCTATTTTAAGAACAATCGAAAGTGTTTGATAGTTGATTAAAACGTAACAAGAGGCGCACCAGACTAGAAATAAGGAGAATCCTCAACTTCAATTAATAGTCTTAAAGGTTTGTAACCTAACAATAGCATCCGAAATCTCCTTATATAGAGGCGGATGGAAACCCTAGATCTAAGCTAGAAGGCGGCGGCTAGGGCTAGGGTGCAACCTAGGCCAAATGCCGCAAAAGCCCAAAAAGGGGTTACTAAAACATATAAATCAAATATAGATATGTTCAACATAAGAAACATGCTGAAAGGCAATAAAGATAGATGTCAATGGCCAAGGGGTGACAGTGTCATGTCTTAGCCAAGACATGTTTGGCTCAGGCGTCGGCAAGGCCACATACACGTAGAACGTGAGACGCCGACGAACTCGTGGCATGCTGGCACGCGGCATGGGTGAGGCAAGAGCCTCAATTGAGGCAAGAGTGCGCTGTTTGTGATGGACCTGTCACGTCTTGTGATGCTAGTGCGATGGATGGTGCCGAGTGGCACGAGTGAAGTTCCTCGGTGGCGAGGCTGAGCAAACACACTTGCGAAGGCATGGTTCTAGGCGCGCCATGACCTGCGGTGAGGCGCGCCACAAGGGACTGTGTCGCGGTGGTGATGAGACGGGTCCGACCACGAGTGACCGGCCCGTCCGAGTGCAAGGCTAGAGCGTCATCCTCTTGTTAGGCGTCCAAGGCTGGGGTCGCATCACCCTCCCCACTTGGTTGGGAAATGTCCCCATTTCCTCATAAGCAGGCTCAACATAGGGGGTAAGGTCATCGATGTTTACCGTGGAGTGTATTGCGTACTTGCCCGGGAGGTCGATGCGGTAGGCATTATCTCCGATGCGCTGCGAAATCCAAAAAGGTCTGTCACCTCTAGGATATAGCTTGGTCTTGTAGGTGTCGTGAAACCTCTCATTCCTAAGATGAAGCCACACGAGCCCGTTGGGCTGAAAGACCAAACGACGCCACCCCTTGTTGTGTTGGGTCGCATATTGGTCCGTTCGGCGCTCAAGCTAAAGTCGGGTGCACTCGTGTAGGTGGCGAATGATCTCGACACAATTGGTCGCGTCGACATGGTCGCCGATCTTCAAGGGTCGTGGCACCAAGTCCATGGGCATATGTGGATTACGCCCGTAGACTACCTCAAATGGCGTCTTCTTAGTAGCCGAATGGAGGGACCTGTTATACGCAAACTCAACATGCTAAAGTAAGTCTGCTTAGTAGCCGAATCGAGGGACTTGTTACATAATTATGATGCAATCTTATTTCTCTTGCAACATTGATTAATGATTTGCATTGTATTGTCACTTTGTCTAACAAGCTTTGTGTTATCCAAGACCATAGTACGAGGATGGTGATTGGCGTCGGTGAAGAGAGGGGTGTTGTGTTTTGGTTGTATCCAATGACTCCTAAAATGTCACTTTGCAATGTCATCTTTTCTTCTTATATTCATCTTTGGCATCAACGAATGGGACATCCTTCTAGTTTTGCTTTGAAACATTTGCTTGGTATAGCTTCGTTTAGTTCAAATTTATTGTCTTCTCCTTGTTTTGTTTGTTCACGCTCTAAGCAGACACGAGACTCATTTGTTCTTAGTTCTAATAAAGCCAGTGGAATATTTATTTTGCTTCTTTGTGACGTATGGGGACCATATAACGTTAATTCATCTTGTGGTGCTAGTTAATTTTATACGGTTATGGATTTTTCTCGTTTTGTTTGGGTATTCTTGATGGCTTCCAAGACTAAGTTCACATATCTTATATAGAACTTTTGTGCCTACGAGCACAATTAGTTTTCTAAGAATGTTTTTTAGATTCGTAGTGAGAATGGGACCGAATTTTGTCCTTTATTTCCATTTTTCTCATTTGCGGGAATTGTGTTTAAAACTTCTTTAGTAGGGATCCCACAACATAATAGGAGAGTTGAAAGAAAGTATCACCGCATTCGTAATGTTACTTACACTCTTCATTTTTATTCTGCACTTCATATTCAGTTTTGGGGAGAATGCATTCTTGCTGCGATATATATTTGATAAACAAGATGCCCTCTACCATTCTCAATCGTAAGACTCCCTATGAATTTCTATTTGGAAGACTACCAGATTATGATCATATACGAGTTTTTGATGGCTAATGTCATGCTTCTTAAATACCTCGTAATAAGTATAAATTTGTCGCTCGAGGTCGTCGTTGCGTCTTTCTTGACTATCCTTTCGTCAAGAAAGTTTGGCGCCTAATCTTGACAAGCAAGAGTTCTTTTATTCTCGGGATGCTCATTTCTTTGAGGACATTTTTCCATATGCTAATGGAGCTTCTTCTTCAATACCACTTGACGAGCTGGTTATTTCACCAGTAATTTATGACACATTTTTTTGCTAGGATTGCTAATTTCTGATCAAGCTTCATCACCGACCGTTTCTATTTCAATTTCTCCCAATATGATTGACAATTGGAGTTCGGTTCCTGTTGCCTCAACTAACATTACTGGGACCAACCAACCAACCTCCAAATGCTGACATATCTACTTCAACCGATCTTGAGCATCCAAATGATGACATACTTGGTTCTCCTCCTCCTCTTTTTGAGGCTAATCTGTCGGCTAATACCGAGCCTCTCGGCGTAGTGAATAAGTGAGTCAAACAAAATCGGTACTTTCTGATTTGAGTTCATTACAACTTTTTGCTTATTTGGATTTGGATTGGGATGCGTGCCTTATGAACCTTCATTCAATCACGGGATACTTTTTTTACTTTGGTGCATCCCCGGTTTCTTGGAAATCTAAGAAGCGGTCTATGATCTCTCATTCTTTCGCTAAAGTTGAATATCGGGCTATGACAACATGTTATGAGCTTATTTAGCTCAAATCATTTTTATGATCACTTTTGAGTCTTTCATTTCGTACCCATGAAGCTCTTTTGTGATAATCAGGATGCGTTATATATTACTGCTAACTCCGTCTGCCATGAGAAGATGAAACATATTGAGATAGATTGTCATTTCATTGGTGAGAGACTCAACCAATAAACAAATATTATTTTATATTTTAAATTTTTTTAGAATCCCTCAAATGAGAGACCCTTAGGGACCCTTCAATCCAACTTATATTTTAATATAATTTTCCTCCTCTTTATTTTTTGTTGGCTAGGGACTCTCACAAAGCCCCCACAATGCAATGGAGATACTCTAAAGCCTTAGGCAAACAACAATTCTCCTTTCTTCTTGGCAAGTTGGGTATTAAGCATCTTCATGCCCCAACTTGAGGGGAGAATATTTTGCATTTGTGAACAATATCTTGTATAGGCTTATTCTATATTTGTATAAGTTTATTTTATCTTTCATTTTTTGTTCTTTGATTAGATATCTCTCATCTTTTACTCCCTCCGTTTCATAATATTTGTAATTTTAGCCTTGTTTTTTTGTTACAAAATGTTTGTCATTTTAAACTTTTTGCCATCTATTTTACAATTATGCCCTTGTCTTTATTGTTACTTTTTAATTAATAAGGGAAGATTTGTTAGTAGTAACATTGGAAAATAAAACAAAATAGAATAATAAATATGGGTCACATATGTAAATTTACTACTTTTCTTAATAAGTTTGAAATGATCTAAAATGAAAAACATTTTGTACCAGAGGGAGTATATATAAGTCTTATACGATCATTAAGAAAAGCAGAGAAATACTTTCCTAAAATTTCCTCCTCTTATTTTCTTTAATATCATATCACACACAATGATTGTATAAATTTTTATTTAATAAGTTGTTAATTATTTATTAATATATATTTCTTGAGAAATTCTTTTTGGTATCCTAAAATGAAAAACTTATTTCTCTTGTGATCATTGAGGTTTTGGTTTTTCCAATTGGTGCCCTTGTTAGGTTCAAATGATTAAATTCAAACCTATCATTGTGTTCACCACCCTTAAGTTAGTAGGATTTGACTCTTAAAAAACCCAAATTCATAACCAAACCACCTCGATTTGAATTTTTAAGTAGGATTTGACTCTTAAAATCCTTTAAAATGAATTATTGTTTAGAAATTGAAATCGGGATGGTTCAGTTATTAATTTGGTTGTTTTAAGAGTCGAATTCCACTAATTTAAGGATGGAGAACATAATAATGGATTTGAATTTAATTAATTCGAACTTAAAAGAGGCACCGACAAAAAAAGTCACAATTTTAAAGGTACTAATAAAAATAGGTTTTTTTCTTAAGACACCTAAAAAGAAAATTTGCTTACTAGGTTCATTCATTCGAATTTAGAAATTTATTTCCAGGTATAGTAATTGGCAAAATTACTATAGAATGATCAAATGGAATGTGCGTCGACATGCAGGGGCGGATTTAGGGGGGGCGGGCGGGGGCGGTCGCCCCGACATCGATCCGGAGGAGTAATAAGTATTACCTAAAGAACCTAGAAGATTAAAAAAAATAATTAATTTCGCCCCCATAGATAGTCTGGGACGAGGTAAAGGTGAAGAACTAAAGAAGTACTATAGGAGGAAGGGGGCGAAATTAGGGGAGGGGACTCGGTGGCGTCAATGGAGATTGTGTCCATTGAAGAAGACAACCTCGATCAGTTTTTTAATTTCTAATTTCTGGTGCATTTTACAAAAAATAGGTCCATTTTACTTGAATTTGAGATTAGGCCCATTTTGCCTTAATTTGGAATTAGGCCCAACAGGGCTCTCGGATTTCATTCCCTGTATACATTATTTAGTTCTATTTCTTTTTTATTTTTGGATAGCTTTAATCATATTTCTATGTGAGGTTATTTTCAACCACTATGTATCTATTTGATGAGATTCCATATTGCTATATTAGGGTAAAGCAAGCATAATTTCACTTAATTAATTTATTTAATGAGATTCCACTGTGTGTATCTATTCTACCTTTTTTAATTAAAGTTATACATTAATTAATTTATCGGTCCAGCTAGTAGTTATCCATTATCTCTTAGCAAATAATCACATGTATCTTAATTTTTATGTCCTATTTCATATGTCAAATTATTTTTACTTTAATTTTTGTGTACACTTAATTTATACTATCTTAATTTTCTGCGGTTAATTTTTATATACTAACTCGATCAGGGACAGACCGAAGGACGGGCTAGGGTACGCTTCAGCCCGCCCTAAACCCTAAAAAATAATAAAAATAGGGTAAATTTAATAATAAAAAAGGTAAATTTAGTGTTAGATTCGTTAAATTAAGGTAATTTAGTCCACTCAAAAAAATTTAGCCCACCACAATGTTAAATCATGTGTCCCTCTCTGAACTCGATGTACAAAATCCGCCCCCTTTCAGACAATCCTGGATCCGCCCCTGTCGACATGTGACTCAGATTAGGGATACAATCGAAAGTGCATGATGGAGTAACCTTTGGACAAGAAGACAAGTTTCTTGGTGCGTACGAAGAAGTATCGATCTACAAATACTTCCAGCTAATGTATGGAAAACGGAGGATTGGAGGTAGATATATCAAAATTAATTGTATCCTCACCTTCTGGTCGTTGTCGATGATCCATATATAATTTGACCTTCTACTTTCAACATGTACAAAACCTACAATTCAAACGTACCATACATTTGTAGTGTATTGCAAATATGCATTCACTAATTAGTTGTAACAACTTTTTTTTATTAAATATCTGACATGAATATTAGCTCGTTTATTTAAACTGCCCACATATTTGTGAAATTAATAAAAATAACATAAAATAAGAGTCTATATTTAGATTATGTCTTTAAGTTATTGATTGAGTTTTTTTAATAAAATTATTATGTAATTTTATTTATATAATTTACAGTATTAGTTTTAAAACTACTATTATCCTATGCACTAAGAAAATAGAATGAAAACACTAAAAAAGTAGAACACCATTCTTCAAATTAATTAGTAGATTGTTTTAAATTTTGTATACTAAGCTTATTTTATATGAGTTTGGTTCAAATAAAACAAACTTTTATCGTATAATAAGAGGCGAATGCACTTTTTCCAAGTTCGTAGTGCAATTTTCAAATTCTATACGAAAAGTGCATTTCAAAGTAGGAAAAGTGCATTACCACATACAAAAAGTGTACTACAAATCACAGAAAAACTGAAAATGCATTACCAAATTGGTACAAATCCTCTCAAAATTAGCTTTTTTTAATTCAATCTCACTAACATAATAACATAAGAACAACATAATCCAACCAATTTAATTAATCCGACTTATTGGAAGGTGTTCTAGAATTATGTCATTAATATCTTTGTATATGTTACTTAGGTTATGTGATAGCATGCATTTAGCTGTTAGTTTAAGGTCATATTTATGTTTAAATCTTAGGTAGTTACATGTGTTTTGCTTAGTTTTTGTAGTTTTTGCATTTCGGTGTCTACTCTTGCACTTTAATTTTATGTTTTTAGGATGTTTTGAGAAGCAATGATTGGTTAAGTTGAAAGATTCAAGATTGGAGATATTCAAGTGTCTCTTCAAATGGTATTCATGCCATTTTTGATGATCATTAAGGCCTAAGAAGTTGTGGAAAAGAACGCTTAAATTCGAGCTATCCATTGAAGTTGTTGTTTCGACACCACTTTCGTATGACGCATCGTTCGGGAGATACGTTAATCGGATGGAGCTGAATTTGGTATCATTGAAAAGCTAACTCGAAGAGCTACAATTCATGTTTTTACTGCGAGTTCAAATTCCAACTCTAAGTGGGTCAAAACAACCTTCGAAGTATCGCTAGAATGTTGTCAAGAGAAGACCCGCGCCCGGTTCACCACCACGCACCCGCGGTTTCAGCGACAGAAAACAACATCCAGGTTTTCCCAACCCGCGCCCGCGGTTCACTACCCCGCGCCCGCGGGTGTCCATGTTAGCGACCCTAGCTAGACGAAGATTTTCTGCTATCTTTTATTATATTAGTTTCTTTTTAGTACGTGTTTTGAGTTGGCTATTTAAGCATTGTTTTCACCTTTGTTATGTGATCTCTTAGACCTAATTTCTATAATTTTAGTTTGTATTCTTTCTCTTATGGAGAACTAAACTCCTTTGATTCTATTCAAGTTGCAGCTTTCATAATCAAATTTGTTGTGAGATTCTTCTATTCAGGTTTATTTCTACATGTTATTTCAATTCTCTTGTACTTAATTAATATTGATTGTGATTTGTATTGATTTCTGCTTGTCTGACCAACTTGTTGGAATTAATACTCTCTATTACTAGATCTAGGTTTTCTCGTAGCAAAATCTAATCTTTGTAGCAACCCAAAAGAAATAACTTGTTTGAATCAATGATCAATAACTTGATATGAAATCTAGCCTCTTTAGCAGATTTTTCCTCACCCAGGCTGTCCATAAATTCTTTCTCCCCATATGTATGTCATGCCCCAATAATGATTCTTGGCTTTGGAAATCAATTTTGAATTTGAGGAGTGCTATACTTGACTCCCTACATCCTAATCCTGATATAGGAGATGTTCCTTTGCAAGGAGATCCAATTTATACCAAGAAAAATGGTAAAATGGATTGTCAGGCTTTATACGAAGTGTTTAGAACTCATTCAGATGCAGCTGAATGGAATCCTCTTCTTTGGTCTGGCATTCAGTCTAGGAAGTGGAGTTTCTTGTGTTGGCTGGCTACTCTACAGAGGTTGCCTACAGCAGCTAAACTGAAGAATTTTGGTGTCATTAATGACAGTATTTGTGTCTTGTGTGGGGCAGAAACAGAAGATGAAGCTCATTTGTGGTTTCAATGTGATTTCAGTGTGAATGTTGCAAATAAAATCTGGGATTGGATGGGAGTAAATGTAAGATTTGACTCCTTGCAGGCTTGGTGGAACTGGTTTCTGGTTTGCAAAAAAAGGAAAAATAATATCTTTCAGTCCAGACTTCTAGCCTGCATGGGGACTATCTATTATATCTGGTGGATGAGGAATGAGGTAGTCTTTAATAGAGCAAGGCCTGATGTGGATACTTGTGTGACTAGAATTTTAGAAGATTGTAAATTGCGCATCATAGTCAAGCTCAAGCTGAGAGGTAGGCGTGGGCAAGCTATGAGGAATCAGCTAATAGTTTAGCTTTTCTTTTTTGACCTTTGATTTTACTTGTTTTGTTTTTTTGCCTTTGGGCAAGGGCTAGGTGTATCTTGTTTTGAGAGCTAATCCCCTGTGCCCTTCTTGTTGAGTGCTTCTGGTTGATGTCAGACATTATGACACAAGAGGGTGCTTGGCCTTCGTCATTTGCTTGATGACCCCTAACTTCTCTAAGTGCTTTGCATGAGGATGTGATGTTTAGGAGGTCCAAGTAGGGCTTTGGTATAGCTCTCTGATTTGTTGTTTTCTTTTGAGATAGGTTTCGGGTAGGGCTGTATGTAAACACTCCCTTACATAGGTTATTGTTGAGCAAGTTTGCTGAAGTAAACCGGCTAGGAGACAAAAGCTTGGTAAGTCCCTTCACTTGTGCTTGGAAATTCAGCCTTGACATGAGTGCCTTTGGCATCAGGACATGTGCAAGGTTTGAGTTCAGCAGGGGTTTGGAAGTGTTAGGTTGTTCTTGTGAGTTGTATTTTTCACACTTGGTCCTTTTTTTGACTAGTGTGGGTTGTACCTTCTCTCTTTCTAATACAATTTTACCATTTGCCAAAAAAAAAACTTGATATGAAAGTGGATGCTTGAATAAGATTGATTTCCTTAATCTGATAAAAAAACCAAATCTTTGCTTTGTTTAATTGCTTTGCTTGCTTTGAAATTTCATAGTCTTAGGGTGTGTTTGTTGGGTACAAAAAACTAGTTGGAGTTTCCCAAATAGTTGTAGAAACTCGTATAAACGTTGTTTGTTTGACACCTAAAAACTAGCAACTAGTTGTAAAACTAGTTTTTTGACAAAGCTAGTTTTTAAAGTTTTTGCACTAGTTTTTAGTAATTTTTCGAATAAATAAATAATTATTTCCTAAATAAGAATAACTCTATAATAAAAATAAAATTTTGAATTATTAATTAGTACAATAAACTAGTTGAACATTACCAAATAGTGTTTATATATATTTTTAAAACTTCAACTAATTTTACAGCTAGTTTTACAACTTCAACTAGTTTTGCAACTCCAACTAGTTTTTTTAATGACTTAACAAACATAGCCCATAGATTGATAATCCAAAATCCCCCCTCTTGTTACTTTGTGAGTTGATAATAATATTAATTAGACTTACAATTGTCTCTTGAATACGACCCCGACTGACCAACTATACTAGTTGTGTAAACTAGGGATTTATTTTTGATTTGACATGACGACTTTCAGCCAGTTAGTATGGGTTGGCTATGACCGGGCTAAGAACCTTTTCTCCAACGCAAATCCTCTATTCTACTTTCGGTGTTTTATTTTTATGTTCACTTAAATTTTAAAAATCCAACTAATATTAAAAAAAAATTAAAAATTATATTTATATTATAACCAAATATATACATGTGTGTAAATTTGTATCTTAAAAATTATATTATAAATTTTTTTAAAATTAAGAGTATGATTTCCTCATAAAATTTTACCCTTTTAATTTTTAAAAAATAGTAATGTATAATATGAAATATAACCCTAAATTTTTAATTTTTTTAAAAATTAATTTAATCAAGTGGAACATAAAATTAAAAGACAAGAATATAATAGAAGATTTGCTTTGCCTTTTCTCAACCCATTCAAAGTACTGTATGTTGACTTAGGTTTAGGTCGCTCTTTAGGACCCAATATCCTGCTTATATATGATATCCGCCCATATTGTTGGAACGATGTTGGGACCTCTGGTTCTAAACATCGGAACAACGATGCAGTTCTCCGAGTTTTGATAATGACAAAATGCTATAAGGGAACTGTGCTTTGATCAAGTATTTCTAAGGAACACAGGTTGAGCAAAGAACTTCCATGAATGACCAAAGATCACAGAAGCATACAATGAAGAGTTCCCATCAAGGGAACTCTGAAGATGAAAGTTCTCATGTAATGGGAACTCCCAGGAATGACCAGAGAACACAGGTTTACACGATGAAGAGTTTCTCTCAAAGGAACTCTGAAGAGGACAGTTCCCACGACATGGGAACTCACATGTGAAGACAAGGACCGATCAGCGCATATCACGGGATCCTGTCTTGGACAGGATGAAGGCACAGTCTGAGGAGCAGACTGTCACGATTGATCCAACGGTCCGATCATTTCAAGAAGTTGACCTAGTTCAAATCGAAGTCACATGTGAAGAAAGTACAACTTGGGCATCAAGCAAAGGGCATTTCGGACACAAATGAAAGATGCGATTGAAGTCCAAGTTCACTCGAGTATAAAGCCAAATGAATAGTACTCGGACTGCGCACTTCTCCCAGAACTCACAAATACCCACAACAGAGAAAAGGAAAGAAGAAGAGAAGTCCCCGGCGGCGAGTGTCTGATCTCGACGACGGTGAAGCCAAGTTCCCAGGAGCAAGGGAACTGCGATTCTGTGTAAGGTTTGAGTTACTTATTTAGTGATTGTTGTTCGCTTAGGAACTCAGTTGAGAAGATTCATTAGTGTTGCTAGAGTTAGGTAGAACTCGTAGGAACAGAGAAGTTTGAATCTGGCTGTTTGTAACTAAGGAGCAAATCAATAATATAAGTAAGTCATTCAAAATCCTCCAAACGGAGGTAGAGGTTTACCCATACAACTAGTTGGTTGTAGTGGGGTTCCTCTATAAAGAACTGTGTTCATTCTGTCTTTCTAATACTTGCGATAGTTTCTTCCGCTGCCTTGGGAATAGCTTAACAGCCAGTTCCCAAGCTCTAGCTAACCGGTTACGATCCAACACATATGTAGGACAAGACTGGGCTAAATCCAACCAATTAAAACTGAAATCATCCAAGAACAAGCGTGTTCAATTTAAATATATATTTACCAAATAATCTAGGTTTTTTTTTATGGAAATTTATAATATCATACATTTATATATATATATATATATATATATATGCGAATTTTTAGTTCTTATTTTTCGAAATGTTGTACCTTTCATAGCTATATATTCCTGTTTGTTCCTTACTCTCTTAGCCGTTATCAACTGTCGTTTTATTACAGTCTCTCGGATTATCAAACCTATTTAGTATTTCGAATTCTTACCTTATCAAAAATAAATATAAAAATAAAAATATATATGCGAATTGGGCTATAAGCTCGCGCGGTGTTCATCTAACTAATATTCATACCCAATCCTCTTACTCATTCAGGTTAAGTAGACTACATATATAAATTGTCCATATATCCGACCATTTTGTGCTTAACAGCACCGTATTTTAGTGGCTTTATCATCTCGATTTTAGGTCAAAGAACCCACAATTATATTACAAGACATTTTTTTGAAAGTTTACAAGAATAATTTGATGCAGCGTATTATAAAGATTATCGTGCATGGTCGAAACATATCGCCATATCGGTATGTATGCTGGCTTGTTGAGATCGATTTGATGTACGTTACTGATACAATGGGAGTGTAGTCGTGTAGATAAGATCGATCGATCGGATAAGGTTGAACAAAATAATGAGAGAAATAATTACTAAAATGGTGGTTGTAACTTGCAACAAATTCTTTACTCTTCTTGTATACATATCATATGCACAGAAGTATGAATGTATAAAAGAGTTGGTGGGTTATAATTAATGCTGTTAGGTTTAGACTATTAGGAGACTACTGATCAAACAAAATAAGACTATTAGGAGGAGGCTAGCTTGAGAAATCAACATTCCGCGATCAATTTTTTTTATGTAGTATATATATACTTGGGCGGTGGGGCCAATGTTTTTAATGAATCAGATTAGATGTTGCCCAATTGAGCTTGGTTAGGTTGATTGAAGCTTGGTAGACCTTTCCTGTTTAAAAATTTTGATTTTGACTTTTTTGAAACCACAGCATCTGGAAAGCATTCTAGTTATCTGTTGGAACAATGATTGTTCCATAGGTTCTCTTAGTTTTGATGATAACAAACTTAGTTGATATAACTTGCTTTTACATGTAAGTGTTTCAGGAAAACAGGTACATGGTCACGAGTGACGGAACATTATGAGGAACGATGGAGGGAACGAGTGACAGATTTAGGAAGCGCGTCTCAGAAGGAACGCTGCTTTCTATAAGTGGCAAGTTACCATATCTTCTGCGAGCAATCTTCTACGAAGATTTACAGCTGTAGGCGGTTGCTTGAGGAGATAAAAGAGAAGATAAGATCAATCTTCACACGATCTTATCTTGGAAAATTCGAGATCATTCGGTTTTGGCAAAGATCGATATGGTTGAGGATCCGAAATCACAAAACAATACTTTTCCTTATTATGTGGGATTTGTTAAGTGGAATATCAGCGTGATTAGGCAAGAATTACGTGTGAGATCAGACTTAACTTATCTTATAAATAGCTAGGGTTAGCTAGGGTTAAGTGTGTGGTTGAAGACGACGAACTTGAAGGGAGAGCTTTTCAAGTGTACGAGTGTATGGCTTTTTCGGTGAAGAATCCACAAGTAAGTCAGTAGTTCACTTTGTCTTAGGTTTACGCTTAGGGTTGTAGAAGTCTAGTTGGTTGAACTTTGGTCGGTGCGTTAGTTACCAGGGAACTTGACTTGCCTTGTAATCGTTCAAACTTAATAAAGGTATTCTATTGAAAATCCTCTGAGAAGGAGTCTCAGAGGTAGAGGTTTTTTCTTTTTACGACTTGTTGGTCGGACATACAGTTTTCCTCTCTAAATTCTGTGTTCTTATTGTTTATTTCCGCTGCTCAGGGAACATTACTAGTTCCCTGACTTGTTACTAACGCGTCACGATCGAACATTATCTACCTAGAAGATGTTTTGTAAAGATCGAAATTTAAAGGTTCCAAACAAAAGGGAAAAAAAAAATCAATCTTCAAAACCCACAACATGAAGAAGAATCAAAGCCAAGTCACGGTCACTATAGTATCTCCTACTACTGCAGGTATAGTGCTAGCTAAGCTTGTAATTACTGTAGCCCCCCAGAATATTGAAGCAGTGATTATGAATGTATCCGAGATGAGAATTCAAGAAGGCTTTGAGACTGAAGAAATAAAAGAATTGAAGATACTTGAAGAATTTTGGAGACAAATGAGATCGCGAGTATCGAGAAGTCGTCGACTTCCAAGAAATCTTAAATGTGAAGTTTTCAACGAATTAAACCGTGATCGTATTTTAATCGGTGATTGATCGAGGTAGTTGAAGATTGATTTTAAGGAAAGAAAATCTTTGAAATAAGATTGGAATAAACACCTAAAAAGATAAAATAAAACAAGGAAGCAAAAGAAAGAGATAGAACTTTCCATAAATAAGGAGATCTATTAATTGATAGTGAAGATTTGAACTTTATAAACTGGGTTTAAGCTTGGTTTCGGGATATATTACATCTAAGCCTTAAAGATAGAATATTTTGGCTTGGAGAAAAAAGAATTATATACAAGTTAGGAGTATATTGTATCAATTCTAGGAGTATTTAGCAATCTCTATCTAAAGGGATGATTCTCCTTTGTTTAGAGTGTGCGTTTGAGAAAGAAAAAAATAGAGAATTTTGGTACTAGGACTTAGAACATTCAGAGAGAAAATGTTCTTAGGCTTTTAGATTGAGAGAAGATTACAAAAGATATGAGTTCGTTGAGCTTTTAGTGAACTAACAATTTGCGAAGTCATCAGCCCAGAGGATGTGTTAAGCAAGCTATTGTCAATTTGTCATCAAACGCGCTGGCATTCCTGGCAAGGTTAATATATAGGAAATGTCAGAGAGAACAAAGGTGGTTAACCCTCTCTAAGATTTGTCTAGACTATCGATTTTTCACTGATTGTTTTCTTTGGAAATTGGAATCCATCTTTGAATATATATATATATATATATATATGGTTGAGTTCAAGTAAGGAGGTAACTTAGTGTAAATAATTAGGAGAAATAAGGAGCGTTGGATGCAGGGAGATGAACAGTATTGATTTACTCACTTTTAATATTTAAAATAAAAAGGATAAAAAAAGGTGTGATTTTGGTAACTACCCTAATATAAGCAAAAAATTAATCTGCGTAATTGCAGGAAGTTTTGTGTAATTTCTCTCTCCTATAGTTTTTATCGCTTCTATATAAGCGTTGATGAAAAAACTCTCTCTCCTATAGTACATATTGAACAACTAATATATCACAAATGAACAACTACTTGTTCTCGAATGAACAACTACAATCTCACACCTATTAATAAAAAGACAATGAACAACTACTTAGTTATGAATGAACAATTAGATATAATCAGAAGAACAACTAGGGTAATATATATTTTGGATCGCTAGTAAGCAAACATTGAACTTGAGATGTTTCCTGGGCAACGGAAATAATAGTAAACAAGAACATTGTATTTAAAGAGGAAAATTTTCTACCCGACCAACAAGTCGTAGAAATGAATACCTTTACCCCCTAAGACTCCTTCTGATAAGATTTTTAATAGCACACTTATATATTAAGTTTCAACGATTACAAAATGCAAGCTAAGTTCCCTTCTAACTAAGACACCAACCCAACTTCTACAACCTTAATCGTAAACCTAAATAATGAGTGAACTACCAACCTGAGTACTCAAGCCACCATGAAATCTTCACCGAAAAGTACCATGAACCCTCAAACACTTTGAAACTCTCTCTTTCAAATGTTCATAGTCAACACACTTTTAACCCCTATATATCATGGGCTTCTAGCCTATTTATAAAGCAACTTCTAAATTTGATCTCAATCACAACTTTCATAAGTGTAATAATATTCTATTAAGAAGATCGATCTCGTTAAAATAGATTAAAATAAAACTATTTTCTAACCAAATCTTCAACCGCTCAGATGAGTCTAATGAAATGAATTAGACTTATATTCTAATATAAAACATAAATCGTTATAGTCTGCATGGTTATAGATAGAACATCGTCATAAGAACATTATGTCAGTATATACGTCTTCAACATGGTTATAGATTAAACAAATTAAAGTCGACTTATGTTATGGTTAGCCGGGTTGCTATAGATAGAGACAGGTCATTAATAATATGGGGTACATCCACCTAGTACACATTACACATATATAATATATTTATGGTGACCTGTATTAATTTAATATGTGATGTACCCCTATTTAATAAGAGCACCCAAAGAGATAGATATATCTACAAAGGAATTCTGTTAATCAACGTTCAACGGCAACTAACAAATAACTAGTAAGTGAGAATCAATCACACGCCCCCCAAACGTCAACTTGCACGAAATTGGGAACAACCTAATTTCAAAACGTACATTTGCATGCTAGCTAAGTGGGTAAACCACCGGTCCAAGTCAACGCCTGTGCTTCTTCCCTAGCTTGATCAACCACCACAACATCCTTGTCTTCACCTCTATTTAAGAATCTACTTGCCTCCATTTTTCTGCTGTCCTTAATCAGATCTAGCTTGTTTTTTAATTGTTCTCTCATGCTTTCTATCGATCTATATATCGATCTCACGGTCTTCTCTGATTAAGAGTAGGGTAATAATTAATTGACAAGCTCAAAGAAGAAGAAGAAGAAGAAGAAGTATATATATTGGATGTATATATAGATTTGTACGTTGTGATACAAGAATTATGAGAAGGCCACACTTGGATCATGCGCAACTGGAAACATCGTTGATGGATATGTTTACGAACAAAGGAGCATGGTCAAAGCAAGAAGACGAGAAACTCAGTTCTTACATCCTTCAACATGGAGAGGGATGCTGGAGGAGTCTTCCCCAAGCTGCAGGTAATATTAATTAATTTCAACAGTTGATATATAGGTCACACTTTAGATCATAGGAATATAACGTTTATTGGCTATATTAATTATACAGGACTACTTAGATGTGGTAAGAGTTGTAGATTGAGATGGGTGAACTACCTCAAACCCGGTCTTAAGAGAGGCAACTTTAGCGAAGACGAAGAAGATCTCATCATCAAGCTTCATGCTCTCCTTGGCAATAGGTACTACGTACACACTGATCGAGGATGTTCATCTTTTTAATCATGCACATTTATTCTATCTTCATTAGCTAGTTTACTAATTTGGTATTTAAAAATTTCTTGGCCAAATCATTAGGTGGTCGTTAATAGCAGGAAGACTGCCGGGAAGAACAGACAATGAAGTGAAGAACTATTGGAACACTCATCTCAAGAGAAAGCTTCTTAAAATGGGAATCAACCCGAATAACCATCGCCTAAACCAAACACTCGCGCGCCTTAAAAAACCCGAACCATCTTCCAAATTGGAAACAACTACTGCAGGAGATCTTGATTGTGCTCATAGAGATGAAGCCGACAATAATAACGATCAGATGTCTGATTCAGGGAGTTGTTTGTTGGAGGACCATAACTCGGCTAATTATTCGATCACCAAGTGTGACTTGCCTGATCTAAACCTAGATCTTACATTGGTGATGGATTATTCGCCTTCTTCTTCGTTGGGGACCAGTTACGAGGTTAAGGTGGAGGAACAAGGGAATTGCAATGATAAGTCAATTTTGTTTAGAGAAACTAATCATGAGGGTCCAAGTTCTCCTACACTTCTCTTATTTGCTTGAATTAGAAGATGCTCAATTTTGATCAGCTAGCTAGCTCCCCTATAATAAAAAGATTTAATCTAGAAGGGTCGATATAAAACACTTGAGAGATGGAGTGGTCTCCAAACTTGTTATAAGCAATATTCTTGTACGTACGTAGTTAATAATCGACCCTAGCTAGCTACATATATACTTTTTGATCGATGTATATTTTGATTGTTTTAAATCAATGGATATATTTTTTTAGTTCATGTTAATGATCGATTTTGATGAATCATTGTTATTACTTCCGTATACACGGTTCTCAATTAATACATCTAGCCAGGCTGATCGATGACTTGATCTAGATCGATCGACTATATATATTGCATTCTATTTTTTTCGGTTGAAACTATATTACATTATATTAATTACAGGCAATTCTCTACAAGTAGTATATATGCATATATTTTCTTCAACACTAATATTTCAGTGGATAACAGTGTTTATATAATGTACAGTTGAGTGTTGTACCTACTGATAAAAGTACTTTCTCACAACTTCTCAACCAGCGTCATACGTTCAGCTGATATCTAGTTGTTCTCAAGGAGGTCGATATGATGTTGTTGTGTGGCTCCTCATGGAAGCTCTTTGTAAAGGGATAATTACGAGAGAGATCAATTTTGTCACACTTTCCCATACAAGAGTCTAGTTAATTTTTTTTCTTATCCACGTTTGTGCTATGTATTAAAGTCGTGTGCCGATATAGTGGGGCCGTATATGTTAGGAGTTTAGCACATAGATCTAATAAAATTTCGTTATCAAACTATAGAATAACAGCAGTAATCCTCTATTAGACAATTTTGATCTCAATATTCAAATATGAGAACGTTTTCAACCACTGGCCACAAATACAACTGACATGATCCAGTTGACACTTAGAAAAACGAGTCTAACTAGCATCTCAATCACTTTATATTTATCCGAAGAATATCTCAAATATCTCAGTCTCTTTAAGGCAACTAAACCCAAATAACGGGTGGGACGCTAGCCAAACCCAAACAACCAAGAAAAGGACCTATGACCATTGCTTTAATACCATATTGAAGTCCGTAGACCAATATAGTGGGGATCATGTATATAACATGCCTACCAGGGACGGACGCAGGATTTAATATTAAGGTGGGCAAATTGTCACTAAATTTTTTTGGGTGGGCTTTAAATTACCTTTTTTTGGTAGAAGGAGAGGCGGTACTCTCCGTTCCCTCTAGGGGAGTTTTATTAATATGGAAAAAAGAGGGCTAAGTAGTCAGCAAACGGGGGATAGCCCGACCCCTTACATCATCATAAAGCAACAATTTAATCCCCTCAGGCGGGGCACTCAATACATGTAAACCGTTCGGAAAATTAAAAGCAAAGGAAGCAATACTATCAGCCACACAATTGGCTTCACGATAAATATGTCGGACCTGGATAGACCAGTTCCTACTAAGGAAGCCTTGGCATTGGGATACCAGGCTAAACAGGGAGTGACTACGACGAACACCTGCATTGATCAGATTGACAATAATTTGGGAATCGGTTTCAAGAATAACTTTCCTGTAACCAAGCTCCCAAGCGATCTTGAGTCCGTTGAGCACTCCCCATAATTCAGCGTTGGGAACCGAACAGACTCCCACATTGTGAGCGAAGCCCCGAATCCATTGTCCCTTGTTGTCTCTTAAAACACCACCCGCAGCCGCACGACCATCTCTTACCGCTCCATCCGTATTGACTTTGATCCACTCAAACTCGGGACAAGACCATGAAATATTTCGTAAGAATTTAACATTACTGGATTTATTGTGATAGAACTTACCTACGGCTGAGGCATATTCCTGGATTCTTTCCCTAATGAATTCACTCTTGTTCATAATGTTGATGGGCTCCTTGAACACATAACCATTTCTCCACTTCCAGATCCACCACACGGCCGTTGCAAAGATGTCACTCCAATTCATTCCCTCGTACTCCTTTCCTTCCATTAAGTTACTCCTTATCCAGCTCGAGAAAGGATCCTGAAAAAACGAAGGTATTACATTAGTAGCTTTTAATTCGACCCAAAGAAAACTAACCTTTGGGCAGTCCCTGAACAGGTGTTCAAGGCTCTCTTCAGACGAGCCACAGCAGGCACACATAGTCACAGTCGCAATGTGCCTTCGGCAGCGCTCGACGTTTGTGAGAACGCCCCCCTTCGCCGCAAGCCAGAGAAAATATTTGACGCGTTCTGGAGCGTTAATCCTCCACAATTTCTTGTAAAACTGCATATCCATCCCTTGCAGCAGATGGAAATCCTGCAGCAGCTTGTAACCAGATGAGACACAATACCACCCATCATTTGTGCCGATCCAAGACAATTCATCCATATTGCTTTCTTCTTCCGACAGCAAAGGCGTGGCGGCCATCTTCAACAACACCGAATTAGGGAGCAGATGAGATAAAGTATTCCAGTCCCACCCATTATCATTGTCCCAATAATCACGGACGCAGGCTTCCTGGTTTCTACTCGCAGCTTGATTCCTAACCAAATTCATAAGAGGGGTTTCCATCAGCCACACATCCTCCCAAAAATGAGTCATAAGCCCATTGCCAACATTCCATTTGGAACCTTTAGAGACCACTTCAGAAACCCCCTGTTTTATTCCCTTCCAGGTTTGTGAAGCCGCAGACGAACAACCCAGGGCAGTTGAAACATACTTGTTTTTAAGAACCGTGATCCAAAGAGCCCCTTCTTCCATGACGAACCGCCAACCCAATTTTCCTAACAGAGCGAGGTTAAGTTCTTTCATGGTTCGCACACCAAGACCCCCTTGATCCTTTGGCTTGACAACTTCCGACCAAGAGACTTTATGTATTCTTCTCCGTTCCCGACTACTGCCCCAAATAAACGCCCGGTTGTATTTGTCAATCTCATTACATACGCTTGAAGGAATAAGAGAGGACGACATAGCATAAACTGGCATAGAAGTTAACACCGATTTGGTGAGTGTGACTCTGCCTGCAAAACTCAAACACCTCGACTTCCATCCAGCAAGTTTGGAATGAAATTTATCAACTAAAGCCGAGTAAGTTTTCTTATTCACTTGCTTGTGCAACACTGGCATACCAAGGTAATTGCCCAGGTCTTTAGTTACTTTAATTCCGCATTCCCTGCTGATCAAACGAGAAACTCTCACAGGAACGTTGGGCGAGACAAAAATCTTCGATTTGGAAAGACTAACTTTCTGACCAGCTGCTGAGCAAAACATATCAAGACAATTCTTTATGACCCTAATCTGATCAATAGAGGCTTCCGCGAAGAGCAAAATATCGTCGGCGAAAAAAATATGCGATAGTGAAGGACCGGTTCTAGTCAACTTAATCGGTTTCCATTCTCCGCCCTCAACCGAATTCAAAATCAAATGACTTAACCTCTCTATACAAAGGAGGAAAAGATAGGGAGATATCGGATCCCCTTGGCGGACTCCCCTCGAAGCCGAAAACTGATTCGAGACTTCCCCATTCCACAAGATTTGCATCCGTGGCGTCGACACACAAGACATAACCCACTCAATCCAATGTGGCGGGAAATCAGCATTCACAAGAGTAGCTTTCAAAAAATCCCAACGAAGCATATCATACGCTTTCTCGAGATCCAATTTGAGAATCATCCACCCTTTCTTCCCCTTCTTCCGTCTCATCGAGTGCACAACTTCCTGCACTATGACAATGTTATCCGTAATCAAACGGCCCGGTAGAAAACTCCCTTGAGTAGGTCCAATCATGTTCATGAGCATGTGCTGGACACGATTGACCAAAATCTTTGTGATAGTCTTGTACAACACGTTGCATAGACTAATCGGCCTGAATTGGTTGATTTTTTCCGGCTTATTCACTTTAGCAAGGAGGACAATAAGAGTGTCATTAACTCCATTAGGTAGCTGAGCGGTACAAAAGAAGTCTCTCACAAACTGAACAACCGAACTACCAACAATGCTCCAACACTTTTGATAAAAAACCGCTTGAAAACCATCGATACCCGGAGATTTGAAAGGGCCCATTTCTTGGATAGCTTTCAACACTTCAGCATTAGTAACAGGAGCGATCAGAGACTGTTTATCATAGTCACTCAGGATAGGGAAGCCCACTCTAAGAGAAGGCAACTCTGTACAATTGTTATTGTCATCATTGTACAAATTCTTGAAAAAATTCAGCGCCAACGCTTCCAACTCTTTGCTATCATTTTTTAAATTACCTTAATTTAACTAATTTAACACTAAATTTACCTTTTTTTATTTTTTTTATTATTAAATTTACCCTATTTTTATTATTTTTTATTTTTTTAGGACGGACTGGAGCGTACCCAGCCCGCCCCTAGATTCGTCCCTGATGCCTACCATATAAGTTCAATGATGTTCAGATTCAAAACTATATGACAATAGGTGAAGTAACACATTATATATAGGCAATTTAATACCATATTAAAATTCAACGAGCAATAAGTTGTGAATCGAGGTTGGTTGTAGTTTTTCATAAATAAACTTGGTTATGGAATTGGCAGTTTGCCACAATTTTTTTTTTTTTTATATACTATCACAAACGAGACTGCGAGTTTGTTATGCACTGATTTCCTAAGTTCAGATTATTAAAAAAAATGTTGATTATTCAGTGTACACCAATACCTACCATTCAACTTTTCAAAGTTAGCCTATATATATTTTGGCAGAATACATAAATGCCCCCTGACCTTTGACCAATTGGTCACTTTGACACCTCACCTTTGAAAATGTTCGATTGAGTACTTAAACTTGCACATTGCGACCTATTGAACACCTCTTTGTTGATGTGGCTATTTGCGTGTAATGCAATTTCTTATGAGCAAGTAAGGTAAGAAAATAATAATGATATGGCAATTCTTTTTTTTATTTTTTCTTTTACAATTGATGAAACCCGAAATAAACCGTTCGCTAAATGACAAGAAACGGGATTACTTTATTCGATTATACAAACACTTGCTTTTTATTCAATGTTTATTCAACATCGATGTTACAAGCCAACGAGGCCTAGAAACAAACGAAGCTTACACCCTAGATCTCCTACAAATATTTGAGATCTCGACCTAACAATGTTCGAGATCTCCTAATTGCTATGTGACTCTACTACCCCGATGTTCCTTGATTGATCTTGGTGCGAGGCTGAGCTAAGAGTGTGATGAAGATGGCTTGTGAGGTTGTGTAGCGAGATCTTTGATGTAGATGGGAATTCTGTGCGACTTGAAGTCTTTTTGTGAACTTCACTTGTCAATAGCGATGTCTTTTGACGATGCTTCAATCACGTCGATCTTCAACGAGCAAGATAGTTCTTGAGTTCAAGATGTTTTTCACCCTTTTTACTAACGAGGTTCTCCCTTATTTATAGGGAATTAGAGAATCGAATTTTGGTGTTTATCCGATGTGGGATGCCCGAGATCGCGGCCTCTGATTGGTCCGAAGGTGAGGCAGTCGGTGATTGGTTGAGGAGATCGGCGGCAGCTGAGTGGACTAGGTGGGCGGGGGTGTCAGTTGAGTCGGTTGCGAGGTCGAGACCTCGTCCCAAGGCCTCGTGGAGATTGGAACTTTTGTTAAATTAATTTTAAAAGACGGGTATAATTGTGGGACCCGGAATCCACCTTGGGAGTCTTGCTGGGTCTGTTTATTCCTCGTACCCCGGGCCCATTTTCTGTCTTGACATTTTGAGCATCATCACAACCCCATGGCCTGGGGGCCTCGTCCCGAGGATCGCGGGTCATAAACACGGAGGGCGCTTGACCCATCAAAGACCTGGGTGCGGGGTCTATACTCTTTTTAGGGTCGTGGGATGCAAGGTTTTGGAGGTTGGGAGGGCTTATCACGAGGCTCTCTTCTTGCGAGGCTAAGTACTTAGCTTTTATCTTGCTCGTACAGGCGGTGCTTTCTGGGCTCATTCTTCGTACTTTGATTAATGGGTCGTTTGGTGGAGATAGGCCCAATAATCCTCTTGGGAGTGAGGAGAGGCCCAGGCCTGCTCTTTATAAGAGCGTATCTCACACGCTTCCCCTTCATCTTCTCTTCCAACATTTTCGCCTTTTCGCCTTCTCTCTCTTCGTCGCTTCGGTTTCCGACGAGCCTCCGCCACTTTCCAGTTGCACCATCGCTCTTTCTATGCCGATTCCAAGCAAGTAAGTTCTCGACCCCCTTCTTCTTTCCTTTTGGTGTTCTTCGCCGTCGATTTTTCCCTGTTTGTCTTTCGTTCCGTGTTTCGGAGGAGCGACGGTGTACCGCCTGGTGTTTCGCGCCAGCGCGGCGGCGGCGAGACGGTGGTGGTGAGGGTGGCTCCCGTCTTTGTGCGTTGCCCTCGCCATTTTCTTCGCTCCTTTTTTCTTTATCTTGTTTTGGTTTGGGTTTTGGTGGGCAACGACGGTCTCTTGGTGTTTTCCGCTAGTGCCGTGGTGGCGAGACGGTGGGGCAAGGGTGGCGACCGCCATGCCCTCAAACCCTTCGTCCGCCAACTGACGTTTGGATGTTTGCTTTTTTCGCCATTTTGAATTTTGAGAGCCTTGGAAGCCCAAACGTTATGATGGATGACTGACGGGACGTTTGGGTTTCCGCCGCTGCTTTCCACCGCTGGCCTCCATTTCGCCTTCTCTCTCCTCCTTTTGGCGCTTCAACTTCTCCATCGTCGTCCTATCTTGTCAAAGTAGCCCTCGTGTGCCACGTGGCCTTCCCCTCTTATGACCTCGCGTTCTTTTTCTTTAGTTACTTTGCTCGATGTCTCAACCCCCTTTTTTCATTTTTTTTTCTTTTCCAGGTGTTCGCCTCCCGTGGCCTGGACATCGCTCTTTCATGCCTAGGGAAGCTTCTTTGGACCCCCCGCCAGGCTTCATGTTCAAAGCTCAAGAAAGATTTTACGAGGAGGTTTCTGAGTCCGTAGAGAGTGTAGAGACTAGCGATTCCCAGAATCCGAGGTCTCCCTCGTTGGTTTTCAGCGACCCCTCTTCTTGCGACTCCGCTGTTTCCATTAACTCGCTCTTCCCCCGACTTCGCGTACATTCTGGTGTTGAAATGGCCTCGTCTTCCATCTCCGATGAGGTCATTTCCGAGGTTGCGGTGAGGTCGTTTGACTCCTACGAGCCCGCGAGCTTCGTCGCGGTGCATATTACTGACGCCGTGTCCTGCGTCCCACCTGTTCTTGAGGAGCGGATCCCCATTTCCTCGGGTTCGAACGAGGCTTTTCTCTTTGAGGGATTACCTACTGATCTAAAGCCTAAAGACCTTGTGGACATCGCCAAGAACTTCGCTTGGCCCGAGGGAGTCGAGATAGCGCTTCTCGAAGGGGAGGGCTGCTCTTCGGCGCCCTACGACAGGTGCGTGGTCGTGCACCTGTTTAGTCTCCAGGTGGGCTTCTGGTTACCTCTGGCCCAGCACATCGTCGAATTTCTGTGGGCCATGCAGATCTGCCCTGCACAGTTGTTTCCCAATGCCTGGAGGCTGCTGTGCGCCTATACGCTTCGCAGCCGCGAGCTTAGGGTCGGGCCGAATCTCGACAACATGTCGACTCTGTTCCTAGAGAGGCGGGAACAGAAGTCCTGTCTTATCAACCTCAGTTTATCGGGTATCAAACTCACCACGGCCCCTTCGAACGTCGGGCCGTGGAAGAAGAATTGGTTCCTGGTTCAAGATCTCACCGGGAGGTATCTCAATTTTCCAACGGCGCCGGGCAACTTCGTCCAGTCCGTGGGTCCGCACACGGTTGCCGAACTTAAGGCGCTCAAGGCCTGATATGCTCCGGCGGAACAAGCACCGTACCAAAAGTACCTGGCACAGGACCGGCTTGAGCGGGCCGGCCTGAGCCTCGCCCTACCTCCTTGCGAGGGTAAAGAGGGTACGAAGTTTAAAAAAAACCTTTTTAGGCCACGAGGTTAAAAACCACGCTAGCTTGCTTCGCTATTATGCCCTGTTTCTTACTTTTTATCTAACTTATTTTCTTACTTTTTATCTAACTTATTTTCACGCTCTTCTTCGGCAGTGGATCTTTTTGGCGCTCTCACCTTAAGGTCGCAGGGCAAGAAGCCTTTGACTTCTAGTTCCAAAGCTCAATCCCCCGAAGTCAACAAGGGGTAGTTATAAAGGAGCCAAGCACTCTGGCGAGGCCTCCTACCTCGCAGCTGAAGGCAACACCCCCGACACCGAAAGCGTCTGGGGTGAAGACTGCTGAGGGGGCCCCGCCTAAGGGGGACGCCGCGAAGACATCATCCCAAACCTCCCGAGGGTCCTGCGATGGAGCCGGGTCCAAGAGGAAAGGCATGGAGTCCCCTCGTGGAGATTGTTTGAGCCAAAATTTACCAAAGGTAGAACCTTGGCCTAAATTGGACCTTTGATCAAGTTAAACCGAGAAGAATATGAACGAGAATGCGTTTTTATTGATGTGGAAATCACGAGAAGCAATGTGAATCAAGTGTGTGCCGCCCTTAAGGGTTACATCGACTTATATAGCCCCTTAGGGCATATTCTATCTTAATCAAAGATATGATCTTATCCTTAACTAACAAATCTTTGCTTATTTCTATCTTATAACGGATGCAATCTTGAGAGGAATCTATCTTGTAACAAACATATCTCGGACCTTCTCTCCTCCAACCGACTTAGCCTATCCCGAAGATCTTCCATAGCTCTAGATGCGTTGGAGATTTCCTGACTATGGGCTGACGCTTCTTTGCCTAAAATTTGGGTCCAACAATACCCCTAAATGCAATTTCAAAATTTAAACTTCAAATTTTGAAAATTGCATTTAAGTTGATAAGACGTTTGGAGATGCCTTGGAAAACGGGATTCGCTTCTGCTGCCTTTTCTTAATGACCTGAAAGGCTCTTTTCTTTTTACCATCATTTCGCCTTCGTCTTCTTCCCTTCCCAATCTCGCTTTCGGCTCCTCAGGTAAGGCTCCCTTCTTCTTCCTCTCTAGTTTTACTCTGCTCAATTTCCATGGCCAAACCTTCGCCCTTCACCTCTTCTTCAGCCCTAGGTTCCCAAGATCTTTACCATTGCGAAATGACGCCGGAGGAGATCGCCGATTAGATCTCCTTTGGTGGCTTTCCTGAGGGGACCCGCTTCCATGCCCCGACTGTTGAGCTCATCGACTGGGTTCGGCCGGGGTGGATCTGCTTTCTTGATTATCCTTTCACCTTGGGTTTGAAATTTCCCTTCTCTCCTTTCATTCGAGACTTCATCCAAACCCTAAAAGTTTCTCCTTGCCAAATTCTCCCAACCACCTGGCGCACTATTGCTCGAATTGATGAGTTCGCCACAGAACGGGGGTTAGAAATGACCATGGGGGAGCTCCTATTGGCGTATAAAATCGTCCCTCAGAGGGCAGGCCGCATCACCTTGCATGCTAGGGACACGAAAAACCCCCTTATTCCTAAGCTGAAAATGTCTTCCCGGTGCTGGCAATCCTGCTTCTTCTCTGTTGAGAAAGCGTCTTTAGGCGATCTTGATGATGAAGTGAAAGACGTCTTTCGAGATGAATGGAACACATCTCGTAGGGCGATCTGATCTTCTTTGTTTTTTTTAATATATACACTCCCGTTGCCTTGTTTTCATGTTAACCTGTTTGTGCAGTTCCGGTGGGGATCAACTCTAAGTGTACGGATACGGGCGTGTGTCGCCGCTTGCTGAAGATCAAGGCTGAGAAACGCAAACCCAGAAAGATTCGTCCTGACCCAAAGGGTAGTGGTGAGGACGAAGAATCTCCAGAATCCGACGAAGACAAAACTGTAACACCCCCTTCCTACCCTAGAGGTATTACCGCCAGTAACCTTGATTAAGACTAAACCGAAGCTACCCAAGGCTTTAAACTGATTGAACAAACTAAAACAAGGTAAAAGAAACTATTTAAAAACCCAACAAAATTGAGATATGATATTACAGCGGAAAAACAAATAAAAGGTCTTATACAAACCTTAACTTAAACAGAATAAATAAATAGAACAACCTTCTATTTGAACAAACTCTTCATCGAGTCTTCCTTAAGTTCTTATTTCTGAAACTCAGCTTCGTTTTGAAGTAGTTCAACCATGATCTTCACTCAAGTATAGCCATTGGAAACCTTTCTTCAACTTCTGTAACTTCAAACCACCGAATCTGCCTCTTGAATCAACTTCCAAGAAGGACCTGATGTATCGTAAACCAACGGTGGACACCAGCCAACCATATAAAAGAAAAGAAGATGGACGGGTTAGTCTAATGAAAGACTATGCAAGAAGAGAAACTAACTTGGTTCTTATGGTTGTAACTAAACATATTGGCATCCAAATCCGATTAGACTCGGATTATGATCCAACAGTTAGCAGTCTTATAGAGAATAAGAAGGAGACTCGCATAATCAAGAGAGAGAATACCACCTCTTGTGGTTTCTTTAAGAAGCATAAACAATTGTTGGGAACTCATATTAATCACATCACATTTTGAAAAGCCTTCGTCGACTAATCAGATTGACTTAATCAAAGTTTGATTAAGAATTATTCGTAACCGGGAGCAAGAATGGTTATCGAATAGAATAACCATTCGGGTACATTAATGTGCCTAACACACTTATCTTATATTACTTTCAAAACTTTTCACAAACAAGTTGGCAACTTTTAATCGACTCGAACTACTGTCGATGGAACACAATACTATCAAGGTCAGAGGGCCTGTTTCATCCTTCAACAACGAATAGCATGGGTCCCAATGATGGAGAGATTAGAGGGCCTGTTTCATCCATAATCTACTACCAACACATATTGAATGGAATACAATACTATCGAGGTCAGAGGGCATGTTTCATCCTTGAACAACGAATAGCACGGGTCCCAATGATGGAGAGATTAGAGGTCCTATTTCATCCATAATCCACTACCAACACATATGGAATAAATGCACTTAGCTAGAGTGCATAGTCACCCCTCAAGCGTAGAGCGGGCCATGGTCATGTTCTAGGTATTAGGGGATCAATATTGATACTGCCTAATACGAGTTTTAAAGAGATGCTTCCGAGACTAAGCTCACATCTCTGAACTAAGTTAATCTATATCAATGTCTCAACATGAGACAACTAAACATACATGGTCGGTCATTAATGTACCCGAATCATCTCGGCGCGGCTGACCGCATCGACATGCTCTCCGGTCTTCAAAGGAGCTGGCACAAGGTCCAGGGGTGTAATTGGGTTCCGCCCATAGACAACCTCAAATGGCGTAGCTTTAATGGACGAATGGTAGGACCTGTTATAAGAAAACTCAACATGACACAGTAAGTCCTCCCACCGCCGTGGGTTAGCCTTGAGCATGGCGCGTAATAGCGTGCCCAAGGTGCGGTTGGTCACCTCGGTTTGACCATCCGTTTGGGGATGATAAGCGGTTGAAAACAGTAGTTGTGTACCAAGCTTTCCCCAAAGCGTCCTCCAGAAATGGCTACAGAATTTGGTGTCCCGATCGCTAACGATCGTCCGAGGGACCCCATGAAGTTTTACTACGTGCTCAAAAAACAAGTTAGCGACATCAGTAGCATTGTTGTTTCCTTTGCACACAATAAAGTGAGCCATTTTTGAAAAACGGTCCACAACTACGAAAATTGAAATGTCTATGGAAATGTCTTCCCACGGTGCGTTGGGAATCGAAAGAGATTGGTAAAGTCCGTGCGGATTACTATGGGACTTAGCCATTTGGCACGACACGCAGCTTTGACAATACTTGTGGACATCCGAGGCCATTTTGGGCCAAAAGAAGTGCTCACGAAGTGCTGCCAAGGTTTTGGCTATGCCAAAGTGTCCCCGGCCGTCATGAGCTTCTTTGAGCAACAAGTGTCGCACCGAAGAACTCGGAATGCAAAGCTTTCCGGCTCGGTAGAGATACCCGTTGTCCAAGAAGTAGCTCTCATGTACCCGCTTTTGCTCGAGGTTTTCCATGATTGGTTTAAAAAATGAATCATGCAAATAGAGTTCCTTAATCAAGGAAAACCCGAGCAATTTGGCCTGAAGAGAAGTGAGTAAAACATACCTCCTAGAGAGAGCGTCGACGACAACGTTCTCTTTCCCTTTTTTGTGGGCATTAATATACGGAAAGGTTTCCATATACTCTACCTATCCAGCATGACGTCTACTCAAGGTATTTTGTCTTTTTAAGTAAGCTAGGGCCGCGTGGTCCGTATGGATTACGAACTCACTAGGCCACAAATAATGAGCCCAAGTTTGAAGAACCCGAATCAGCGCATACAACTCTTTGTCGTACGTCGGGTAATTAAGTGTGGCGCCCTTCAACTTCTCGCTAAAGTAAGCGATGGGGCGTTTTTCCTGGAGGAGTACGCCGCCAATTCCAAAATCGGAAGCGTCGCACTCGACCTCGAAACGCTTGGAAAAATCCGACAATTGCAGAACCGGGGCGCGACACAGGGCATCCTTGAGAGCGCGAAAGGCGGTCTCATGGACCGGAAACCACTTGATCTCCGTTGCCTTCTTGGTCAGATTATGGAGTGATCCGGCGATGGACGAGAAGTCCTTGACAAATCGCCTATAAAATCCCGCGAGCCCTAAGAAGGAGCGAACCATCGTCGGGGTCGTGGGAGTGGGCCACTCAAGGATGGCGCGGATCTTGTCGTCATCCACTTTCAAGCCATCCTTGGATACGATGAAACCAAGAAAGTTCGTCGTATCCGAACAAAACGTACACTTATTTAAATTTACATATAAAGAGTGTTCGCGAAGGCATTCTAACACACTTTTAAGGTGCCTTGCGTGAGAGTCCAAGTCTTTAGAATAAATTAAAATGTCATCAAAATACACGACGACGAAATGTCCCAAAATTTTTCGAAAAACAAAATTCATTAACCGCATGAATGTACTAGGGGCGTTTGTGAGGCCAAAGGACATCACAAGCCATTCGTACAGACCATGTTTGGTCTTGAATGCGGTATTCCATTCATCTCCGGGTTCCATGCGAATTTGGTGGTAGCCGCTCCTTAAATCTATCTTTGAAAAGACCGCGACGCCATGGAGCTCCTCAAGCATGTCGTCTAGGCGAGGAATGGGATGCCTATACTTGATTGTAATATTGTTGATGGCCCGGCAATCGATGCACATCCTCCAAGAACCGTCCTTCTTAGGCACCAAAATCACTGGGACCGCACACGGGCTAAGGGACTCACGAACAAACCCCTTGTCCAACAATTCTTGGACTTGGCGTTGTAGCTCGTGAGTTTCCTTAGGCGACGCCCTGTATGCAACCTTATTGGGAAGGGAAGCGCCGGGAATCAAATCAATCTTGTGTTCGATCCCGCGCAAAGGAGGTAGACCATCGGGCAATTCCCTTGGCATTACATCTTGAAACTCCTACAAAAGAGACACCACACTAGAAGGAAGTGCATTATCCGTGGTAGGAGAAACAGAAAGAAATGGACAAATAAGAAAAAGAGGTTTACCGTCCCTTTGAGTTTTGGCCACGTCGCGGTGGCGCGCTAGCAAGAGCCTCTCTTGGCACGATCCCATGAGTTGTGGCTCGTCATCTTCCAAAATCCTCGTGCCATCCTCAACCAAATTTTGAGGGCTGCTATGAACTTCAGTTTGTGGCCTTTTTGATGCTGGAACACCCACATGAAGTTTTCCCAATTCAGAATTGAGCGAAGCCATTGAATGTGGCTGCGGTGGGGCGTCCGATCGGATCGTGCACGACGCTTGAGGCTTTTTCTTGACCTCTGCTCGGCGCTCCTGTTGGGAGTCATCATCATTCTGGCAAACATGGCCAGAAATGTGTGGAACGCCGCTTGAAATGGCCGATTTGGTCAGAACGCCTCTGGAGGCCTCTATCGCGACGCCGGTGGCGCCTAGAGGAGGTGTGCGCGAGCCATTCGAGGGCCGTAGAAACTTGGGCAGGCGATCTGGATGCCCAGGGGGTTTATATGGATTTTTGGACCCCTTGGAACCTAGAACGCCCATGGAACTTGCTAGATGAGGGAGGACGCCCTTTGGGGCCCCATCGGCGCGTTGCAAGGCGCCCGGTTTGGCCAAGGAGAGGCGTTCCTGGTCCTTGTCCACTTGTTCTCGGCGCTCCTTGGGCTGACCCTCCAGTGGTTGAATATTAATGCCATGAAGCCCAGGAGCGCCCACAAAATAGGCCAAATTTGTATGTGACGCCGTGGAGCCGTGCACCGGCGCGTCTCTTGCCTTGTCCTTTATTTTTTGACGTTGCCTTTCGGCTTCATCCTGCAATGACTCACTTGGGGACATAGTTAAGAGAGTCACGCGCTTCCCATGCCAATTGAACATGTAAGTGTTCAAATGGCCATCGTGGAGCACGTGACGATCAAATTGCCATGGACAACCCAACAACAAATGTGTGGCGTCCATAGGCGTGACATCAAAAAGAAGTGTGTCACTATAAAAACCAATGGAAAAGGAGAACGATACTTGCCTTTTAACCCAATCGCCGTCGTCGTTAGAGATCCATTGTAGCTTGAAAGGAGCGGGATGTGGTGTCGTTGGAAGTTTGAAGTAATCGACCACCTTTTGACTTAAGAAGTTGGAACAACTCCCCGAGTCTATTATGACGCTCAAACTCACGTCCTTGTGCAAACATCTTGTGTGAAAAAGTTGTTCTCTTTGATCACTCGGCAAGGCCTCTTTCATGCTTAGAGCACGCCTAGTCACCAAGCCGAGTTTGGTTGCACTAAGGCCCTCGCTAGGGTCACAATGAAGCTCTTCATCTTCATGTGCTTCAATGTCTTCTTCACACTCTTCCACACTTTTGTATGGGTCTCCATTAGCCGTGAACAAAACCTGCTTAGAATTGGGGCAATCCCGGCCCGTTGCAAGTGCCCACGCCCTCCACACTTATAGCATGTCGTGTCTCGGGCGCGTTCACTTGTCTTGGGAGGGGGCTGCCGGTCTCGGTTTAGGGGTGTCCTTGCTTCAATCTTAGGAGGCCCAACCTGTTTTGTGACTTGGGGGGAAGAAGAGGAAGGAACAAACTTATTAGCACTAAAACCGGATTGACTAGAGGAAGATCCATACCTTTTATTAGTCCAATTGGCCTTGTCGCGCTGTTCTTGCTTGTAGATCGACATGGCGGTGTGAACTAACGTTGAAATTGACTTGATTGGGATCACCTCCAACTTGTCCGCTATAGATTGGCGAAGTCCGCCAAGGAACCTTGTTTTGAGGACCGAAGGAGCGGCACTAATTCCAGCCTTGAAGAACATGTCTTCAAGTTTGGAAAAGAACTCCTCCGGGGTCATGTTGCCTTGCCTTAATCGCACAATTTCCATGTGCATCTTGTCCTTGTAGTTTTTCGGGATGTACTTCTTTCACATGACATACACTAATTGATGCCATTCCCGAATTGGGGCTTTGCCTTTCCGAGCCCTATCGGCCTCGAATCGGTTCCACCACAAATGAGCGGCACCATGAAAGTGAAGTGTCACGACTTCTACTTTTTCGTCCTCATTGTATCCCAAGTGCTTAAGGACATGCTCGGTACCCTGCAACCACTCAAGAAAAACGTCAGGGTCATAATTACCATAAAAACTCTCAAATTTAACCTTAATGTCGCGTCGGTCCATAATGGCACGATCGGGGTCCTGGTTCGCATGCGCCTCGGGCGTACGGGCGCGCCTGTTGTGGCGGCCGTCGCGTCTTTGGCCGTGCCTAGGATCATAATCGTCATCATCGCCCGGATCACCGCCTTGGCCACGTTCTCGGCGCCGGTGCCCGTCTCGATCGCGCCGATCCTGTCGGTCACGATCCGAGTCTCTGCCTCGGTGCCGGTCCCTACGATGGCGCGGTGGTGAAGCCGCTATGGCACGCTCATACTCCCTTCGGTTTTTAGGCAAATTAGGGAGCGGAATCCAACTATCGGAATTGTTGTCATTTTCCGCCGGGTCTTTGATGCGGTGGCCATGGTCATAATCCGAAGGTTGCTCGTCACTGAACTAATCTGTAGATGTGTCCTCGGAGCCACTAGAATAAGTAGATCTAGCGCTTTGGTGGTCCAAAAAATCTTCGACTCGATAGTCATCCTCTCGATAATGGGATTTACCGAGAGTCTTCCTAGGAGTAGCTCTATGACTCGGCGTCCGAGAAGGGCCACGATAGCCTCTCTTAGACTTTTTCTTTTTGCCACTAGACTGGTTACGTCTATCCTCCTCGGAATAATCCTCATCGGAGAATACGTCTACCGTTTCATGGTCTTGATGATATCTAACTTGTTGACGGAAATTCTTCGGTGTGTGTGCACCATCGAACCTGTCAATCTCATGTCTACTCTCTCGAATAGAATCAAGGCGATGTAGTTGGCCTTGTTGGCTATCGAAAGTAAGGTGTTGTTTGCCTTTAGACCTGGCACGAGCCTCGGCATCGGCGGCTGCTTGGGCGGCCGCGTCTGGCGCGATCACGACCGACGGTATCGTCTGCTTAGTTTGTGTGGATTGGTTCAGGGCAGCCAATTGACGTCGCAGCTCGGCGTTCTCCTCGCGCAAGGCTGCGCTCTCATCCGAGGCCAAAGGTTGGGGCGAGTTTGTTTCATGATGGCCCGGCGCGACGGTGTTGTTGCGCGGCACGTTCGGATCGCCCGATCCCTTCGTCTCCTCCGAGATATTTCCTAACACCAACCCAGTCATTGACACGTTAACAATTCTTCAATCAAACACAAAGCTGTACGAGACCTTCTAAGGCAAGCCAACTCAATTAGTTCAAAGCACACGAACAATTAGGGTTGGCTAGGCTTAAGGATCTCGATTGCTTACAAGAGAAGTAGATCAAACAAGTATGCAAGAATGAAACAAAAGAGCAAGTGTAAGAGAAGGGAGAAGAGAGAACCTCGAGTCGCAATGGTCGTAGAAGATAGAAGAGAAAGGACGGCAATGGTTGCCAAAGAAGAAGAGATATGAATGGATATGCACGATCAATTAAAGGAGACAATATCCAATCAATTATGCATGAGTTGCCATAATAAAAGAGATAAGAGAGAGAGAGATATGGTGGATGAAAATAGGATAGACATGATCCAATCAAGAAATATTATTTGCCATAATCAAGGATATGATATCAATCAAACAAATATGGGATCCAATCAAGGAAAGATATGGCCGATATCTTTGGATTTTTTTATTTTTTATTTTTTATTTACACAAATGACTAACTTACCTTATTTTGGCTATGATAGTCAAAGCATTTTTTTTAATTTAATGAATTTTTTTTTGATAATCGACCAAATCAAGAAACAAATCCCTACAATCAAGGCAAAATCTTCCAAATTTTAGTATGGAAAGATATGCCAATCAATCAACAATGAATAGCACAATTTTAGGCACAAAAATATGGCAAGATTGAGTAATTTGACTCGGCCAAGGGAAGGAACAAATCAGCAAGAAATCGTGTCAAACAAAAATGGTAACAAAAGTGATCTTGTCATAAACACCATTTTAAGCAAGAAGGCAAGAATTATGGATCAAACACATGAGATGGATCGGCCAAAAATGAACATGGACGAACATGAAAGAAAGAAAGAAAAATTTTGCAACATTCAAACACACAAGAATCACCACAAATCAATGTAAACAATCGGCATGGACATGGTTTTTGGAAGAGAATTCTTTTTTTTTTTTGTGGATGAATGAAGGGTTTATGCGTGTGAGAATGATGAAAAGGAAGAAAATTTTGTGTGACACTTGAACCAAAAGAGTTTGAACGAGACTTATGCAACCTCGTGGCTCTGATGCCAGTTGATGCGAGCACGATTCCGTAGAACCGAACCCGTGACAGATCTTTGACTTGAGGCTCGTATTAGGTCTCTAGAGTCGCGCGGAAGACTTCGATTGATCTTAATAGTGACACGAACAACTTGTGGATCTTAAGATGGTGGAGAGTTGATTAAGAGAGCGAAAGAGATCGAGAGATGAGGTTCTAGCAAGCACACGAAAGAGATATTATTGATATGAAAGATAACAAGGGTGGCTCGGGACTAGAAGTAGGAGCAAGGCTTCCACTATCAATCTAATCCATAAATGAGCTACCCTAGGCAAAGAGCTAGGCGAGGCCTATAAATAGGCATGTCTATGCCAAAGAAAACAAGTGGGCGGCGCAAAGCTTGGGCCTTCGTGCAAGAGAGGCCCAACACACAAGCCCACACACAACTTACTAAAACAAAACATACTAAAACAAGCAAGTGTCTCAAAGTAGTCAAAACAACTAAATAAAGCAATAAAAGATAAGTAGGCGCGCCGACACGGCAATGGCGCCCCGCTGGTGCAGCCGGGTTCTAGTCCTGGAACGGGGACGGACTCGAGACGCTGGCTTGGGTCTGGCACATGGCTGGCGCGGCAGGTCTTGAGTCTGGCACGGTAGGGTTGGGCGTGTCGGGTCCGATGGTCACGACGCAGACTTGGCTTGGCACGGTGGCGTGGTATAAGCCATGGCCTGCATTGCAACGAGCCACGATGGCCTGTGTGGCCGAGGCAATGGACCTCGCACGGGCACGAGTGACCGGGTCGTCCGAACGAAGGCCAAGGTCCTCCTCCTCCTGGGTGGCATCTAGGAACGGGGTCGCATCAAAGGCGAAGGAGGTGGTTGGGGCTCTATAGAGCGAGAACGAGGAGCTTCGGGGCAAGCTCTTCGCTGAGCACAAGTTCTTCAAAGAGAAGGAGGCGGAGCTTTTGAAAGCCGAGGACGAGATTACCAATCTTCGGGGGCGTGTCAGTGAGCTCAACGAGGAGGTGATGGTTGCGGGGCCTAAGTATGTGGAGTCAACAGAATATAAGGAGAAACTGCTGGAGAGCGTGAACAAGATGTTCCGCCAGGCCGTCCGCATGGGGCTCAAGCTGGCGGTAGCGAAGTATGGCACCTCGACCCCCGTATTATCTTCTTCAACCACAATTACAAAGAGAGTATGGGGGAGGAAGCCGGGGAGGACCCTGAGGGAGAATGCGAATTCTTTCTTAATGAAGATCGGACTGTGGTTACCGAGGCACCTCACGGGGTGGACCTCGTTCAGGGAGGTCCAGAAGACGTCGTTATGGGCCCTCAGCCCGCATCCGACGCCCCGAGTTGCTAGCTCGACGCTCCCACGGACCCCGTCGCTGATGCCCAGAAGGATGTCGTTGTCCGGTCCTCGCAGAATTGAAGGTGTGTTTCTGGTTTTTAATTAATTTTGTTTATTTTGTTATGTTGGTGGCCCCACGGGGTCTGTAATTAAACACTTAGGCCCTTGTGCCCTTTTTATGCAATTTCTTTCTTTTTGTCCTATGGTCGTGCGTTTCTCTTGCTTCAATTTTCACGCATACATATTCTGTAACCCGATCCAACCCCATGGTCCAAGTGCCACAAGGTTTGTGACATACTTGGGCCACATCGGGTGTTTGTTTTTATGCCGAGGTTCTGAGTTTCGCTCAGATCTCGCATGACGGAATGAGATTCTTCTACCCCCAGACTTAAGTGCTGGTGTAGAAATGATAACTTTTTACATATCTCGATTGAAAACTAGTTTCGTTTTAAAACCTCATCACCCTGAGAGTTAACAGACCTTGCTTACTTAAAGAGTCAACGAACTTCGCTTGCTAAGAGAGTTAGGACCCCGTCCCTTTTAGAGAATTAGCGACCCTCTCTTACTTAGAGAGTCAGCAAGGGGTGGGCTTAACTTTTCAAACGAGATTCTCCAACCCCAAGCGGGAAGCGAGGGGTGGACGTAAACACGAGGTTCTCCAACCCCAAGCGGGAAGAGAGGGGTGGACTTAAACACGAGATTCTCCAACCCCAAGCGGGAAGCGAGGGGTGGACTTAAACACGAGATTCTCCAACCCCAAGCGGGAAGCGAGGGGTGGACTTAAACACGAGATTCTCCAACCCCAAGCGGGAAGTGAGGGGTGGACT
Organism: Fallopia convolvulus; assembly: GCA_964016875.1. Taxonomy (NCBI): domain Eukaryota; kingdom Viridiplantae; phylum Streptophyta; class Magnoliopsida; order Caryophyllales; family Polygonaceae; genus Fallopia; species Fallopia convolvulus. Next base: position 27,449,668 of record OZ024735.1, read on the forward strand.
TAAACATGAGATTCTCCAACCCCAAGCGGGAAGCGAGGGGTGGACTTAAACACGAGGTTCACCAACCCCAAGCGGGAAGCGAGGGATGGACTTAAACATGAGATTCTCCAACCCCAAGCGGGAAGCGAGGGGTGGACATAAACACGAGATTCTCCAACCCCAAGCGGGAAGCGAGGGGTGGACTTAAACACGAGGTTCTCCAACCCCAAGCGGGAAGCGATGGGTGGACTTAAACACGAGGTTCTCCAACCCCAAGCGGGAAGTGAGGGGTGGGCTTAAAAACGAGATTCTCCAACCCCAAGCGGGAAGCGAGGGGTGGACTTAAAAACGAGATTCTCCAACCCCAAGCGGGAAGCGAGGGGTGGACTTAAATAAGAGATTCTCCAACCCGAAGCGTGAAGCAAGGGGTGGACATAAACACGAGATTCTCCAACCCCAAACGGGAAGCGAGGGGTAGACTTAAACACGAGATTCTCCAACCCCAAGCGGGAAGCGAGGGGTGGACTTAAACACGAGATTCTCCAACCCCAAGCGGGAAGCGAGGGGTGGACTTAAACACGAGGTTCTCCAACCGCAAGCGGGAAGCAAAGGGTGGATTTAAACACGAGGTTCTCCAACCTCAAGCGGGAAGCGAGGGGTGGACTTAAACACGAGGTTCTCCAACCCCAAGCGGGAAGCGAGGGGTGGACTTAAACACGCGGTTCTCCAACCTCAAGCGGGAAGCGAGGGGTGGACTAAAACACGAGATTCTCCAACCCCAAGCGGGAAGCGAGGGGTGGACTTAAATAAGAGATTCTCCAACCCCAAGCGTGAAGCGAGGGGTGGACTTAAACACGAGATTCTCCAACCCCAAGCGGGAAGCGAGGGGTGGACTTAAACACGAGGTTCTCCAACCCCAAGCGGGAAGCGATGGGTGGCCTTAAACACGAGATTCTTCAACCCCAAGCAGGAAGCGAGGGGTGGACTTAAACACGAGATTCTTCAACCCCAAGCGGAAAGCGAGGGGTGGACATAAACACGAGAATCTCCAACCCCAAGCGGGAAGCGAGGGGTGGACTTAAACACGAGGTTCTCCAACCTCAAGCGGGAAACGAAGGGTGGATTTAAACACGAGGTTCTCCAACCTCAAGCGGGAAGCGAGGGGTGGACTTAAACACGAGGTTCTCCAACCCCAAGTGGGAAGCGAGGGGTGGAGTTAAACACGAGGTTCTCCAACCTCAAGCGGGAAGCGAGGGGTGGACTTAAACACGAGATTCTCCAACCCCAAGCGGGAAGCGAGGGGTGGACTTAAACACGAGATTCTCCAACCCCAAGCGGGAAGCGAGGGGTGGACTTAAACACGAGGTTCACCAACACCAAGCGGGAAGCGAGGGATGGACTTAAACACGAGATTCTCCAACCCCAAGCGGGAAGCGAGGGGTGGACATAAACACGAGATTCTCCAACCCCAAGCGGGAAGCGAGGGGTGGACTTAAACACGAGGTTCTCCAACCTCAAGCGGGAAGCGAGGGGTGGATTTAAACACGAGGTTCTCCAACCTCAAGCGGGAATCGAGGGGTGGACTTAAACACGAGGTTCTCCAACCCCAAGCGGGAAGCGAGGGGTGGAGTTAAACACGAGGTTCTCCAACCTCAAGCGGGAAGCGAGGGGTGGACTTAAACATGAGATTCTCCAACCCCAAGCGGGAAGCGAGGGGTGGACTTAAACAAGAGATTCTCCAACCCCAAGCGGGAAGCGAGGGGTGGACTTAAACACGAGATTCTCCAACCCCAAGCGGGAAGCGAGGGGTGGACTTAAACACGAGGTTCTCCAACCCCAAGCGGGAAGCGAGGGGTGGACTTAAACACGAGGTTCTCCAACCCCAAGCGGGAAGTGAGGGGTGGACTTAAAAACGAGATTCTCCAACCCCAAGCGGGAAGCGAGGGTTGGACTTAAAAACGAGATTCTCCAACCCCAAGCGGGAAGCGAGGGGTGGACTTAAACACGAGGTTCTCCAACCCCAAGCGGGAAGCGAGGGATGGACTTAAACACGAGATTCTCCAACCCCAAGCGGGAAGCGAGGGGTGGACTTAAACACGAGGTTCTCCAACCCCAAGCGGGAAGCGAGGGATGGACTTAAACACGAGATTCTCCAACCCCAAACGGGAAGCGAGGGGTGGACTTAAACACGAGATTCTCCAACCCCAAGCGGGAAGCGAGGGGTGGACCTAAGCACGAGATTCTCCAACCCCAAGCGGGAAGCGAGGGGTGGACTTAAACACGAGGTTCTCCAACCGCAAGCGGGAAGCAAAGGGTGGATTTAAACACGAGGTTCTCCAACCTCAAGCGGGAAGCGAGGGGTGGACTTAAACACGAGGTTCTCCAACCCCAAGCGGGAAGCGAGGGGTGGACTTAAACACGAGGTTCTCCAACCTCAAGCGGGAAGCGTGGGGTGGACTAAAACACGAGATTCTCCAACCCCAAGCGGGAAGCGAGGGGTGGACTTAAATAAGAGATTCTCCAACCCCAAGCGGGAAGCGAGGGGTGGACTTAAACACGAGATTCTCCAACCCCAAGCGGGAAGCGAGGGGTGGACTTAAGCACGAGGTTCTCCAACCCCAAGCGGGAAGCGGTGGGTGGACTTAAACACGAGGTTCTCCAACCCCAAGCGGGAAGTGAGGGTGGACTTAAAAACGAGATTCTCCAACCCCAAGCGGGAAGCGAGGGGTGGACTTAAACACGAGGTTCTCCAACCTCAAGTGGAAAGCGAGGGGTGGACTTAAACACGAGATTCTCCAACCCCAAGCGGGAAGCGAGGGGTGGACTTAAACACGAGGTTCTCCAACCCCAAGCGGGAAGCAAGGGGCGGACTTTGAACATTTAGAGATTTTCATTTTTGAGAGAGATTTTGAAAATTCCACAACCCTTTATTTATAAAACTTGCGAGAAGTAACGGAGTTTAAAGAGTTTACACAAAATACTTTTTGAGCCGATCGACGTTCCATGTTTTCCTCATGGTTCGCCCCTCGTTGTCTTTGATCTTGAAAGCTCCGGTCGCGACCTCCTCGCCGAGGAGGTATGGCCCCTCCCAGTTGGGGTCCAGTTTGCCACCTTCGGTATGCCTCTTGACGAGGTTACCCGCGACCAGGAATCGAGGTCTTACCTTCTTGTCGTGGTATACAGCCACGCGGCATTTGTATTCCCTGGAGCGCAGGTCGGCTACCTCGCGCATCTCGTCACGGAAGAGCAACTCGACCCTGAGATTGGCCTCGTTCTTTTTTTCATTGAAATCAAACACTCTTGCCGAAGGGACCAGGGTCTCTACTGGGACTAGCGCTTCCGCCCCATAGGTCAGAGCGAAAGGCGTTTCTCCGGTTGCGCGGCGAGTGGTGGTGCGATATGTCCATAGGACGAGTGGGAGAAGCTCTGCCCAACGACCTTGGGCCATTCCCAACCGCTTCTTTAGATCGGACAGGATGCGGGCATTGACGTTCTCTACCTGGCCGTTGGATTGAGCGAAAGGCTTGAGGGTTATGCCTAGGTCGAAACAGAAGGCCCGGGTTTCGCAGACCTTAGCCCCCGGGTTTCTTCACAATCGAATTGGGGGCCATGGTCGGTCATGATGGTCATGGGCACGCCAAAATGGCAGACGAGGTTCTTCCACAGGAAGTCGCAGACCTTAGCCCCCGTGATCTTTGTCATTGCTTGTGCCTCAACCCACTTCGTGAAATAGTCGACAATGACAAGGATATACCGCATCTGGCTAGCAGCCTTGGGGAAGGGGCCGAGGATGTCCATCCCCCACATCGCGAAGGGGCATGGCGCGTGTATGGAGCGAAGTTGCGAGGTCGGGGCATGCTGGATGTTACTGTGCTTCTGGCACCCGTCACATCGTTGGACATAGGCTCTTGCGTCCTGCCGGAGAGTGGGCCAGAAGTATCCTAAGTGAGCGATCTTATGTGATAGGGTCCGCCACAGACCCTTCATGGGCCTCATAGAGGATGTGCTCCGTAGCCTCGGTCGGTATGCACAACAGGTTGGGTTCAGCATAGCCTCGGCGGTAAAGATAGCCGCCGACGACGCAATATCGCGCCGCCTGCATTTTCACCTTCCTGGCCTGTGCGGGGTCCTCTGGGAGGACTCCACTCTCCACATACCGCGTTATCGGGATCCTCCAATCCTCCACAGTAACAGATAGAACCTCGCTGGTCACACTCCGCGAGAGTTTTCTTTCCACCATCACGCGATTCCCTACTTCCAGGGGTAGGGCGAATCCTAACCTCGCCAGAGCATCTGCTTTTGTGTTCGAGGTTCGCGGGATGGATTCAACCGCGAAGGTTTCCAGGCACGACACCAAGGGTTTGACTTTCTCTCGGTATGCGGGCAGGAACCCCGTTCTGGTGTCGTACTGCCCGTTGAGCTGGCATGCAACCAGCTCGGAGTCAGTGTAGACCCTAATTTTCCGGGCCCCACTGAGGAGCCATCTCAATACCAACGATCATGGCCTCATACTCGGCCTCGTTATTGGTGGCTTCGAAGGAGAAGTTAAGGGAATACTCTGTCTCAATCGAGGATCCAGCGAGGAATACGCCAGCCCCGCCACCGGCATCACAACGTGAGCCGTCAACGAATACCTTCCACTCCTCTGAGCTTGCGTCAGTCTCCGGGAAGGTGACCTCCACCATGAAGTCAGCGAGGTCTTGCCCTTTCATGGCGGTCCTCGGGAGATAGCTGATGTCGAACTCGGAGAGCTCGACTGCCCACTTCGTCATTCGCCCGGAGAGGGCGGGCTGGTGGAGGATTTGTCGAAGTGGGAGGTTGGAGAGGACCTGAATGGGATGCGCGTGGAAGTAAGGGCGTAGACGCCTTGCGGCGGTCACGACCGCCAGTGCCATCTTCTCCGCCGGGGAGTATCGCTGCTCCGTGGGCTGAAGCACGCGACTCACGAAGTAGACTGGGTGCGTGGCCTTTCTGGTTAGCACCGCGCTGACCGTCTCAGGGCTGACTGCCAAATACAGTTGCAAGTCTTCGCCCGCCATCGGGGGCGACAATGTGGAGAGCTTCGATAGGAAGGCCTTTAACTCAGAAAAAGCGAGCTCAAGCCCCTCATCCCATACGAACTTGTCGTTCTTCTTGAGAGCCGCGAAGAAGGGGAGAGACTTCTCCGCCAAGCGGGAGGAAAATCTCCCTAGATAGTTGACGGCGCGGTTGAGCCGCTGCACTTCAGTGCGAGATCGCGATGACCTCATTGAGAGGATCGACTCGACCTTGGCGGGGTTGACATCGATCCCGCGCTCGCTGATCATGAAGCCTAAGAATTTTCCCGACGACACGCCGAAGACGCACTTCTCGGGGTTCAGGCTGAGACGGTTGTGCCTGAGAGTGGCGAAGACCTCAGCGAGGTCGACCAGATGTTCTTCAGGGGTCTTGCTCCGGACAACAATATCGTTGACATAGGCCGACACATTCCTTCCTAGATGATTCTTAAAGACGCGGTCGACGAGGCGTTGAAAGGTGGCCTCCGCATTCTTTAGACCAAACGGCATGACCTTGTAACAATAAGTGCCTCGATGGGTGATGAAGGATGTTTCCTCCTCTTCTCGCGGGTTCATCAGGACTTGGTTGTATCCTGAGTACGCGTCGAGGAAGCTTAATACTCCGTGACCTGCGGTTGAGTCAACGAGCTCGTCGATCAGGGGCAAGGGGTAACTGTCTTTGGGATAGGCTTTGTTGAGATCCTTGAAATCGACGCACATCCTCCACTTCCCGTTGGCTTTCTTGACCAGCACGACGTTGGACAACCATCGGGGGTACTGAACCTCGCGGATGAATCCCGCGGCCAGCAGCTTCGCTACCTCGTCATTTGCGGCGTTCGCCCTTTCTTCATTCATTTTTCTTCGTCGCAGCACCACGGGGCGAGTGGTGACATTGACGTTTAAAGAGTGCTGGGCCACGGTCTGCGGGATGCCTCGGAGGTCTTTTGCGGTCCAAGCGAACACGTCTCGGGACCCAGCAAGCAGGTCTTCTAGCGACGTCGCTAACGTCCCTGAGAGGCATTCTCCTAGGTAGATCTTCTCGGATTCGCTCTCGAAGGGGGATATCGCCCTTCTTTCTAGCTTAGGGGTGGGGACCGTGAAGTCCCGGACTTCGAGGTCGGCCTCGCCGGGGGACTCCACCATGAACACCTGGCATTTTTGTTTTGCAGAGGTCGCGTAGCAAACGCGACCCTCCTCCTGATTGCCTTTTACCTCTCCAACCCCGCCGTCAACGGGGAACTTCATCTTCAGGTGATGGATGGAAACTACCGCTTGGAACTTCATCAGGGAAACCCTCCCAATGATTGCATTCCACACCAAAGGCAGGTGTACCACCGTGAAGTCCACAATCTCGGTCCTCCTTGTGGAGCCGATGCCCAACGTCATCCAGAGGTCTATGAGACCTTCCACGTCGACCTCGTCCCCTGAGAAGGAGGTGAGCTTCCCAGCGTTGGGCTTCAAGGATGTCTCGGAGATGCCCAACTACTCGAATGCGCCGTAGTACATGATGTCCACGGAGGATCCCGTGTCTATAGCACTCGCTTTACCATTTTCGAGCCCATTTGAGCGTGTACCACCAAGGGGTCGGAGTGTGGCATGTGGAGCCCCTCGGCATCTTCGGACGAGAAGGCCAAGCCTAGGTGAGACCGTGAGGTTTGGGCGACGCTGAATACCGAGGGCTCATGATGGCTTGCCCTCACGTACCTCTTTCTTTCTGCTTGACTTGATCCAGCCAGTGATGGTCCGCCCGAGATGGTATGGATATACCCATCGGGCGTTGTCGCTTGCCCAGACCGGGCCTGCTTCGCGGAGCCTGCTGTTCGACGTTGTTGTTATTGTTGGCCTGAGCCTGGCTCGGGCCTCGCGGCACGGTGTTGGCACCTGACGCGGGGTTCGCGCGACCCTTTTCATTTGGGTTGTACGCAGGGCCGTCCTTGCCTCTATAACCCCGTGGTTTCCCACCGAAACAGTTCCAACCCCCACCGCCGCCTCCACGGTTGTTACAATGGTTGTTATTCCTGTTGTCGTTGTTGTTGTTGTTCCGGTTGTTATTGTTGTTTCTGTTGTTGTTGTTATTGTTGGTGTTGTTGGCGGGGTTATGGGCCTGCATCAGATACGCATCCCTCGCGGCCGGCGCGGCCACTTTCGCCTTCCCCTTAGCCTCGGCGACAATTTTCTTGTCGGTCCTCGGTCGCGAGCTCTGGTTGGCGGCATCCTCGGCGTACACTTGGGCCGTGATTCGGGCGCACAGGCTATCGTATGTTGTCGGGTTCTTCAAGAAAATGAAATTCTTGAAAACCCCGATGCTTAGGTTGCCCATGAGGGTGTCGCGTACCGACGACTCGTCGACATGCGCAATTTCTGCCACCGCGGTCGTGAACCTCGTGAAGAAGGCGCCCAAAGACTCGCCCTCCCCCTGTTCAATTTAGAGGAGATCCCGCATGTTCTTCTTGCGCTTCCTAGAGCCGCTGAAATGTGTGAAGAAGGACTCACACAATTGGGCGAACGAGGCCACAGACCCGATCTTAACGCTGGAGAACCATGTCGTCGCGGCCTTTTCCAGGGTGGTTGGGAAGACTCGGCAGAATATGGCGTCGTTATAGACGTTTACATTCATCTGGACCGCGAAGTGCTTCACATGCTCCTCCGGGTCCGCTGAGCCGTCATAAAGCCCCATTTGTGGCCTTAGGAAGCCCTTGGGCATTGGCGCGTTCCGGATCTCGTCTATGAACGGAGAGTTGCTCTTGGCCTCCACCTGGGGCTGGGGCGGCGGTCGCGACTTGTGTGATCGTGACCTTGGGAAGTGCACCGCGCTCCCCGCCGTTTCGGACAATTCTGGGTCCTGCAGCCTCGAACGTCGCGATCGAGATCGCGAGATCTGCATTGGATCACGGGGAGGCCTCTCCGTTGACGAGCCATTGGTGGAGGACTCGTGCTCCGGCGCATGTACAGGGACGTACGGAGGTACGTACTCGGAGTGAGGTGCACCCGGGGGGGGGGGGGGAACGGGGACGTAAGAAGGGGTGAAGCCCTGCTGGTATTACCCATAACCCGGGTAGGGGTATGGGTTCGGGGGTGCACCGCCCTGCTCGTACCTTTGGAATGGGAATGGGTTTTGCGGGGCGGCGTACGTCCAACCCGGGGGGACCACGAACGGGCAGCCCGGAGGTCCCGCGTCCGTCCACTGCGCAGTTTCGGACATGTTATCGGGGTGTTGAGGGAAGAAATTGTTTGGGCAAGTCATTTTGAGGGGATCGAAGCCAAGGTTTGCACGAATCGAGAAACTGCTTAGGATGAAAAAGTTCCCATAGACGGCGCCAATGATGAAACCCGAAATAAACCGTTCACTAAATGACAAGAAACGGGATTACTTTATTCGATTGTGCAAACACTTGCTTTTTATTCAATGTTTATTCAACAGCGAGGTTACAAGCCAACGAGGCCTAGAAACAAACGAAGCTTACACCCTAGATCTCCTACAAATATCTGAGATCTCGACCTAACAATGTTCGAGATCTCCTAATTGCTATGTGACTCTTCTACCCCGATGTTCCTTGATTGATCTTGGTGCGAGGCTGAGCTAAGAGTGTGATGAAGATGGCTTGTGAGGTTGTGTAGCGAGATCTTTGATGTAGATTGGAATTATGTGCGACTTGAAGTCTTTTTGTGAACTTCACTTGTCAATAGCGAGGTCTTTTGACGATGCTTCAATCACGTCGATCTTCAACGAGCAAGATAGTTCTTGAGTTCAAGATGTTTTTCGACCCTTTTTACTAACGAGGTTCTCCCTTATTTATAGGGAATTAGAGAATCGAATTTTGGTGTTTATCTGATGTGGGATGCCCGAGATCGCGGCCTCTGATTGGTCCGGAGGTGAGGCAGTCGGTGATTGGTTAGGGAGATCGGCGGCAGCTGAGTGGACCAGGTGGGCGGGGGTGTCAGTTGAGTCGGTTGCGAGGTGGAGACCTCGTCCCAAAGCCTCGGGAGACCTCGTGGAGATTGGAACTTTTGTTAAATTAATTTTAAAAGACGGGTATAATTGTGGAACCCGAAATCCACCTAGGGAGTCTTGCTAGGTCTGTTTATTCCTCGTACCCCGGGCCCACTTTCTGTCTTGATATTTTGAGCATCATCAACAATGATACAAACTTAAAACTTATTTATATGGTATTATACTTATACATAGTAAGATAAACAATCTTTTTACTCTTTTCTATTTTCTTTTTTCTTTTACTCTTTTCTATTTTCTTTTTCTATTTGCTTTCTTCCTCGTCCATAGGAGTAGCAGATCTCTTAAGAGATTGAACTCCAGCACCATCACGTTCGACAGGCCGAACGACACCGTCTCCGACACGTTCCGTGGCGCCATGGTCCAGATGTGGGTGGAGATGAGCGATGACAGGCGCCATGGTCCAGATCCAGGCAGCGGTGAAGCTGGAGATGCGGATCCCGACCCGTTGATTCGTCTATTCTCCAATTGGTCCTCTCTCTTTGAAGCTTTCTTGGAGCCCTAAATTGCGGGTCGATCTTGAGCTTCTACTGCTGGGAAGGGAGAAGAGAGGAATCGAATGTCAAATTGTTGTTGCTTTCGACGATGTAGAGGGACTGAGGAGCGTCGTACTCGTAGTTGCTGGTGCCATCGCCATCGGAGGCGACCAAATTGGTAATGGGACGCGTCTGGTTGGAGTGCCGACTCGTGGAGTAGGGGTTCAATTTCCAGGATTTGGGTGCAACTGAACTTATGCCAATGAAGATAAAAGAAGGAAGAGGAGGAACAACAGATTCGTATTGCGTTGCAAAGTATGGGCAAAAGTGGGTTCGAACTCGTATTGCGGTTGACAGCTTATCTCCCAAATGAAATTGGGGAGGACGGTTGGGGTTTCTCAGATCTGAAAAAAATTGGGGAGGTAAGACTAGCAAATTTTGGTGGGGAAGAAAGTAAAAAAAAAAGGAAAATTAAAACAAGCAGGCATGGATTGGAAAATAGAACAAAGGAAAAAAGGAGAATAAAAAAGGCTTAAAAATACTGGCCCCACATTATGACTTATGAGATGATATCTCGCAAGAGAACTAGCCATTTTTTTTTTGTTTTTTAACTTTTTTTTAATAAGTTAAAAATACTGGCCCCACATTTGCTGACATGGCTCGCGTGTTGTGTACGTCATTATTTTTGGACTAACCAGGTGTTCAATAGGTCACAATGTGTAAGTTTAGGTACTCAATCGAACATTTTCAAAAATGGGGTGTCAAAGTGACCTATTAGTCAAAGGTCAGGGGGTCGTTTATGTATTGTGTCTATATATTTTGGGTAGAAAGGTTAGCCTATATATGGCACATATGCTTCAACGAACTCCAAAGAGGAAGAACAAGTCAGGTACCCGGATTTCTAAGGTTTCAATGTGCGTCGCCATTGGACGGGTATTCCTACGCCAGTTCGGGTTCCACCGTCTGCAATTTATTTTTTTTTAAATTGAGAGAATATGGGCCAAGAATATTGTTGAACCATCAAGTTGAAAATATAGATTAAACAAAAAAATTTGACTTGATTTGTACATAGATTGTAAAACCGTAACACATTTTTTCTATATATTTATTATGATTCATTTTTTTTAATACCGTAGCTCATATTAGAAAAGTCAAAACAATGATAAGGTTGTCGAAAATATGTTAAAATTATCTCTAGACATATCTATTCTAATTCTTTTTTTTAGAAAATATGTTAATTGTTAAATTTTATGTAAAATAATTCGTTATGTACATATGGTCATATGGATCAATAACAATATATTATTAATTTTGTAATTTAAAAATATTAAAGGATAAGATCTCGGTCTATATTTATGTGAGTTTTTTTAGATTATATTGGAGAGTTGTTAGGATCATGAAGATATGTTAAAATCTTATCCTATAAAATACATAAAAAAAATAATTTTATGTTAATTTCATGGAAATTAATTTTTTACGAATTAGTTTTTATTTTGCTAGAAAATAGGTTAACTGTTAATTTTGTTGTTCAATATATTCGTTATATACATACATATATGATCATATCATATATATGGATCATTAACAATCTATTATTAATTTTGTAGTTTAAAAATATTATAGGATAAGATCTCGGTATATATTAATAGGAGTTTTTTTGGTAGATATATTGGAGAGTTGTTAGGATAATAAAGATATGGTAACAAATATTTTTATATGTAAATTTCTCGAAATATGTAACTAAATTTCCAAAAAACATTATTGCAATCCAATATAAAATTTTTTTATAAAATTGATTGAGACTTGTAGATTATGTGGCAATATGATGTGTACATAACATATGAGTGACATGGAAATTTTTTGACATGTGGACTATGACATATAATATTTATAAAGACGGCTAAATTATTAAAAAAATGACACGTGTAAAAATCTAAGGTGGCTTAATATAGGATCGACATGTGGCGAAATCCTATGTGACATAATGAGAAGGCTCCAAACCTTATTGCTTTTATATATATAGTAGATTTTTTTGTCTTGATTTTAATTGATTAAATATATAGGCAAGATTAAATGCACGTTAATTAATGGCAGTCTTTATTCTGTGAGGCTTTGCAGTGTAAAAAGATTAGTAGTCTACCCTAATACATTATAAAGCAGAAACCAAGTCTGTGAAAAAATTTGCGCCACATGGCATACCTTGAATAAAATAATGAAAAAAAAAATCAACTTAAGAAACTAAATAATAATTCTAGAAATCACGATTTATCTTAACCACTTTATAAAACAGATAATGGATAGATACCATATTGTATGAGTAGAGATTGTTTCATATAGTATCACATACTAAAAAAAATAAAATTTGATTAATATACACATATTTTTTAAAAAATTATTTAAATAATAAACATTACTAAATAAAAAAAATTAATGTATAAATATTGAAGGCTTTTTAGGGTAAGATTTTAGATCCTATAAAATAGATAATGTATATATATAATTTTCTATCTATGTAAATATTGATTTTATTCTTTAAAAAATCCTAAATATAAAAAATGGCTATTTGAGATTTTATAAAAATAAGTAATGTATCAAAATAAGTTTTATCTATATAATTTTCTATCTATGTTTATTGATATTGATTGATAAGCCATATTATATATGCTATCTTAAGATTATGCTAAAATATTTTTATCGGATTGTTGAAAAAAATTAACGATATAAATTTCTATCTATATTTACGCTAATATATATATATATATATTATAAAATAGAAACAAACTATATATAAAATTCGCGCTACATGGCACTTAAGGAACCAATCTGTTCGTTCATTTTATTTATTTATTTATATTTATTATACTTTAAAGTGAACGTAGAAGGTTTGATATAGAAAAATATTTTCCATATTTATTTGTTTTTATCTTAAAGATTAGGAAACAAAAAAATGGTTAAATTTTACATAAATATCATTAATAATTATTAAAATATACATTATCTTTGTTTTTTCTCTTTAATTTGTGATAATATATTATATAATATAATTTTTAAAACTACCCGTAAATTTACGGGAATTACACTAGTATATTATAAAGAAGAAACCATGCTTGTTGAAAAAATTGTGTCAGGTGGCGTTTTTGAATAAAATAATGATACATTTATAATAATAAATATTATAATTACTTGTATCATTCATTTTATATATCCAATTTTTTTAATAAGATAATAACTTAATCTATATGTTGATATTTTTTATACATATCGTTTTTAGCTTGTAACAAGATTTGGGATCCAAGTATATAATTTTTTTATGAATAATTTTTTTATCAATATGTTGATAATAACTTGATCTAATATTTTTTATATTAATTTTATGCATAATTTTTTTTTATCTTTTAACAAGACTCGAGCTTCAAGTATATAATTTTTTTTATCTATTTGTTGATAAAATATGGGGTACAATCTTTTTATAAATTACATAATTTTATTACGATATTATATACAAGTGTTTTAAATTTTATATTACTATCATAATATTGTATAATCTTTAGTAAAATTATCCTTGAGTATCACGAGAATTCAACTAGTTTTACTTTATTTAAATTTCCATGTGGGATCCTTGTCAAACATATTAATGGTGGCTTGAACGGATATATAACAGAACGATTAATTAGTGATTTTTTTAAAAGATTGGGGACTAGAAAAAACATTTTAAAACATTGGGGACTAATAATAAACAAGCTTGAAACATTTGGGACTACCAAAGGAATTCACCTCTTTTTTTTTTTAATGAAAGTTCAATTTAGGTAAGTAATTATCTAGATATTGAATTCTTTTTTACATTTTTTTTATCAAAATTGGATTCAATTTTCTATCTATAGGTTGATATTTTTTATATATATAGATAGAATTGAAATAAATAGGAGCCTTATGAAATATTTTTCGTTTTCATGTATTATATTGTTTTGTTTAGATTTCTCCCAATAAAATATATGAAAGATTTAAAATTACACTATCCACCCTAATACATTATAAAGCAAAACCCAAGTCTGTTGTAAAATTTGTGCTACGTGGTATTTTTGAATAAATTAATGTGAAATTATATTTTAATAAATTTTGTAACAACTTATAGTATTCTTGCTATATATACTAAATAGATAACATGTTTATATAATTTTTTATGTATATAATTTTCTATCTATGAATTATGTATAGTTTACTACAATAGATAACATATTTATATAATTTTTATATGCATAAATTCCTATGAGATGATATTTTCCATATTAATTTAATATTTTTATCTCTTAACAAGTTTAGGGTCTTAATATTTTTTTATCTTTTAACAAGGCTTGAGCTCCAAGTATAAAATTAATATCTATATAATGATATAATTTTAAATAATAAATTTTGTTATGTTGACATATTTTTATTTTGAGAAAAGATATAATTTTATGTTAATGACTAAGATTATATGTAAATGTCAAAAAAAAAATTAAAATTCGAATTTCAATTTAAATTAATAAAATTAGATTTTCTTTATCTTTTTATGCATTTATATTAAAGATTTTTTCTTAAATCAAAGTTTGATAAGAAAATAGAAAAATTTACAATCTTGATGATACTTGCTTAAATTGAATTTTGATAAAAATTTACATTAAATTTTTCTTAATTTTCTTTTTATTTTATTATGTAAATATAGAATTTTTTTTATCTAGCCCGACCTTACATTAAATTTTTTTTTATCCCTATATTTGTTTTAATTTAATATGGATGATAGGTTGATTAATACATTGAATTTTGTAAATTTTCATATACATTACTTTCCTTTATATTTTATTTCTTCGTAAATTTAGTGTGGAAAACAACTTTGTACATGGATTGAATTTTGCAAAATAATACATATATAATTTTCTCTATACTTTATCTCTTAAATCAAGGAAAATGTTCTCTTCTATACTAATCTTTATATTGTATTTTTCATATTTACAAACATTCGTATTATTATAAAGTAAAAGATAAGAATCCTAATATATAATTTTAATAAATTAACTTTAAAAAATATTTTAATAAATAATATTATGCTTTGTAGATAACCTATCCTAATTACTATTATCTTTATAAAAAACCAAGTATTTTATACATATTAGCTTCTAAAAAAATAAGAAAATATTTTTAAAAAAATATTCAATAAAAAGTAAAATCAATATTTTAATAATTTCAATCTAAATTTGGACAAGATCTCAACAAATAATGGAAAAATATTTAAAATATATATTCAATTAAAATATGGAGTACAATCTAAAAAATAATTTGTCTATTGCACAATTTATTATGATATTATAAAAATATGTTTAGTATTTTAAATTAATATCGTAGAATTGTAAAGTTTTTTAGTAAAATTATCCCGTGAATATCACGGGACTTAAACTAGTTAAGCTTTAGGTATTACTTATTAGTAATAACTAGTTTTACCCGTCGTACCATGTACGACTACGATTCGATATTTTATAAACATTATAAATATGATATTAATAAATAAATAAAAATATAATATAAACTTTAATATAAGTAATTTATTGTTCGTAGAATGTATATAATTTTTAATCAAATATTATATTCTTCCTATTTTATTACTTTTCATGTATGTAAATTTAGAGTTTATCAAATATTTCAATATCTATTAAATATTTTATTATCCATTTTTATTAAGTTTAAAAATTTTAACCATTTATTCATTAATTTTTTTATAAAATAAAATCACTATATTTCTATAAGTAAATTCGTCAAAAGATATATGATAAAATATTTATATTTATTTTTAAATATTAAAATATTTGATCTTTAATTTTAAATACTTGTATAAGGATGCTTTCAAAAAATATTGTTATACTAAATAGATATTTATTTGATGTTAGAGATAAATTTAAATAGTTAAAAAGAATTTAATAGAAAGAAGTTATAACAATAAAAATAAAAATTAATTTTTTAAATATAAGGTGGGGCTAGAATCGTTCGGTGGCTCGAAAAGGTACAACTTTAATATATAAGTTATAGATATTACCTATTTTTTATTTTTAAACACTATATGTATTTATCATTAATTTTTTATTATAAAAGAAAAAAAAATCTATGAATAATTTCATGAAAAGACATCATGCTAAAAGGTAAAAGATATTTATACTTATTTAAAAATATTTTAAATTAGTTATCTTTAATTTTAAATATTTGTATAAGGAAGTTTTCAAAAGATATTGTTATACTAAATAGATATTTGTTTGATGTTAAAGATAGATTTAAATAAATAAAGAAGAATATAATAGGGTAAAGTTAAAATATTAGAAATAAAAATATATTTTTTAAATATGAGGTGAGGCCAGAATCGTTCTGGTGGCTCGAAAGGGGATAGCTTTAATATATAGTTATAGATAGATAGATTGATAATAGAAAGATTTGCTTAGTTATATCTATTTGTGATTAATTATTTTCTTAAAACACTTTATTAATTTCTCCGGAAAAAACCGTTTAAATAATTTTAAAAAAAAACACAAAATTTTATCTAAAAATAGTCAGATTATATCTAATCAATTCCACAAAGGAATCCCTATCTCCCCGTTCATCTATAAAAGGAGGCCAGCCCTCTTCGATCGTGTTGGTCATCCCGAAAATCGCCATTGGCCGAAGAGCCTCCTGGTGCACATTCATTGTTCTTCCTGTTGCTGTGCATATTGGTGTGATGCATTATCTTTGTTCGCATGCAAAATTACAAGTGGAGAAAACCATGGAAGAGGCTAAGATGCTTCGACAAGAGAATAGTGGGCTCCGAGTCTCCAACAGCCACATAAGCAAGCGCCTGAACCGCCTCGTTGAGGCCTATCTCCACCGCCAATATGAGTCCATGATGACGTCTGTTATTGATGCTTCTTCGTCTTCCTCAGACATTAGGGTTACTCTGCCCGCCGCTTATCCGCCAGTTTACTTTACTGATCCTCCTTTGGACCCCTGACCGCCGCCTCCCCCTCCGATCTCATGGGGTACCCTGAATTACAGCTCCGTAATACCTTCAAAAAGGTCGAGACGCTTCGACATGACAATAGTAACCTTTGTGTTTTGGTCAATTTCCGACCGGTGACAATCAAGAATGAGTCTTTGGATTTGTGGGAACAAACTAACCGATAAACACAATTTCGTGATCAAAGCACTTGTTTGTATTCAGAAATTTTTGGGTACAACTGGTGGATTCGAGTACAATGGGGATCATCCTTTTTCTATGGCCTCTACCCCGTATTTAACCCAAGCAGCCGACGTCAACCTCCGTCTTTCCTGATCGTGGTTCCAGCCCACTCCCACGTCCCGCGTCCCACCTCCTGGGCAGTTATCGTTGAGCTCCAACGGTCGAATCTTGCTATCTGGTGGGTTTTTCCGGAGATCTGAGTCTTGCGCCCAAACTTTGTATTAGTGGGCTGGATCGGTCGATGGGCTGAGTCGGTTGATGGGCTGGTGATTTCTGGGCCCAACAATAGCCTCAAAAGATTTGGGTGAATTTGAATTCGCCGAATCTTTTCGCCTGTTGGCCTCCGGGATCTTCTCCATCGTAGATCTTCCACGTGTAAGGTTCGGATCTCTCTACGCGCTTTGTTTTGCAGGCGAAAAGACGTCGTCTCGCTTATATTTACTGCGCCCTGTTGGGGTAATTCATCATTCACTGCCTTGTTGTTGATCTCTCCCGAGGTACGAATCTCTTACCCTTCTTTCTTTCTTCTTCGTCTTCCAAGTTTCTTCCTTGTTCTTCTCATGGCGAGGGATAGAGCGGCCTCTAGGCATGGCTTTCTGCCTTCGGGCATCCTCCAAGAGTGTGATAGAGTCCCAAACACAATGACTTTAGAAGAGGTGCACCAGATTCTTCTGGAGGGAGGGTTTCTTGGGGGTGTAGTAGCCTTGTGTCCCGAAGCCGAGTGCTCAGACTGGGTTCGCCCCGGCTGGGTTTGCTTCTTCGAGTTCCCTTTCACTATTTCCTGCCAGTTCCCCTTTCCCCCCATAGTGCAGGAGTTCTTGGCTCGGTTCAAACTTTCTCCTGCGTAACTTCTTCCTTCAGCATGGAAGATTCTCTTTTGGGTGAGTCGGTTGGCAGAGGTTGCAGAGGTGGACTTTACCGTCTCGAACTTGCTTCAGGCCTACCGTATTACCACGGTTAGGAGGGGACGATTTATTCTACAGTCCCGAACCGCTCGCCAGCCTCTTGTCTTAAACACCAAAGTTAACGGGAAGGGTTGGGCAAATCGTTTTTTCTTTGTTGAGATTGCGTCCCTGACCCCTGAAAGCCGTCTGTTCTTGCATGACAAGTGGAACCCTGCTAGTAAGAGTTTCTGTTCTTCTTTTGCATTGGCCGGTGAATCTCTTTTAATGCCTATTTATTCTCTTTTCCTTGGCTTTGCAGGTATCCCGGATAACGTAGAGCCATTGAGTAGTTCAGAGAGGGTTCTGTCGAAGCTTTTCAGGGTTACCTCTGCGCAAAGGATATTTGGGTCGTCTCTTTCTGAGCCCTCAGACGGGTCGTCGGAGAACGAGGGCGGCGCAACTTCATCTGATTTTGAAGGTGGTAGTGAAAAGGTTTGTCTCCCTGTCATCAAGATATCTGCGGTGCCAACTTCGACCCACGCTTTTGGTCCTTCCGTGGGTAAGTTCCGTCATTTGATGGTTTTGTGTGGCTTTCTTTGTGTGTTTGACTTTTCCCTTTTTCCTGTCTTCAGAAACACGGGCGCGCAAGTCGGGCTCTTCTTTTTCTGCTTCAGACCTGATCCTCAAGAGGACCCGTTCTGGTGACTCGAAGCCTCCAGCCGCCCCCTCCGTCAAGAAGGAGTTGTCGGACGCTCCCAAAACTTCTCGCAAGCGTCCTGCTCGGAGTGACGACGATTACCCAGATCTTCAGGATGACGCGTCTTCGGATTGGCAGTCTCTCCAGCGGTACCGGGACCCCAACTTCAAGAAGTATCTGGTTCCTGTTTCTGCTCACGCCATGGCAACTGAGGTAGGCATGGGGGCCTGGAAGGTAACTAGTCTTTTGCTTATCTGATGGTTGTACTTGGGGACTCTCTTGGGGTTGTGTTTTAACCTTTACTCCCCATCGCATGCATCTCTTCCAAGAAGTCGGCCTGTTCATCGATTAGATGGACAAGGAGTTTGCTGAGCATGAGCGGCGGAAGCAGGAGGTCGCCAAGCATCGCGAGGAAATGGACAAGGCTCGAGAGCAATCCGCTGCTCGGGCTAGGGCTTTGGCCGCCCAGGAGGAAGTTGCGAAGGCACGAGTTGCGGAGCTGGAACGGGTGGTTGCTATTCAGGAAGTCAAGGTGAAAGAGCTCAAAGCGAAGGCCACCGGTGTGCCTTCTATGGGGAAGGCGGACGCAGAGGAGATAGGGGCCTTCTTCAGTATGCTGGCGCGGCTCGAAACCATCAGGGATTTCGAAGTAGGGAAGCTCTCGGTTGGGGATGCAGACAAATTCAACGGACAGTTCCTGGAGTCCTTCCCTGGTGGTATGCCTTCGGCTCACATTACGTCTCTAATGGGCTCTGCGGCGACTCCGGCAGACCAGATGAGCTTGGGGGATGGTGAGCAGATGGAGGAGACGGGCGCTATTGGAAACCCTGCATGATTGTCTTTTGGATGTGAAGAAATCTGGCGGCCTAGGCCGTTTGTAAAAATTTCATCTTTTGTTTTCCTGGGAACAAGTTTTTAAAAGACAAGTAGTACCTCACGGGCGTGCCGTTCATCGGGCGTCTGGTGAGGGTTTCATGGATGGTGGCGAGGCCAGGAATACTTTGTTTGTCTTTTGCCCCCCGTCAAGGGGCGGGGGTGTTTATCTACTATTATGCTTCTTGCTTTATTGTATTTTGCTTGTGCTTTTTGCTGGTGTTACTGCAGGTATCCCTCTGCTACGTGGCAACTGGTGTTCAAGCAGCCCCTACAGAAGGCTGAATGCTTTGGAGGTGCATAGCTATGGCTCAAAGGGTGAGGAGAATCCTTAACCAACGTTGTGGGTGACTCGGGTTTTACTCCCAAGCCCCCGCTGGGGAAGGAGATCACCTACCTGGAGGCGCGCGAAGGACAAGGTCCGTCGTTTCTCGCAGTGCCCTGACGATAGCTGTCGATGGTCTGGCGTTTCCTGGTGGAGCTGGCGACCCGGGGGATTGATCCACGATGCCGAGTGGCGAGCTTCTGTGAAGCGGCTTTTCGAGAGTACTTACGACTGGCGACTCTACCGGACAACGGGCGTCTAGGAGATTATTTCCTGTGCCATGTAATTAAGTATGTAAGAAAACTTTGTTTGGAATACGAGCATCATATTTGTAATTTCGGGACGCTCGTTACCGCTTTATCGTTTTATTTCTAGCTCTTTTCGTGCACCGAGTTTTCTCTTTTCTGGCGGTGTCTGTCGAGAGTAACTCCTTTGGAGAGCTTTTTTTTGTTCTCTTCTTCTGTTGTTCCTTTTCTGGAGAAATGTAACACAAACGTTTGAATTAAAGGTGTCTTTTTGATTGAATTTCCTCGAAAGAATTCATACCGTAGCTTAGATCTCACTTTAGTTTATTCGGCCGCTTCCGGCGATTTGGTTGTTCTTCTAGAAGTGATATTTCCGCAAGTGTGTAGCGTTCCAGCTGCGCGGGACAGGTTTTCCATCTTTAGACTCTTGTCGCTAAGCTCCTTGCCCGGTGATGCCGATTATTTTGTAGGGTCCTTCCCATGCGGGAGCGAGCTTTCGTGCGTTTATTTCAGCGGTGTTTTGGAACACCTTTCGGAGGACCCATTCGCCAATGGCGAAAGCTTGGACTCGCACATTCTTGTTGTAACTGCGGGCCACCTGCTGCTGATGCCTAGCCAGGCGTAGTCGCGCTCTTTCTCTCAGCTCCTCCAGAGTATCAAGGTCGGCTGCTAGCTCGGCGACATTCTGATCGGGCGTCTGTAATACATACCGTGCAGTTGGTACGGTGATTTCGGCGGGTATCACCACCTCGCATCCGTACACTAGGGAGAAAGGCGACTGCCCAGTGGCGGTCTTCGGGGTGGTTCTGTCGGCCCACAGGACGTAGGGCAGCTCGTCGGCCCAGCGCCCCTTGGCTTTCTCCAGTCGCTTCTTGAGGTTATTGATGATAACTTTGTTGTTGGATTCTGCTTGCCCGTTGGCTTGTGGATAGCGGGGAGTGGAGGTTACTAGGTCTATGTTCCACTGCCGGCAGTAGTCGCGGGTTTTCCTGCCGATGAACTGCGATCCATTATCGCAGATGATCTCCGAGGGTATCCCAAAGCGGTAAATAATATGCTTCTTAATGAACGCCACCACATGTGACTCCTTGACCTCTTTGTAAGCCTCGGCCTCGATCCATTTGGAGAAATAATCCACAACCGATAGGAAGAATACTCGCTGTCCGGAGGATGGCGGTAGCTTCCCCACGATATCCATCCCCCACCTCATGAACGGCCAGGGGGGTCAATGTCGGGTGTAGTGGTTCCGGTGGCTGGTGAAGGGTTGAAGCATGCTTCTGGCAAGCTTCACATTTCTGAGAATATTCTGCAGCGTCTTGACGCATGGTAGGCCAATAGTATCCCAGGATAAGAGCCTTGTTTGAAAGGCTACGCCCCCCGGAATGGTTCCCACACTCTCCTTCATGGAGTTCTCTGAGTATTCTTAGTGCCTCTGCTTTGGTTACGCAGCGGAGTGAAGTTCCCACCGCGGACTGCTTGAATAGGACGCCGTCTTTTATGCTGTAATTGTCCATGATCGAGCCACTGCAAATAGGGTCTAGTCCAGCATTCTTCGTCTTGGGAGGCATCGGCCATATCCACTACTGGATCTTCGCCATCAAGCGCTCCTGCCCCCTGGGGATCCTCGCCATCCGGCATCCTACGGGTCTCGGGGATAAGAGCTTCTCGCCGTTCAAGATCGCCACAGTCAAGCGTCTTCCGGGGATGGTGACTTTCCATGACTTCTGCCACTTTCTCCTCAGCTCCGCGTTTGATTGCTGGGACTAGCGCATGCACCAAGGGGATCGATGCGAACTCCTCGGGATCTAGTGCGGAGGCTAGGTTGGCTAGGGCGTCAGCCTGTGCATTTTCTTCTCTAGGAACCTGCTGGATGGTAAAGGTCTCAAATTCGCGCATGATTTCCTTGACCTTCTTCGCATATGCCGCCATCTTGGCGTCTCTAGTGATGAAGATCCCCAGAATCTGATTTACGATTAGCCGCGAGTCGCACTTTACCTCTATTTCCTTGACAGCCACGTCTTTGGCGATCGTCAGCCCCAGTATCAGTGCCTCGTATTCTGACTCATTGTTGGTGGCCCCGAAGGCGCACCGCACGGCCTGTGCTATCTTGTCCCCCCTGGGTGATTTCAGCACTACTCCGATCCCTATTCCTCGACTGTTAGAAGCCCCATCCGTGTGCAAAGTCCAGATTCCGGAACTTTCATCCTCTGCTACGAAGGCTTCTTGCTGTCTGGCTTCTTCTTCTAATGTAGGGCTGAAATCGGCCACAAAATCTGCTAGCGCTTGGGCTTTGATCGCTGCTTTCGGCTCATAAGTAATATCAAAACCGCTCAGGTGTATCGCCCACTTGGCTATCCTCCCGGTGATCTCTGGCTTCCTCAGTATGGCCTTCAAGGGGTAGTTTGTGCGGACGGTTATGGGATGAGACTTGAAGTATGGTCTCAGCTTCGCGGAAGCCATGACCAAAGCGAGGACCAACTTTTCCAAAGGCGAATAGCGTGTCTCCGCTGCAAGCAAGGTGCGGCTGACGTAGTATACTGGTAGTTGGTCACCTTGATCCTCACGTACCACTACGCCGCCGACGGCGGCTTCGGTCACCGCCAGATATAGGAGGAGGCTTTCGCCCTCTTCTGGCTTGGACAACATCGTGGGGTTGGACAGGTGTTGTTTGAGCTGTTGAAAGGCTATCTCATGGGCCGGAGTCCATTCAAACTTCTTGTTCTTCCGTAGCACATCGTAAAACAGGCGGCATCTATCCGATCATTTTGAGATGAAACGATTCAAAGCCGCCACTCGCCCTGTCAGTTTCTGCACATCTTTCACGCACCTAGGCGATCACAAGGCGGCTACGGCTCGAATTTGATGAGGACTGGCTTCGATTCCGCGCTGGGTAACCATGAACCCGAGGAAGCGCCCAGAGGTTACTCCAAATGCGCACTTTGCTGGATTGAGCTTCATACGGTAGCCGTCTAGCTTCTGGAAGGCCTCCTCCAGGTGTTGGATATGATGTCCGACCTGCTTGGATTTGACGAGAATGTCTTCAATGTATACTTCCATAGTTCTGCCGAAGTGTTTCCGAAACATGCGTTTGACCAGTCGATGGTAGGTGGCCCCAACGTTCTTGAGCCCGAAGGGCATCACTCGGTAACAGTAAGTACCTTGGCTGGTGATGAATGACGTCTTCTCTTGATCGCCCGGGTGCATCTGAATCTGATTGTAGCCGCTGAAGGCGTCCATAAAGGTGAGCATCTCGTGGCCGGCGGTGGCGTCTACCATGGCATCGATATGTGGTAGGGGAAAGGAGTCCTTCGGGCAGGCCTTGTTAAGGTTCGTGAAGTCAATGCACACCCTCCACTTCCCGTTCTTCTTACTCACAACCACGACGTTTGCTAACCACTCTGGATATTTTACCTCCTTGATTTTCCCCGTCCGGAGTAAGTTTTGCACCTCTCCGTCTACGATCAAATTCCGCTCGGGCGCGAACATTCTTCTTTTTTGTTTGACTGGTGGGTGGCGAGGATCCACATTCAACCGATGTGTGATGATGGTAGGATCAATCTCCACCATGTCCTCGTGCGACCAAGCGAAGCTGCTGCTGTGCTTTTTGAGGAAGTTGATTAATTCGGTCTTCCTTTCTGAAGACAAGTCCTTTCCGACCCGTACAGTCTGTTCGGGCTTCTGGCTGTCGAGGATGACTTCCTCGATCTTATCGGCCTCGGGGTCCAGTGCCGGTGTGGGCCCCTTGGCTTCCTGTAATTGCTATGCAGTGTGGGCAACGGTCGCCTTCAAGGCGGACTTGTAGCATTCTCCGGCTAGCCTCTGGTCTCTCCTGATTTCCTTAACTCCCCACGGCGTGGGGAATTTAATGGTCTGGTGGTAGGAGGAGGGGACTGCTTTCATGTCGTGGATCTAGGACCTCCCCATGATGATGTTGTAGCAGGATGGGCAATCAAGTACAGAGAACCTGACCTGCAAGTTGAATCCTTTGGCATAGGTGGGGAGGGTTATTTCCCCCAGGGTATGAGCGATTTCCCCGCTGAATCCCACCAGCGCCACCGATTTTATGAGGATGTTCTCCTGTTTCAGCCCCATCTCCTTGCGGGCGTCCAGCGTGATCATATTGGTGGAGCTTCCGGTGTCGATGAGGATCCTCCTCATTAGTACGTTCCCCACATATAGAGATATAACCAATCCGTCGTGGTGGGGGCCCACCAGGCCGGCGGAGTCGGAGTCGCTGAAAGTGATGATACTCCCTGGTTGCTCTTCAGAGTTACGGATGTTTGCTATCAATGGTCCTTCCAGGTGCCCTCGCGCATGGCGTTTAGCCGCCGAATAGGTGACACCACAGATGTCTGAACCACCGCTGATGACGTTGACCACTTTGGCATACTCTGGAGATGAAGGAATATCCATGGGATCAGTTATATTCTGGCTGGCGGGCATACTGGGGTTGGCGGAGAGCTCTGACAGCAAGCCCCTCGAATATAAATACGCGAGCTCCTTCCTGAGGGCGAAGCACTCGTCCGTCTCGTGGCCGTAGTCTTCGTGGAAGTCGCACCATTTAGTCTTATCCCTTTTGGGGTTTGGATTTTCTGCCTTCTTAGGCCATCTGATGCGATCCCCGAACTTCTCCAGACCCTTCACGATCTCTGCGTTTCCCAGATCCAGGTTGTACTCATGGACTTTCGGCCGATTAGAAGCATCCTTCTTCCCGTTTGGCTGTTTGACGCCTACAGTGTGGACTCCAGGTGCTTCGGGTCTACTCTTTGAATACGGCTGGCCTCGGCGTTCTCTTCGCTAGTCAGAAGAGACTTTCCTCTCGACCCGATCAAAGA
This sequence comes from Fallopia convolvulus, assembly GCA_964016875.1. Taxonomy (NCBI): domain Eukaryota; kingdom Viridiplantae; phylum Streptophyta; class Magnoliopsida; order Caryophyllales; family Polygonaceae; genus Fallopia; species Fallopia convolvulus. The sequence continues at coordinate 27,474,261 of OZ024735.1, forward strand.
TCGAAGCGGTCCGTACAGGGATCTCGTCTTCCTCGAGCCGGATGTATGCTAGAGCCTTTACCTGAACATCTTCGAAGCTGTGGCACGGGTACTTGGTGAGTTCCCTGTAGAGTTCGCTGTCCGGCGACAGGCCTCTCCGGAAGGCTTCTATTGAGGTGGCCACGTCGCAAAGCGGGATTGCCACTTTCTCTCAGTTCAACCGATTCAGGAAGGCACGTAGGGACTCCCCGGGTCTCTGGGCCACACGGTACAGGTCGTTAGATTGTTTCACCAGTTTCCTGCTGCTGGCGAATTGCATCCGGAAGGTGTCTACCAACCCGGCAAAAGACGTTATCCTCCCCTTGGGGAGATTAATGAACCAGGTCAAGGCAGCGCCGAATAGAGTGGTGCCGAACCCTTTGCACATTATTGCTTCCCTGGACTCCCGCAGTATCGAGTTGGTCATCATTTTTTGCTTGATGATAGCGACGTGCTCGTCGGGATCTGCAGTCCCGTTATAGGTAGGGACGGTCGGGACAGTGAATCTCTTCGGGATATCTACGCTGGCGATCGGAGCCGCGAACGGAGACTCGTCGTAGCCGTCCGAGGCTTCCTTCTTGAGAGGAGGGGGCACCCCTGGTATCTGTGCGATCTTGTTCTCTAGCCCCTTGAGCCGATCCTGCATGTATTTGTTAAAGAGTACCTCTAGTAAGGGTTCTGTGGGGGGTACCTGTCTCCCGGATCCTTCGCTGTACAAGGGGTGGAAGACTCCGGTGCCTGCGGCCCGGTTTCCGGGCGTTGAGGCATTGGGTACTCCGGGGATGGTGGCAGCCGGGGTGGCTGTATTTACCGTCGGGGACGGCCCTCCAACTTGAGAGTTGAAAGTTTCCCCCTGGTTGAGGCGGACAGTGGCCTCTCTGACGGTTCCGATTGGGCGGGACCCGCTGTGCGACACCGAGGCCGCCTGCAGTTGCTCGCAAAGGTTCGCATTCTCCGTATTGAGTTGAGTGATATGGTCCATGTGAGTTCGGCTACGGTCTTTTTGGCTGACCATGTCCTTCTGGAGGGCGGCTATCTTGGCTGCGAACTCATCCAGGACGTTACGCAAGTCCAGGATTTCTTCGGCGTTGCCGTCACGAGTTCCCCCCTCAGGGCGTGGGCCCTGGCTGCCTTCAATCCCTCCACCGGTGGGAGAGGACGGTTGCGAGCTCGTCATCTTCTTGAACGAAAACGATCTTGCCTTGATCGAGAAAACAAGTGAAACCGGCTAGGGCCCCACGGTGGGCGCCAAATTGTTTTGGTCAATTTTCGACCGGTGACAATCAAGAATGAGTCTTTGGATTTGTGGGAACAAACTAACCGATAAACACAATTTCGTGATCAAAGCACTTGTTTGTATTCAGAAATTTTTGGGTACAACTGGTGGATTCGAGTACAATGGGGATCATCCTTTTTCTATGGCCTCTACCCCGTATTTAACCCAAGCAGCCTGCGTCAACCTCCGTCTTTCCTGATCGTAGTTCCAGCCCGCTCCCACGTCCCGCGTCCCACCTCCTGGGCAGTTATCGTTGAGCTCCAACTGTCGAATCTTGCTATCTGGTGGTTTTTTCGGAGATCTGAGTCTTGCGCCCAAACTTTGTATTAGTGGGCTGGATCGGTCGATGGGCTGAGTCGGTTGATGGGCTGGTGATTTCTGGGCCCAACACTTCGCATCGCAAATTTTAGGCTAAAGAAGCGCATGTGCCGCATGGAGGCCTATGTTCGCTGCCCATACGCCAAGATCCTCCACGCCGCCAAATCAGATGGTCCGGTATGTATGAATTATTTTAATTTCGGTTTCTTCTTTTTGATACTTGAATGAATGAGCTTAACTTGGTTGGCCGATTGCAGGTAATGTTCTATGTGCGTAGAGGAGAGTGTCCGTATGGGGAACACACTGATCCAATGGAGATAGCGGGAGGAACCTGTCCGTATGAGGAGCGTTGTCCATTCCTTCCTCTACTTCCACTCAAGCTGCATCCATTCAACCTCGAACACTAACCAATATTGCCTCTCAATATTTACATACTCAGCATCTTCTCTTACATATTCTTAGAAGAGTGGGTTTGTTTAAAATTATTTGCGTTTCCACTTTGTTACTGCTAAATTATATTGAATTTTTAGGTCGATACGTGTATCTTCGATTCTTGTTTGGTGCAAATTTTTATTTAAGGCGTTTGAATTCATCAGCGACCTTGTTCATTCAAATAGATTCAACCTTTCACGATGAAACCTAGATCATCTAGATGCACATGATTTGACCTCTAGACGCCCATCACACCTTCATAGCATCTTTTATAAACATGATTTGAACTCTAGAGTCCGTTCGATGAAGTTTCCTTAAGCCATCGGAGTTCAAATTTCACTTCTTGTCCACCATATCTCGATGAAGTTTACTTAAGCTATCAGTATCGGAGTTCAAATTTCACTACTTGTTCCACCTTATCCGAGCTTATGGATACTTTTTCCCTTATCCCTACGATTGCCATCAAAAATCTGTTTTGAAAAATTATTAATTTAAGGTTTATGATAATTTTATATCGATTTTGTATAAAATTGATCAACTTTGTGAATCAAATACTAGGGTGTTCAAATAATTCCGATCTGCCTAAAATTTTTCGGATCAGATTAACCCGGGGTATCTTGTTATATTTATATATTTTCACAATATGTAATTTATATATTAGAAACCCACTTATTAGTTAAGCTTTTCACCTATTTTTTTGCCCACTGTTTGATTTTTTTTCGTTAAGGAAGTTGCACGTTCCAAACTTATTAGTTTTGGTTACACGTTGAGTAAAACAATTGAAAATTTTGAATTTTTTTAGGAAAAGGTAAATTTCCAATGAATAAATGAATGGGTCATTTACAAAAGCGCTTAGATGATCTAATCTAGGTACTCGCATCATCATGGATAGACCCATGATTTTCAACTCGCAAAAAGATTCAGCAAAAACAATAGAAAACCAAGGCCAGTTCGTGTGCATTATAGGTTGCTGGGAGCCAGGCAACATTAGCAACAATTCAGCCAGTGCAGTTCACACATGCCAACAAATGCAGCATGGTAGTCGTGGTGTGTGCCAGTGCAGCTCACACAATCCAGCAAATGCAGCATGGTAGTCGTGGTGTGTGCAACAGTAGGACATTCAGCAAGGCAACAACAAAATTTAGTAATAACAAGACGCCAGAGCTAGCAGTATTCAGCTCAACTCAGTCAGCATCAGCCCATCAATACAGAAATACAGAACAACAATTCAGATCATGATTTCAGGGAAGTAAAATAACAAAGCATGAGTACCACAAGAGTGCAGAAAGAGGACAACAAAAAAGCCTAATTATCCCATTGCCATAATAAATTGTGAAGGTCCTTAACCCTCTCACGAAGTCTTGTTCTCGTCATCTGGATTGTTTTTTGAGCGCAGGTGACATCATCAGGAATTTCTCCACGAAAGCATGTAGCGTTTCTCTGGCACCAGATCATGTAAACAGTAGAAATGAACGCAGACAATATGAGTTTATATATGATGGACGTCTAGCGCGCACTAGACACAAACCAGTGGAGCCAAACATCAATGTTGGGCATGATAGTGGTAATGCCAGTCCATCTCATAACGTAGCTAATAACAACATTGGAGAAAGGACATGCGAACCAGGTATGTGCAGCAGTTTCAGATTCGTTAGAGCAAAGCGGGCAAAGATTAGCCGGGCGCATACCTAGTTTGTAGAGTCTGTCTCGATCGGGCACACGATCTTTCACAACAAGCCAGGCGATGAAAGTGCATCAAGGGATATTTGGAGATTTCCAAATCATAGTGCCCCAAGGGACCTTTGGTGCCTTAGTTCTCCAAATTTCATAGAGGTCACGACAAACATCCTTGGCATTGTCACGAGTAAAGAGGTTTTCCCATGTTGCTTGGCCAAGGTTATTTTTGAGAGCTATGAGATCATCATGGATATTGAGAAGGGATTTCCACATCCAAGTATCCCCCTCTTTAGCCATTACGTCCCAAAGGCCTCAGGTGCTAGTATAGCAGTTTCGACACCACTTTGCCCAGATATTACTAACATCGAAATCAATCTCAAAAATCCATTTTGCAGCGTGGGCTTTGTTCCAAGCCAAGATCTCCTTGAATCCAAGTCTGCCTTCATCTTTTGGTCTAGATTCTGCTACCTTCGCAAGTCCCGCTCCAAAGGAAGTTACGCAGGAGCTTTTCGATTTTCTGGATGACTTTCATAGGAAGAATGAAGATTCTCGTCCAGATGTTTAAGATCCCATTCAGAACGGAGTGGATCAGTTCACACCTCCCAACGTAAGAAAACAATTTTGTGGTCCAAGATTGTATTCTACTAGAGATTCTTGAGGTGAGAAGGAGAAACTCATTACTTGACAACTTCCTAGAGTGAAGGGGGAGTCCGAGGTAGGTGATGGGAAGTTGTCCCTGCTGAATTCCGAGGGCAATAGAAGCACTTTGGCAGCGGTTTGATCCATACCAGCGCAAAAAAGGGTCAACTTCTAGGAGTTGCACACCAAGCTAGAGGTGATGGAAATATGCTTGAGAGCATCAACTAGGAGTTGAATAGATGGCGGGGTACATTTATAGAAGAGGAACAAATTGTCTACGAAGGCAATGTGAATGAGATTGAGACGCTGGCATCTAGAGTGGAATCTGAAGTTGTTGTTGGCTGACAAATCTGCCAGACGCCTGTGCAAATATTCAATGGCAAGAGCAAAGAGATATGGGGAAATCGGGTCACCTTGGTGAAGGCTCTATTTGCCTTGAAAGAAGCCAACATAAAAGCCGTTAACATTGATGGAGAACATGACAGATTTCAGGTAGGTTTGGATGAGGCCAATGAAGTGGTTAGGGAATTAGAAGGGTCAAAGCAGATTGAATATGAACTCCCACTCTATAGTATCATGGGCTTTTTTGAGGTCAACTTTGATGGCGCATCTGGGAGGCCCATTGGCTCTATTTTAGTGCTTGAGTATCTCTTGACAAACAAGGATGTTGTGCCAAACTCCGTGCTCAGGCAGGTAAGCTCCTAGGCGACACTCAATAATCAGTTGGAGTACAATGCGAATTCTAAAGGTGAGAATTTTTGAAATGATCTTATAGATCGTGGAGCAGCAAGAGATAGGTCGATAGTCAACAATGCTCGTCGGGTTACTTTTCTTTGAGATGAGATGAATAATCGTGGCATTGACTTGCTTAAGGAGTTGGATGTTGGAAAAAAAAGTCTTGAACAGCTTTGGTGATGTCACTACCTGTGACACTCCAAGAATCTCTGAAGAATGCGCTACCATATCCATCTGGCCTAGGTCTCTCACTAATTGGAGTAGAGAAAATAACCTTTTTGACTTCATCATAGCTAACCGGAGCACACAACATGGCGGCCTCATTATTGTTAACACACGGACCTCTATGACACACGTTGACATCAATATCTTCAAGCTTCGGCCCATTGGTTCTAAGGAGATCTTTGTAATATCTTGGGATGTGTTGTTCGATCCCGACATTGTCCTCAAGCCTAACCCCATTAGCATCAACTATTAAGCGGATTTGTGTGAAAACTCTCCGCTGTTTGATCGACGCATGGAATAAATTGGAGTTTTCATCACCATGGAAAAGCCATCTGATTTTAGATCTCTAAATCAAGTCCTTATCCACCAGCTCTTGTGTTTTCCGGACATCAACAAATGAGCTGATTTTCTTGATTAAGGAGTTGGGGGTCGAAGGGTCTCCCCTCAAGAACCTACCGAACACCCTTACGGCTGTTTTTAAGATCAATGATGTTCATGTTTTTGGTCTAGTTTTAGGTGTCTTTCTTAAGTTGTTTAGTTTAGTTTTGGTAGGTTTTAGAGTTAGTTTTGTGTGTTTTTGGATAAGTTTGCATATTTTGTGAAAAGTATGGAAGCTACTCCGTTTTGTGTCTTTTTGTAGGTTTTAGAGCGGAAAGGAGCATTTTTCAAGCGAAGCTGAAGTCAAGTAGTTGATAACTTGCATTTTAGAGCATATTAGGACATGCATTTAGTTCTTAGTTTATATGTTTTCATGGATTAGTCTTGTGTTTTCTAGTACTTTTAGTTTAGTTTTCGTTATGGATGTCTACACGCGTATATTTATGCTTTTCAAGTACTTTGGAGAGTTTCGAGCTTCATCGGAACGCGTTTGTGACATAGCAGAATCAAGACTTCAGTCTAGGAGGCATCGGGACCGGAAAAGATCAACTGAGGAGTCCAAAATAATAAGAATCGCACGATGAAGGCCAAGGTCGTGCACCAAGGTGCACGGTCGTGCACGCGGTGATGAAGAATATCGGATCGTGCGCCATTAGCCTGAGCGAGTTGGGGGTCGTGCTCCATACACGCACAATCGTGCGTTTTCCGTCAGAGAAAGGCAACGCCCGTGCGTTTTTAGACGCACAATCATGCGCCTTCCTGCCTATGGTCGTGCGTTGCCTCAGCCCGTGCGTTGCTTTGTACGGTCGTGCGCCACGGCGCACGATGCGCGCCGTGGGTCATGCGCTCCATGTTTGGCGTGTTTTTGGGCTGCCTCTCTTATTTTATCCTTAGTATAAATACTTTACTTTGTCTTCTAGATTAGGGTTCGAGTTTTTAACCTAGTTTCCATTGCTTGAGGAAAGTTTAGAGAGATCTGTTGGAGAATTTGAAGACCTTTGTTGAATTGAGTTTGGATTTGCTGGATTTTAATCAAGTTTGTTTGTTTCTTCAATCCGGTATGTTGATTCTCATTGTTGCATTGATTTCTTCTATTTCCATGTCTAGCTAAACCCCGAATTCTAAGATTGGGGTGAACCCAATGATGTCTAGGTAGACTTATTTATTAAATTGCACGATCTATTGTTTGAAGCTTTGTTTGATTCAATCCTAGATGCTTTATGCCCTAGTAATTTATTTGAATGGGAACTTGCCAAAGTTTGAGACTGAAAGGTGAAAATTTTGATAAGTAGTCAAACAGGGAATTGAGATTGAAAGGTACTTTTTCCTGTTGGAACCCTAGGATTTGAACCTGAGTATTCTCTATTATGAAAGTATTTTGAATTCTCTTGTGCAATAACAGTTGTCATAGAAATCTTAAGGTTGGGTTGAGTTAGCAAGTCGCGAAAGTGGATGTTGATTCAATTTAATCTTAAATTCTAAGTGCTTAAAGGTCTAGATTTTAATTTGCAAGTCACGAAAGTGGATGTTTAATTAAGTTTAGATACGTTTGTTAACAATCAAAAGAATTTAGCGGATACATTAGACAATTGCCTTCTAACAAAGTCATAATTAAGATTGTGCAATCACCCTTTATAGTCTACCGAAGCATTATTGTGGTGATCCTTGATCTTATAAGCCTTTCCCTCATTGATTTCTCATATATTTACTTATTTACTTGTCATAAGTTAGTTTCATAACAAAAATCACAATTCAATCTTTTCTTATTTTACAGCTTAGTCTAATGATTTGACTACAATTAATACTACATAGTCCCAGAGTTCGACACCTTGGTATTATTATAACCGATCCCGTACACTTGCGGGGTAGGATTTGGCCTATCAATAGTGGAGAGCGGAATGCATAGAAGATGAGAAGGAAGATTGCATGGAAAGATCAAGTTAAAGTCCAAGTTAAAGAGAGGGAAAGAGTTCATAATAAGCCAAAACAGAGGCTCGTTAACAATCTGTGAGGGTCGTTACCGAGCTGTAAATCGGAGTTTTTGTCAAAGGAGTTCAACAGTGTCTACCGACCATGTGCAGGTCGTTAACGAGGTGACCTGTGTTGGTAGAACGGCACCGACTTTCGGAATTAATATCTTTTATCTTGTAAATCAGAGTTTTTATCTTTTAGATAGCTTTCTTAGTATAAATACCCTTGTTCTAAGCCTAGACAATGGGAATTTGGGGGATTCGGATTTGTTTTAGAGAGAAGTCGAGAGAGAGAGAGGGAGAAATCGGGCTGTATTCCGATCGAGAGAGAGGAGTGGTTCGGTGATCGAACTCTTGTTTGATATTATCGGTTGTTTTCGAATTCCGCAAGTGCCTGTAAGACGATATTCTTTCAACTTCAAGTAAGTTTTTGTTTTTCAATGTTCTCTTTGATTAAAGTTGTTTGCTTTGGTTCAATGAATAGTGAGTAGTTTACTTTTCTAGGGTCGGGGTTGAAACCCGACATAGTTGTGCATGGTTGAATGAATGTGTTGATGTTTTGATTGCCTTCTATCATTTGAATTGCTTGTTGTGCTTATGCTTAGACGAGAGTCAAAGTAATTTGAGTTTGTTGCTTGATCGGAAGAGAAAGTTGTGAACTTGAGTGTTGATATTGTTCAATAACGAAAGTTTCGAGCTTTGGATTCAAAACAAGTAATAAAGTGAATTAATTTATGAAAGTTCATTGATTTGCTTGTTTAGTCAGCGAAATTTGATAGATTTATCTTTAAAGGCATGATCTTTATCTTCATATGAGTTTATATGCATATCCATGTCGTGGTAATCCGTGTTCGAGAGCTTTTTATCCTTTTAATTTCTTAAAGTTTGCATTCGATTTCACTCGTTACCGAGGCACCTTGGATCGGCACCGAGCCTGCACTTGCATCGTTATTTTCTCTGTTTTCAGTAGTATTCCACGTTCGTTAACGCCCCTGACAAAGTCGTTAACGAGGTCTGTCGTAGCTATTTTGCTTTGTTTCTTTGTTTTTAGTTCGGTAAACAGACAGCCTTGCTCCCCGTGGACGATCCTGACTTCGCTATACTTAGTGGGGTCTTGACTTATAAATTTATTTGTTGTCAAGAAACCCTAACAAACAAATTAGCGCCGTTGTCGGGGAATCAACAGTGTTTGTTTGTTTACTTGTGGGTCTGGGAATAGCCCGACCCCGTTTTTGTTTTTAATTTTGTTTTCTTTGTCTGTTTTCTCAGCGTATGCCAACAGGACGTCGCAGGCTCGAATTTGACAACACCGGTTATTATTCTGAACCTGAGCGCACCTTGCACCGTAGACGAAAAGCAAACCGAGCCATGGCTACCCTTGAAGAGATGGCTCAACAGATGGCTGCTCTCCAGAGGCAGATGGCTGCTCTCCAGAGGCAGATGGAGGCGTTACAAGCTGATCGAGACTCTGCTACTGCCGTCGCTGAACGTGAACGAGCGAACAATGCTCGTTTACAAGAGGAACTGAATGCCTATCCGAGGAATGCCAAGCAATATATGCATCCAGAACTGAGGGTGCCGGAGTCTGCAATCGTGCTTCCAGAGATAGAGAAGACATTTGAGATTAAGTCTCAATTCATATCCTTAATAAAACGGGCACAATTTGAAGGGAAACCTACTGAGTGCCCTATGGAACATATTAGAAATTTTCTTCATTTATGTGACACTATTGTTGCTGAAGGTGTCTCACTTGAATATGTTCTATTAAAAGCTTTCAGGTGGTCTCTTATTGGAAAGGCCCTGAGCTGGTTGGAGAGCTTACCTCCTAAGTCTATCAGGACTTGGAAAGCTTTGTATGATCAATTCCTTGCAAAGTTTTTCCCTCCTACCAAGACAACGGAGTTGAGAAAACGCATCACCTCCTATCACCAGCTGCCTAACAAGACCTTTGTAGAGACATGGGAGAGATTCAAATAGATGCTCAGATAGTGCCCCACTCATGGGAAACCCCTATATGTGCTTCAAGAAATCTTCTTCCAAGGGATCAATGCAGAAACGAAGAACCGCATCAACACACACACACTGCATACGGTTTTATAGAGATGGATCCCACTGCTGCATTGGAACTGCTGGAGAAGATGTCTAACTACGATGCCATGTATGGTACCCAACAACCACCCTAGCCACAAAAGCGTCTCTTCGTGCCTAACAAGGACGAAGTTGATCCCAATGTCAAACATCAATTTCTACAGGATGAGATCAACCGTTTGAAGAAACAGGTAAGTTTTCTGAAAACCTCTCAACCTTGTCAAGAGTGTGGTTCTTCTGCCCATAGTACTTCTGCTTGCAGTAACATCGAGTAGGTAAGAGCCGCTGAGACTTATGCTGAAATGAATTACATGAGAGGTCAATACAGGAACCAGCCTAATAACTTTGATATGCCAAACAATTATCCGACATGGGGTAATTAAAATCCGAACCCAAGCTATACAACACCCCCACCGGATAGACGGCCCGAGCCATATCGACCTCCAGGCTACCAAGAGCCACCATCTTGGGCACAAGGGTTACAAGAGGGTAATAATAGAGTCCAATCCAACCTTAACAACCAAATGAAAAGATAGGGAGAGTACGATGTATGGAAGAAGAGTGTCGACTCACAGTTAGGAAACCTGGCCGCACAGATTCCGAGACCGCAAGGGCAACTCTCGGGCCGCCCGAAGGAGAACCCTAGAGGACAAATAACGGCCGTACACCTTAGGAGCGGAAAGACAGTACCGGATCGTGCCAAAGCTAAGGAGAAAAACCCCGAATCTGAAGAGGACGCCACGACACAAGTGGACAATGAGCTAGAGAGGGTCGTTACCGAGCCTAACCAACTCGGTACTGATACTCCCAGGGTCGTTACCGACCCAATCCCAGGTAAGTATTCTAAACCGAGCCTCTCTCTTGATCCCAAGCTCGATACCGACCCCACCAGGATCGGTACCGACCCTTCTAAGGCACCAATCGACACTAATGTCGACCCGGTAGCATCACCTCTCGAGCCCGCTTTGGCTCCGAGATTGGTGAAATCTCTTCCCATTCCTACTAAGAAGTCTAAGGACTCAACTGAAGGCAAGTTTAAGCATTTCATTAAGATTCTCCAGAGCTTCAATATTTCTATACCATTTACTGAGGCCCTAAGCGAAATGCCGGCTTATACAAAGTTTTTGAAAGATATTCTTAGCAGGAAACGATCCATAACAAAGCTTACAATTGAGGTCCGGTTTTTGAAAGATTCAAGGCTTTATGTGATTTGGGAGCCATTTCCAGTTTACTTCCCCTATCAATCTGGTCGAAAGCTAACATAGGACCTCTAGAACCCGTGGATATGAGGTTGTATATGGCGGACGGATCAAGTATGAAAGCTACAGGAGTCGTTGATGATTACCCCATTCAAGTGGGAAAATTCTTCATTCCAAATGATTTCATTATCCTCAACATGCCTGAAGATCGTCTAGTCCCCATCATTCTAGGCAGGTCATTCCTTGCTACAGCAGGCGCTAGAGTTGACGTTCGAAAAGGACTCCTCACTTTCGATATAGGAGAGGAACGTGTCGAGTTCAACCTTAATCTAGATGCCAACGACACAACTTCCGCCGCACAAATCAAGATGTCCCAGCCAGGGCTTGACATTGCTGAGTCAGAAGTTTCTCCTCCAACAAAGAAGGATTACAAGAGTGCAACCGAGACCACTACCGACCCCCCTTGGGCCGGTACTGAGCCTTTCGTACAGCAATACGACGGAGGTGGCTCGTTATGGCACGACATTGAGAAAGGAATTACTTTTGATGGGTTGTTAACGACCTCAACTACCTCGGTACCGCCATCATCACCAATGGATCGAGATGAGTATTCCAACCACGGATTCGCCATTACTGATAATGATCCTTCTTTATATTCTATTCCTACACTATACCCCGCCATCTATGCTATAGAAGAATTGAAACCTCCTTGGGTTTCGGATTTCACTAACCTCTGTGTAGAAATACCGGGCATATTGCTAGAAGATGAAGGACCAAATCTAGTGAGACGAGCTAACAATGCCTTCAAAGCTTGATTACCAAGGTAAGTTCGTCGGGCTAACGTCGTTAAAAATAACGCTTACGGGAGGCAACTCGGTTTTTAGTTGCAGTTAAGTTTTCTTTTCTTTTTATTAGCTCTTTTTCATAGCTTTCTTTTAAGTTTTTAGTAGTCTAGAAGTTTGCAAGAGAGAATTATTCGGAACTAACATGGCACAGGAAGTTGGGCTCGGAAAAACACTGAAATACAAGTCAACCAGGCTCGTTAACGACCTATTAGGGTCGTTAACGACCTGTGTCGGCACGCGAAAACAGAGTCGAGGGCGAGGTAAGTAACCCTATCTTCTATCTTCTATCTCTTTACCTCTCCCAAGCCGCCTCTTCCTCTTGCCCCTCCCTTTTTAAAACCCTCTCAAAAACTCCAACTCCCACACCCAAATTTCAAGCCAAATCTTCAAGTTTTCAAACAAATCCCACCTAGTTTTCCAAACACCACCGATCGGAGCACCACCGTGCCTTAACCCCAACCGCATCCCACGATAATGAGCCCCACCTCGTCGAGTTCGTTACCGGCGCACCAAAAGCCCTCGTTACCCCTTTTCATTTCAATCTTTGTTCTTCAAATTCTTCAATCTACGGTATGATTTCTAAACCCTAACTCTCCTTTTTTGCAAATTTCATGATATTTATGGTTAAATCCATATCTAGATGTTGATTTAGTGATTGGTTTTCATGTCTATATTGCATTTTGCTTCTATTGCTTTTATTGTTGGTGATCGATCTTGATCTATACTTGGATATTCTTGCTTGATTTGCATTGAAATTTTGATAAAAAAGCATGAAGTAACTTGTTCTTGAATTGATTGATCTTCACCATGAATTTTGGCAATTATTGACATGTTTAGATAGGGTTTCGAGTAAGTATGGGGTTGCATGTGTTAAATTGTGTGGTTTTATGTGGAATTATGGTTGAATTGTGCTAGATTTGTTAGAATTTTTGTGGTTTGGTACTCAAAATAGACTGCAAGTTGTTCTCGCCCAGGCTCGTTAACGACCTATGAAATGCTCAGCTCGAAACCAAAGCAAGTTGCCTCGTTAACGACCCAATTGGGTTGGTAACGAGGCATGTCGAGAGCACTTCCAAGAGCAAGTATGGGGTTTTCCTTTGGTTGTTTTGTATGGATCTTATCTTGGGATTTCATGGTCTTCGCAGGTACAAACGGCAAGCACTAGCCGAGCTAACACTAGAGTCGAAAAGAAGAAGAGGACTCAAGGTCCCCATCTCCTCCACGCATGGATAATGTCATATTAGCTACTCAAGAGCAAGCTAGGATCTTTGACGTCGTCCTTGAAAAGGACCACTTCACAAGGTGGTTCTCGAGGTCAAGTGCTAAGCCGTTGGGGATTTATTAGGACGTCAAGCACGCCTTTGCCATTCTTGGAATACCCCAACTGTTGAAAAAGGAGGAGATACCACATTACCCGACCCTTACATCCAAGTTCTTGGCCACTCTCCAAACAAACTTCAAGACCAACACTTCGGTCGGAAGGATCAGGTTCCGGCTAGGCAATGTTAACCATGAGTGCACAATGGCTGAATTCAATGCACTTCTCGAGCTTCCTCACCACTCTCGGGATTACAAGATCAAGAACTTCAAGGTCACCGACACTTGGAGTTACATTTCCGGGGAGGTCGAACCTTTCGCAGCGGCACTACCAGAGGTTAGCATCATCAACCCCATCTTCCGGATTATACTCCGAGTCTTGGGGGCCACATTTTGGACCAAGAAAGAGCTTTAAAAACCATCACGGTTGGAGGTTGCATGCCTCCGTACCATTCTTTTTGAGGATCCCGTCCCCTTGAACTTGGGGTATGAATGGTTGCAATACATCGAGAGGCACGGGATCAAGTCAAAGGAAGTATGGTGCGGGAATCTGGTGAGTCTTCTAGCAGGAAAGCTCGGTGTTGACCTCACACGTTATACGCCAAACTGTGCCCAAAAGCTCGACAAGATGTATTGGTTCACCTCTAACATCTTTGCGATGACCAAAAAAGGGTACGCCATCAAGGTACTTGGTCCAAAGTGTGCTTCTTACCCGAGATAAGTTCGAGTTGCTTTATGTGCCGAATTGGTATGAGACTTGAACAGGCCATGCATTCCCGTTGTAGAAGAAGCCACAAGATGATCTGTCGTTAAGGGAATGTGAGTCTAGGTTCGATAGAGAAGGTGAGGAAATGGATGAAGATGACGCTGCAACGGAGGCAACCACGGTGGAGCTTGATAACGAGGAGGATGACCTCGGTACCGAGGTCCTGGGCGATGAAGACAACATCGGTAACGACCCACCTGGGCTCGTTAACGACTACTTCGAGGCTACTAACGAGGCATACAGCTTCGGTAACGACCCACCACCACCACCTACCGTGCCTCCATCATATGCAATGATGCCCTATAACCCGGTGATCTACCAAGACCACTTCTAGCACAAGGATCACTACACATCACCTCCTCAGCCCACCTATTCAGGATCAAGTGTTCCACCTCCATCGGCCGATGATTTATCTTTTATATGCAACAACTCAACCTGCAGCAGACACAACTCCACTAGAGGATGGATCGTTGGGAGGGTATCTATGCAGCTCTCATGGCTTTGGATGATGCGAGACATCAGCAGGCGGATGCTCGTTGGAGGACGATAGAGCAAAGAGTGACGATTGATGAGGAGCGCTGGAGGACCATGTATGAGTTCATGGGCAACTTTGAGCGTTAGTTTCCTCCACCACCACGACGATGATTCAGCTTTCAGAGGATGTTCTTTTCCACTTCTGTTTATCTTGTAAGTTTCTTTCTTTTTCCTTATTCTTTTCTACTACTTAGTTTTATTACAGTGGGGACAATGTAATTTCAACTATGGGGTAGGGGAGGGAAGAAAACTTACTTGTTTGTGTGTTTTGTTTGTTTTCCTTGTTTGCTTTGTTAAGTTGTTTTTTTTGTTTTGTAAAGAAAAAAATCACAAAAAAAAATTGAAAATATAAAAATTTCAAAAAGAGTTTTTACAATGGATAAATACCATGTCTTTCGGTTCTATGATAGTTAATTGCTAGCATGATCATGTAATTTCCTTTCAAGCATGTTTTTGATGATATAGCCTGATTCTTGGTATGAAATTGTTTTTATAGAGGAATAGCATTTTGATGAAATTGAGCATGTATAACTTTTAGCATGAGTAGTGCAATCCAACAAAAATTGCCACCTTGTGATTTATTTTTAGCCTTATAGGGAGAATATAAAAAATCGCTCTTCTTTTCTTGTGTGATTTACTCTCTTTATGTATATTATCTCTTGGAATTGTGATGGTTATCTATTTCTTGAGACCTATATAAGATTTTTAGTTCATTACTTGTGAAAGTCATATGATAGAGAACTTATTTTTATGAGCGTTATTTATCTTTATCCACCCTTTACATGATCCTTCTTTTTGACAACAAATTTGAGCTTTAGCCTTTTATTTTCAGCTCCACAAAATTATTTCCCTAGCTGAGATAAGCTTGACCCTATCCGGGCATTAGAACTTAGTTGGAGAGGTATGTTTTGTAGAGTGAAAAATGTTATGTTTTGGTTCAAAATAAGAGTTTTGGGAAGGGTAGATTGGAAGTCTCTTGTTTTATTTTAAAAAAAAGATCTCTTGGTAGAAAAGATGCACAAAATGAAGAGAAATTGAGGAGAAGGAGTAACTTGGTAACGACCCTTTTTGGGTCGTTAACGAGGCTAGTCGTGAGAAAAAAAAAAGAAGAGAAAAAGAGTTGAAGAAAGAAAAGAGAAAAATGCAGAATGAGAAAAAAAAAGAGAAAGAAAGAAAAGAAGATGTGCATTGTGTTTAAAGTTAAACCAGAGGTTCTTTTATGTTTATAGGAGGCTTTCTAGGATAAAAGGTGAGTGAGTTTGAGCATAATGTTTGAGTGAGTTTGGTATGATGTTCTTTCTTGAGAGTTTTGGATATATATGTGAGTTTTTAGGAGTCTTTGATTCCCAGATATTATTAGCACCACATAGCCAAAAAATTTCCACGCCTAATTGTTA
Source organism: Fallopia convolvulus (assembly GCA_964016875.1). Taxonomy (NCBI): domain Eukaryota; kingdom Viridiplantae; phylum Streptophyta; class Magnoliopsida; order Caryophyllales; family Polygonaceae; genus Fallopia; species Fallopia convolvulus. The sequence continues at coordinate 27,490,075 of OZ024735.1, forward strand.
TTACCAAGCCCCATTACAACCCGACCGAATGGAAGCTTCTATGAAGTTTTTCATTGAGCCTAAGTTCTCTTGATGATTTTTACTTGTTTTGACAAATCTTAGGTGGAGAGTTTGGTGATATAAGTTCCAATTTCTATGAGTTTTTGCATATTAGATTGAGTTGAGAGATTGAATTTATAAGCCCAAACACTTGAGAGTTGAGAGAAACACATATCCTTGGTGAGGTTGGATTGTAGCTGCTTAATGTCTATTAGTGCTTATATATGTGTGATGACGTTAATAGTCATTTGCTATTTTTTGCTATGTTTTGAAGTTGCTTTTTAGATGATGGCTATTACTTGATGAGCATGATTGTTTGGTTTTGATTATTGTATAGTGATTGCTTGAGGACAAGCAAGCTTAAGTATGGGGTATTTTGATGTTCATGTTTTTGGTCTAGTTTTAGGTGTCTTTCTTAAGTTGTTTAGTTTAGTTTTAGTAGGTTTTAGAGTTAGTTTTGTGCGTTTTTGGATAAGTTTGCATATTTTGTGAAAAGTATGGAAGCTACTCCGTTTTGTGTCTTTTTGTAGGTTTTAGAGAGGAAAGGAGCATTTTTCAAGCGAAGATGAAGTCAAGTAGTGAAGAGAGAAATGCATAGAAGATGAGAAGGAAGATTGCATGGAAAGATCAAGTTAAAGTCCAAGTTAAAGCGAGGGAAAGAGTTCGTAATAAGCCAAAACAGAGGCTCGTTAACGACCTGTGAGGGTCGTTACCGAGCTGTAAATCGCAGTTTTTATCAAAGGAGTTCAGCAGTGTCTACCGACCCTGTGCAGGTCGTTAACGAGGTGACCTGTGTCAGTAGAATGACGCTGACTTTCGGAATTAATATCTTTTATCTTGTAATATTGTTAGTTTGGTAAGTTTTTATCTTATAGGTCTTTTATTAGATAGCTTTCTTAGTATAAATACCCTTGTTCTAAGCCTAGACAATGGGAATTTGGGGGATTCGGATTTGTTTTAGAGAGAAGTCGAGAGAGAGAGAGAGAGAGAGAGAGAGAGAGAGAGAGAGAGAAATCGGGCTGTATTCCGATCGAGAGAGAGGAGTGGTTCGGTGATCAAACTCTTGTTTGATATTTTCGGTTGTTTTCGAATTCCGCAAGTGACTGTAAGACGATATTTCTTTCAATTTCAAGTAAGTTTTTGTTTTTCAATGTTCTCTTTGATTATAGTTGTTTGCTTTGATTCAATGAATAGTGAGTAGTTTACTTTTCTAGGGTCGGGGTTGAAACCCGACATAGTTGTGCATGGTTGAATGAATGTGTTGATGTTTTGATTGCCTTCTATCATTTGAATTGCTTGTTGTGCTTATGCTTAGACGAGAGTCAAAGTAATTTGAGTTTGTTGCTTGATCGGAAGAGAAAGTTGTGAACTTGAATGTTGATATTGTTCGATAACGAAAGTTTCAAGCTTTGGATTCAAAACAAGTAATAAATTGAATTAATTTATGAAAGTTGATTGATTTGCTTGTTTAGTCAGCGGAAGTTGATAGATTTATCTTTAAAGGCATGATCTTTATCTTCATATGTGTTTATATGCATAGCCATGTCGTGGTAATCCTTGTCCTAGAGCTTTTTATCGTTTGAATTTCTTAAAGTTTGCATTCGATTTCACACGTTACGGAGGCACCTTGGATCGGTACCGAGCTTGCACTTGCATCGTTATTTGCTCTGTTTTCCGTAGAATTCCAGGTTCATAACGACCTTGACAAAGTCGTTAAGGAGGTCTATCGTAGCTGTTTTTGCTTTGTTTATTTGTTTTTAGTTCGGTAAACAGACAACCTTGCTTCCCGTGGACGATCCTGACTTCGCTATACTCAGCGGGGTCTTGACTTATAAATTTATTTGTTGTCAAGAAACCCTAACCAACAATCAAGGAGTGTGTTCTCAATGTTAGAATAGCAGTTTTTATTGAGCTCCCGAAATTTACTCTTGAGGTCTTTGAGTTTCCTCATGATAGAGAACATGGTGTGCCCTTGAATATTCCTGCTCCAAACCTGAGTGACAATTTGAAGGAAATTTTTGTTTTGAGCCCATATGTTTCTATACTTAAAGGAAGGGGGTTTCCGTGAAGTACTCTTGAACTGAATCATTGTTGGGCAGTGATCGGAGGTACGCTTAGTCACTTACCTTCAAAGATAGCATAAGCATGTGGAAAAGTATTGAGCTAACTATAGTTGTGGAGAACCCGGTCAAGTTTATAGAAGATTCTATCACCCGTTAGGACGTTGTTGTTCCAAGCAAAGAAGTGGCCAATCATGCTCATATCAGTTAACCTAGTAGAGTCAATAACATGTTTAAACCTATTACATTATCTACCAACATTTCCATTCTCATTGACATGTTCTTTGGCCTTCAAAATAGCATTAAAGTCACCAAGTAAGCACCATGGTTGTTGGATAGAATTACTGATTTTTGATAATATCGTCCTAAAGTTGGGACCTGATGTCCGTGTTTTTTAGCTTAATTTTAGAGTGTTTTTCTAGGTTGTTTAGTCTTGTTTAGTTGTGTATTTGTGTTAGTTATGTGTCTTTTAGTCTAGTTTGCATATTTTGTGAAAAGTATGGAAACTACATTAGTTTGGTGTTTTTATGTAGGTTTTGGAGCAAAGGTGGAGGCATTCTGGAGACATCGAGATGAAGGAGAGTGAGTGGAGCATGGCTAGGAAGGAAGAAGTGAAATACTTGAAGAAATCCCAGGAAACTCAACAGGAGGAGTGAAGAATTCAAAGGAAACAAGACCAATTCAGACTCGTTACCAACCCATAAGGGTCGGTACCGAGGTGTGCAGAAAAGGAAAGTTCAGAAAAAATTTAAAGAGTCTACCGACCCTGACGGGGTCGATACTGATGGTCCTTATGTCGTAGATGTAGTCGACTTCGAGTCTTTTAATGATTTTTATTCCGAGATCTTTTTATTTTTAGATGTTTTACCTTTAAGGAAACTATTTGATAGATCCTCTCTATTATAAATATTCTTGTTTTAAGATAGAATAGAGGAGGTTGGACACGACTCTCTCTCTCTCTCTCTCGTTTTAGTTTTACGTTCTGTTTCGAGGAGTTTATTACTTAGAGCTCAAGGAAGAAGTTTGTTGGAGTTTTTCTCTTGTCTTTTGAGGTGTGTTGTGAGACAAAGTTTGTTCTTAATTCAAGTAAGATTCAGTTTTTAATACAGTTATATTTTCTTTCATCTACATTGTTTGCTTCTTCTTAATTATGAGTGAGTAGTCTTTTAATCTAGGATTGGGGTTGGAAACCCAACATGATCTTGCATGAATGATGATGTGATTGAATGAAATGAATTCCTTTTATCTATCTTTCAACTTGTATGTGTTTATGCTTTGACGAAAGTTAAAGTAATTCACGTTTGTGACTCAATCGAAAGAGAAATAATAAAATTGAATTGTGATAAAGTTTGATAACAAAAGTTACAAACTTTGGATCAAAATAAGTACATGAAGTAAGTTGATTTATGAGAATTGATTGATTTACTTGTTTATTCAACGAAAGTTGATAACTTTATTTTAAAGGCATGATTTTATGATTCCTATTATCTGGATTGCATGATTGTTTTGTGGTGGACCCTTATCCTAGACTTTTCTTTCACTTTTTAGTCAAAAACTTCAACTCATTTTCACTTCATTACCGAGCCCTTAGCACCGGTATCGAGCTTGCATATTCCTTTGTTTGATTACTTTGTTCGTGTTCAGGCTGTGCATCATTACCGACCTTGGAGGGTCAGTATCGACTTGTTTAGTACCTTAACTGGTTGTTTTGCATTGCTTCTTTCTTGTTTCTTGCTTGTTTTGTTTGTTCTCTTACCTTTTTAGTTTAGTGATTAAACACAACCTCGCTTCCCGTGGACGATCCTGACTTCGCTATACGCATAAGTAAAAAACATTGGTTGAATCGAAATATAGATAGGACCTACGTCTGTCATCATTCCTAGCATACACATAAGTAATGAAGAAAGGAGAATTAGTTCCAGCCAGGCAAGCACTGTAATTGAATCAATTGATCTGTAAAAAGCATTGGTTAAATCAAAATATAGATAGGGTCCCAGAGAATCCATATCCGACAATTGTTGGCGAGGTTTCCGTCATGAGTAGAGGACCACGAGGCATGAAAGTTCGTAGCAATATCATTGAGGTTGTTCCTTCTGATGCGAGTTTCAAGTACACCGATGGGTTTTATGTCAAAATCCCGAATGGGATCTAAAATGGCAGCTCTCCTGCCAAGGGTGTTACACCCTCTTACTTTCCATCTTGTAATAGAGAATCTATCCATTAAGGATAGGTTGGTTAAGAGAACCACTTATGCGTGGCCCTTTTAGGAAGATCTCAATACGACCCCTTGGAGGATGAGTAGGGTTGCGACCTGGAAGCTGAGGACGATCAAGCAGTTGAGCAAGGTTATAATAAATAACCTGAAGAAACGCCTTAAGGAGGCTAAAGAATGATGGACGGACGAGTTACCCCTTATTCTATGGTCAGATCGTACCACTCCGAAGACAACAATAGGTTATACGCCTTTCTCGTTGGTCTACGGGTGTGAAGTTATGTTACCAGTCGAAGTGCCTATACCAACAACGTGATATTGTTCAACTACAAAAGAAATCAATCACGATAACATGTTTCATCATCTGGATATTGTCGACGAGTTACGAGATAATGCTTCTATGTGTTTAGCAGCGTATAGAAAGAGGTAGCTCAAAGTTATAACAAGAACGTCCAATTAAAAGCCTTCCAAGTGGGAGATTGGATGTTGAGATTTTTTTTTTTCAAAATACTCAAGAAGTGAATGCTGAAAAACTTGGGTCAGACTGGGAAGGACCGTATCAAATTACAAAGGTCGTTGGTCAAGGGGCTTACGAGTTAGTATCATTCGATGGAAGGCCTGTACCTAGAAGTTGGAACGCGGCTAATCTGAAGCTTTACGGCTTTTGAAAAGACAACACGATTTACGAAAAAGTAACCTTTTTACTATTTTCAAATAATTTATCTCCTTTACCACATCTGAAATACTTCACACACACAATACATGAATAAATAAAACTGTTACAAGAGATACAACTAACAAGGGACGCCTTGTGACGTTATAGGCCAAAACATGGGCCCCGCCTTCTAATCAGGCTAAAGTGCACACATGACTAGTCGAAAATGCTAAAGTCGGAGACTACATGAACAACTCTAGAGCAAGTGGAGTTAACACGCAAGTAACAAGGTGAACACAAGCATGTACTTGATCATTTTTTTTATTAATAAACGCAGCATTACATTCCTACTATCTACATGCTACATGTTATTATACACTTTTCTTCTTTAGCATTCTTACAAGCGCTTTCCAAACAAACCCCGGGTGTATTCCACTTTAACACTTTGGCCAAATTCCTTGACGAGTTACCTCTTGGTACATGTGAAACCTGTAGAACCTACAAAAAAACAATGCAGACAAACACAAGCAAGTATATGCATGAGAGCAATCAACTACTAAGCACCTTAGCTATGAAGCTAAGGATAATGTTCGCAAATATCCAAAAAAGTGGTCAAAAGCAAAATGACCACCAAAACACCTTGTCCAACTAAACCCAACACAATGGGCAAACCAAATTATTGTTTATAACTTAAGAAGACAAGAGTGAGAAACAACTTCATTCCTTTTGCACGTCTTCAGACGCCTTGTCTTCTTTAGAGTCCTTGACTTCAGTTGGATAGATCTCAGCTACGACTTGAGTCTACACGTCGCTAGGGAAAACAGAGCCTTGAACTCGCGCCTCTCTTTGGCCGCATCCCAAGAAGTATGTTTACCTACCGCATACTCTTCTATTGCTTCAACGCGAGCGTGAAAAGACTAGTAATCCGCTGCCTCCTCGATTTCTTTAGTTAGTGAATGCTCTTTCTCTGTAGCAGCTTCTACCTTTTGGTCGTCGACTACTTTAGACATCTCGCCGATCTTGCCGCCAAAGTGATATGAAGACCCTGAGAAACCAAAGAAGAAAACTTAAGAAAGAGTGAAGGGGTGATCTACTCAATACTGAACACATCTTTTACTTGCCACTGTACGATCGCTACTTCTCCGAGAACTTCAATCATCAAAGATTTATCTATTTCGTCTCAGGGGCCCATGACGCGCAACGGTAGAAGGGAGTCCATGCATTTCTCCGACATGATAATAATAAACATAATGTCAGTATTAGCCAAAAAATAAAAGTAATGTTGTTGGGCCTCACCAAAATTTAGCCCAAAAATCACGATAGTCCAAGATACTCGGCCCAAACCACCAAACGATCAAATCAGATAAGGAGTAATTACAGGGAGTAGTGGGCGAGAGAGCAAGGGCGGAAATCTCGGCTAGAAAAGATCCCTCAAACGTCAACGGCTAGGCCATTGAATAGCGGTAGCGACTTCCACGGAGGAAGAGGAGCTCGTAATGGTCACAAAGGACGGGAAATTATAGAAAGAGGACGAAGAAGAGATTTAAGGCATTCATTCATAATCGCACTCTGAAATATTCTGAAGAGAAAATTGTTCTTTTTTGCCAATTCCACTCGTGTGTTTATTTATAACCTTGGAGGAATTCTCCGCCAGAACGATCATAATCCAATCACGATACCTATTTTCGTTTGCTTTCTACTTATTTCTTTTTAAGTCTACATCTTGTTTTTTAGCTATAATGCGTTACGACTGTTTTTTGGTTAGGTTTCCCTCATTTTAAGCAGGTAACACGTTTGTGTAGTAAATCTGCCCAAAACAATTGGCGCCCACCGTGGGGACCTAGCCAAAAGGAATGTGTAAGATGGAAGACATTTATGCTACCTACAGTAATGTGGAAGATCCCGAGAACAATGAAATCAACCAAGGTGGAGATACCAGCAAATTCGAAAAACGTAGACGGAGTTGGAAACATGGACAAAGTTGATCAAGATTCTGGGAATGTGAATGGTAATCCTACCACCTCCACGACAGCAGAACGAGGAGGAGCGGTTGATTCCGACATCATCACTGAACGAGCTCTCCAAAAACATTTGGAAAATCAAAAGGAAGCCCATGCTAAGTTCACGGAGCTATATGAAAGACAAATTGAAACTTTAACCAATGAACGTAATTTGCTTCGGTCTCAAGTACAATTAGCACCAAATCGCCAACGCGTAACGGACGCAGCAGATGGTGTCGCTCGACGATTAGACATGGACGACCCAAACTTTGTAACACCCGATGGTACTAGGCCAATAATTGGCTATCAGGTAAACGGTAATTCTTTAAGGGCTGTTAGAGAGGATGTTGAGGTTGCCCAATTACGGGAACGCCTCAAAGCTTTGGAGGACCAAATTACTCATGTCCGAGGGGCACCCCAACCAATAGCAGTGGAAAGGAGGGATGGTTACACAGACTCCCCCTTCGTACCCGCTATCGCAAGGGTAGACATCTCTTGTAAATACCACGTCCCCGATGTACCTAAGTACGAAAGGGTTACGGATTCGGACCAACACGTAGCTGCATTTAAACAAGCTATGAATATTAGCACCGTACCCTTTGACATGAAGGAGATTGTTATGTTTCGTTGGTTCGGAAACGCGTTATCTGTGACCGCGCTTAATTGGCATTCTCATTTACCTCTTGGGAGTATTTCGCCTTTTGCTGAGTTGATTGACAAGTTCAAGATAAGATTTGCAAGTAGTCGACACGCAAAAAAGGGTTCAAGTGACTTATATCGCATGGTCCAAAGGACAGGCGAGTCCTTGAAAGCTTTCCTTAACAGGTACAACGAGGAGTTGGTCACCATAGAAGGATGCGATGCTGCTACAGCAGTGGAAGCATTCTAAAGAGGCATCTCGACTGGTAATCCTGATCTGTATCGTGAATTGACTAAATATCCTTGCTCGAACTTCGATGAAGTACATGTAAAAGCATTGACACACGTACGACTGGAAGAGGATGACCTCTTCACCGTCAAAGCTGCTAGTCCTCACCGACCAGAGCATAGACAAGGAAGGAGAGAGACTAGATACGTCCCATATCCCAACTCATCTCCTACCAAAACAATTGTGAACGCAACATTTGCTAGGCAAAATGAGCGATATGAAGATCCAAGGCTGCCTCCCAAATTGTCTCATTCAACTTCTACGTAGATGCGACAGAAGTGGTCCGAACCCTTAATGGCATGGGGGATACTATCAAGTGGCCAAGAAAGAGTAATACACCTTCGCACCAAAAAGATAAATTCAGATGGTGTGATTTCCACTTCAACCACGACAACCAAACGAAAGAATGTATCACGTTAAGAAAAGAGGTAAGCGAGCTATTACGCAGGGGATACCTCAAGGATTTAATATCAGAAAGAGCAAGGGAGCAAGTAGAACACAACAAAGAGAAGGCCAGTTCACCACCACCTCCAAAGCATACAGGAGTAATCAACATCATCACTGGGGGGGTCCAAAATCTATGGCATAACCTATTCCACAGCCAAGAGAATCGCAAGGGATACCAGGAGAGAACACCCCAAAATCTCTACTCGAACGAGTCACGACGTGATGCCCATTACCTTCGATGATATCGAAGAAGAGGAAGTTCACCATGATTGTTTAATAATCTCTTTAACAATAGCAAATTTCCTCGTTAAGAGAATATTAGTTGATAACGGGAGTTCCACTAACTTGCTTATGTTGGATGCTTTGTACAGTTTAGGCCTCGGTTTGAACGACATCATTAAGAAGTCTATGAATTTGGTAGGCTTCAGTGGCGAATCTCGTAACACGTTAGGAGAAATATCATAACCAACCATCGCAGGAGGGGTAAACTACCAGGTAAAATTTCAAGTACTTGATTGCCTGTCACCTTTCAATGTTATCTTGGGCAGTCCATGGATCCACGAGATGAAAGCCATTCCCTCGACTTATCATCAATGTGTAAAATTCCCATCGCCATGGGGAATACAAGAAATCAAGGGGGAACAGAAGTTGGCAAGGGAGTGCTATTTCGTGACAATGAGGGCGACGACTTCAAAAAACCTGCAGATCGAAACGAAAAAGAAGTCGTCATAATAGCAATTAAAGGACTGAAGGACCACCACTTACTACATATAGAATAGGGGCGGATCCGGAGCCCACTTTACGAAAACACTTGGTGGAATTCTTACGGTCTTACAATGATTGCTTCGCTTGGTCAAACTAAGATATGGTGGGAATTGACCCTAACGTGATTACACATGCCCTTAATGTCAATCAGAAGATTCCACCAATTAAGCCGAAAAGGCGTAAATTCGTACCAGAACGGAATCAGGTAATCAACGACGAGGTAAAATCCTTACCTAAGTCTAGTAAAATTAGAGAGGTAAAGTACCATGATTGGCTTGCAAATGTAGTTGTTGTGAAAAAGAAAAACGGTAAATGGCACGTTTGTGTGGATTTTACTGATTTAAATAAAGCATGTCCTAAAGATTCATTCTTGTTGCCTCATATTGACGCGATGGTGGATGCTACGGCAGGATATGAACTCTTAACTTTCATGGACGCGTTTAGTGGATACCATCAGATAATGATGCATCTTGACGACCAAGAAAAACTACATTCGTAACTAATCAAGAAACTTACTGTTATAAAGTTATGCCTTTTAGATTAAAAAACACAGGTGCTACTTATCAGAGATTGGTTAATAAGATGTTTCAGGAAAAACTGGGGGATACAATGGAGGTATATATTGACGACATGTTAGTCGAGTCCTTGAAGGCAGAAGATCACATCAAGCACTTGGAAGACGCATTTTAGATTCTTCGAAGCTAGAAAATGAAGTTGAACCAAACCAAATGTTCCTTTGGAGTTACGTCAGGTAAATTCCTCGGATATATAGTAACACAGAGAGGGATTGAAGCAAGTCCGGATCAGATCAAGGCGATAATGGAGATGTAGTCACCAAGATGTGTCAAAGTTTGGAAGTTGATGGGACGTATAGCAACACTCAACCGATTCATATCCCGATCTTTAGATCGGAACAAACTGTTCTACGACATCTTGAAAAAAAACAAGTCATTCGAGTGGAAGGAAGCACATGAAGAATCCTTCAAACAATTGAAGAGCTATTTATCCCACCCGCAGATACTTTCCAAACCCAAGCCAGGTGAGGTGTTGTACGTGTACTTGTCCGTAACAGAAGCAGATGTAAGCGCCATCTTGATTCGAGAAGAAGAAGGGAACCAGTTACCCATCTATTATGTGAGTAAAACCTTACTTGATGCGGAAACCAGGTACTCATCCGTTGAGAAACTCATATTATCTCTGGTAGTGGCTTCTATAAAATTACGTCCCTATTTTGAAAGTCATTCTATTACTGTGAGGACTAACTTTCCAATGAAGAGTATCATGTCAAAACCAGAACTATCAGGTCGACTTATGAGGTGGTTAATTCACCTCAACAGATACGACATTACTTATGAGCCACAAACAACAATGAAGTCTCAAGCCTTGGTGGATTTTGTGGCTGACTTCACTCCTACCATACCAGAAGAAGAAAATCAAGAAATGTTACAGGTAGCAAGATCACTAGGCAGGGTAAGTGGATGATGCACACCGATGGGGTGTCAAATCAAGTAGGTGTAGTGTTGATAGGGTTTATTCTTAACAACAAATAAATTTATAAGTCAAGACCCCACTGAGTATAGGGGAGTTAGGATCGTTGATCGCCTCTCGGATTGCGAGGGTCTAGAGATACAATTTATAACCCGACCCCGTTGTAGCACGTGGTGGGTGTCGAACACTCGGGAAGTCTACTCGATTGATGTGCCTAGACACTAGGAAGCTGGAAAAGAGAGCTTAAAACAAAGGAAAACAAAGAGAACAGTCGGGACCGACACAGAGGTCACGTCGGGCCCGATGTTGGCGACAAGAGGAAGTCGGGACCGACGTAGGGTAAGTCGGGCCCGAGGTAGCTGGGTTTGTCGAACTTCAAGGATTAAAAGTAGATCTTGGGCTTTTGGGTTCCTTCTCTAGTAGATTAAGGCTTATCCACCCCAATTCAAGCAATGAGTGATGATCGGACTAGGATCGAGTGCTTTCGCCCTCGTTCCAACCACTTCTACACATCGATCATTGGGGAAATCCCCTTCGAAGCAAGGTCTTGAGATTGACACATGTTCACTTTCGCTACTTTGCCAATCTCAAGCCTTGATTCCCGACTTTCGCAAGGAATTGTAGCTCTATGTAGAGTGGGTTCCTTAGATCAAACACTCAAGGCTATGGAATTGGGGTTTCTAGCCTAAACCTAGCTAGGGTTTTCCCCCATAACCCAAGATCAAGGAGATCTACTCCATGTGACAAGGAAAGAAAGCAATCAAATCAAAAGGGAAAGCAATCATCATAATCAATCTCAAAACAAAGCAAAGTTTCATTCAAGTCCAAAGCAATCCACAAATTCCAATCAAGGGTTTTCAAATCCACAAGAACAAAGCAAATCAAAGCAAATCTACCAACAAAACCTATCAAGACTTCCTCCCTTGGCCGATTCTCTCTCTCTTCCTTCTCCTCTCCTTCCTCCTTGCTCTCCAAGAATCCTCTTGGCTCCCTTGGAACCCCCCTTTTCGTGTGTGTGTCAGGGAACCCCTTCTTAGAAGACAAGAGGGCCTTTTATAGATTAGATGAGGGGCAAAAGTGGAAGTCCACAAATTCGTGCCTTGGAGCCCAAGTAGTTCAGTGACCGACTCGGACCGACACGGAGGACCTCGGGCCCGAGTTACTGTGCATCTCGGTCCGAGGTTGGAGACTTCAAAGTCGGGCCCGATGTGGTTGCAACTCGGTCCTGACCTCGTTCCACCTTCTTCTTAGTTGGCTTCTCTTGTTCTTCTTCATGGCTTGCTTCTCTCTTTCCCGCTTTAGCTCGGCCTTTGCTCCATGTCTCGACTCTCCTTCAAATTGATCCTCGATTCATGCCAAATTACCTACAAAACACATAAAATGCGCGTAGTCTCCGAATCTCATAGAAATACGGGAACTAAGCTAAAAAGGAACAAAACGCACAAGAAAAGGGGAAAAAGAAACATATTTACAAAGGAAATCACATATGAAAACACCACCAAATAGAGAGACATCAAAATACCCCATACTTAAACTTGCTTGTCCTCAAGCAATAACAATGTGAGCAAGACCGAAACATAATCTTCAAGTAAAGCCTCGTATGAAAACACATTTTAAGCACAAGTGATCGATATTCAAGCAAGATTACATCATCACACATGATTAAGTGTTCCAAGGAATAAAGTCAATGCAACTAAGCCTCACTTTAGGGATATGTGAATGTGTATCACTCATCATGTGTTTGGGTTTAGCAATGAACACTCAAACTCAAAAATCATGCAAGTAAGGACTTTACTATTGAAGCTAATATCACCAATTCCTCCCCCTAGAGATGCCTAATGCAAAGTACACAAAGAATTTCGAACTTGGCTCAATGGAGGTCCTCAAAGAGGTTCCATTCGGCCGGGTTGTAATGGGGCTTTTGGTATTTCTCAAGGTGGGAATTATTTGGTCTTGTGGTGCTTACAATGGGGATTGAACAACCTAAACTCTCACCAACTTCACCAAATTCCACAATTACTTTCACACTCACCGAAAAGACTTAACATTTTCCTTTCAACCCAAAATTTCACTTAACATTCCACTTCATCTTTGCTCTTATGCTTTTTGTTGGATTTTTCAACACTTTCTACATTTGGACCGACTTTCTTATGACATCGGGCCCGATGTTGCTTGTAACTCGGTCGGACCCTTTTCTTCACTTAAGCTCTTTGCTTTATTCCACTTTACATTTCCAACATTTTCTTTCTTCCTTTTCTTTCTTTTTTCGTTTTTGTACAACAAAGATGCACTACCCACATGATTCATAACACCATTCTTTTGCCCTTAAACCCAAGAGAATCTCAACTCTTCAAATACAATCCAAACCTCTCTTCTAAAGTCCAATCCCATAAGGGTCAAGTCATATAAGGCTAGGAATAATATTTTTGAGGAGTTTCAAACAAAGGCTTAGGCTAGAACGGGGCTACAAACAAAGGATTATCTTCATGGTAGGATATGGAACATTTATGTGACTAGAAGAATAAAGTTCAAAATCAATGTGACCATGCTAGGACAATTCTCATGACGGTCTTGGAAAATAGATAAACACCGCAATAGCAAGTTTTACTAAGCATGAATGAGCTAATCACACAAGAAAAATGAGGGATATGCAAATATGAACAAGAATCCCTAAAATGGCCAAAAATCAATCTCACAAGGGTCACTCATACTTAGTTGCATAAGAACTCATCCTAGAACTCACATGTTCAATAAAACAAGCAAGATATCATGATCACATCAAAAGCAACATCATTTAAGAGGCTAAACTATCCAAAAATATGCAAAGGAATTTACATGCTCACATCATCATTAGCTTTTATTTTGGCAATCTAAGATGGGAATTTCTAGTCCAAAACCTACAAAACACAAAATCTTTTTGTTGTTTTCAACACAATTTTTCAATTTTTATGGATTTTTTGCAAAAATTTCTCTAAAACCAAAAACTCATCCATTCAAGACCAAATTAATCATTCATGTTTTTCATCAAACCACAAACCAAGAAGCAAACATCCCAAATACAAACTAGAAACACAAACTAAATATCCTCAAAATAATAAACAAACATAAACAAGTGAAATCATGAACACACTTACCCCCACCCCATACTTAAAATTTTGATGTCCACATGAGAGGATGAAGCTCTTGTCTCCATGGTACCTACACACATCCAACCAAACAAAAGGATCCAAGATAAACTCCATACAACTCAACAAAGCACTCATCGACACACAACAACATTTCAACACAAAGGGAACCCCATACTTAGTCTCTAGACTCACATGCATCTCAATCCAACATAAATCATCATGGACATCTTCTAACAATAGCTAAGCAAATGATCATTCTACATCATGATTAGGCTATAGCCGACAATTAAACACATGAATCCACATGATATCACAAGAAGAGAGCAAAAACATCATGGATCGACTTCCAACCTATGTCGGGCCCGACACATCCTCAACCTCGGTCCGACTTGATGGACCGACTTCCACAACTCGGGCCCGACTCTCCTGGGCACTTCGATCTCGACCTAATTCATGCTTCGACTTCTAGCCTTAAATCAACCCAAATCACTCTATCATGCACTTAAATTTCAAATTCAACCATCAAACATCCCTAATCGAAGTTCTAAATGGATCTAAGCATGCATAAACAACTTTAAAGCTCAATTTCACAAATCATGCAAATCCACCATTGATGCTCAAGCTCAAGCTCTCAATCAAACATGGCATTACTCAATCTACGCAATGAAAGCACAAAATTTTCAAAGAAATAAGTAGAGATCGAGTAACACATACCGGATTCGAAGAGTATTGAACTTTTAAACAAATAAGCAACTTAGAACTCAAATTTCCTAGATCTAGATCTAGATGGGGGATGAAGGACTATATTGAACTCGAAATTTCTATTTGGAATCGGGTTAGGGAGGTCTTTTTATGGTTGGATCGAGATGAAGAAGGGAAGTGTGTGGATTGAGTATGGAAGGGGAGGGGGCGGCCGACTTTGAGAATTTTTGAGGGAGAGGGGTTGTATTTTGGGAATGGTAGTTGATATGAAGATGATAGGTAGGTGGGGGATAATATTTAATGGGGGAAAAGGACAAATTAGGTCAAGGGCAAAATTGGCATTCCAACTAGTCAAATCGAGTTGGACCGACTTCATGGACCGACGTCCCTATGTCGGGCCCGACTTACCTGGGCTCGATGTGGGAGTATTCGGGTTACCAATTTTACTCCATCCTCTTGCAATTTCTTTCCCATATTTCCATTTAAATATTTCACCTCAAATCCTACACAACTTTGAAGAATGCACGACACCATAAATCCACAAAACACTAGATAGAGATTGGTTAGGGAAAAGCTAGGCTAAACTAAGAAAAATCAAACTAAAATTACGAAAAGAAAGCTACTAGCTCGGGTTGCCTCCCGAGAAGCGCTCGTTTAGAGTCACTAGCTTGACTTCCTAACCTCAACCTTATGGCGGGTGAAACACGGTGAATTGCTCGCCATTGTTATGCCCATTCCCATTGCCTTCATACCCATAAAACCACCAACGATGGTCTATATAGGCATGGCTCTCCGATCTCGGGCCTATCTCATCATACTCCTCCAACGGATGAGATTTCTCCTCCTTACTTGCTCCATCATGTTTTTCTTTTCCTACACCATAGTTATCCAAAGTATTCCTAGGAGATTCTACCAATTCATCTTTTAAATCACTAAGGCAAATGTAGGAGTCTCCTAAGTCATCGTTCAAATCACTCAAACAAATGTAGGAATCAAAATTTTGGGAAGAATTGTGGTCTTCACCAACATTAAAAGGATATAAGTAAGGATACTCTTCATTTCTCCTTGGGCTAGCATTGATCCTTGACTCATCTTGATCCTCAATTTGCTCCAACAACTCCCTTGCTTGTATTTGTTTATTGAACCCTTCATCACTTCTCAACACAACGACCTCTCTAGCAACTTCCACTTCTTCACCTTTTCTCTTAGCACTCTCTTCAAGTTTGAGGATATCCAAGGCGTCCGGCTCATTCAAGGCCTTGTTGAAGTGAAAATCGACCTTTTCTTCACCAATCTCAAAGGAAACCTTGCCGTTTTTGACATCAAACCTTGCCCCCTCCGTAGCTAAGAATGGTCTTCCTAAGATTATTGGGACCAAGGGGTCCTCGTGCATGTCCAAGATCACGAAATCATCGGGGACAAAATACTTTCCAACTCGCACCGGAACGTCATCCAATATTCCCTTAGCCTTGATGATGGAACCGTCGGCCATAGTTAGGGACATATCGGCCGGCTCCATTTCACCCAAATTTGCTCTTCTCCAAATGCTAGCGGGCATCACCGAAACACTTGCCCCAAGGTCACATAAGGCTTGGAAGTTTTGAGACCCCACACCAATGGTTATAGCAAAGCGACCGGGATCTCCTAGCTTTTGCGGTAACTCCAAGGTCTTGACCTCATCTTGCATTTCAACTATGGACCTCTTCTTGCTCAAAATCTCCTTTAAAAACTTGGCATAAGATGGCATCTCACTCAATGCATCGGTGAACGGGATAGAGATGTTCAAGCCTTGCAAGAGTTTGAGAAACCTCTTGAACTTGTTCTCAACAACATCTTTCGGCTTCTTCGAGGGATATGGAAGAATTGTTTCACCTTGAATCTTACTTGGATCAACCTCCTTGGACTTCCCTACTTCACTTGCAACACTTCCTGGTTGGACCGACTTGGGCACCATATCGGGCCCGATGTTGTGAATCTCGGTCCTGGACAGAGGAGTTGGATCGAGGTCTGTGTACGTCGGTCCTGAGTTGCTCTCGACCTCGGTCCGTGGTGAAGGAGTCGATCTTCTTGTTGGGTCGACTTCGGGGAATGTCGGACCCGACTTGCTGGGTAAGTTGGTCCGACTCTCTTCATTCTTCTTAGGCACGTGTGGCTCGGGTAGGTTTCGGCCACTTCTCAATCCAATTGCCCGGACTTCATTTTGATTGTTTTGAGCTCGAGGATTCTCCTCGGGTCGGCCCGGAAGTCTCCCATTCTCTCTCGGGGCTTGAGTCGCAATTTGAGCAAATTGATTGTCGACTTGCCTCCTCCATGCACCAAACTCATTGAATTGGGTCCTCATCTCCTTGAACCCATCTCTCATCTCTTGAGCAAATGTTTGTAACTCATTGAATCCCGGTGGTCTATATGGTGGTGGTGGCGCCCTTGGCTCGTTTTGGTTGAAGTTGTTGTTGTAGCCTTGAGCTTGACCGTTGTTCCACCGGCCATTGCCACCATTGTTGAAATTGCCTCTTCCACCGAAATTTCCTCGGACATAATTTGCCTCCTCAATTCGCTCGGCCAAGCGTACTTGGCTCTCATTCGGAAAAACTTGTGTAGCATGTGCAAAGGATCCACACTCCTCACAAGCTCTAGCATTTTGCTTGTAGTAGTGGACTTGCCTCTTAAGCTTGCTCACTTCACCTTCAAGGAATTGGAGCTTCACATCCCTATCAATGTCTTCTCCCTTTGGATCATATAACTTCCTTGCACCTTCACCTTGAACTTTCACCTCCTTGCTAGCTTGACTCACCCCATACATGGCCTCATAGTCGGATAGCTTGTCAAGTAACTCCCAAGCTTGATCCGGTGTCAAGTCTATGAACCCACAATCGGTGTGGAGATTGAGCTTGTCCTTCGTTACCGGATTGATGCCTTGGAAAAAGATGTCTTGAAGTACATATGGTTGTTGGCCATGAGTAGGACATTGGCGCAACATCTCCTTGAAACGGTCCCATGCTTCGAAGAGAGGCTCATTCGGACCTTGTTGAAAGCTTGCAATCTTCCTTCTTAACTCGGTTGTCTTTGAGGGCGGGAAGAACTTCATCAAGAAAGCATCATAGAGTGTCTTCCAAGTTGTGATTGACCTAGGAGCTTGGCTCTCGAGCCAATGTGTGGCCTTGCCCCCAAGTGACCATTTGAACGCCTTTAGAAGCACATACTCTAATGTCTCCTCGTCGGTAGAGATCGTCTCACACATATCCACAAATCGTTTAACATGCTCTATGGGACACTCATGTGGACGGCCCTCGAATTGATCACGCTTGATGAGGGAGATGAATTGCGTCTTGATCTCAAAATTCTTGGCAACCTCGGGAAGCACAATAGCCGACTCGGGTACCCTCAACTCCGGATGCATGTATTGGCGTGCATTCCGGGGTAGAGCATTGAGTTGAGCCTCGGCTCTCATCCGTTGCTCCCGTTCTCTTCTTGCCACCTCCTCTTGATTGTCCCTCTCAAGTTGCAATCTAGCCATTTCGGCCCTAAGTTGAGCCAACTCCTCATCAACATGGAGAGCTTGATTCGCCATCCTTTTCCTTCTTCGGGCTTCCTTGAGAATACTTTCCGGATCACTCACAAACTCAAGCTCAAGTGTTCCTCGGGAGGAACGAGCTAGCATACACCTATGAAACAAAAACACAAACCAAAACAAATCAAAAACAAACAAAGGGTTTGGGCTATTCCCTCACCCAAATCACTACCAAAACACAAGAAACTCACCAAATTGGCACTCAATGCAATTAGACTTCCCCGGCAACGGCGCCAATCTTTTGATCGCCTCTCGGATTGCGAGGGTCTAGAGATACAATTTATAACCCGACCCCGTTGTAGCACGTGGTGGGTGTCGAACACTCGAGAAGTCTACTCGATTGATGTGCCTAGACACTAGGAAGCTGGAAAAGAGAGCTTAAAACAAAGGAAAACAAAGAGAACAGTCGGGACCGACACAGAGGTCACGTCGGGCCCGATGTTGGCGACAAGAGGAAGTCGGGACCGACGTAGGGTAAGTCGGGCCCGAGGTAGCTGGGTTTGTCGAACTTCAAGGATTAAAAGTAGATCTTGGGCTTTTGGGTTCCTTCTCTAGTAGATTAAGGCTTATCCACCCCAATTCAAGCAATGAGTGATGATCGGACTTGGATCGAGTGCTTTCGCCCTCGTTCCAACCACTTCTACACATCGATCATTGGGGAAATCCCCTTCGAAGCAAGGTCTTGAGATTGACACATGTTCACTTTCGCTACTTTGCCAATCTCAAGCCTTGATTCCCGACTTTCGCAAGGAATTGTAGCTCTATGTAGAGTGGGTTCCTTAGATCAAACACTCAAGGCTATGGAATTGGGGTTTCTAGCCTAAACCTAGCTAGGGTTTTCCACCATAACCCAAGATCAAGGAGATCTACTCCATGTGACAAGGAAAGAAAGCAATCAAATCAAAAGGGAAAGCAATCATCATAATCAATCTCAAAACAAAGCAAAGTTTCATTCAAGTCCAAAGCAATCCACAAATTCCAATCAAGGGTTTTCAAATCCACAAGAACAAAGCAAATCAAAGCAAATCTACCAACAAAACCTATCAAGACTTCCTCCCTTGGCCGATTCTCTCTCTCTTCCTTCTCCTCTCCTTCCTCCTTGCTCTCCAAGAATCCTCTTGGCTCCCTTGGAACCCCCCTTTTTGTGTGTGTGTCAGGGAACCCCTTCTTAGAAGACAAGAGGGCCTTTTATAGATTAGATGAGGGGCAAAAGTGGAAGTCCACAAATTCGTGCCTTGGAGCCCAAGTAGTTCAGTGACCGACTCGGACCGACACGGAGGACCTCGGGCCCGAGTTACTGTGCATCTCGGTCCGAGGTTGGAGACTTCAAAGTCGGGCCCGATGTGGTTGCAACTCGGTCCTGACCTCGTTCCACCTTCTTCTTAGTTGGCTTCTCTTGTTCTTCTTCATGGCTTGCTTCTCTCTTTCCCGCTTTAGCTCGGCCTTTGCTCCATGTCTCGACTCTCCTTCAAATTGATCCTCGATTCATGCCAAATTACCTACAAAACACATAAAATGCGCGTAGTCTCCGAATCTCATAGAAATACGGGAACTAAGCTAAAAAGGAACAAAACGCACAAGAAAAGGGGAAAAAGAAACATATTTACAAAGGAAATCACATATGAAAACACCACCAAATAGAGAGACATCAATCGTTCCACGGGAAGCACGGTTGTCTGTCTATCAAACTACTAAGAAAAATAAAACAAAGCAACACAACACGACTACGACCAACCTCGTTAACGACTTTGTCAGGGTCGTTAACGAGCCGCCGTGAACTATGAAATGCAAATTAACGATTAAAAACTCAGGATCGGTACCGAAGTAACGAACCTAGAAAATGTTGAAGGGTTTCTTGAAAAAATAAATTTATATTCAAGACCCCGCTGAGTATAGCGGAGTCAGGTTCGTCCACGGGAATGAGAATAGTGCTACAGATTAGTTGATAAACTACGAAAAGCAAGAGAACACGAACACAAATAAACAGGGGATCAAAAACGACCTTAGAGGGACCGAGATCGAATCAATTTAACGAATTTTAATCAAATATAAAAAGGCAATCCTAGGGCTAGGTCTACCACAACAACAACCATACATGCTTTCAACAAGAATTCACAACTATCATGCAATTATGATCACATAAGAGTCAACTGTCGCAAACAATTCAAGTTATTCAATCAACTTTCGCAAATCAAACAACTTTCTATCTATCCTTCAACCTAGGAATATCAACTTTCACAAATAATCCTATTAGAACTAATCAAGCAATTAACTTTATACTTTCGCTTTTAGTTTAATTGCAAGACATGCCTCAACTGTCGCAAGGGAATTAAGCACAAGATAGATAGATATGATCTTCAAGCAATCAAGTTATGAATTCAAGTTTTAGACATGCATGATCGTGTTGGGTTTTCACCCAACCCTAGAATCTAAGAAAACTACTCACTCATGGCAAAGAAAAACGAAGACATGATCATAATAGACAACCGAAAATTCAAATTAAAACTAAGGAGTCTTACAAATTTCTCCAAGTCTTCCTCCAATCCAAAAGCGAATAAAAACGGAACAAAAGTCGAGCCCCCTAAACAAAGGGTTTTTCCTCGTTATATAGAGAAAAAGGAGTCCTAATTAAACTAGAAACAAGATAAAACAACTTCCTAAAATAAAAGATAGAATATATCACAAAGATCTCGGAATAAGGCAAAAGTCGGCGCCATGCACGACCAAAATGGGTCGTGCACGACCCTCCTAGGGTCGATCCTGAGGGCTGGTACGACCCATGTTGTACCAGCCCTGGGTCTAGCACGACCCATGTTGACTCGTGCATGACCTTATTAGTTGATCTTGGCTTGCTTTAGCTCGTGCACGACCTCATTTGACTCGACTTCACTCCTCTTTTCGCCCTTTCTTCCTTAGCTTCTACACTTAGCTTGTCCTAGCTCGTCCACCTCTTCTTGCAATGCTCCAAATCCTTCATTTGAGCTCCAAAACGCCTATATAAAGTCATAAAATACGCGTAGTTTCCGAATCTCAAGGAAATACGAAAACTAAAGCAAAAAGACTCAAAAACATAAAACCCTAGCACAAAAACTAACTAAATCTAATCTATCTAGACACTAAAAACCTACCTAAAAAGTGGATATCAAAATACCCCATACTTAGACTTGCTTGTCCTCAAGCAATAATCACGCATAATCAAGACCAATAACACAATCTTCAAGCATAGCCTTTGTCAAAACATTTTAAACACAAGTGAAAAAGTAGACAAGTAATTTTAACGTCATCACATATGTATGAGTCTCAAGATTAAGCAATCACAATCCAACCTCACAAGGAATATTAATGTGTTTCTCTCAACTCTCATGTGTTTAGGCTATTAAATCAACTCTCATCTCAATCTTTATGCAACATCAACTTTATCATTGAGACTTATATCACCAATCTCTCTACCTAGAGAAGTCAAAACACATCAATCATCATAAGAACTTAGGCTCAAGGAAATCTTCATAGAAGGTTTCATTCGGCCAGGTTGTAATGGGGCTTGGTAAAGACATTAGGTAGGGAGTTATTTTGGCTATGTGGTGCTAATAAAATCCGGGAATCAAAGACTCCTAAAAACTTCACATTTACCAAAACACTCAAAAGATAACCAAACTCACTCTTTTTTATGCTCTTTTCTTTCACTCACCCATTTATCCCGAGTTAATCTTGCTTACAAATACTAAGGAAATTTGGCTCATGCACACTTTTCATTATTAAACACTTTCTCTTCGCTTTCTTTATTTTCCTCCCTTATGATTTTCATTTTTTTTCTGTGGGAGGTTGGCGCCAATTCTTTTCTTTTCTTTTTCAACTCTTTTGTAAGTGCATTCAGGGAACCAAAATCCTTTTACATAACAAACTACAAGATCTTTTAACTTTTACCCAACCCATAATTACCCCACACTTGAACCAACAACTCACTCATCAAAAATCATCACAACAACCAATACTAAGTCCTAATCCCCGGATAGGGTCAAGCTTATCTTGGCTAGGGAATAATTTTGTGGAGCTAAAAATAAAAGGTTTCAGGCTCAAATTGGCTTCAAAAAGAGGATAATGTAAGGGTGGGATAAGGATTAATAGGGCTTATGAAAAATAAGTTCTTAATCATAATTAACATGCATGAACAAACTCATAACGAGTTCAAGAAATAAATAACCATATCAATGACAAGAGATAAATGCATAAAAAGAGCAAATCACACATATAAAGAAGAGGGATTTTATGAAGATCTCCTTATAAGGCCAAAAATTCCTCACTAGGTAAATTTTTTGTTGGATTGCAACTACTTCAACTCAAGACACATATGCTCAATTTCATTACAAGTCAATTTTCACAATCAAAAGCAATTTCTCAAGACTTGGGCTATACTATCCAAAATATGCCAAATGAATTATATGATAAGCAAGAAAATTATTTCTCATCATAGGACATCTAAGATGAAGCATTCTTCTATCCTAAAACAAAGAAGCAAATATTTTTGGATTTTTCGACATTTTTCAATTTTTTTTAAAGTTTTTAAAAAACAAACAAACTAACAAACAAACAAACAAAGCCAACATAAGAGACTCAACTAAACACAACACATGTGAAGTTTCTTCTTCCCCTACCCCATACTTAAATCATGCAATGTCCTCATGCATGAAAATAATATGAAAAAGTAAAGAGAAGAGAAGAAGAAAACTCACAAAGAACTCTTGGAAGCTTGGAAGAAGGTGGAACTCATCATGGTGAACCTCAATGGAGAAGTTGCACCGCATGTAAAGAAGGTGGAACTCATCATGATATTTTCGAAATCTCCAGATAGGGTCGTGCACAACCCAAATAGGGTCGATCTCGACACCCTATAAGTGTGCGAAAAATACCCAAAGTTGCACCGCATGTAAAGTCGTCTTTTCCCGTCTTTTTGGACCCATATTTGAAGCTTAGGACCCTGCAAAAATCCCACAAAATTCTCTTCCAAACAAAAGTATTCTATCCTAGTCCAAGGAAGGTTAGCAAAATCTAATCTAAAAAAAAAACGAAAACATAAATATAAATAATAAAAAAAAACAAATCTAAAGAGCGGGTTGCCTCCCGTAAGCACTTGTTTAACGTCATTAGCTTGACGACTTACTTGATCTCAGTCCGAAGCGGTGAGAGCCCATGTGGCTCGGATTTCTCCGTCGGGTTCCACCTTTGCATAGTACTTCTTCAAGCGGAGCCCATTGACTTTGAAAATCGCTCCGTTCTCGTCTATAAGGTCGACCGCCCCATGTGGATAAATGTGATGAACCGTGAATGGTCCACTCCATCGAGTTTTTAGCTTTCCGGGGAAAAGTCGGAGCCTAGAGTTGAATAGGAGTACTTGGTCACCGGCTTTGAAGTGTTTTGGAACAAGCTTCTTATCAGGCCACTTTTTGGTTTTCTCCTTGTAGATCTTGGCATTCTCATACTCCTTGAGCCTTAATTCTTCCAATTCTTGCAAGTCCATGAAACGTTTTGCTCCGGCCGCATCGAGATCCATGTTGAGCTCCTTGAAAGCCCATAAAGCCTTGTGTTCAAGCTCAACGGGCAAGTGACATGACTTGCCATACACCAAATTGTAAGGAGTGGTGCGGAGTGGCGTCTTGTAAGCGGGGCGGTATGCCCAAAGTGAATCATCAAGCTTTGAAGACCAATCTTTTCTTGATCGGGATACCGTCTTCTCCAAGATGCTCTTTATTTGACGGTTCGAGACCTGTACTTGGCCACTTGTTTGAGGGTGATAAGGTGTTGCCATTCGGTGAGAGACCCCATACTTGGTTAAAAGAGCTTCAAAGCTCCTCTCGATGAAATGTGAACCACCATCACTTATAAGAACGCGGGGGACTCCAAAACGAGGGAAGATGTTTGATTTCATGAATTTAGCAACCACCCGAGCATCATTTGTTTTTGTGGCAATAGCCTCCACCCACTTGGAGACATAATCAACCGCTACAAGGATGTACTTATAAGGCCCCGATGAAGGGAAAGGTCCCATGAAGTCTATCCCCCATACATCAAAAAGCTCGACTTCAAAGATACTGGTGAGCGGATTCTCATTTCTCCAAGTGATGTTTCCAGAACGCTGGCACTCGTCACACCTTGTCACAAACTCATGTATGTCTTTGAAAAGCGTTGGCCAATACAAGCCACTTTGAAGAATCTTCACCGTGGTCTTGAAACCCTTGGCATGGCCTCCCGTTGGTAGAGTGTGGCAATGGTGAATGACACTCTCAATCTCATCATCCGGAACAAAACGCCTAAAGATGTGATCGCTTCCTTTTTTGAACAAGTAAGGATCGTCCCAATAGTATTGCTTGACGTCATGGACGAATTTCTTCTTGGATTGAGGGGTTAAATCCGGCGGAATCTCGCCTCCTACAATATAGTTAGCAAAATCCGCAAACCAAGGGGTCTTTGACTCATGTATATCAAGAATAGAAGTAGGGAGGGAAGATAAAGATGGTAGATCATTAGAACTCGAAAGAACCGAAAAGGTTGAAGAAGACTTACCTGCTCGACCCTGGGAGGGGGTCGTGCACGAGCCATTTGGGTCGTGCACAAAGGCTGGCTCGAGGGTAGGGGTTGTGCTCGACCCAATGGGGGTCATGCTCGACCCTATGATGTTCGTAGCAGGATCGGTCCTAAGAGGTCCAACCTCTGTTGGTGTCATGCTCGACACTGGCAGGCTCGGTCCTGAGGCCTTGGGTTCTCTACCACTAGCCTTGTCTTCATGGGGATCATTGTTGCCTTGCAAAAGAGTCTCATCGGGGCACGTATCATTGATGGGGATTGATCCGCTAGACTCCTGGATATGCTCAAGGGGCAGTCTTGATAGGTGATCCGCCACTAAGTTCTCCGCTCCCTTCTTGTCTCGGATTTCGTGATCGAATTCCTGCAATAAGAGCATCCAACGAAGCAACCTAGGCTTGGCGTCTTTTTTTGCCATTAGAAATCTAACCGCAACATGGTCTGTATAAACTATCACCTTAGAACCTAGTAAGTAAGAGCGAAATTTCTCAAAAGCAAACACAACGGCGAGAAACTCTTTCTCGGTTGTGGTGTACTTACTCTGGGCGTCATCGAGCATCTAACTTGCATAGTAGATGGCATGAAGCTTCTTGTCCTTCCTCTGCCCAAGAACCGCTCCTATGGCATAGTTACTAGCATCACACATGATTTCGAAGGGAAGTGACCAATACGGTGATTGCATAATGGGGGCTGTCACAAGGGCTTTCCTCAACCTGTAAAACGCGTCAAGACATTCTAGAGACATGCTAAACACTACATCTTTCATTAGTAGCTTAGTCAATGGCTTAGCAATTTTAGAAAAGTCTTGAATAAAGCGTCTATAAAAACCCGCATGCCCCAAGAAACTCCTAACGTCTTTCACGGAGGATGGAGTGGGCAATTTCTCAATAAGCTCTATTTTTGCCTTGTTGATAGCTAGCATATAGGAGTAGTTTAGATGCATGTTTTATATATCTTTTAGTTAGTTTTAGGTTGGTTTTTATGTAGTTTTTAGGTTTTAGTGTTTTTGGGTAGTTGGGCTTGTTTTGTTCGGTTTTGCAAATCTTTAGGTAAACAAGCGTGGATGGGATGAATCTTAGTGGATTATGGAGGTGTTTGAGGAAGATTAGAGTGATACAAGTGAATATTAGAAGAGCCAAGGCCCAAGAGCTTGTGTGAAAAGAACGCTTAAACCCGGGCTATGCATTGGAGTTCTTGTTTCGACACCTCTATCTTGCAATGCTTGGTTTGGGATCTATAGTGCTCCGATGGAGCTGAATTTGTCATCACTGGAAAGCTAATTCAAAGAGCTACAATTCATATTTTTACTCCGAGTCCAAATTCCAACTCGAAGGGAGTGAAAACAGCCTCTAAAGTGTCGCCTGAAATGCTGAACCAAGAGTGCCGCGGGCTGGAGAACAAGGTGCCGCGACCGCGCCACTTTATGTTAAGACCGCGCCTTATGTTCTGCTGCGAGAGAGTTGGGCCGCGTGTTTTGGGCCTCGGTTTGGACTTTATTAGGTCTTTTCCGACTAGTTTAATGTAATTTCGGGATAATTTATCTTTGGATATCTTAGGGGTATTTAAACCTTGTTTTTAGTTTTCTCTATCTATCATCATTGTCATAACTTTGATCAACTTTTGGAGGCTAGGGTTTTTCTCTCTTGAGGCAGACTTTGAACTTTTGTAAGTTTGATTTTAATTTAATTATGCATTGCTAATTTCTCTTGTGTTTGACTAGTTATTGAAATCATAGATTGCATAATATTGTGAGGTTTGATTGATTCTCATCAACTTGAATAGGTTTTATTCCCTGTGCTTAATTGAATCAGAATTATTCTAGGGTTTTGTTAGATTGATCACCTAATAGAATTTCTAGGTTAATTTACAACTAATCTGATTAATGCCCGTTCGGGGTTGATTAGATAAAGTAGCATCTATAATTGTTTGGACCCGTTCGGGCTATTCAATTGTAGAAGGGAATAAATCCATAAATTACTTAGATGTCTGTTTGCTCTAAGAGTTTGTTTCTATTGATAACTTGATTCGTAAAGCTGTCGTTTAATTGAATCTAGACGTTGTTTTAGGTTGTTAAATGATTAGGGTTGTTTAGACTGTTAGTTCTTTCAACTATTTATGAAGTTTGGGTCATAATCCTTAGTAGGAGTATAATCCACAATAGATTATTCAAGGGAATTGAGAATCGAAAGAATCAATGATCAATAAGCATATCTATGATGGATTTAACTAGTTGAACACGCTTGTTCCTTAATTGATTTAAACCATCTTTTGTATTCATATTTACTTCTAATTTTGCATAGTAGTTTAGATTTTCTTTCAATAAAACCTCCCATATTAGTTACTTGGCACATAAGCAATAACACATTTACACGAGTCTCTGTGGGTTCGACCCTTACTTGCCGCTCTACTGAGTTTGTTAAGCTAAGATTTCTTTGATAGGTATCAACGACCACCGAAAATACCTCATCACTTGTCCACCTCAATCCCGCGTTTAGACACTAGATGTCCTAAAACAATTCCTTCTCTAACCATGAAATGAAACTTCTCCCAATTAAGCACAATGTTAGTCTCCTCACATCTTTTGAGGACTCTAGAGAGATTAGCAAGACATGAATCAAAAGTGGAACCATAAACTGAGAAATCATCCATAAATACTTCCACTATTTCTTCAATCATGTCGGAGAAGATGGCCATCATGCATTGATGAAAGGTGGTCGGGGCGTTGCAAAGCCCAAATGGCATTCTCCTATAAGAAAACGTCCTACATGGACAAGTAAATGTCGTCTTTTCCTGATCATCGGGGTGAATGGGAATTTGCCAAAAACCACTGTAGCCATCTAAATAGCAAAAGTAATCGTGTTGGGCTAAGCGTTCTAGGACTTGGTCAATGAAGGGGAGTGGAAAGTGATCCTTCCTAGTGGCACTATTAAGTTTCCTATAGTCTATGCACATTCTCCACTTAGTGGTGGTCCTAGTTGGAATCAACTCCCCTTTATCATTTTCAATAACCGTCATTCCCCCCTTTTCCGGAACTACATATACGGGGCTAACCCATTTACTATCGGAGATAGGAAATATGATACCCGCATCTAACATCCTAAGAATTTCCTTCTTCACTACCTCTTTCATGTAAGGGTTTAGCCTACGTTGATGCTCAATAGCGGGTTTATGATCATCCTCCATATAAATTCTATGCATGCACAATGAGGGTGAAATACCACTAAGTTCCTCTAATGAATACCCTACGGCTTTCCTATGAGTCCTAAGCACATCAAGCAATTTGTTCTCTTCTTCCATACTCAAGTTAGCATTAATAATGACAGGAAGAGTAGAAATAGGACCAAGAAAAGTGTACCTCAGGGAGTCAGGGAGCTCCTTAAGCTCGGGAGTAGGTTCGGGCAAGCTAACTTCCTCCTCATGCTCCGCTGTGAGTGCATCCAAGACAAGGCATTGCTCCTCGCTTTCGTCCAGGAGGATCGTGCACGACCCAAAGGGGGTCGGTCCTGAGACCCTAAAAACGTGTGTTAAAGGATCCCAAGTCAATAATTTCTCGGTTGGGTTGTTGCACTCAATGTAGTCGGAGCGTGTGTATAGCATCTTAACCTCCTCATGATTGGACTCCTTCATGGTGGGGTTGAATCGGAACTCAACCACTTCTTCTCCAATGTTAAAAGTGAGAAGACTGTTCTTGACATCAATGATGGCTCCCGTCGTAGCTAAGAATGGCCGTCCGAGAATAATGGGCACAACGGGATCCTCAGGCATCTCCATCACTATGAAATCGTTGGGCACAAAGAACTTCCCAACTTGAACCGGGAAATCTTCTACCACTCCCGTTGGCTTGACGCACGACCCATCCGCCATGTATAGCCTCATGTTCACCGGTACTAATGGCCCCATGTTGGTTTTGGACCAAATTGAAAGTGGAAGCAAGCTTGTACTAGCACCTAGATCACACAAATCTTTGAAACGGTAAGCTCCAATACCAATTGTAATAGCAAACTTACCTGGGTCGCCTAGCTTCTCGGGAAGCTCCAACGATCTTACTTCATTTGTTAATTCCGACATTGATCGCTTCCTAGATAAAATCTCCTTCAAGAATTTAGTATACGCAGGTATTTCATTCAAAGCCTCAGCGAAAGGAATGAAAAGATTCAAGCCTTGAAGCAACTTAACAAAGCGCTTAAATTTACCTTCCATCGAGTCCTTGAGTTTCTTAGAAGGGAAAGGAAGTACCTTATATGGAGATTGAATAGAAAGAGAAGGGTTAGAAGACTTACCTAGCGAAGGGTGGTCGAGCTCGACCCTTGGAGGGTCGATCGCCTCTTCTTCCTCGTTATTAGCGCCTTCAGAATCGACCCTAAAGGGGTCGTGCTCGACCCAGAGTGGGTCATGCTCGACCCTAATGGAGTCGTGGCAGGGTCGGTCCTGAGAGGTCTAACCTCTGTTGGGGTCGTGCTCGACCCTGTCAAGGTTGGTCCTGAGGCTTGTTCCTCCTCTTTGTGCTTAGGTGGCTCGGGCAATTCCTTGCCACTCCTTAGGTGCATGGCTTGGACTTCACCATTGTTTGCTTGGCCTCTAGGATTCTCATCGAGGTGGCCGGGAGTGGTCCATGAGGTCTCGGGATTTGAGTAGCAAGCTGGCCAAGTTGGGAATCGATGTTCTTTCTCCATGAGTCAAATTCGCCCAACCTTGCATGAACACCTTTCATTTGCGTGGTAAGCTCGGTTCGGACTTCGTTGATCCCGTTCTAGACTCCGTTGATCTCGGTTCGGACCCAATTAATTCCTTCTTGCAACCTTTGCACCCATGATGGTGGCTCTTGATAGCCCGGAGGACGGTAGGGAGGGGGACGTTGCTCTTGTTGAGGAGGTTGCTTATATTGATCATAATTGGAATTCCCCAAGATGGTTGAGCATTGTTCCTCCCTGTATAATTGTTTTGGTTCCTATAGGAACCTCTCATCTAGTTCGCCTCCTCATGTTGAAGGGTTTATTGAACAAATAAATTTATATTCAAGACCCCGCTGAGTATAGCGGAGTCAGGTTCGTCCACGGAAATGAGAATAGTGCTGAGAGATTAGTTGATAAACTACGAAAAGCAAGAGAACAAACAAAGGGCTAAGGGTCGAACACGACCTTATGGGGCCGAGATCGAATCGAGATTAATGTGTTTAAATCAAATATAAAAAGGCAATCCTAGGGCTAGGGCTACCACAACAACAACCATACATGCTTTCAACGAGAATTCACAACTATCATGCTATCTAGATCATAGAAAAGTCAACTGTCGCAAACAATTCAAGTTATTCAATCAACTGTCGCAAATTAAACAACTTTCTATTCATCCTTCAACCTAGGAATATCAACTTTCGCAAATAATCCTATTAGATCTAATCAAGCAATCAACTTTACACTTTCACTTTTAGGTTAATTGCAAGGCATGCCTCAACTGTCGCAAAGGTATTAAGCACAAGATAGATAGATATGATCTTCAAGCATTCAAGTCATGAATTCAAGTTTAGACATGCATGATTGTGTTGGGTTTTCACCCAACCCTAGAATCTAAGAGAACTACTCACACATGGTAAAGAAGAACGAAGACATGATCATAATAAAGAAACCGAAAAATTAAATTAAAACTAAGAAGTCTTACAAATTTCTCTAACTTGTTCTCCAAGTCTTCCTCCTAATCCCAAAATACGTAAAATAAAAGCTGGAGCGAGAGCCCCCTCAACTAAAGAGTTTAGCCCTCATTTATAAAGGCAAAGGAGCCCTAATTAGACTAGGAAATAAGATAAAACAACTTCCTAAAATAAAAAGATAGAATATCTCATAAAAGATCTCGGAATAAGGTGAAGTCGGCGCCTTGCACGACCCAAAGGGGGTCGTGCACGACCCTCCAAGGGTCGGTCCCGAGGGCATGTAATCTCCATGGGTCTAGCACGACCCTGATAGGGTCGATCTTGGGTCACTTTGGCTCGTGCTCGACCTTATTTGGCTCGACTTCACTCCTCTTTTCGCCTTTCTTCCTTAGTTTCTCCTCATAGCTTGTCCGCCTTCTCGTATCATGCTCCAAATCCTTCGTTTAAGCTCCAAAATACCTATAAAAAGACACAAAATACGCGTAGTTTCCGAATCTCAAAGAAATACGAAAACTAAGGCAACAAGACCCAAAAACCTAAAACTCTAACATAAAAACTAACTAAATCTAATCTATCTAGACACTAAAAACCTACCTAAAAAGCGGATATCAAAATACCCCGTACTTAGACTTGCTTGTCCTCAAGCAATAATCATGCAAAATCAAAACCAATAACACCATCTTCAAGCATATCCTTTGTCAAACATTTTAAACACAAGTGAAAAAGTAGACAAGTAATTTTAACGTCATCACATATGTGTGAGTCTCAAGCCTAAGCAATCACAATCCAACCTCACAAGGAATATTAATGTGTTTCTCTCAACTCTCATGTGTTTAGGCTATTAAATCAACTCTCATCTCAATCTTTATGCAACATCTACTTTATCATTGAGACTTATATCACCAATCTCTCTACCTAGAGAAGTCAAAACACATCAATCATCATAAGAACTTAGGCTCAATGAAATACTTCATAGAAGCTTCCATTCGGCCGGGTTGTAATGGGGCTTGGTAAAAGCAATAAGGCGTGGAAAATATTTGGCCATGTGGTGCTAATAAAATCCGGGAATCAAAAACTCCTAAAAACTCTCACAATTTACCAAAATTCTTAAAAAGAATCATATACCAAACTCTCTCTTTCACTTTATGAACTTTTTCTTTCACTCACCCATTTATCCAACTTAATCTTGCTTACAAACACTAAGGAAAATTTTGGCTCATGCACACTTATTCATTTAAGCTCTTCTTTTTTTTTTCTTTCTTTTCCTCCCTTATAATTTTCATTTTTTTCTGTATGTGGGAGATCGGCCGATTTTTGTTTTTTCTTTCTTTGCAAGTGCATTTAGGATACCAAAATCCTTTTACATGACAAACTGTTAGATTCTCAAATACCCAACCCAAAATTACCCCACACTTGAACCAAAACATCTCACTCAACAAAACCATCACAACAACCAATACTAAGTCCTAATCCCCGGATAGGGTCAAGCTTTATCGGCTAGGGAACAATTTTGTGGAGCTAAAAATAAAAGGCTTTAAGGCTCAAATTGGTTTCAAAAAGAGGATAATGTAAGGGTGGATATGGATTAATAGGTCTAATGAAAATAAGTTCTTAATCATAATCAACATGCATGAACAAACTCATAGCGGCTTCAAGAAATAGATAACCATATAAATAACAAGAGATGTATGCATAAGAAGAGTAAATCACACATATAAAGGAGAGGGATTTCATGAAGGTCTCCCTATAAGGCCAAAATTCCTCACTAGGTAGCAATTTTGTTGGATTGCAACTACTTCTACTCAAGACACATATGCTCAATTTCATCACAAGTCAATTTTCACAATCAAAAGCAATTTATCAAGACTTAGGCTATACTATCCAAATATGCCAAAGGAATTATATGATAAGCATGAAAATTAGATCTCATCATAGGACATCTAAGAGGGAGCATTCTTCTATCCTAAAACAAAGAAGCAAATATTTTTGGATTTTTCCGACATTTTTCAAAAAAAAAACAAAGTTTTTTTTTTTCATTTTTTCAATTTTGTTTTGTATTTAATTGCCTTTTCTTTAACAAAACAAACTAACAATCAAGAAATGAAGCAAACAAGCAAAGACTCAATTATATACAACAAGTGAAGTTTCTTCTTCCCCTACCTCATACTTAAATCATGCCATGTCCTCATGCATAAAAATAATATGACAAAGTAAAGAGATAGGAAGAAGAAACTCACAAGGAACTCTTGATGCTGGAAAGGTGGTGGAGCTCATCACTGTGGAGGTCGGCGACGAGATCGAAATGGCGGATTCGCTGGTGGAAAATACGCCTCCCGACCCAAGTAGTTCCCGTAGTCCCAATGCATGTAGCCCTCCGTATGATCCCAACGGTAATCATACACTTCTTGTTGGGCCTCATAGTATGATTGGAGCTGTTGGAACTCCTCGTATCGCTGATCCATCACACCCCGGGTTTGCCTTAGGTCCTCCATGATAGATGCTTGCCCCCGCATCACGGCCTCGTTTTGTTGCCGGTGGTCGACCCTCATCGCCGCCATCTCCCGAGCCAAATAGGCCATATCATACACCGGAGCCTCATCTTGTTGCATTGGCTCCTCATTCCCGGGGCCGGTATAAGCATTCGAGGAGGACCCGAACTCATAAGCCGCCCCAAAAGTAGGTTGCAAGGGTGGCATAGGGACGTGATATGGTCTTGTAGGATCGTGCGCGACCCCATAAGGGTCATGCACGGAGTGGCGGGCAGGCTGGAACGATTTTGGATGGTCATGCACGACCCTATGAGGGTCGTGCACGGACTGGCGTGCAGGCTGGAACGACCCTGATGGGTCGTGCATGGGGGTCTGGTGCGACCTAGATGGGTTGTGCTCGACCCCAAATGGGTCGTGCCTGAAGGGAGGAGGGGCGGGCAAGTCGAGAATTTCATACCCAGGCTCGGGACTCGGATAGCAGCGGGGGCGTATTCTCACAGACACTTCACTCTCAAGGCGATCCTTCAATGAATACCTCTTGTCGGACCATACCTCATACCAATTTGGCAAATGTAGCAAATCAACCTTCTCTTTAGTGATGATGAACGTGTTGCCATGAAAGGTGGAGCAATACTTGTTCGGGATGTCGGGATGGTTCACTATCATCTTTGCATTAATTAGGAAAGGGATGTCCACAAATATCCGCTTTTCCCCCGAATAAGCTTTCATGTTAACTCCAAGTTTGTGGGCAAGCCGAGCAATCATCCCTCCAAAGTAAACCGAGCCCGATTTACCCTTGTACTCCTCCACACTCTTCATCCACTCAAAACCAATGTTAAGAGGCGCGGGGGAAGTAAACAACATAGTCCTCAACATATTTACCTCCTTCTTGTTGGGACGGGACAACTCGGTCCTTGGGAAGACCGTGCTCCCAAGGATGCGTAGGATAATCTGGAAGAGTGGGCTGGCAATGTCCTTGCTAGCCATGTTGTGGAACATGTACTCCTTAACCCCAGATAGAAAGCCCCATGTCTCTAGGGTCTTGTGCACAACCTTTTTATCATAAATCGGGTTAGGAAACCCGAATGCGTTGTTGAGGTCTTGTAAGGTCAGCTGGAACCATTTGTTCCCAAGTTGGAACTCCATTCTTCCACCGGAGTGAGGGCTCTTTATCTTGGTAGAGAAGGTGGCCAAAAACTCACAAGTGAGGATTGGATAATGATGATTGTTCCACTTGAGCAAATTCTCGCCCCCTATATAAGTGAACGCCTCCATCAAATCATCATGGATGTGCAGGCATTGCCCATCCTCTTTCCAATACCATCGAGTCTTATGCTTGACACGAAGGCAAGAATTGTACTTTTTCTTGTACTCGGAATCTAATTGGCACTGGTTAATCTCAGGGAAATCGCTCTTCTTTGACTTCTTAGCAGGTCTAGAAGCAGAGGCCATGATACCTACATCAATCAAACACAAACTCCACATAATCCACCCCATACTTATTCAAAAGGCAAGTATTGCAAGCATATTGATCAAGCAATTCACAACGAAGGCGAGACGTGATTTATATAGACATGGAAACATGGATCAAATCTCAACCTAGCATGCAATACTTAGAAAAACCACCCAAGTATATATTAAAAGAGCGTTGGCATGACCCAAATAGGGTCGTGCACGACCCCTTAATGGGTCGGTCCTGGGAGCTTGATGTTTGGGTGGGTCGTGCACGACCTAAGGTGGTCATGCACGACCACCTGGTACTATTCATCGTCTTCAACCTTCACCCAAAATTCGATTCTAGCCCCAATTAGCACCAAACATAGAAATTCTACCACCATAACCCATAAAACTCGAGTCTAAACTCACACAAGCATGCAAAAATCAAAAACAACACCCATTATGCAAACAATTTCCAAATCTCAACCCTAAATCAAAAATTCAAGATGATGCATATCCAATCCAAAAAATTCAATTCCAATTAAGCATAATCAAGATTAAGAGTAGAGGGTTAGAAATCCATACCGAAATTCCGAGATTCAAGTAAGAGAAGTGGAAAAAGGGTCGATCTCGACCTTAGATCTAGGTGTGGGAAAGAGAGGTCGGGTCGAGCACGAGCAGATCTGGGCTCGATCGAACTGGTTCTTGCAGCAACGGGATGGTGGTAATTTTGGTGGTGTAGGTGAGGTGGTTGTGTGGTTTGGAGAGGATGAGATTGAGGCAAGGGATGAGAAAGTTCAGGGGTTTGGGAGGCAATGGGGGTCGTGTTTTGAGCAGAAAAGGAGGGCAAGGGGTCGTGTTTGGATCTACCAAAAATAAGGGATAGAAGACTTACCTTTATTAAAGAAGGGTAGTTTCGGTATTTCATACCAAGGTCGTGCACGACCCTAAGGTGGTGGTCGAAAATTACCTTTAAATTTCCCCATGTGTGAAGTCGTCTTTTCCCGTCTTTTGGATCCCGTATTTGAAGCTTATGACCATGCAAAAAGCCCACAAAATTCCATTCCAAACAAAAGTATTCTATCCTAGTCTAAGGAAGGTTAGAAAATTCTAATCTAAAAAAAACGAAAACATAAATATAAATAATAAAAAAACTAATATAAAGAGCGGGTTGCCTCCCGTAAGCGCTTGTTTAACGTCATTAGCTTGACAACTTACATGAGCTCAGTCCGAAGTGGTGAGAGCCCATGTGGCTCGGATTTCTCCGTCGGGTTCCATCTTTGCATAATACTTCTTCAATCGGTGCCCATTGACTTTGAAAATCACTCTGTTCTCTTCTATAAGGTCCACCACCCCATGTGGATAAATACGATGAACCGTGAATGGTCCACTCCATCGAGTTTTTAGCTTCCCGGGGAAAAGTCGGAGCCTAGAGTTGAAAAGAAGTACTTAGTCACCGACCTTGAAGTGTTTTGGAACTAGCTTCTTGTCATGCCATTTTTTTGTTCTTTCCTTGTAGATCTTGGCATTCTCATACGCCATGAGCCTCAATTCTTCCAATTCTTGTAAGTCAATGAAGCGTTTTGCTCCGGCTAGATCGAGATCCATGTTGACCCAGATTGTTAGACCCAGATTTTAGCTAACGAAGCATTGAGCCATAGACAGAGAATCTCTAGCGCGCACAAAATTACGGAAGATCTTCGGGATTGGCTAAGTCGGTTGGAAGAGAGAGGGTCCGAGATATGTTTGTTACAAGATAGATTTTTCTCCAGATTGTATCCACTATAAGATAGAAATAAGCATATTTGTTAGTTAGAGATAAGATTATATCTCTATTGAAGATAAGATATGCCTTGAGGGGGCTATATAAGCCAATGTAACCCTCAGGGGAAAAGGAGGCTTGATTCATACAATTTTTCCTGATTTCTACATCAATACAAACACGCTTTCGTTCATATTCTTCTTAGTTCATTCGATCAAGGCCCGATCTAGGCCAAGATTCTACCTTTGGTAAATTTTGGCTCAAACAATTTGGCGCCCACCATGGGGCTGTGATCGATACAACCATCAGAAGAATCACCATTCTACTTCCTTCCGAATCAGAGAACGCGATGTCTGAAAACGGCGAGGGAAGTCCTAAAACTCTAGTCGTCGGGGACGGCCAAAATCTTGAAAACCAGGGCGCTCTGTCTCAGGAGGAGGAGATGACGGACCTGAGACAACGTATGGAATTCCTCCAGAAGGCGTTGAGCGAACAAAAAAGCTTTTACGACGCTCATGTAGAACGCCTCACTGCTGAAAACAGCGAACTCAAGCAACAATATGAGGTCTTGGCTACGGGGCGTCGCTCCCTACGCGTCACCCGGCGCACTGACGGAATAATAAGAAGGCTGGATTTCAACGCTGGAGAAGGGACTTCTGGAAAAGGTGCAAACCCGGACCCCCGAGACAAGGCACCCGCACAACGAGATGCGACTCCGGAGCCCATGGGCCGAGCCTGCCACGAGGAAGTCTTCCACGACAATAATCCTCCAATCAATCTCCTGTCAGCGGCTAATCAACGCCGAGCGCCATCTCAAGAAGTCTGGATCGAAGATGATGGCACCGATGGGGAAAATCGAGAGCAGCGCGAGTCAATCGATTTAGACGCATCCATCTGAAGAAAGGTGACCGAACAAATAAGCGTCATCGCTGACCAACTCCGGAGGGGAAGCCAAGGTTTCCAACCTTTGGAGCCTGAAGCACCCGACGGGTTTGACGAATCTCCGTTCTCCCGTCGAATTGCCCGAGTAGAGATTCCAAAAAAGTTCTCTGTACCAAGAATGCCCACGTACAACGGGACTACGGACCCTAACGAGCACGTGGCCATATACAAACAGAAGATGATGACGAGTGCGGTCCCATCCCATTCCAAAGAGGCGGTGATGTGCAAGGGTTTCGGCACAACCTTAACGGGTCCGACGCTAACTTGGTTTATTAACCTCCCACGTGGAAGCATTAGGTCCTTCGCAGACCTCTCGGACACTTTCCGGTCTCAATTCGCCAGCAGCCGCAAATTCGAGAAGCAATCCAGCGACCTCTACCGGATCCGCCAACGGAACCAAGAAACTACCAGAGAATTCTTGGATTGCTTCAATCGTGAGAAGATCTCCATCCCATCTTGCGACGTGACGACCGCAATGGAAGCATTCAGGCAAGGGGTCACCCCCGATGGTGGCCTGTACAAGGAACTAACTAAACACCCTTGTGCTACGTTCGAAGAAGTACAAGCCAGGGCCTTGGCACACGTCCGGTTGGAAGAAGATAGGTCCCTGAGGAAGAGATCTTCAGAGATGGAGAAAACCGAGAGAAAGGGACCCGTTGACAACCGGAGAGGTTCAACAGATCAGAGGAGAGACCGCCGCACCCATCCTTACTCACGGCCTACCTCAGGGCAGGTCAACGTGGCCAGAGCACGATGGACGAATGACAAGGAGCGAGAACCCATGCCGCCCTCACTCGAATCCTTCAAACTCAACATATCTACGGAAAAGCTGCTCAGGAACATGGTGAAACAAGGAGAACTCGTAAGGTGGCCAAGAAAAGACAGGACTCCCCACCCGGGGGGGGGGGGGGGGGACACGTCTAAGTGGTGCGATTACCACGAGTATCACGGACACTGGACGCGAGATTGCCTCATGCTCCAAAGAGAATTGGCCCGCCTAGTCGCGGAAGGAAGGATAAAAGACGTGGCTCCAGACGCTCGAGTACCCAAAGGTCTGCTGGAGAATCTCCAACCCGAGCACCAAGAAAGGCGGAATCCTCCAACACCTGACATAGTGGTCAATGTGATATCCGGAGGATCAAGCATCTGCGAACTGTCATACTCGGTAGCAAAGCGCCACGCAAGAGAAAGCAGTTTCAATCGACCATCGTCATCGAGACACCGCGCTAGAGAATCTCCAGGATAAGCCATCGTGTTCGACGACACTGATGCAGAAAACACTTCTGAACCGCATCATGATGGTCTTGTAATATCCCTGCACATTGGGAACGTGTTGATGAAAAGGGTACTGATCGACACGGGAAGCTCCACGAATCTCATCACCTTAACTGCCCTGAAGGAGATGGGTTTGTCCGAAAACGACATTCATAAACACCCGGTGCCCTTAGTGGGATTCAGCGGCAAGGTCAAGCATACTGTGGGTGATATCGCTATCCCAACCTTCGCCAAAGGTATAAATATTCAAGTCAATTTCCTCGTAATGGACTGCCCTTCATGCTACAACGTACTCTTGGGACGACCATGGCTACACGAAATGAAAGCCGTAGCGTCCACCTACCACCAAACGGTGAAATTTCCAACGCCATGGGGGATAGAAGAAATTCGCGGGGATCAGAGGTTGGCTAGGGAGTGCTATAAGGAAGCCCTTAAGCCAACCACTCTGAGACCTGAGGCATAGCAATTACAGAACGTCACTCCTCCGCCGGAACGAACTGAATACGGAGAAAAAGCGGAGGAAGTGACCTTAGAGGAAGGAAGGGTCGTCAAGATCGGAGAAAATCTGGAGCCACTAGTCAGAGAAGAATTGGTAACATTCTTGAAAAGTCACAAGAGCTGTTTCGATTGGAGTCACGAAGACATGACCGGAATAGACCCTTCCATCATCACACACAAGCTCAACGTAGACCCTGAACATCCTCCAGTCAGGCAAAAGAGACGAAAGTTCGCCCCGGAACGAATACAAGCTGTCGATGAGGAGGTCAAGAAATTACTAGACACCGGAAAAATCAGAGAAGTGAATTACCCCGACTGGCTGGCTAACGTATTCGTGGTGCCTAAGAAGAACGGAAAGTGGAGGGTTTGCGTGGATTTTACCGACCTCAACAAAGCCTGCCCCAAGGATTCTTTCCCTCTTCCCCACATAGACTCAATGGTGGACGCAACCGCGGGTGACGAACTACTTACCTTCATGGACGCATTCAGCGGTTACCACCAGATCCAGATGGAGCCCGCAGACCAAGAGAAAACCTCCTTCATCACAGGGCAGGGAACGTATTGCTATCGCGTAATGCCTTTCGATTTGAGAAACGCCGGGGCAACTTACCAAAGATTAGTCAACCGGATGTTTCGCGACCACATTGGCAAAACAATGGAGGTGTATATCGACGATATGGTGGTAAAGAGCACAAGCGCCTCCCTCCATAAAGGACACTTAGAAGAAGCGTTCAAGGTCCTCGAGGAATACAACATGAAGCTAAATCCCCAAAAATGCATCTTCGGGGTACAGTCTGGGACTTTTTTGGGGCATGTAGTAACCAAGTGAGGGATTGAGGCCAGTCCAAACCAAGTACGGGCAATTGCTTCCCTTTAATCCCCTCGAAGCGTGAAAGACGTGCAAAAGCTAACCGGCATGATAGCTGCACTCAATCGGTTCATCTCCAAATCCTCAGATAAGTGCCGACTATTCTACGAAGTACTAAAGAAGAACAAAAGTTTCCAGTGGACGGAAAAACACGAGGCCGCCTTCCAAAAGCTGAAGGGCTACTTCGCCAATCCCCTACTACTAGCCAAACCAACTCCGGGGGAAATGCTACACCTTTACTTAGTTGTATCAGATCGCGCCCTAAGCGGAGTCCTGGTCAAAGAAG
This sequence comes from Fallopia convolvulus, assembly GCA_964016875.1. NCBI lineage: Eukaryota > Viridiplantae > Streptophyta > Magnoliopsida > Caryophyllales > Polygonaceae > Fallopia > Fallopia convolvulus. The sequence continues at coordinate 27,529,844 of OZ024735.1, forward strand.
AGGAAGGCCAACAGGTTCTTGTTTACTTCGTAAGCAGAACAATGGTGTCCGCCGAGACGCGCTACTCTCCAACCGAAAAATTAGTCCTGGCAGTCGTGATGTGCTCAAATAAACTCCGACCTTACTTCGAGTCACACACTATCATCGTCCTGACGAATTACCCACTCCGACAGATCATGCAAAAGCCAGAATTCTCAGGAAGGATTACAAAATGGGCGATCCACCTAAGCGGATACGACGTCAGATATGAACCTCGAAGAGCGATCAAGTCACAAGTACTGGCTGACTTTGTTGCCGACTTCACCCCAACTCTCGAGGAAAGCGCTAAAGAGCAGGTCTTGACCTCATCCCTCGACGAACCTGAGGAAGAGTGGATACTGAACACTGATGGAGCTTCAAATGCAAGAGGAGCAGGGATCGACGTCGTGCTAAAGTCGGCAAGGGGGGAACAATAGCTCAGGCGGTCAGATGCAACTTCGAAGCTACTAACAATGAGTCGGAGTATGAAGCTCTTATCTTTGGCTACAATTGGCTAAAGATTTGTCCATCAAGAAAATCAAGGTGCGCGCTGACTCCTTACTCATCATCAACCAGATCCTAGGCATTTTCGATGCCAAGGATGATAGGATGGCTAGCTACCTCAACGTGGTTAAAACACTATCCGAGAATTTCGAGCAAATACAATTCGAACAAATTCCTCGAGATCAGAATGCACCAGCCGATGCCCTAGCCGGTCTAGGCTCAACCATAGACCCCAGGGAGTATGATAAAATACCATTGGTCCACTTATTACAGTCGGCTATAACCGAAACGTCGGTGACACAGGCTACGGAACCACCACCAGGGCAACTCGCCCCAGATATTCTCCAAGCATTCACCAGTCCAGGGGTCAGCTCAGGCAATCACTGGACCAAGCCATACCTCGATTGGTTCCTTCACGGCAAAGTACCCGAGGACAAGATAGAAGCCAAAGCCTTAAAGTCCAAAGCAATGCAGTTCGCCATTCTAAAAGGGGTCCTCTTCCACAAATCGGCGGCAGGCTTCTTACAGCGATGCGTAGAGAAAGAAGAGGTCGAGAAAGTCATGCGTGACGTGCACAGCGGAGATTGCGGTAATCATACTGGGGGTCGCAGTCTTGCCAATGAAATCCTAAGGCAAGGGTGGTATTGGCCCACCGTTCGCCAAGATGCCAGCAAGTACGCTCAATCATGCGAAGCATGCCAGAGGCACGCACCAGTCCCGCATCAGCCGCCAGAGATTCTCCATCCATCCATCACCCCCCTGGCCATTCATGCGATGGGGGATGGACATCGTTGGCAAGTTACCCCCGTCTACAGGGCAAAAGGTGTTTTTTCTCGCCATGACAGATTACTTTTCTAAATGGATCGAAGCTGAAGCCTTCCGAGAGATCAAAGACAAGCAAGTAATCTCATTCATCCAGCGCAACATCTTGAGTAGGTTTGGAGTCCCCGGGGAGATTACTTGCGACAATGGGTCGCAATTTATAAGCAAGAAGATGCGTGATTTCTGTAAGCAGTGGAACATTGACTTAGTCATGCCTACTCCCAGATACCCGCAAGCCAACGGACAGGCTGAGGCCAGCAACAAGGTAATTATCAATAACCTAAAGAAGCAGCTGATAAAATCCAAAGGAAAGTGGGCCGAGGAATTACCCTATGTACTCTGGGCCGATCGCACCACCCCAAAGGGGGCCACCGGACAGACTCCATTCTCACTGGTACATGGCTGTGAGGCCGTTATCCCAGCTGAAATACTAGTCCCAACCGCAAGGTATGGACTCGCCACCCCAGAGAGCAATGGACGAGAGTTGGAAGCGGATCTGGATACTATCCAGGAACTCAGAGAGGCAGCCCATGCTCGGATCACGAAATACCAACAACAAGTGGCTAGAAGTTACAATAAAAATGTTCGAGCAAAAAGTTTTCAGCTCGGAGACTGGGTATTGCGAAGGGTCTTCCAGAATACCGCAGAAGCGAACGCCGGCAAGTTGGCTCCCACTTGAGAAGGACCTTACAAAATCACTAAAGTCGCGGGAAATGGAGCTTACCAGCTAGAATCCAGAGACGGACAAGTGGTACCACGAAGCTGGAACGCAACCCATTTGAAAAAGTACTATTTCTGAATTAATTCCTTATCATGATTTATTTCTAGATATTTCTTAGCTCTAGCTTAGAGAATCTTTAGGCAATTTTTGCCCAAATTCAATAAACGACTCAGGGCACTTGCCCACACTGTCGGACAAAGTTTTCAAAAATTCCTAGTGCATCATGTTTGTTTTCACACATCTTTGCATAATAACTTGCGAGAAAATTATTCTCCCAATCTTGCACACTCTCTTATTGCTTGGAAACGCAAACACACACTAATCACACGATATGAAACGCGTCAAAGAAAAACCACTGTTGAAACACATGCTTATACCGTCTGAAAACGACGAAATCATCAACGTTGATGAAGTAACCCATAAGATGGTTACCCATACACTAATCAAAGTTACATACAACATGAGACGCGTCACATACACTAAATAACACTGTTAAGACACATGGTAATACCGTCTAGAAATGGCGAAGTCGTCACGAATACAACGTCGACGAAGTAACCCATAAGTTGGTTACCCCCTATCTAATTCCGATTTAACGAAACATCCGATTAGTACGGGAAGGGGAAAGCTATAGCATATAACCCAGGCCATATGCGCGGGACGCCGCGATGACACTACATCCTAATTTAAGGATCCACTGCCCAAGAACGCGCTTGGTAGTGGCCAAAGGTAGCCTAATCGTAACTAACTACGCACGACCCCTTTGCAGAAAATTTAAGCACTCAACGCGCAAAACGTGATCCTACGCAGGACTCACAGTAAGTCGCTAACGAAAGCAGCACTAAAACTCCTAAAAAACGCTAAAACCTAAACGCGTACCCCACTTACGGGCAACACATTCATGGAGATTCTCCGAGAATCTCCCTATGCTAATATACTACGCAAATTCCCAAATACAGACAAACAAGCAAATAAAATAATATCGTGCCATTCAGGGGGCGTCAAAACCATGCAAAATCAGACGCCATATGAGTTTTAGGCCCCAGGCCATAGGGTTACCAAAAATATCCTGACAATCATCCAGCAAAAACAGAAGGGAAAAAAAAAGAGTACTTCTAAAGAGATCGAAGAAAGGCACATCAGGAGCTTACTGCCCGCCAGCTGGGGTCGAAGATTCCTCCTTGCCCACGGCCTTCTCGCCATCTCCTTCCTTGTCCATGGGGCACGCTTCATTGTCTTGACCTTTCTCTGGAGAGCTTGCATCGTCCTCCTGGTCTACAACCACTAGATATGCTTTGCCCGGGGGAGGGGGGGGGGGATGGCCAGCAGGGTAGTATTCTTCCAAAATCTGCAGCTGCGTCTTCAAGTCCCACTTTGCACTTTTACCGTCGGCGAAATCCTGTAGCAGCTCCCCCTGGGACTTCATCGTGTAGTACGCTGCCACGTCCACCACCACTTTAGAAAAGCCTTCGATCTCCTTCTCTGCCTCTGACGCCTTCGACTCAAGCAATGCTTTTTCAGACTGAAGATCCTCCATTTGAACCCTCAAGGAATCTACCGACAACTGAAGTTGGCGAGCCTTCATGTCCGACGCAACAGCCAATTCCCTCGATTGTTTCTCTTTTTCCTCCAACACTCTCATTTCTTCCTGGCAACGACCATTAGTGGCCATCAGTTCCTGGAAGGCCTGCAAAGTAGACAAGTGAAGACAAGTTAAGAAGAGGGCAAGTAAGCGTCAGGAAAATGCCAAAGAAACGACGACGAAAATCTAAGGGTTCGGGTGAGCAAACTTACCACTCTTAGCGTTGCAACCACATCACTGAACGCGGCATCAGGGGTGAGGGTTTGAAAGTCCATCTTTACATTCGGGAGCAGGGTGTCCCCGAAAGTACTGAGGAGGTCTTTTGGCTCTGCCTTCTTGGCAACAGGCGAGGTTGGAGAATCATCAATCTTTTTCCACTTCAAAGAAAGAGACTTCTTGGCCTCAGAACTTGGAGGAGGCGACGAGGGGAGTTTGACCCCACCGAATCTCAGCCGTTGAACCATTGCCGCGGCAAAGGTATCCACGACAGCACCTAGGGAGTTTTATTCAAGTCACATTAAGAAAAGGAGACACTTATTTAAAAAATAAGTTTAAGAGGATTAAACACATGGGAAGTAGAAGAAAGAGCGACCGACCTGATTTCTTCTTGGAGGAACTCATCATATCAGAAGACAAGGGAGTGACTTCAGTATCGGTTTTCTCTTCGTCAGATCTTGGGGATTCTTCGTCTTCACCACTACCCGCTGGGTCAGGACAAATCTTCTTGGGCTTTCGTTTTTCAGGATTGACCTTTAGGAGGCGCCGACACACACCCATATCCGTGCTCTTAGATTTGATTCCTACCGGTACTGCACAAAGAAAACAGATAAGAAAACAGGAAGACCAGAGTATGCAAAAAAGAGGTTTAATAAAGAAGATCAGATCGTCTTACGAGATGTGTTCCATTCATCTCGAAAGACGTCTTTCACTCCATCATCAAGATCGCCTAAAGATGCTTTTTCGACAAAGAAGAAGCGGGATTGCCAACTCCGGGAGGAAATTTTCAGTTTGGGAATAAGGGGGTTTTTCGTATCCCTAGCATGCAAAGTGATGCGACCTGCCCTCTGAGGAACGATTTTATATGCTAAGAGAAGTTCTCCCATGGTCATCTTCAAACCCCTCTCTGTGGCAAGCTCATCGATTCGAGCAAGGGTGCGCCAAGTGGTCGGAAGGATTTGGCACGGGGAGATTTTTAGGGTTTGAATGAATTCTCGAATGAAAGGGGAGAAAGGAAACTTTAAACATAAAGAAAAGGGGTAATCGAGAAAGCAGATCCACCCTGGCCGAACCCAATCAATGAATTCCACAGTCGGGGTGTGGAAGCGAGTCCCCTCTCGAAAGCCGCCGAAGGAGATCCTTTCGGCGATCTCCTCCGACGTCATATCGCAGCGTCGAAGATCTTGGGGACCCAGGGATGAAGAAGAAGCGAAAGTCAGAGTTTTGGCCATGGAGATTGAAGCGGAAAAAAGCTATAAAACGAGGGAGAAGAAGTGTTACCTGAGAAGACGAAGGCAGGGATTGAGAAGGAAAGAAGGCGTGGGATAGATAATGATAAGAAAAGCAACAAGTCTCTCGGGTCATTAAAGGGAAGTGTTAGAGGCAGATCCCGTCTTTCAAGGCAGTCTCCAAAACGTCTTATCAAGCTTAAATGCAATTTTTGAAATTTGAATTTAAATTTTGAAATTGCATTTAGGGGTATTGTTAGACCCAGATTTTAGCTAACGAAGCATTGAGCCATAGACAGAGAATCTCTAGTGCGCACAGAATTACGGAAGATCTTCGGGATTGGCTAAGTCGGTTGGAAGAGAGAGGGTCCGAGATATGTTTGTTACAAGATAGATTTTTCTCCAGATTGTATCCACTATAAGATAGAAATAAGCATATTTGTTAGTTAGAGATAAGATTATATCTCTATTGAAGATAAGATATGCCTCGAGGGGGCTATATAAGCCAATGTAACCCTTAGGGGAAAAGGAGGCTTGATTCATACAATTTTTCCTGATTTCTACATCAATACAAACACGCTTTCGTTCATATTCTTCTTAGTTCATTCGATCAAGGCCCGATCTAGGCCAAGATTCTACCTTTGGTAAATTTTGGCTCAAATAGTCCACTCCATCGAGTTTTTAGCTTCCCGGGGAAAAGTCGGAGCCTAGAGTTGAAAAGAAGTACTTGGTCACCGGCCTTGAAGTGTTTTGGAACTAGCTTCTTGTCATGCCATTTTTTTGTTCTTTCCTTGTCGATCTTGGCATTCTCATACGCCATGAGCCTCAATTCTTCCAATTCTTGTAAGTCAATGAAGCGTTTTGCTCCGGCCGGATCGAGATCCATGTTGAGCTCCTTGAGAGCCCATAAAGCTTTGTGTTCAAGCTCGACGGGCAAGTGACATGACTTGCCATACACCAAATTGTAAGGAGTGGTGTGGAGTGGCGTCTTGTAAGCGGTGCGGTATGCCCAAAGTGCATCATCAAGCTTTGAAGACCAATCTTTTCTTGATCGCGATACCGTCTTCTCTAAGATGCTCTTGATTTGACGGATTGAGACCTCCACTTGGCCACTTGTTTGAGGATGATAGGGTGTTGCCACCCGGTGAGAGACCCCATACTTGGTCAAAATAGCTTCAAAGCTTCGTTCAATGAAGTGTGAGCCACCATCACTTATAAGAATTCGGGGGACTCCAAAACGAGGGAAGATGTTTGATTTCATGAACTTGGCAACCACCCGAGCATCATTTGTTTTTTTGGCAATGGCCTCCACCCACTTGGAGACATAATCAACCGCTACAAGGATGTACTTATAAGGACCCGATGAAGGGAAGGGTCCCATAAAGTCTATCCCCCATACATCAAAAAGCTCGACTTCCAAGATACCGGTGAGCGGGTTCTCATTCCTCCAAGTGATATTTCCGGAACGTTGGCATTCATCACACCTTGTCACAAACTCATGTACATCTTTGAAAAGCATTGACCAATACAAGCCACTTTGAAGAATCTTCGTTGTAGTCTTGAATCCTTTTGCATGGCCTCCCGTTGGTAGGGTGTGGCAATGGCGAATGACGCTCTCAATCTCATCATCCGGGATACAACGTCGAAAGATGTGATCACTTCCTTGTTTGAACAAGTAAGGATCATCCCAGTAGTATTGTTTGACGTCATGGAGGAATTTCTTCTTGGCTTGAGGGGTTAAACCCGGCGGAATCTCACCTACTACAATATGGTTAGCAAAATCCGCAAACCAAGGGGTCTTTGACCCCTGTATAGCAAGAATAGAAGTAGGGAGAGAACATAAAGATGGTAGATCATTAGAATTTGAAAGAATCGAAAAGGATGAAGAAGACGTACCTGCTCGACCCTAGGAGGGGGTCGTGCACGAAGGCTGGCTCGAGGGTAGGGGTCGTGCTCGAACCCAATAGAGGTCGTGCTCGACCATATGATGTTCGTAGCAGGGTTGGTCTTGAGAGGTCCAACCTCTGTTGGGGTCGTGCTCGACCCTGGCAGGGTCGGTCCTGAGGCCTTGGGTTCTCTACCATGAGCCTTGTCTCCATGGGGCTCATTGTTGCCTTGCAAAAGAGTCTCATCGGGGCGCGTATCATTGATGGGGATTGATCCGCTAGAATCCTGGATATGCTCAAGGGGCAATCTTGAGAGGTGATCCGCCACTAAGTTCTCCGCTCCTTTCTTGTCTTGGACTTCGTGATCGAATTCCTGCAATAAGAGCATCCAATGAAGCAAACTAGGCTTGGCGTCTTTTTCGCCATTAGAAATCTAACCGCAGCATGGTCAGTATAAACTATCAGCTTAGAACCTACTAAATAAGAGCGAAAATTCTCAAAAGCAAACACCATGGCGAGAAACTCTTTCTCGGTTGTGGTGTACTTACTCTAAGCTTCATCGAGCGTCTTACTTGCATAGTAGATGGCATGAAGCTTCTTTTCCTTCCTTTGCGCAAGAACTGCTCCTATGGCATAGTCACTAGCATCACACATGATTTCGAAAGGAAGTTACCAATCCGGTGATTGCATAATGGGGGCAGACACGAGGGCTTTCCTCAATCTGTAAAACGCTTCAAGACATTCTGGAGACATGCTAAACACTACATCTTTCATTAGTAGGTCAGTCAATGTCTTAGCAATTTTAGAAAAGTCCTGAATAAAGCATCTATAAAAACCCGCATGGCCCAAAAAGCTCCTAACGTCTTTAACGGAGGATGGAGGGGGGTAATTTCCCAATGAGCTCTATTTTTGCCTTGTCCACCTCAATCCCGCGTTTAGACACTAGATGTCCTAAAACAATTCCTTCTCTAACCATGAAATGACACTTCTCCCAATTAAGCACAAGGTTACTCTCCTCACATCTTTTGAGGACTCTAGAGAGATTAGCAAGACATGAATCAAAAGTGGAACCATAAACTGAGAAATCATTCATAAATACCTCCACTATTTCTTCATCATGTCGGAGAAGATGGCCATCATGCATCGTTGAAAGGTGGTCGGGGCGTTGCAAAGCCCAAATGGCATTCTCCTATAAGCAAACGTACCATATGGACAAGTAAATGTGGTCTTCTCCTGATCATCGGGGTGAATGGGAATCTGCCAAAAACCACTATAGCCATCCAAATAGCAAAAGTAATCGTGTTGGGCTAAGCGTTCTAGGACTTGGTCAATGAAGGGGAGTGGAAAATTATCCTTCCTAGTGGCACTATTAAGTTTCCTATAGTCTATGCACATTCTCCACTTAGTGGTGGTCCTAGTTGGAATCAACTCCCCTTTTTCATTTTCAACAACCATCATTCCCCCCTTTTTAGGAACTACATGTACGGGGCTAACCCATTTACTATCGGAGGTAGGAAATATGATACCGGCATCTAACATTCTAAGAATTTCCTTCTTCACTACCTCTTTCATGTTAGGGTTTAGCCTACGTTGATGCTCAATAGTGGGTTTATGATCATCCTCCATATAAATTATATGCATGCACAATGAGGGTGAAATACCACTAAGTTCCTCATATGAATAACCTATGGCTTTCCTATGGGTCCTAAGCACATCAAGCAATTTGTTCTCCTCTTCCATACTCAAGTTAGCATTAATAATAACGGGAAGAGTAGAATTAGGACCAAGAAAAGCGTACCTCAAGGAGTCGGAGAGCTCCTTAAGCTCGGGAGTAGGTTCGGGCAAGCTAACTTTCTGCCTCATGCTCTGCCTTAAGTGCTTCCAAGTCAAGATGGGCCTCCTCGCCTACGTCCAGAAGGGTCGTGCACAACCCTGGGAGGGTCGGTCCTGAGACCCTAAGATCGTGTGGTAGAGGATCCCAATCCAATAATTTTTCCGTTGGGTTGTTGCACTCAATGTAGTCAGAGCGTGTGTATAGCATCTTGACCTCCTCCTGATTTGACTCCTTCATGGTTGGGTTGAATCGGAACTCAACCACTTCTTCTCCGATTTTAAAGGTGAGAAGACCGTTCTTGACATCAATGATGGCTCCTGCTGTGGCTAAGAATGGCCGTCCGAGAATAATGGGCACCACGGGATCTTGAGGCATCTCCATCACTATGAAATCGTTGGGCACAAAGAACTTCCCAACTTGAATCGGTAAATCATCTACCACTCCCGTGGGCTTGACACACGACCCATCCGCCATGTATATCCTCATGTTCACAGGTACTAATGGCCGCATGTTGGTCTTGGACCAAATTGAAAGTGGAAGCAAACTCGTACTAGCACTTAGATCACACAAAGCTTTGAAACGGTAAGCTCCAATACCAATTGCAATAGCAAACTTACCTGGGTCGCCTAATTTCTCGGGAAGCTCCAACGATCTCACTTCATCTGTGAATTCCGACATTGATCGCTTCCTAGATAAGATCTCCTTCAAGAACTTAGTATAAGCAGGCATTTCATTCAAAGCCTCAGCGAAAGGACTGGAAAGATTTAAGCCTTGAAGCAACTTAACAAAGCGCTTGAACTTACCTTCCGTTTAGTCTTTGGGTTTCTTAGAAGGGAAAGGAAGTACTTTAGATGGAGATTGAATGGAAAGAGAAGGGTTAGAAGACTTACCTAGCGAAGGGTGGTCGAGCTCGACCCTTGGAGGGTGGATCGCCTCTTCTTCTTCGTGATTAGCACCCTCAGGAACGACCCTCGAGGGGGTCGTTTTCGACCTTAATGGGGTTGTGCTCGACCCTAATGGGGTACTGACAGGGTCGGTCCTGAGAGGTCCAACCTCTGTTGGGGTCGTGCTCGACCCAAACAGGGTCGGTCTTGAGGCTTGTTCCTCCTCTTTATACTTGGTTGGCTCGGGCAATGCCTTGCCACTCCTTAGGTGCTTGGCTCGGACTTTACGATTTCTTGCTTGGCCTCTAGGATTCTCTTCGGGGCGGCCCGGGAGTTGTCCGTGAGGTCTCGAGATCTGAGTAGCTAGTTGTCCAAGTTGGGAATCGACGTTCTTTCTCCATGAGTCAAATTCTCCCAATCTTGCATAAACACCTTTCATTTGCGTAGTAAGCTCATCTCGGACTCCATTGATCTCGGTTCGAACGCCATTGATTCCTTCTTGCAGCCCTTGCACCCATGATGGGGGCTCTTGATAGCTCGGAGGACGGTAAGGAGGGGTACGTTGCTCTTGTTGAGGAGGTTGACCTCCTAGCATAGGTCCGTAATTAGGATTTCCCCAAGATGGTTGAGCATTGTTCCTCCCTGCATAATTGTTTTGGTTCCTATAGGAACCTCTCATGTAGTTCGCCTCCTCATAAGCTTCGTCGGCTTGCACTTGCTGCAAGTTAGTGCAATTGGAAGTAGTATGGGCGGAAGACCCGCATTCTTGACAAGATTGAGAAGATTTAAAGTAACTTACTTGCTTTTTCAGACGATTGATCTCATCTTGCATGAATTGGTACTTCACATCCCGATCAACCACATCAGATTGTGGTTCATACAGCTTCCTCTCCGTCGGCTTAGCCTGTTGGGTACCGTACATGGCATCATAGTTGGTTAGCTTATTCAATAACGCCCATGCCTCATCTGGAGTCATCTCAATGAACCCACAATCAGTGTGAAGGTTAGCTTATTCAATAACACCCATGCCACATTGTTGCCTTGAAAGAAAATCTCTTGGAGAACATAGGGAGGTTGCCTAGGGGTAGGGCATTGGCGTAGAAGCTCTTGGAATCGTTCCCATGTCACCACAAGCGTCTCGTTTGGAAGTTGATGGTAGGAGAGGATGCGCTTCCTAAGCTCCGTTGTTTTTGCCGGTGGAAAGAACTTGGTCATGAATAAATCATGCAATTCTTTCCACGATGTAATAGACCTTGGTGGCAAGCTTTCCAACCAACTTAAAGCTTTTCCTGTAAGAGACCACTTAAAAGCCTTCAAGAGAACATATTCAAGTGCGACATTATCAGCAGCAATAGTATCGCATAAATCAGTAAAGTTCTTAATATGTTCCATGGGACATTCAGTGGGTTTCCCTCAAATTGAGAACGCTTGATTAAGGATATAAAATGAGATTTAATCTCAAAAGTGCGGTCGATCTTCGGGAGCACTATCGCCGATTCGGGCACCCTCAGTTTTGGATGCATGTATTGCTTGGCATTCCTTGGGATAGCGTTCAGTTGCTCTTGAAATCGCTGCGCAGCTGCAACTTGAGCATCTCGGTCCTCTTGTATGCGCTGCATCTGAACGCGAAGTTCCTCCATTTGACGAGCAAGAGTCTCAGCGTCGGCCATTGCTCGTTGTTCTCTTAAACGTCGGTGGAAGGATCTTTCAGGTTCACTTTTCAGGTTCACTATCGTAGTCAATCCCAAAGGTTCTTTGGGAAAAACGAGATGGCATAAACTGTGAACAAACACAAAAGAAAACAAAATTTAAAAACAAAAGGGTAAGGGCTAGTCCCAAACCCAAAAATCAACTAAACTAGGCACTATTGCTCGCTCCCCAGCAACGACGCCAATTTGTTGAAGGGTTTCTTGAACAAATAAATTTATATTCAAGAACCCGTTGAGTATAGCGGAGTCAGGTTCATCCACGGGAATGAGAATAGTGCTGAAAGATTAGTTGATAAACTACGAAAAGCAAGAGAACAAACAAAGGGCTAAGGGTCGAACACGACCTTATGGGGTCGAGATCGAATCGAGATTAATGTGTTTAAATCAAATATAAAAAGGCAATCCTAGGGCTAGGGCTACCACAATAACAACCATACATGCTTTCAATGAGAATTCACAACTATCATGCTATCTAGATCATAGAAAAATCAACTGTCGCAAACAATTCAAGTTATTCAATCAACTGGCGCAAATTAAACAACTTTCTATCCATCCTTCAACCTAGGAATATCAACTTTCGCAAATAATCCTATTAGATCTAATCAAGAAATCAACTTTACACTTTCGCTTTTAGGTTAATTGCAAGACATGCCTCAACTGTCGCAAAGGTATTAAGCACAAGATAGATAGATATGATCTTCAAGCATTCAAGTCATGAATTCAAGTTTAGAGATGCATGATTGTGTTGGGTTTTCACCCAACCCTAGAATCTAAGAGAACTAATCACACATGGTAAAGAAGAACGAAGACATGATCGTAGTAAACAAACCGAAAAATTAAATTAAAACTAAGAAGTTTTACAAATTTCTCCAACTTGTTCTCCAAGTCTTCATCCTAATCCCAAAATACGTAAAATAAAAGCTCGAGCGAGAGCCCCATCAACTAAAGAGTTTAGCCCCCATTTATAAAGGAAAAGGAGCCCTAATTAGACTAGGAAATAAGATAAAACAACTTCCTAAAATAAAAAGATAGAATATCTCATAAAAGATCTCGGAATAAGATGAAGTCGGCGCCTTGCACGACCCAAAGGGGGTCGTGCACGACCTCCAAGGGTCGGTCCTGAGGGCATGTAATCTCCATGGGTCTAGCACGACCCTGATAGGGTCAATCTTGGGTCACTTTGGCTCGTGCTCGACCTTATTTGGCTCGACTTCACTCCTCTTTTCGCCTTTCTTCCTTAGTTTCTCCTCATAGCTTGTCCGCCTCCTCGTGTCATGCTCCAAATCCTTCGTTTAAGCTCCAAAATACCTATAAAAAGACACAAAATAGGCATAGTTTCCGAATCTCAAAGAAATACGAAAACTAAGGCAAAAACACCCAAAAACCTAAAACTCTAACACAAAAACTAACTAAATCTAATCTATCTAGACACTAAAGACCTACCTAAAAAGCGGATATCACCTCATAAACCTCGGCGGCTCGTACTTGCTGCAAGTTAGTGCAATTGGAAGTAGTATGGGCGGAAGACCCACATTCTTGACAAGATTGAGAAGTTTTAAAGTAGCTTACTTGCTTTTTCAATCGGTTGATCTCATCTTGCATGAATTGGAACTTCACATCCCGATCATCCACATCGTATTGGGGTTCATACAGCTTCCTCTCCGTCGGCTTCACTTGTTGGGTTTCGTACATGGCATCATAGTTGGTTAGCTTATTCAATAACGCCCACGCCTCTTCTGGAGTCATCTCAAGGAACCCACAATCAGTGTGAAGGTTAACGCGATCCTTAGTAGCCTCATTAATGCATTGAAAGAAGATCTCTTTGAGAACATAGGGAGGTTGCCCATGAGTAGGGCATTGGCGTAGAAGCTCTTGGAATCGTTCCCATGTCTACACAAGCTAGCGTCTCGTTTGGAAGTTGGTGGTAGGAGGTGATGCGCTTCCTAAGCTCCGTTGTTTTTACCGGTGGAAAGAACTTGGTCATGAATAAATCATGCAATTCTTTCCACCATGTAATAGACCTCGGTGGCAAGCTCTCCAACCAATTTAAAGCTTTTCCTGCAAGAGACCACCTAAAAGCCTTCCAGAGAACATATTCAAGTGCGACTTTGTCAGCAACAATGGTGTCACATAAATCAATAAAGTTCTTAATATGCTTCATGGGACATTCAGTGGGTTTCCCCTCAAATTGAGAATGCTTGATTAAGGATATGAAATGAGATTTAATTTCAAAAGTGCGGTCGATCTTCGGGAGCACTATCGCCGATTCGGGCACCCTCAGTTCTCGGTGCATGTATTGCTTGGCATTCCTTGGGATAGCGTTCAGTTGCTCCTGGAATCGCTGCGCAGCTGCAGTCGAAGCATCTCGTTCCACTCGTATGCGCTACATCTCAGCGCGAAGTCCCTACATTTGACGAGCAAGAGTCTCAGCGTCGGCCATTGCTCGTTGTTCTCTTAAACGTCGATGGAAGGATCTCTCAGGTTCGCTGTCGTAGTCAATCTCAAAGGTTCTCCGGGAAGAATGAGATGGCATACACTGCGAACAAAGACAAAGAAGACAAAATTAAAAAACAACAAAAGGGTAAAGGGCTAGTCCGAAACCCAAATATCAACTAAACTAGGCACTATTGCTCAATCCCCGACAACGGCGCCAATTTGTTGAAGGGTTTCTTGAACAAATAAATTTATATTCAAGACCCCGTTGAGTATAGCGGAGTCAGGTTCGTCCACGAGAATGAGAATAATGCTACAGATTAGTTGACAAACTACGAAAAGCAAGAGAACACGAACACAAATAAACCGGGGCTCAAACACGACCTTAGAGGGGTCGAGATCGAATCAATTTAACGAGATTTAATCAAATATAAAAAGGCAATCCTCGGGCTAGGGCTACCACAACAACAACCATACATGCTTTCAACAAGAATTCACAACTATCATGCAATTATGATCATAGAAGTGTCAACTGTCGCAAACAATTCAAGTTATTCAATCAAATTTCGCAAATCAAACAACTTTCTATCTATCCTTCAACCTAGGAATATCAACTTTCGCAAATAATCCTATTAGAACTAATCAAGCAATTAACTTTACACTTTTGCTTTTAGGTTAATTGCAAGACATGCCTCAACTGTCACAAAGGAATTAAGCACAAGATAGATAGATATGATCCTCAAGCAATCAAGTCATGAATTCAAGTTTTAGACATGCATGATCTTGTTGGGTTTTCACCCAACCCTAGAATCTAAGCAAACTACTCACTCATGGCAAAGAAAAACGAAGACATGATCATAATAGACAACAGAAAATTCAAATTAAAACTAAGGAGTCTTACAAATTTCTCCAAGCCTTCCTCCATTCCAAAAGCGAATAAAAATGGAACAAAAGTCGAACCCCCTAAACAAAGGGTTTTGCCTCCTTATATAGAGAAAAAGGAGTCCTAATTAAACTAGAAACAAGATAAAACAACTTCCTAAAATAAAAGATAGAATATATCACAAAGATCTCGGAATAAGGCAAAAGTCGGCGTCATGCACGACCCAAATGGGTCGTGCAAGACCCTCCTAGGGTCGGTCCTGAGGGCTGGTAATCTCCATGGGTCTAGCACGACCCATGTTGGCTCGTGCATGACCTTATTGGTTGATCTTGGCCTGCTTTAGCTCGTGCACGACCTCATTTGACTCGACTTCACTCCTCTTTTCGCCCTTTCTTCCTTAGCTTCTACACTTAGCTTGTCCTAGCTCGTACACCTCTTCTTGCAATGCTCCAAATCCTTCATTTGAGCTCCAAAACGCCTATATAAAGTCATAAAATACGCGTAGTTTCCAAATCTCAAGGAAATACGAAAACTAAAACAAAAAGACTCAAAAACATAAAACCCTAGCACAAAAACTAACTAAATCTAATCTATCTAGACACTAAAAACCTGCCTAAAAAGTGGATATCAGATAACGAGTATACTGAAAATAAATCCAAATAAAAACAAAAATCTAGGATAGGAGATCACCACAACATAGCCATGCATATAAACTTGTAAGAAGATAAAGATCATGCCTTTTAAACAGATAAATTCATCAACTTTTGCTGATTAGCAAGCAAATTAATTTACTTTCATAAACTAACTCACTCAATCGCTTGTTTTTGGATCTAAAGCTCGAAACTTTCGTTATCGAATAATATCAACAATCAAGTTACTAACTTTCTCTTTCAATCAAGTTAAAAACTCAAATTACCTTGACTTTCATATAGGCTTAAGCACAACAAGCAATCTAAAAATAGATAAAAGGCATTCAAAACAATCTTTTACTCATCAAACCATGCACAACTATGTCGGGTTCAACCTCGACCCTAGATAGGAAAACTACTCACTACTCATAATCATAACGCAAACAAATTCAACAAAAGAAAACATTGAAAACAAACTACTTCAAATTAATAAGAAAATATCGTCTTACAGACTTCAGAAGAAACCGAAAACAACAAGAACACCGAATCGACTAACGACTAACGACCTGGCTTCACTCTCGTTACACCTCGGTTCGACAGCTCCTCCTCGGCTCTTCTCTCTCTCGGCCTTCCTCTGTCTGCTACTCGAGCTCTAAAGAAATTCCCCCTCCTCCTAAGCTAGAAAAGAAGGGCATTTATACTAATAAAGCTATCTAAATAAAAAGGCTAGAAGATAAAAACATTCCTAAAAGATAGAAACTAATTCTAAAAAGATAGAAATAAAATCTAAAAAGATAGAAATAAAATCTAAAAAGATAACAAGACCTAAAATATAAAATGTAATACCCCTAAAACTTATTAAAAACCCTACCGACACGGAATAAATTCCCGCACAAGGCCGGAAGACAATAGACCGAACTCTCGAAAAACTCTATCTTTATGCCTCGTTAACGTGCCTTCACAGCCTCGTTAACGAGCCTGGATTTGGCTTTCTTCAACACTTCAACTCTAAAAATCTTGACTCTGACTCTTTCATCTCGTATTCTTCCGTCTTCCACCATAGCATTCCATTCAGCTCCAAATAGCACCATTTCCTTGCTAAAACCTACAAAAAGACACAAAATGGAGTAGCTTCCATACTTTTCACAAAATATGCAAACTCACCCAAAATCACACAAAACTAACTCTAAAACTAGTAAAACTAGACCAAACAAACTAAGAAAACATACTAAAAACTATACTAAAAACATGAATATCAAAATACCCCATACTTAGACATGCTTGTCCACAAGCAATCACTAAACACTAATCAAAACCAAACAATCATACTCATCAAGACATAGCCATCATCTAAAAACAACTTCAACTCATAGAAGAAAAATAGTAAATGACTATTAATGTCATCACACATATATGCACCAAATAGACATAAAAACACAATCCAACCTCACAAGGGATAATGTGTCTCTCTCAACTCTCATGTGTTTAGGCTTAGAAATTCAACTCTCAACTCATCTTATATACAAAAACTCATAGAAATTGGAACTTATATCACCAAACTCCCCACCTAAGATTTGTCAAAACACATAAAAATCATCAAGAGAACTTAGGCTCAATGAAAAACTTCATAGAAGCTTCCAATCGGCCGGGTTGTAATGGAGCTTGGTAATAACAAATACGCGTGGAAAATATTTGGCTATGTGGTGCTAATAATATCCGGGAATCAAAGACTCCTATAAACTCACACATAACAAACTCATTCTTCAACAATATGCACACTCATTTCTTTACACTCACCCATCATATCCTAGAAAGCCTCATAAAATAACTCAAAAGAATCTCTGATTTATCTTTAAACACAAATGCACATCTACTCTCCCTTTTTTATACTTTTGCGCAACCTCGTTAACGAACTCAGATAGGTCGTTAATGAACTTCATCGTGTATACTTCTCCTCTCTTTTCTTTTAACAACTTCTTTCTTTTGTGCATACTTCATTATCAAGAGATCTTTCTTTTTACAAGATAAAACAAGAGACTTCCAATCTACCCTTCCCAACAATCCCTCAATTTCAAAACCAATCATGAGATTTCACTTCACAAAATTGACCTCTCCAAACTAAGTCCTAATCCCCGGATAGGGTCAAGCTTATCTCGGCTAGGGAACAATTTTGTGGAGCTAAAAATAAAAAGGCTTAAGGCTCAAATTGGCTTCAAAAAGAGGATAATAATAAGGTAGATAAGGATTAAATAGGCTTATGAAAAATAAGTTCTCTATCATATGATCTTACTTGCAATGAACTATAAATCTCATATAGGTCTCAAGAAATAGATAACCATCACAATTCCCAGAGATAATATGCATATAGAGAGTAAATCACACAAGAAAAGAAGAGGGATTTTTAATGTTCTCCCTATAAGGCCAAAAACAACTCACAAGGTAGCAATTTTTTTTGGATTGCATCACTTATGCTAAAAAGGTATATATTATCAATTTCATCAAATGTTATTGCTTCTTAAAAACAAAACTTCAAAATAAGAATCCGGCTAGACTATCAAAGACACGCTTGCATGGAATTACATGATTATGCTAGCAACTACTATCATAAGTCCATAAGAAAGGATATCTATCAATTCTAAAACTCTCTTTTTGAAATTTTCAAAATTAAAATTTTTTTTTTTCGTGGAACAAAAATTTACTTTAAACAAATAAAACACATAAAACAAAAACAAGACAACAAGTTTTCTACCTTTTCCCACCCCATACTTAAAATTACAATGTCCCCACTGTAATAAAAATAAGAAGAAGAAAAGAAATAGAAAACAAAACAAAAGAAAGAAAAACAAGAAAACAAATAGAAAACATACAAAGTTTTAAAGCAGAAAACAAAACAACTCTTCAAACTGAATCAACGGCCAGGTGGTGGAAAATAATGCTCGAAGTTCCCCATAAAGTCATACATCGTCTTCCAACGCTCTGCATCATCCGCCTCTCTCTGTTGATGCCTCGTATCCTCCATCGCCATGCGAGCAGAATAGACACTCTCCCATCTATCCATCCTCCGATGAATATGTGTCTGCTAAAGGTTAAGCTGCTGCATCTGGGATGAAAGATCTTCGGTCCAAGATGGCGGGATACTCGATCCTGTATACTCGGGCTGAGGAGGTGGCTGGGGCTGGAAATGGTCTTGATAAAGCACTCGGTTGTAAGGCATGATACCATATGAATGAGGGTCGATAGGTGGTTGTGGTGACATGGGCGGGGGATCATTAGACGCTCTTGGTGGGTCATTACCGAAGCTGTGATCCTCGGAAGAAATATCAAAATGGTCATCAACGACCCCGGTAGGCTCGTTAATCAAGTTGTTGTTGCCCACAATCTCTGTGTCGAGGTCGTCGTCCTCAAAGTTAAGCTCTTTAGTGCCAGCCTCGGTAGAAGCCTCTGTCGCAGCCTCGTTACCACCATCATCTTCATCCATGTTGTCTTCCTCTCTTTCGAACCGGGACTCACATGGCCTAAGCGTTAACTCATCTTCCGGCTTGGGCTCTAATGGGAATGCATGCCCCGTCCATGCCTCGTACCAATTCGGTACATAGAGTAGCTCCATCTTGCTAAGGGTGGGAACAACATCTCGACCAAGAACCTTTGTAGTGTACCCATCCCGACTTTGAGTGAAAATATCGGAGCTAAACCAATAACTCATGTTGAGCAGTTGAGCGTGGGCCGGTATGTAGAGAGACAAGTCAACTCCAAGATTGGTTGCCAAGAGACTAACCAAATTCCCGCACCAAACCTCCTTCGACTTGATTGACTTCTCGACGTAGTATAGCCATTCGTACCCCAAGTTCAATGGGGCGGGATCCTCAAAAAGGATGGTGTGAAAGCATGCAACATCCATCCTTGTTGGCTTGTTCAGCTCTCTCTTAGGCCAAAATATAGCGGCTAGGACTCGGAGAATGATCCTAAAAATGGGGTTGATGATGCTTGCCCCGGATAGAGCCACAGAGGAAGGCTCTACCTCCCCGGTGATGTAGCTCCAAGTCCTCGTCACCTTGTAATCTTTAAGACTGTATTCTCGAGAGGGATTTGGGAACTCAAGTATAGCATTGAACTCCGCCATGGTATACTCACGGTTCATATTACCGAGCCTGAACCGAATTCATCCCTCTGAAGTCTTCGTTGGGAATCTCGTCTCAAGAGTGGCTAGAAACTCGGATGTGAGAGCCGGGAAGTGTGGCACATTCTCCTTCTTCAACAAGTGAGGCACACCAAGAATAGAAAAGGCCTCCTTGACATCATCGTAGATCCGCATTTGCTTGGCACTCGACCTCGAGAACCACCTAGTGTTGTGGTCCTTGCCTAGTATGGCATTGTAACGGTCCGCTTGTCCTCGGGTGCGCAGGATCACGTTGTCCATGCGAGGTGGAGATTGGGACCTCTGATTCCTCCTCTTCTTCTGAGCTCGGGTTGCGGCTCGGCTTGAACTTGCCATTGGACCTACAAAGATACAACTTTTCCAAGATAAGATCCAACCAAATCGAATAGACAAGAGACCCCATACTTGGTCTCGAAATAGCTCTCGAAATTCCTCGCTAACAGCCCAATTGGGTCTATAACGGGTCAGAACTGGTTTTTTTCAACCTCGATGATGCGCAGGGTCGTTAACGAGCCTGGTTGGGTCGTTAACGAGTCGCCGTGAACTAGTTCGCATTTTCCGAGTATTCAAAATTCTAAAATTTAGCCAAGAATCAAGTATGCATCCCTCATAATCCTTTGTAAGACACACAATCGGGTATACGCACCCCATACTTGCCCGATTACCCATTCAAAACATGCAATAATTGCCCAAGAAAAACTTTATGGTGAAGATAAAACAATTCTAGAACAAGGTAGTTCATGTTATCCTAAATAAAATTGCAATGGAGAATCCAAGCAAGAACAAACCCATAGAAATCAAAATCAACCACCAATAAATTAAGCAATAAACTCATTGAGCAACAAGAACATGCCATTCGATCCTCTATGAACTAGATATGAAATTTTCGACCCTATAAACTATGAATCATGCAATAGAGAGTTAGGGTTCAGAAATCATACCGGTAGATTGAGAAATTAAAGAGCAAAGATCGAAAATTTAGGTGGTTAACGGGCTCGAAATCTCGCCGGTATCGACTCAATCCGGCGGTGGACGTTGTTAACTGGGTGAGTCTCCGAGTTTTCGGTGGCGGTGAGAATTTCGAATGGTGGTGAAGGATTTTCGGTAGGGCTCTTTGGGGATTTAAGCTTGAAGATTGAAGATTTGAGAGTGTTATTGTGGGAGATCTAGAAGGGTTTTTATAGGAGAGGGTTTGGGGTAGATGAAGAGGTAAAAGAGGCGGCCCATGGGTAGATAGAAGATAGATTAGGGTTAGAATTACTTACCTGCCCGTTTTGCCGAGTCGGGTCGCCAAATCGGGTCGTTAACGACCCTGGGTGGGTCGTTAACGATCCGCCGTAACCTCTTTGAGTGATTTTCGAGCCCTTCTCCTGCGTCTTGTTAGCTAAAAAAATCTATTCTATCTTTCTACTTCTACACTACTTACTAAAACGTAAAAGAAAGCTTGGAAAAAGAAGAAAAGAGAAAAATTAAGAAAAACTAAACTATACTAAAAGCGGGTTGCCTCCCGTAAGCGCTATTTTTAACGTCGTTAGCCTGACGTACTTACCTTGGCTAATCCGACGTTGTATGAGCCATAGTGACTCCTCTTCATCCGGGTCGGCTTGCTCATGAAACTTTTTCAATCGGTGGCCGTTAACTTTAAAGATTGCGCCTTGGTTATCGATCAACTCTACCGCGCCGTGGGGAAAGATATGATGAACCACGAATGGCCAGCTCCATCTTGTCCTTAGCTTCCCTAGGAACAAACAGAGTCTAGAGTTGAAAAGAAGTACCTTATCGCCAACCTCATAAGTTTTGGGCACTAATTTCTGATCATGCCACCGCTTGGTGCGCTCTTTGTAAATTTCAGCATTTTTATACGCCTTAAGCCTCAACTCTTCTAGTGCTTGCAAGTCCATGAATTGTTTTGCTCCAACTGCGTCGAGGTTCATGTTGAGCTCCTTAAGAGCCCATAATGCATTATGCTCCATCTCAACCGGTAAATGGCATGCCTTGCCATACACTAGATTATAGGGAGTGGTGCGTAGAGGTGTCTTGTATGCTGTCCTATATGCCCATAGAGCATCATCCAATTTAGAAGACCAATCCTTCCTCGAATGGGACACTGTCTTTTCCAATATGCTCTTTATCTTCCGGTTTGAGACTTCAACTTGGCCACTAGTTTGGGGATGATATGGTGTTTCCACCCGGTGTGATACCCCATACTTAGCCAAAAGTGCTTCAAAGCTCCGCTCAATGAAATGAGAACCACCATCATTAATGAGGACTCTTGGAACGCCAAACCTGGGAAAAATGTTAGTCTTGATAAACTTGGACACGGTTTTAGCGTCGTTGGCCTTGTACCGACGGCCTCCACCCACTTAGAGACATAATCGACCACCACTAGGATATACTTGTAGGGGCCTGATGTGGGAAAAGGTCCCATGAAGTCGATGCCCCATACGTCGAATAACTCAACCTCTAGTATCCCGGTCAGCGGATTCTCATGTCTCCAGGTGATGTTACCTGAGTGTTGGCATTCATCGCACACTGTCACATAAGCCTGTACATCTTTAAACATGGTTGGCCAGTAGAGACCACTTGAAAGAATCTTCGACGTGGTTTTGAATCCTTTTGCATGGCCACCGGTAGGAAGCTTGTGACATTGACAGATCACGTTCTCTGCCTCTTCTTCTGGGATACAGCGTCTAAAGAGGTGATCACTTCCTTGTTTAAACAAGTAAGGATCGTCCGAATAGTACTGTTTTACATCGTGGAGGAACTTCTTTATCTTTTGTGGGGTTAGTCCCTCGGGGATTACACCTCCTACAAGATAGTTAGCAAAATCTGCGAACCAAGGGGCTTTTGACCCTCTAACCACATGAATTGATGTAGAAGAAGTAGAAGTAAAAGGGATTGAATCGAATTGAATGAGTTTTGGTTCAGAAATCTTACTTGACCGGGTCATTACTGGACCTGTGTGGGTCGTTAACGACCCTGGAGCTGTAGTATTATCCTCGGTGACGACCCCCTGTTGCATGGTAACAAACTGCCCAACTGTTGTGTCGATGCACCTCGGGTCTTTGCCTTCGAGATCTATGCATTCCAGCCTCGGTGCCTCGTTAACGACCCTAAAGGGGTCGGTGACGAGGGTCTTATTGAGTTCGACCTCGTTCAGCATGAGGTGTTCGTCTAGTCTAGAATCATTTATTGGCACTTCATTATTGGACTCGGTGATATGCTCAACTGGTAATCGTGATAAGTGATCTGCCACCAAGTTTCCTGCTCCTTTCTTGTCTCTGATTTCATGATCAAATTCCTGCAGTAAGAGCATCCAATGAAGCAATCTAGGCTTGGCATCCTTTTTGGCCATTAGGTATCTAACAGCCTCATGGTTAGTATAAACGATCACTTTGGATCAAACAAGGTAAGACCGGAATTTTTCAAAAGCAAATACCACAACAAGAAACTCCTTCTCCGTTCTGGTATACTTACTCCGCGCCTCATCCAGTGTCTTACTAGCGTAGTAGATGGCGTGGAGTTTCTTATCCTTCCGTTGTCCCAAGACTGCGCCAACTGCATAGTCACTAGCGTCGCACATAATCTCAAAAGGTAGTGTCCAATCCGGGGACTACATAATAGGGGCGGACACGAGGGCTGCTCTTAACCTGTAAAATGCTTCAAGACATTCTGGAGACAGCTCAAACACTACATCTTTCATTAGTAGATTAGTCAAAGGTTTAGCTATCTTAGTAAAATCCTGAATAAAGCATCTATAAAAACCAGCATGCCCTAGGAAACTCCTAATGTCTTTTACAGAAGAGGGAGGAGGTAGTTTTCCAATAAGCTCAATTTTTGCTTTGTCTACTTCTATCCCTCTCTTAGAGACAAGGTGTCCTAGCACTATCCCCTCTTGAACCATGAAATGGCATTTTTCCCAATTTAACACAAGATTGGTTTCTTCACATCTTTTAAGCACACGTGCAAGGTTAGCAAGACAAGCATCAAATGAAGAACCATAAACAGAAAAATCATCCATGAAGACCTCTACAATCTCCTCTATCATATCAGAAAAAATGGCGATCATGCACCTTTGGAAGGTGGCAGGGGCATTGCAAAGCCCAAATGGCATTCTTTTATAAGCAAAAGTCCCATAGGGACATGTAAAGGTAGTCTTCTCCTGATCATCAGGATGAATGGGAATCTCCCAAAAATCGTTATAGCCATCTAAATAACAGAAGTAATCATGCTGGGCTAAGCGTTCTAATACCTGATCAATAAAAGGAAGCGGAAAATGATCTTTCCTAGTGGGACTATTAAGCTTCCTATAATCAATGCACATCCTCCAACTGGTAGTGGTCCTAGTTGGAATAAGCTCTCCCTTTTCATTTTCTATGACAGTCATTCCCCCTTTTTTTGGGACTACATGGACCGGACTCACCCATTGGCTGTCCGATATAGGAAATATGATCCCAACATCAAGTAATTTAATGATTTCCTTTTTGACCACATCCTTCATGTTAGGATTTAACCTACGTTGATGCTCTATAGTGGGTTTATGATTATCCTCCATGTATATCCTATGCATGCAAAGAGAAGGGGATATGACAACTATATCATCTAGGGAGTAGCCTATGGCTTTTCTATGTATCCTAAGCATATTCAGCAGTTTCTCTACTTCTTCGTCTTTTAATTTAGCATTGACGATGACAGGAAAAGTAGAATTAGGACCAAGAAATTCATACCTGAGAGAGTCCGGAAGAGGTTTAAGTGTTGGAGAAGGTTCAGCTGGGATTAGAATTGGTTCTTCTGGTTCCATCTTCAACACCTCTTCAAGGTATTCAAATCCTGAAATTTCATTATCTTCGGTTGGGGTCGTTAACGATGCTGATGGAGTCATTAACGAGCTTGCTTCTTCTGTCAAGAGAATCGGTACTGAGGCTGGGGAGCTTGTTACCGAAACTGCAGGGGCTATCTCAGCCCATCTTTAACCGGAGAATTCATCATTGGATACAAATATTCCAACAGGATCCCCACATTCAATAATTTCATTGTGGGTGTAGAGCATCTTGACTTCGGCTCTATCGGTCTCCTTTATTGATTATTTGAATCGGAATTCCGTCACCTCATCCCCAATTTCGAAAGTTAGGAGTCCCCTTCTAACATCAATTATGGCTCTAGTTGTGGCGAGGAACGGTCTCCCTAAGATAATAGGAACTACCGGATCTTCGGGCATTGCCATGACTATGAAATCGTTAGGAACAAAGAATTTGCCCACTTGAACCGGAAAGTCTTCTACAACCCCTGTTGGTTTGATACAAGAGCCATCGGCCATGTATAATCGCATGTTGATTGGCCCCAATGGTCCCTTGTTAGCCTTGGTCCAGATTGAAAGAGGAAGTAAACTAGCACTGGCTCCCAGATCACATAAAGCTTTGAATTTGTGGTCGCCTATGCCAATTGTTATGGCAAATCTCCCTAGATCTCCTAGCTTTTCTGGCAGAGCAATAGATCGGACCTCGTCTTGCAGCTCTTTGATGGATTTTTTCCTGCTAAGAATATTCTTTAAAAATTTCGTGTAAGCCGGCATTTCTCTTAGGGCCTCAGCGAATGGGATGAAAATATTAATGCCCTGGAGAATCTTTACGAAACGCTTGAACTTACTCTCAGTAGAGTCCTTTGATTTCTTAATAGGAAAAGGAAGAGATTTCACCATTCTCGGTACCAAATCAGGTTCGAGTGGTGGTGATACCGGGTCGACACTAGGGTCGTTAAGTGCTTGCATCGGGTCGTTACCGACCTTGATGGGGTCGTTAACTACCCTGGATCTGAGAGAAGGGCTCGGATTAGGAAACTTACCTGGGCAAGGGTCGTTGACGTCCCTGTGAGCCTCGTCACCATGGTGTGCCGGTTCGGTACTCACTCTCGCTAGGTCGTTATCGAGCTGAACCGTGGCGTCCTCTTCAGTATTGTCCTTAGCTTGGACACGCTCTGGTAGTGTCCTTCCGCTCCTAAGGTGTACTGCTGCTATTTGTCCCTTAGGGTTCTCCTCGGGACGGCCCGGGAGTTGCCCCTGTGGTCTTGGAATCTGTGCAGCAAGGTTCCCTTGGTGAGAATCGACATTTTTCTTCCACACATCGAACTCTCCCCACCGTTTCTTTTGATTGTTGAGGTTGGCTTGAACTTTGTTAACCTTGTTAGTTACTCTGTTAATGCCTTCCTCTAACCCTTGTACCCATGATGGTGGCTCTTGATAGCCTGGAGATCGATATGGTACAAGTCTTCTATCCAGTGGGGGTGTTGCATAGTTGGCATTCGGGTTTGGATTGTCCCACGCTGGATAAGTGTTCGGCCTGTCAAAATTACTAGGCTGGTTTCTTTATGGGCCTCTCATCAGCATATGTCTCAGCGGCTCTGACCTGCTCTATGTTAGTGCAAGCAGAAGTACTATGGGCAGAAGAGCCACATTCTTGACAAGATTGAGAGGATTTCAGAAAACTTACCTGCTTCTTCAGGCGGTTGACCTCGTCTTCTAGAAAGTGATTTTTGACATCTGGGTCCACTTCTTCCTTGTTAAGCATGTAGAGACGCCTTTGGGGCTGGGCGGATTGCTGGGTACCATACATGGCATCATAGTTAGCCAGCTTGTCCAACAGTTCCCATGCGACATTGGGCTCCATTTTTATAAAACCGCACGATGTATGCGTATTGAGGGGGTTCTTCATCTCTGCATTTATCCCCTGGAAAAAGATTTCTTGAAGCACATATAAAGGTTTCCCATGAGTAGGGCACTGTCTAAGCATCTCCTTAAATCTTTCCCATGTTTCAAAAAAGGTCTCGTTAGGCAGCTGGTGATAGGAGGTGATGCGTTTTCTCAACTCCGTTGTCTTGGCAGGAGGGAAAAATTTTGTAAGAAATTGATCATACAAATTCTTCCAAGTCTTGGTAGACTTAGGAGGTAAGCTCTCCAACCAGCTCAGGGCCTTTCCAGTAAGAGACCACCTAAAAGCTTTTAACAGAACATATTCAAGTGAGACACCTTCAGCAGCTATGGTGTCACATAAATCAAGAAAATTCCTAATATGTTCCATAGGGCACTCGGAAGGTTTCCCTTCAAACTGAGCCCGTTTAATCAAGGATATAAATTGAGACTTAATCTCAAAAGGTTTCTCTATCTCCGGAAGCACAATTGGAGACTCTGGCACCCTCAGTTCCGGATGCATGTATTCTTTGGCATTCCTCGAATAGGCATTCAACTCTTCTTGTAGACGAGCATTGTTGACTCGTTGATGCTCAGCCTCGGCAGCAACGGCTTCTTTCTCGAGTTTTAACGCCTCCATCTGCCTCTGTAGTTCGGCCATCTGTCGAGTCAACTCCTCGAGTGTAGCCATAGCTCGATTCTCTCGGCGTCTACGGTGTAGGGAACGTTCAGGTTCGGAATAATAACCGGCGTTGTCAAATTCGAGCCTTCGACGTCCAGCTGGCATATGCTGATAAAACAGACAAAGAAAACAAAAATTAAAAATAAAAACGGGGTTGGGCTATTCCCAGACCCACGGATAAACAAACAAATTGTTGCTTCCTTGGCAACGGCGCCAATTTGTTGATAGGGTTTATTCTTGACAACAAATAAATTTATAAGTCAAGACCCCGCTGAGTATAGGGGAATCAGGATCGTTCCACGGGAAGCACGGTTGTTTGTCTATCAAACTACTAAGAAAAATAAAACAAAGCAAAGCAACACAACACGACTACGACCAACCTCGTTAACGACTTTGTCAGGGTCGTTAACGAGCCGCCGTGAACTATGAAATGCAAATTAACGATTAAAAGCTCAAGATCGGTACCAAAGCAACGAACCTAGATAACGAGTATACTGAAAATAAATCCAAATAAAAACAAAAATCTAGGATAGGAGATCACCACAACATAGCCATGCATATAAAGTCGTAAGAAGATAAAGATCATGCCTTTTAAACAGATAAATTCGTCAACTTTCGCTGATTAGCAAGCAAATTAATTTACTTTCATAAACTAACTCACTCAATCGCTTATTTTTGGATCTAAAGCTCGAAACTTTCGTTATCGAATAATATCAACATTCAAGTTACTAACTTTCTCTTTCAATCAAGTTAAAAACTCAAATTACCTTGACTTTCATCTAAGCATAAGCACAACAAGCAATCTAAAAATAGATGAAAGGCATTCAACACAATCTTTTACTCATCAAACCATGCACAACTATGCCGAGTTCAACCCCTACCCTAGATAGAAAAACTACTCACTACTCATAATCATAACGCAAACAAATTCAACAAAAGAAAACATTGAAAACAAACTACTTCAAATTAATAAGAAAATATCGTCTTACAGACTTCAGAAGAAACCGAAAACAACAAGAACACCGAATCGACTAACGACTAACGACTAACGACCTGGCTTCACTCTCGTTACACATCGGTTCGACAGCTCCTCCTCTGCTCTTCTCTCTCTCGGCCTTTGTCTGTCTGCTACTCGAACTCTACAGAAATTCCCCCTCCTCCTAGGCTAGAAAAGAAGGGTATTTGTACTAATAAAGCTATCTAAATAAAAAGGCTAGAAGATAAAAACATTCCTAAAAGATAGAAACTAATTCTAAAAAGATAGAAATAAAATCTAAAAAGATAACAAGACCTAAAATATAAAATATAATACCCCTAAAACTTATTAAAAACCCTACCGACACGGAATAAATTCCCGCACAGGGTCGGTAGACAATAGATCGAACTCTCGAAAAACTCTATCTTTATGCCTCGTTAATGAGCCTTCACAGCCTCGTTAATGAGCCTGTATTTGGCTTTCTTCAACACTTCAACTCTAAAAATCTTGACTCTTACTCTTTCATCTCGTATTCTTCCGTCTTCCACCATAGCATTTCATTCAGCTCCAAATAGCACTATTTCCTTGCTAAAACCTACAAAAAGACACAAAATGGAGTAGCTTCCATACTTTTCACAAAATATGCAAACTCACCCAAAAACACACAAAACTAACTCTAAAACTACTAAAACTAGACCAAACAAACTAAGAAAACATACTAAAAACTATACTAAAAACATGAATATCATGTAGGACTGGGGGTAGTCCTGAAGTCGCCATAGGGGGATAGGATAGCACAGGCTGTTCGATGTACATTCAAAGATATCAACAATGAAGCAGAATATGAGGCACTCATAGCAGGGTTACTTATTGCCAAAGACTTGAACGTGCAGAAAATTGAGGTAATATGTGATTCATTACTTATTGTGAATCAAGTCACGAATTCACATGTTGCCAGGGATTCAAAGATGAAGGTGTACTTGGAAAAAGTCCAAGAGATTATCAAAAACTTCAGGCACTTTGAGATAAAGCAAGTACCTTGAGACGCTAACACACAGGCAGACGCCTTAGCAAATCTCGAATCCGCAATCGACCCAAGAGAATACGACAAGATACCTTTCGTATATCTCGATGCACCTTCCTTAATAAAAGAAGCGGACATCCTTGAAGTACGAAATTCTGATGAGAATACCTCATGACTAACTCCTTATCTAAGATGGTTGCAAGATGGGATTCTACTGGATGACAAAGAGGAAGCTCGGCGACTTAAGGTAAAAGCTTCTACTTTTGCCATTAAAGATAACGTTGATAACGCCTAATTCAAACATATTTTAGGGGTCTAGTTGCATATTAGTTTAGGTCATTTTCATGCATATTTTACATATTTTATATTTATTTTGTTTTATTATGTATTTGGAGTCTACACTCGTGTTTATATGTATTTCAGGTATTTTAATGCTATTTTTGGAGATAAATTAAAGACCAATTTTGAGAAGCCAAATAAATGGAGCATGAGGTTATGCGTACGAGGAAAGTATGTATGGAGGCTGATTGTTGAAATGGACCAAATTAATGGAGGCATACGGTTTGATGAGTCTAAAGCATTAGTGGGCTAAAGTTAATTATGGGTTTGTGATGTGTAAAAGTGGCGGCCTACATGTGCATGGTGCAAGCGGTAGATTCATTTATATAAAAGGGGGGAACGCACGTTAATAAGGGGGAGTTAGATTAGAATTAGCTTTAACTTTATTTTATTTTAGTTTTAGCTTTTGTTCGGCCGTACGAGGACGATTTTCATGCAAGTTCGGCCGGTGTGATTGAAGTTTGATTGATGTTTACGATTCTAGCCTTTTGATTTGGATTATCTACATTACCTTTATTGTATTGAATAATTCTTGGTTAGTTTATATATTATAATTATGTCTTTAATTATGCTTGGCTAAATTCCTAGTTTAAGGGTTTGGTGATCCTTTCAATGTGCATTTAATTAAAGTTATATTCTTTGCCTGAATTGAAATATATTTGATTCGATCCTAGGTTGCGTTATGCCCTATTTTTTTTATGCATATAGAATTCCTATTAGGGTTTGAGACCGAGAGGAGATAACAATAATAAGAGATCGATTAATTGAATAAATTGTTGTTCATGTTAGATCTCTAGGATTGGACTTGAGAATTATTTGCGCGAGAGCGACTTACTTTCTCTTGTGTGATTTCTTAACTATCGTAGTTGTTTTAGGGTTTGAGCAATTTCAGCGGAGCGCGAGAGCGGATGCGGACTTTATTTTTCCCTAATCTCTAAAGAGCCCAAAGGATCTAAATTAAACTTGCTTCGTGCGAGAGTGACTGCTAGTCGAGTTTAGGTACATGCACTTATCGTCCGAGAGGAGTTAGTGTTTACTTTAGATAGTTGGTCCTTCAAAATAAATTCAGGCAGAGTATAATTTTATTTATTGAAACATTGTTGTGGTGATCCTTAACCTTAGACACATCTATCCCATAGTTTTTATCCTCTTTATTTGCATAATCTTGTTATCTTAGACATATATTTTCCTTATTATTTATATTTTGGCCTAATTTACTAGTAGAGTACAATTGGTATTATATTGGTCCTTGTGGGATCGTTTCTTGAGGTACTACGATTGACCCCGTTCGCTTGCGGGTTAGTTTTGGCTGCATCAAACGTCTTGTTCAAGTGGATGTCATCAGGAATATACGCACGATGTGTAAGGGAGGAAGAAGTACAGAAGGTGTTGCGAGATATACACGATGGAGAATGCGGAAACCATACAGGGGGTCGTAACTTGGCGAAGAAGGCAAGTAGGATGAGCTATTATTGGCCCACCGTGAACAAAGACGCAGTGGAGTTCGCCCGAAAATGTGACGCGTGCCAACGTCATGGACCTATTCCACATCAACCTCCAGAGTTATTACATCCTATAACTTCCCCTTGGCCATTCATGAAATGGGGAATGGATATTGTAGGGAAACTCCCTTCAGCTTCAGGACAACGTGTTTACATCTTAGCCATGACCGATTACTTCTCTAAATGGATTGTAGCCGAAGCCTTCAAAGAAGTAAAAGATACTCAAGTCATTTCCTTCATAAAAGAAATATCCTAAGTAGATTCAGAGTGTCGTCCACCATAGTATGTGATAACGGGTTCCAATTCATCAACGACAAAACAAGATCATTTTTCCAGCAATACAACATTCAATTGGTGATGTCTACACCGTGTTATCCTCAAGCCAATGGTCAAGAAGAGGCAAGTAACAAGGTAATCATTAACAATCTGAAGAAACGCCTTAAAGAGGCCAAGGGAAGATGGGCCGACGAGTTACCACTTATCCTTTGGTCAGATGGGACGACTCCCAAGACTGCTACAGGGCATACGCCTTTCTCTCTAGTGTATGGGTGTGAAGCCATGTTACCAGTTGAAGTAAATTTACCTACAGTTCGATATGGTCTCACTATTGAAGAATCAAATCTGTCTAACTTGTTCCATCATTTAGACACTATTGACGAGTTACGTGATGAAGCATCAATTCGTATGGTGGCGTATAGACAGGAGGTAGCTGGAAGTTACAACAAACGCATCAGAGCAAAAATATTTCAAGTAGGTGATTGGGTATTGAGAAAGGTTTTTCAAAATACTCAAGAACTAAATGCTGGCAAGTTGGGAGCCAACTGGGTAGGACCCTACCAGATCACAAAAGTTGTTGGTCAAGGAGCCTACGAGTTAGTGTCCCATGATAGAAAGATAGTCCCGAGAAGCTGGAACGCGACAAACTTGAAATCGTATCACTTTTGACAAAGCGAGTCGCAACAAGGTATCTATTTGTTACTTCATTCTGTTAACTTTATTTTCTCCTTATCCTACACACATGGAACAACGACAATATTACAAAAACTAACAAGGGACATATTGTGACGTTACAGGCCAAAACATAGGCCCTCGCCTTACAATCAGGCAACGATGTGCACACAACGACTAGTCACAAGATGCAAGAGACGAGAATACATAAAGACAACTCTAGAGCAAGAGGAGTTTTACATAGACCAAGATACTTGTGTAACCAATTCAGATTTTATTGAATAAGACATAAGTATCTACGTTCTATTACGTGCATCACTCTCTCTTAGCATCCTTTAGAAAAGCGATATTACTACATAACTTGATCAAAAAACGACCAACAATTGTCTTCTCAAACGCGTCAATCCTTGTCCTACGGATGCAAACATGTACCACCTGCAAAAAAGGCAAAACAAACCAAAGACCAGACAAATACCAAAATAGCATTCACCATAAAACCCCTAAAATAGCAAAAGCAGGGGTAAGAAATTTGTCCACACAAATGGCCCTGGTAATGAGCAGCCATACAAACAAGTTAATGTATTAAACCCCGACACACTGGGGGTACCAAAATACTTAATGTTTGAAAACAGAGATAAGGAGATTATTCCTTGGAGACATCTTCAACAGCCTTCTAGTTTTCCATTAACTCCACTTGAGTTACTTCTTTGGTGACTTGGGTAATATCGTCAACGATTGAAGACTTCTTGGCCGCGATCACTTCATCAGAGAACAAGCTCTCAAACAACTCCCTTTCCTTCACAGCATCCCATGAGGTATGCTTTCCCACAGCAAACTCTTCCATCATCTCCACACGAGCCTTGCATGACCAGTAGTCTGCAGTGTCCTCGATCTCCTTTGCAAGGGCAGCTTCCTTACCCGAGGCGGCAATGAATTTCTCTTCCCACTCCTTGGAGTCCCAAGAGGCCTTTTCAAGAGTGACCGACATCTCCTTCACCTTGTTCTCTAAAGCACTCTTCTCTTGCCCCGGGATGGTACTTCTGTCCTTTTCGAGTTTACATTGATCTTGCTCTGAGCCAGTTGACCAGGCAGGTCCTTAAAAGTCTCGAAAGCGGATAGCGTAAGATGGAAACCCTGGACGGATTGAGAAATAATGCATCCTAAGTAGGAGGTGAAACAAGTAAATCAAAAGACCTAACTGGTCGACAGAAATTAAGTAAACATACCCGCCACTAAGCAGCGATCATTTCGCCGAAAAGGTTCGACATAGAGGATCGATTTTCTACACCTCGAGGACAGTCTACGTGAAGAGGCACTAGAAAACTTAGGCACTTCTCCGCTGCCATGTCCAGCAACATCATGGTTCTTCGGAGATCAGACAGATTTGAAACCATATTCGTTTTCGAAGAGGTAACTTTAGCGTCAGTCGATTTCTTAGGAATGGATATCGCCAAGGGAGGTGTCAGCCGTTGATGTTGTCTCAGCTTTTCTCTTCTTTCGTGCTTCTACTCGTTCCATGGTGGTAAGCGCAGCAGTGGAGCGGGCGATCCTTGAACCTAACAACATGCATACAAGTTGGATTACAAGAAAACGCGTCGAAATATGGTGTGGGTGAGAAATTTCAAGACTTACTTGACATCTCGGTATCTTTAGAATCGGCAAAACACGCCTTCACAAGCCTAGGGTAGGATATTTTCTCTAGGGAAAGAGCTTCTATATGGGAAATAATTTGAGCCGACGCCTTACGAGGTTGAGGAGAAGCAAGATTCTCTGCATTAAAGATAAGAATAGTCAAGGGTTAATAACATCCGGACAAAGCGAAATAGATAAACAGAGAAAACACTACATGTTGAACGCCATCGAGTTTTTAGAAAAGAAGTATCGATTCCTAAAGAAGATAACTTTACGAAGAAAATTTTGTATGCCCAGCCCCGATTAGACTTCAACATGTTGAGAATCAGGTCAGACTTGTTTTTGAAGGTTTTCAGGGTCAAACGGCCAAGAACGCTTTTGGAAATCCGGTAATTATGAAGAAAGTCGACAACCTTGAACGGGATGCTATGAGAGGAGCATAGGAGATCAAAGGACAAGAGAAGTCTCCAGACTTGGGGAAGTATTTGACCAGATGATACATTAAGAGTGGCAAGAAAGTCGGTCACGAGGGGAGAAAAAGGAAAACGATGTTCGATACGGAATGGGCATTCATACAGACATACCTAGTCATCATTGTAAAAGTCGGCCCAGATTCTAGTGGGAGGAAGAAATACTTCCGTAGAAGCAGGAAAACCGGCAGAGAAAGCAAGAGAATTAGGATCCTCAGAGGTGCTATTTCGTTGGTGGTAAGGGGTGAGGATCTTAGATGAGACCAAGAAAGGAGGATCGGAAGGATCACAACAGCGAGTAAAAGATTCCGAAGAGAAACCAGAAGTTGCCATGGAAAAGAAAAGAGAAAGAGTAGAAGACGAAGAATTGAGAAGGGGGAACATACCTGGTAACCAAGGAGCACAATTGGGGTAACGGTAAATCATCACGACTGTTATAAATAAGAGTTGATGGGGCATATTCTGGGCGCTAAAACTTCCAAGATGTGAATCAAAAACCCTAAAAAGACTTTTGGAGGGAACTTTCCCGGGTTTTTGAGGGGGTATTGTTGGGCCTCTCCAGAATTTAGCCCAAAAATCACGATAGTCCAATATACTCGGCCCAAACCACCAAACGATCAAATCAGATAAGGAGTAATTACGGGGAGTAGTGGGCGAGGGAGCAAGGGCGGAAATCTCGGCTAGAAAAGATCCCTCAAACGCCAACGGCTAGGCCATTGAATAGCGGTAGCGACATCCATGAAGAAAGAGGAGCTCGTAACGGTCACAAAGGACGGGAGATTATAAAATAAGGACGGACAAGAGATTCAAGGCATTCATTCATAATCGCACTCTGAAATATTCTGAAGAGAAAACCGTTCTTTTTTTCCAACTCCACTCGTGTCTTTATTTTTAACCTTGGAGGAATTCTCCACCAAAACGATCATAATCCAATCACGATACCTATTTTCATTTGCTTTCTACTTCTTTCTTTTTAAGTCTACATCTTGTTTTTTAGCTATAACGCGTTACAATTGTTTTTTGGTTAGGTTTCCCTCATTTTAAGCAGGTAACACGTTTGTGTAGTAAATCTGCCCAAAAAAATGTCATTATTAATAAAAGTAATGCATGTTTGGTACCTAGAATCTCTTTCCTTATTAAAAAAAAGAAGAAGATAACATCAACAAACTACTAGTATTACAATGACAAGGCAATGATACTAATAAGCTTTTAATATTAATGTTTATAGTTTAAATAATAAATTTAAATAATAATTATAATAAGGTTAATATGTATTGTTAAAGAGCCAAGTGTAGTAATTTTTTTTAAAAAGGGTAAGAATTAGGAGGTCCTCTTTTTAATGGAGATTTGCTCATACCCTTGATAGCATTAATAATTGTAAGGTTGTCGCCCTTGATCTCTTTTTTCGTATTCCAATTTGTTTACCTTGTCTAATTCCACCCCGAGAGGCTAGTGTTTTGGCTTGTAAAATAGAGTTCGATCCATAGGTGTTTGCAACCATCCTAACTACTTGGACATCTTGACTTCTAATAACAAACTATGTTGAGACAGAGTCCTCACTAAATTATTGATATTATTTTTATTTTTATTTTATTTTTTATTTTGAAAACTTCAATTTTAAAAAAATAATAATAAAGGCTATTTGATTATTATCTAAATACTATATCAGAAAACCACTTATGAAAAATTTAAATACTATTCTATGAAAAAAAAACCGATTAAACATTCTCCCACCCATATGCACATCATAATACTCTGTATGTTCGATTGAGTACCTAAACTTCTATATTGTGACATATTGAACACTCATGCTATAAAATTGGGGCCTATTGAACACTCGTGCGATTCAGATTTATTGGAGTGTTTTACACTCTCGCTTACATGGAGAAATGAAGTGCCACATCTTTTAAATGTCACCTAAGCATTAAAATTCCACATCACTATCATTTTGCTTATTTCTTTTTTATATTTAATAATAATTCTAGATTTTCCCCTTAATTTTTTGCCACATAATTAATTTTGGTAGAGAGACTTAAAAATTTCAATCTAGATTTGGATCTCAAATTCTCAATTGCTTTCTGAGAAAGAACTCGGAATAAATTTCTCAAATTTATAGATCTGGATCTCAAAATTCTCAATGGCTTCTTGAGAGAACAACCCTAGGAAGGAACCAGAAAAAGAACCAGAGAGAGCATCTTCACCGCCGACAACCAACGAGAACGACAGATTTGGTTCCAGATCTGAGCGGGCACCAACTAGAACGGTGGATTTGGTTCCAAATCTGAGCGACCACCAACGAGAATGATGGCTTTGGTTCCAATCTGAGCGACCACCAATGATTACCGTTTCCGCTCGACGGTGACGGCACTCCAGGAGGCGGCCGATCGGTTTTAGCCTTCTCTAGCTTTGCCGAACGCCGCCCTCCTCTAGCTTTGCCGGACGCCGCCCTCTCCTGGCTTTGTCGGACGCCACCGATCTCGAAAGGCGGCGTTCGTTTATTGTCGTCGGCGCCGATGATTACTCTTCCACCGAGTAATTGCGCCCCGGTAAGAGTTATAGGGTGCACTTGCTTTTTAGGAGCGGTGTGCCTTACAACTCCAAATTTAAAAAAAATTGAAGAAATACGAGCGGCAGAGGTGGCATCTGCCGCTCCTTGTAAAACAAAAAAAATTAAAAATGAACACAAGCGGCAGCTGCCACCGCTGCCGCTCAATGTTAAAAAAATAAAATTAAAAGGCGATCGGTAGCGGTAACAACTACCGCTACCTTGGCCCTCAACGTTAAAAACAAGCTTCACCGCGACTTTTTATAATGCCAAGTGAAGCTTGTTTTTTTACAGCCGATTCGGCCTTTCACCAAAAACTCGGCGACCACAAAAGGCTCCTAAATCCATCCCCAAATACCTCTACGAAAATAATGTCGGATTTTGGCCATTCTATGGAGGGCAAGAACATTCTAGTTCAAATCCGGTGAATCTAAACGAGGATCCCATGTATGAAGATGGCGGTTTAGAAGGAATTCCTTATGGTGGACATCAATACGAGGTCGTTTTGCATCAAAAATGAAGAAGCGGTATGTAATCGATTATTTACTAAATTATTAGTTTTATTATAATCAATCATATTTTATACTTGTTATAAATGTTAAATTAGTTGAGTAGAAATCGTTATAGTTGTTATAGCTAATCATATTTTATGGTTGTTATAATTGTTAAAATAGTTGTTGTAGTGCAAATTTTTCGTTTTAATTTCTCATATTGTGTGGAATTTGTGAGTTTATAATCAAATTAATGAAGTATTTGTCATAATTGTTTCCAGTTTCCCGATTTTTCTAGCTACTTTGAGTCTGATTATGAGTGGTCGAAACGGAATAATATGCTAAAATGGGCTAGAGAAGTAGGACGTAATTTGAACATGGTGTTGACAATTAAGAACTCATGGGAAACGAAGGTCCTTTTAGCATGTGTGTTGGTCGTTGAGTACAAGCCAAAGAAGAAGGGTAAATCCGGCGTTAATATGCGAACCCTACAAGTTCGTTATGATCTAAAGGAAAAACCACGTAGCAGGAAGATGGGCTACCCGTTCGAGTTGGTTGGCCAACGGGACAGGAGTACCCATCATTGGCGGCTAAGTGTGAAATTCGGTCGCCACAATCACGACCTTTCCACTAGTTTTGAGGGATATCCTTTTGCCGGCCGCTTAGCCGATGAGCAAAAGTAGGATGCAAGGCTATTAACCCTCGCACATGGTGAGCCGAAGTTTGTTATGAAATACTTGCGCCAAAAGTGGTCGGACATCACAACTTCGATGAGACAGTTGTACACTTTTCGGCACGATGTATTGAAGAAAGAGATGAGCTCAATGAATGTAACTCAATTCCCACTCCATTTCTTAAAGTCAAATGGCTATTATCTTGATTATCGATCCGAGGAAGGAAGCAACGAGATAATAAACTTTTTCTTTGCCCACCCCAAGTCATTGAATCTGCTGAAGTTGTTTCCGTATGTTGTGATCATGGATGCGACATACAAAACAAACATGTAAGTATTTATAATAAAAGCGTTTTTACTTGAAATTTAAGTTTTGCACATTAACTTATTCAAATTAATTAACATTTCAGGCACACTTTTTGCATTTGGTTTGCATTTATGGCAAGAGAGACCCAAGATCACTACGAATGGGTGTTATATCAGTTGCGGGAGGTGTTCGAAATGATTGGGAAAATGCCAGAATTTGTTGTCACAAATCGGGATATTGTCGAGGTTAACGCCGTTGCGAACCTGTTTCCCAACGCCAAGCACCTGTTGTGTTGGGTACATATCTAGCGGAATTGCAAGGCGTATGCTTTGGCGAACGAGTTTTCTGCGGGGACTATGGAGTGGTTTGGAAACAAAGCATGGGATCTATTTTACTCAACGACCGTAGTAGAGTATGAGGCACGACTGCGTCTATTGTGGACTGGTCAGATTGGAGTGCAAAAGCCGCTCAATCCGTTATTGTTAACGTACCTCCAAAGGAACTGGCTTACTCCTTGGCGTGATCACATTGTTAGAGCCTGCACTAATCATTGTCTACATTTGTTTACAAGGACCACAAACAGGTACGCTAATCAATTTTCCTTACGAGAAAAGTCTTAAACACAAATAATAGCTATTGGCACTAAATTAACGAAATATTTATCAGGGTCGAGTCTCAACACTCTTTGTTGAAGGATTTTTTGGAGTCTTCTATTGGGGGGTTCAACACAGTCTTGAGAAAGATGCACACCATGGTGAACATTCAGGTGCACACTATTAGAGGAGAGATGGAACAAGACCGTACCAGCGAACCGTTGTCCATCAAACATATGGACGATCCACTCAAAACTGTCTTCTCTCGTCTTCCAAGGAAGGTTTCCAACTCTTGTATCGGAGAGTTGTTTGCCCATGTTCGCGCTATATATGACCCGAACAAGGCTTTCTGTTTGATATGCGACGATGCATGGACCGCCCGTGGACTACCATGCCCTCACCAAGTCCTTCCTTGTATCAAGGAATGCAGGCCTATTGAACTTTCAATGATTCATGATTTCTGGAAACAATTGGCGTGGGAATGCCAAAGGGGAGTAGATGAACAGGTGGCCCCCGCAGCCCTCAATCCAATTGACGAGATTTGGACGAGGATGATACAAGACTTCTATGAAGGCAAGATTGATTCTACTGTCAAACACCAGGTTGGATGAAAATACTTGAACCTCAATTATCTTGAGGAGGGGGATTTGGTGGAGCCATCTCTGCATAGGAAGACAAAGGGTAGGCCAAGGAAGAACTCAAAGGTTCAACCAAGAAACTTGACTAGGCTGGAGCATCTTCAACAGCGCGGAAAAGGCACTCGTTCTATGCTTTGGGTCGCACTTAGCCATGTTCCAGAGGAAGAGGAGGAGGAGGAGGAGGAGGAGGAGGAGGACGAGGACGAGGAGGAGGAGGAGGAGCAGGAGGGAGAAGATGTATATCGTTTGACGGTTGAAGAAGGAGGTCACATTGAAGTTGATCTCGATGTCCATGTACCCAACTTCATGAGTCAATTCGTCGTCAGCGCTTCTAATGTCCTAGGAGACGGTAATTGCGGGTACAGAGCACTCGCTTGTCTTGTTGTGTGGGGGCGGGATAGTTGGAGGAGGATGCGAGAAGAGATGGCTTTGGAGTTGATGACCCATTACGAGAAGTATGCACGTATATATATATATATCCTTATTTTACGCATATTGATGAATTGATCAATAACGTTAGTACAGACTACTACTGGATGGAGACGCCAACAGTCGGATTGGCGTTTGCTACTAGATTCTAGTGCGCACTTGTCGTATGATCCGAGCGTGGTCCTCATACATGCCTCCCGATGATATCTAGTGAAGCTCCTAGTACTCTTGTGTGGGACAGTGTTGTGGTGATAGCTCATCTAGGGAACCACTATGTCCCGGTAAGCGTCATACATTTACATAAATTCTATAGTCTATTAGCTTTTATTATATTATTTACGAATTTGTCATTGTAGGTTACACTCGTAGATGAAGCCCCCATGCCGACCTCTGCGAAGCTTTGGACCCAATATCATCTTTATAGCGTTGATGGGGGTGGATATTTGCTTTCATGACTGCATGGCCCGGTATGTCAGTTACCACAACGCAGTAGGGTTGCCTCCTAGTTTTTATTAGCAGGGTTGCCTCCTAGTTTTTATTAGAGTAGGATTAGTATTTGTATTTGTATTTGTATTGGTACTTGTATTTGTAGGATATTATTATGGTTATTATTTTTATTTGTGGGATGTTTTGTATAATGTCATATTTGTATTTGTAGGATATTATTGTGGTTATTATTAGGGTTTAGGGTTTAGGGTCTAGGGTTTAGGGTTTAGGGTTTAGGGTTTAGGGTATTTAGGGTCTAGGGTTTAGGTAGGGTTTAGGGTCTAGGCGTAAGCATATTGAAAAACACAAATAATTATCCAGACAACAATGTCCATATGACCCTAAACCAAACATACAAACATAAAAAGTCCATAACACATCCAAACAAATAATGTCCATAAAACATCTATCTGTAATAACCAGCATCACTACGCCGTCCAAGCTGGTAACGGGGGGGCTGCGGAAAAGGGCGCATGTCCGATTCAACTTCAGGCAACTGTCCAAAAACTCCTCTCTCAACAGCATTGACAAATTCTCTGGAAAAGGGACCTCTCAAATCACTAGCGTATGGACGGAAAGTTCGGACGATCCCTTCCAAGTAAGCCATGCGCTGCGTCAAAACACATGATTATTTAAATAGTAATAAACTGGTATAGGTAACAATGAACAACATATATGGTTCAATACCGTACCTTGACCAGTTC
This sequence comes from Fallopia convolvulus, assembly GCA_964016875.1. NCBI lineage: Eukaryota > Viridiplantae > Streptophyta > Magnoliopsida > Caryophyllales > Polygonaceae > Fallopia > Fallopia convolvulus. Next base: position 27,570,471 of record OZ024735.1, read on the forward strand.
GACCTCACGGGGAACTGTCGCTCAATGAACAACATATATGGTTCAACATCTCCTCCAAGTTTTTTTGGAGGTACTACTTTGTTTGATCTTGCTCTTGCTATCATATAGGATTCCTCACAAATAATCCATTGTGAGTTGCAAAAATAATATAGACTTGTCCTCGTTTAACAAGCCCACTATTCTTGGAGTTGTCTAATTGCAATGAGTATGACATCTTGGATTTAAGATACTAAAATATTGTTTGGAACTACTATTTAGGGAGGGAAGACAAACTAAATGTATTGTCTTCATGATTGTTGAGGAAAAAATACAAGAAAGTGTAAGATTTTAATGCAAAGAAGAGATTAAATGATTTTTTTTTATATTTTGACATACATTATGCTTTTTGTCTTCACTGTTTAGGAATCAATTTGGTAATTTTTATGGTGTATTTCTCAGCAAAATCTGAATATCTGATCAATTGAGTAAGTCTTTTAAGGTTATTGAACTTGGACATGATTAAAATTTTCTGATTCTTCTTTCTCTTATGGATTTACCAAGTAAAATGATATCTAAATTTACTCGCATTAGTAGCCACATGCTAATTTTCATGTTTTCTTTCTGTGGTAGGTAACACAATATAACCCTAGATCCACCCCCATCTTCTCATTAGATTTAAAGGGTATAACTGGTGTTTCAAATATAGCCTGAAAATGTCTACTGAGTTGCTAAAGGTACTCAACCGGATATGGACTCTCGAAGAACAACATGCATCCAATGTATCACTTGTCAGGGCACTAAAGACCGAGATAGATAACTCGAAGGTTGAGAATCAAAGAGTTACTCAAAGAGAAGCAAATAGACATTATTAGATTGTATATACTCTATATTGTATTTTATGTATCTTACCCTTGGCTTGTAAGGGAAGTTAGGGCTCCAACTCTAGGTTGTATATAAGGTTTTTATGTTAATGAGAAAAGTAATATTTTGCGCCACAAAGTTCTTTATGGTATCAGAGCATCGGGAAACTTGTCGATCCAAACCCTAATCACAGGTCGCCACTTTTCGCCGCCTATTACCACCGGAACTCCACCGGATTATCTCAGGTCGTAATTTTCGCCGCCTATTACCACCGGAACTCCACCAGATTTTTTTGTCCATCATTGCTGATTCTTTTCTCCTAACTCGTATCTTCCTCTCGTTTGCAAATCAGGTCGGGAATAGATGTTATACTCATACCTGATGGAGGTGCCTTTGCTGTTCAAAGCGACCACACAGGCTCGAAACCAGATCGACACCAGGAAAGCAATGTGCACAGGTCTAACAGCAGCGATCGGCGTGATAGTGGTGCGAGTCGCTGCAATAATCAGAATCGTAGAGACCGCCCCTAGTGCACTTGTTGTGAAAGGATCGGGCACGAGGCTCGAACTTGTGTTCAACCCGTCAGTTATCAAGACTGGTGGTCCGACGTATGCATTGTACAACGCAAATCTCAACTAACGGCAGGGAATGGAACTGGAATTGATTGAAGCAGTGGCAAAGGGAGCAGTTGCGGGCTGGCTTATGTTGCGCAAGATGGATCGGGCTCAACTGTGGGCGTGAACCACAACATCTCAGCCAGCAATTGCGCAGGTATTGGGCTCTTTGAGAGTCAAATTAAAACTTTGGTTAGTTCTTTGAAGTCCAATTATATTAATGCCAGAAATCAATCGAGTACATTTTCTACTTGGATTTTGGATACGGGTGCATCGTTCCATATGAAGAGAGATGAATCATTGCTTTCTGATATTCGAGATGTTGAAAAATCTACTATTTTATTGCCCAATGGCTCGTTCACAGTGGCTCGACGGGCATGGCTGCTTCGATTTACCGACCAAATAATTTTGCGGGACGTTTTGATCGTTCCAAACTTGACTTGCAATTTAATATCTTGTGCTTAGTTGTTGAGATCTCAGAATTGCATTGTTACAATTACTGATAAGCTATGTGTCCTGCAGGATCGTACTACGATGACCTTGTGATGAGGTATTTTTCAGTCGTTTTACCTACCAAAGAAACCTTAACTTAACCAACTCAGTAGAGCGGTAAGTAAGGGTCGATCCCACAAAGACTCTTGTAAATGTGTTATTACTTAAGTGCCAAGTAACCAAATAAGGGGGTTTTTATTGAATAGAAATCTAAACTACTATGCAAAATTAGAAAACTAAATATGAATGCAAAGTTGATTGTAAATATATATGAGAAAAATATGTTCAACTAGTTACATCCATCATAGATATGCTTATTGATCATTGATTATCTTGATTCTCAATTCCCTTGAATAATCTATTGTGGATTATACTCCTACTAAGGATTATGACCCAAACTTCATAAATAGTTGAAAGAACTAACAGTCTAAACAACCCTAATCATTTAACAACCTAAAACAACGTCTAGATTCAATTAAACAACAGCTTTACGAATCAAGTTATCAATAGAAACAAACACTTAGAGCAAACAGACATCTAAGTTATTCGTGGATTTATTCCCTTCTACAACTGAATAGCCCGAACGGGTCTAAACAATTATAGTTTCTACTTTATCTAATCAATCCCAAACGGGACTTGATCAGATTAGTTGTAAATTAACCTAGAAATTCTATTAGGTGATCAATCTAACAAAACCCTAGATCAATTCTGATTCAATTAAGCACAGGGAATAAAACCTATTCAAGTTGATGAGAATCAATCAAACCTCACAATATTATGCAATCTATGATTTCAATAACTAGTCAAACACAAGAGAAATTAGCAATGCATAATTGAATTAAAATCAAACTTGCAAAGGTTCAAAGGTTCTTCCTTGAGAGAAAACCCTAGCCTCCAAAAGTATGATCCAAGTTATTTAAAATAAACTAACATAAGGTTTATATATGTCTTCCAAATAATCCTCAAAAGATCTATCTTTAAGCTATACTCGGATATGATATAACCCTAGGCCCAAAAGTCAAGCCCAAAACTTCCCCGCGTAGAAAACACCGATTGCGCGGGTTGCATGAGGATTGCGCGGCCGAGCAATTGTCATCCCGCGCAATCATCCCTCAGTTGGAATTGCGCGGCTTAGCCTCTGAATTGCGCGGCCGAGCAATTGTCATCCCGCGCTTTTGCCTCGGTTCAGCATTCAGACATCACTTCAGAGGCTGTTTTGACCCACTTAGAGTTGGAATTTGGACTCGGAGTAAAAATATGAATTGTATCTCTTTGAATTATATTTCCAGTGATAACAAATTCAGCTCCATCCGAGCACTATAGCTCCCAAACCAATCATTGCAAGATAGAGGTGTCGAAACAAGAACTCCAATGCATAGCCCGGGTTTAAGCGTTCTTTTCACACAAGCTCTTGGGCGTTAACTCTTCTAATCTTCACTTGTATCACTCTAAGCTTCCTCAAACTTCACCATAGTCCTATAAGATCCATCCCGTCCATTCTTGTTTACCGAAAGATCTGCAAAACCGAACAAAACAAGCGCAAAACCCGAATTTCCTAGAAAACCTAAAAACCTAAGAACTAGACTAAACTAAGCTAAAACCATGCAAAATAAACATAAATATGCATCCTAAACACTACCTAAATGCAAGTTATCACCTTGATTGGAGCAGGTGAGGAACGAAATGGAGCATACTAGTTACGTGTGGCAGCACCAACTAGCCTTGCTTCACGGATTGAAACCGACTCACCAGCCTTGTGGCACTCACGTATTGGTCACCCTTCCCTTTCAGTACTTCAACATTTACCTAATATCAAAATAAGTGGTCACTTAGACCCATGTGACAGTTGTCATATGGCTAAGCAAACTAGATCTTTTTATCATGTTAGTGAGTCATATGCTTTAAACAGTTTTGATCTCGTTCATTGTGATGTCCGGGGTCCATATAGGCAACCACTTATGCTAGTGCACGGTATTTTTTAACTCTAGTTGATGATTTCTCTAGAGGTGTGTGGATTCATCTTATGGTTAATAAAAGAGACGTTGCTTCTTCGATTAAAAAATTTTGCTCTATGATTGTAAGGCAATTTAATAAAAAGATCAAAAGCTTTCGAAGTGATAATGGCACCGAATTCACTTGTTTGCGCTCTTTCTTTGAGGAAACGGGTATTGATTTTCAAACTTCTTGTGTTGGTACTCCCCAAAAAAATGTTTGCGCTCTTAATTTATTAGGGAACTTAGATTTCATGGGCATCTTCCGTTGTCTTTTTGGGGTGATTGCATTTTAACCACTGCATATTTGATAAATCGAACTCCAACTCCTTTATTGCAAAACAAAACTCCTTTTGAATTATTACATGGTCGACCTCCTCAATATGGTCGTTTGAGAACTTTAGGTTGTCTATGTTATGTCTCAACTATTCCCCGATTGTTTGACAAATTTGCATCTATGGCTAGGAAATGCATTTTCATAGGTTATCCTAAAGGTCAAAAAGGTTGGAAAGTCTATGATTTGGAGACCAAAGAGAGTTTTGTATCTGATGTCTCTCTATTTGGTGGTGTTTTCATATGTGATTTCCTTTGTAAATATGTTTCTTTTTCCCCTTTTCTTGTGCGTTTTGTTCCTTTTTAGCTTAGCTCCCGTATTTCTATGAGATTCGGAGACTACGCACATTTTATGTGTTTTGTAGGTAATCTGGCATGAATCAAGGATCGATTTGAAGGAGGGTCGAGACATGGAGCGAGGCCCGAGCAAAGGAGGAAAGAGAGGAGCAAGCCATGAAGAAGAACAAGAGGAAAGCCAACAAGAAGAAGGTGGAAAGAGGTTCGGACCGAGTTGCAACCAACATCGGGCCCGACTTTGAAGTCTCCAACCTCGGACCGAGTTGCACAGTAACTCGGGCCCGAGGTCCTCCGTGTCGGTCCGAGTCGGTCACTGGACTACTTGGGCTCCAAGGCACGAAATTGTGAACTTCCACTTTTGCCCCTCATCTAATCTATAAAAGGCCCTCTTGTCTTCACAAAAAAGGGGGTTCTCTCTCACAAAAAGGGGGGGGGTTCTCTCTCACAAAAAGGGGGGTTCTCTCTCACAAAAAGGGGGTTCTCTCACACAAAAAGGGGGGTTCTCTCTCACAAAAAGGGGGTTCTCTCACACACACACAAAAAGGGGGTTCCAAGGGAACCAAGAGGATTCTTGGAGAGCAAGGAGGAAGGAGAGGAGAAGGAAGAGAGAGAGAATCGGCCAAGGGAGGAAGTCTTGATAGGTTTTGTTGGTAGATTTGCTTTGATTTGCTTTGTTCTTGTGGATTTGAAAATCCTTGATTAGAATTTGTGGATTGCTTTGGACTTGAATGAAACTTTGCTTTGTTTTGAGATTGATTATGATGATTGCTTTCCCTTTTGATTTGATTGCTTTCTTTGCTTGTCACATGGAGTAGATCTCCTTGATCTTGGGTTATGGGGGAAAACCCTAGCTAGGTTTAGGCTAGAAACCCCAATTCCATAGCCTTGAGTGTTTGATCTAAGAACCCACTCTACATAGAGCTACAATTCCTTGCGAAAGTTGGGAATCAAGGCTTGAGATTGGCAAAGTAGCGAAAGTGAACATGTGTCAATCTCAAGACCTTGCTTCGAAGGGGATTTCCCCAATGATCGATGTGTAGAAGTGGTTGGAACGAGGGTGAAAGCACTCGATCCTAGTCCGATCATCACTCATTGCTTGAATTGGGGTGGATAAGCCTTAATCTACTAGAGAAGGAACCCAAAAGCCCAAGATCTACTTTTAATCTTTAAAGTTCGACAAACCCAGCTACCTCGGGCCCGACTTACCCTACGTCGGTCCCGACTTCCTCTTGTCGCCAACCTCGGGCCCGACGTGACCTCAGTGTCGGTCCCGACTGTTTTCTTTATTTTCCTTTGTTTTATGCTCTCCTTTCTAGTTTCCTAGTATCTAGTCACATCGATCGAGTAGACTTCCCGAGTGTTCGACACCCACCACGTGCTACAACGGGGTCGGGTTATAAATTGTATCTCTAGACCCTCGCACACCGTGAGAGGCGATCAAAAAGATTGGCGCTGTTGCCGGGGAGGTCCAAGTGCATTGAGTGCCAATTTGGTGAGTTTCTTGTGTTTTGGTAGTGATTTGGGTGAGGGAATAGCCCAAACCCTTTGTTTGTTTTTGATTTGTTTTGGTTTGTGTTTTTGTTTCATAGGTGTATGCTAGCTCGTTCCTCCCGAGGAACACTTGAGCTTGAGTTTGTGAGTGATCCGGAAAGTATTCTCAAGGAAGCCCGAAGAAGGAAAAGGATGGCGAATCAAGCTCTCCATGTTGATGAGGAGTTGGCTCAACTTAGGGCCGAAATGGCTAGATTGCAACTTGAGAGGGACAATCAAGAGGAGGTGGCAAGAAGAGAACGGGAGCAACGGATGAGAGTCGAAGCTCAACTCAACGCTCTACCCCGGAATGCACGCCAATACATGCATCCGGAGTTGAGGGTACCCGAGTCGGCTATTGTGCTTCCCGAGGTTGCCAAGAATTTTGAGATCAAGACGCAATTCATCTCCCTCATCAAGCGTGATCAATTCGAGGGCCGTCCACATGAGTGTCCCATAGAGCATGTTAAACAATTTGTGGATATGTGTGAGACGATCTCTACCGACGAGGAGACATTGGAGTATGTGCTTCTAAAGGCGTTCAAATGGTCACTTGGGGGCAAGGCCACACATTGGCTCGAGAGCCAAGCTCCTAGGTCAATCACAACTTGGAAGACACTCTATGATGCTTTCTTGATGAAGTTCTTCCCGCCCTCAAAGACAACCGAGTTAAGAAGGAAGATTGCAAGCTTTCAACAAGGTCCGAATGAGCCCCTCTTCGAAGCATGGGACCGTTTCAAGGAGATGTTGCGCCAATGTCCTACTCATGGCCAACAACCATATGTGCTCCAAGACATCTTTTTCCAAGGCATCAATCCGGTAACGAAGGACAAGCTCAATCTCCACACCGATTGTGGGTTCATAGACTTGACACCGGATCAAGCTTGGGAGCTACTTGACAAGCTATCCGATTATGAGGCCATGTATGGGGTGAGTCAAGCTAGCAAGGAGGTGAAAGTTCAAGGTGAAGGTGCAAGGAAGTTATATGATCCAAAGGGAGAAGACATTGATAGGGATGTGAAGCTCCAATTCCTTGAAGGTGAAGTGAGCAAGCTTAAGAGGCAAGTCCACTACTACAAGCAAAATGCTAGAGCTTGTGAGGAGTGTGGATCCTTTGCACATGCTACACAAGTTTGTCCGAATGAGAGCCAAGTGCGCTTGGCCGAGCGAATTGAGGAGGCAAATTATATCCGAGGAAATTTCGGTGGAAGAGGCAATTTCAACAATGGTGGCAATGGCCGGTGGAACAACGGTCAAGCTCAAGGTTACAACAACAACTTCAACCAAAACGAGCTAAGGGCGCCACCACCACCATATAGACCACCGAGATTCAATGAGTTACAAACATTTGCTCAAGAGATGAGAGATGGGTTCAAGGAGATGAGGACCCAATTCAATGAGTTTGGTGCATGGAGGAGGCAAGTCGACAATCAATTTGCCCAAATCGCAACTCAAGCCCCGAGAGAGAATGGGAGACTTCCAGGCCGACCCGAGGAGAATCCTCGAGCTCAAAACAATCAAAATGAAGTCCGGGCAATTGGATTGAGAAGTGGCCGAAACCTACCCGAGCCACACGTGCCTAAGAAGAATGAAGAGAGTCGGACCAACTTACCCAGCAAGTCGGGTTCGACATTCCCCGAAGTCGACCCAGCAAGAAGATCGACTCCTTCACCACGGACCGAGGTCGAGAGCAACTCGGGACCGACGTACACAGACCTTGATACAACTCCTCTGCCTCGGACCGAGAGTCACAACATCGGGCCCGACATGGTGCCCAAGTCGGTCCAGCCAGGAAATGTTGCAAGTGAAGTAGGGAAGTCCAAGGAAGTTGGTCCAAGCAAGATTCAAGGTGCAACGATTCTTCCATATCCCTCAAAGAAGCCGAAAGATGTTGTTGAGAACAAGTTCAAGAGGTTTCTCAAACTCTTGCAAGGCTTGAACATCTCTATCCCGTTCACCGATGCATTGAGTGAGATGCCATCTTATGCCAAGTTTTTAAAGGAGATTTTGAGCAAGAAGAGGTCCATAGTTGAAATGCAAGATGAGGTCAAGACCTTGGAGTTACCACAAAAGCTAGGAGATCCCGGTCGTTTTGCTATAACCATTGGTGTGGGGTCTCAAAATTTCCAAGCCTTATGTGACCTTGGGGAAAGTGTTTCGGTGATGCCCGCTAGCATTTGGAGAAGAGAAAATTTGGGTGAAATGGAGCCGGCCGATATGTCCCTAACTATGGCCGACGGTTCCATCATCAAGGGTAAGGGAATATTGGATGACGTGCCGGTGCGAGTTGGAAAGTACTTTGTTCCCGATGATTTCGTGATCTTGGACATGCACGAGGACCCCTTGGTCCCAATAATCTTAGGAAGACCATTCTTAGCTACGGCGGGGGCAAGGTTTGATGTCAAAAACGGCAAGGTTTCCTTTGAGATTGGTGAAGAAAAGGTCGATTTTCACTTCAACAAGGCCTTGAATGAGCCGGACGCCTTGGCTATCCTCAAACTTGAAGAGAGTGCTAAGAGAAAAGGTGAAGAAGTGGAAGTTACTAGAGAGGTCGTTGTGTTGAGAAGTGATGAAGGGTTCAATAAACAAATACAAGCAAGGGAGTTGTTGGAGCAAATTGAGGATCAAGATGAGTCAAGGATCAATGCTAGCCCAAGGAGAAATGAAGAGTATCCTTACTTATATCCTTTTGATGTTGGTGATGACCACAATTCTTCCCAAACTTTTGATTCCTACATTTGTTTAAGTGATTTGAAAGATGACTTAGGAGACTCCTACATTTGCCTTAGTGACTTGAAAGATGAATTGGTAGAATCTCCTAGGAATTCTTTGGATAACTTTGGTGTAGGAAAAGAGGAACATGATGGAGCAAGTAAGGAGAAGAAATCTCATTAGTTGGAGGAGTATGATGAGAGAGGCCCGAGACCGGATAGCCATGCCTATATAGACCATCGTTGGTGGTTTTATGGGTATGAAGGCAATGGGAATGGGCATAACAATGGCGAGCAATTCACCGTGTTTCACCCGCCATAAGGTTGAGGTTAGGAAGTCAAGCTAGTGACTCTAAACGAGCGCTTCTCGGGAGGCAACCCGAGCTAGTAGCTTTATTTTCGTAATTTTAGTTTGATTTTTCTTAGTTTAGCCTAGCTTTTCCCTAACCAATCTCTATCTAGTGTTTTGTGGATTTATGGTGTCGTGCATTCTTCAAAGTTGTGTAGGATTTGAGGTGAAATATTTAAATGGAAATATGGGAAAGAAGTTGCAAGAGGATGGAGTAAAATTGGTGACCCGAATACTCCCACATCGAGCCCAGGTAAGTCGGGCCCGACATAAGGACGTCGGTCCATGAAGTCGGTTCAACTCGATTTGACTAGTTGGAATGCCAATTTTGCCCTTGACCTAATTTGTCCTTTTCCCCCATTAAATACTATCCCCTACCTACCTATCATCTTCATATCAACCACCATTCCCAAAATACAACCCCTCTCCCTCAAAAATTCTCAAAGTCGGCCGCCCCCTCCCCTTCCATACTCGATCCACACACTTCCCTTCTTCATCTCGATCCAACCATAAAAAGACCTCCCTAACCCGATTCCAAATAGAAATTTCGAGTTCAATCTCGTTCTTCATCCCCCATCTAGATCTAGATCTAGGAAATTTGAGTTCTAAGTTGCCTATTTGTTTAAAAGTTCAATACTCTTCGAATCCGGTATGTGTTACTCGATCTCTACTTATTTCTTTGAAAATTTTGTGCTTTCATTGCGTAGATTGAGTAATGCCATGTTTGATTGAGAGCTTGAGCTTGAGCATCAATGGTGGATTTGCATGATTTGTGAAATTGAGCTTTAAAGTTGTTTATGCATGCTTAGATCCATTTAGAACTTCGATTAGGGATGTTTGATGGTTGAATTTGAAATTTAAGTGCATGATAGAGTGATTTGGGTTGATTTGAGGCTAGAAGTCGAAGCATGAACTAGGTCGAGATCGACGTGCCCAGGAGAGTCGGGCCCGAGGTGTGAAAGTCGGTCCAACATGTCGGACCGAAGTTGAGTAAGTCGGGCCCGACATAGACTGGAAGTCGATCCATGTTGTTTTTGCCCTCTTCTTGTGATATCATGTGGATTCATGTGTTTCATTGTTGGCTATAGCCTAATCATGATGTAGTATGATCATTTGCTTAGCCATTGTTAGAAGATATCCATGATGATTCATGTTGGATTGTGATGCATGTGTGTTTAGAGACTAAGTATGGAGTTCCCTTGTGTTGATGTGTTGTTGTGTGTTGATGAGTGCTTTTGTTGAGTTGTATGGAGTTTATCTTGGACCCTTTTGTTTGGTTGGATGTGTGTAGGTACCATGGAGACTAGAGCTTCATCATCTCATGCGGAAAGGCCGAGGAAGAAGTCCAAGAAGTCAAGGAAAGAGCCAAAGTTGGATGATGTCTACTTGGAGGATGATGAGCAAGTTGAGAGTTATGCAAGGTATATGGCGCTTGAGCATCACACAAGGTGGCTTGATTGGGACGCCGTGAGGAAGATGGACATGGATCAAGCTCTTTCAAGGTGCTACTCCCATATCGGTCTCAATGGAATGCTAAGGTGGGACAACACCCACTATCCCGCCCTCACCTCGGAATTCATGGCCACTTTTGAATGCACTTATGATAATGTGGAGGATGAGGAAGGGGCGATCACTTTCCAATTGGGCAATGAGGACCACAATCTCTCTCTTAGGGACTTGGCTACCTACTTCGGGTTTCCATGCCCAAGAGAAGAGACCGGCGTCGACAATGAGAAGGTGAACCAAGTGTGGCGTCATGTGGCCGGGAAGAGCGAGATGAGAAAGGGCGCCTCCACAACCGAGATTGCTAGCCCTCTTTTTCGGGTCATGGTGCGAGTCTTGGGGTGTGCAATCTATGCTCGTCATGAGTTGAGCAAGCCGATGAAGGAGGAGATCATGTTGCTCCATGAGATGCTCTTCAACACCGAGAAGCCCATGAACCTTGCATGGGAGTGGGTCAAGATGGTGCGAGACTTCCAAAGCTCCTCTTGGATCTACTTCGGTGGGATGATAACAAGGCTCGCCATGCGTCTAGGAGTTGATCTTGACAAGTATTCTCCGGCTCCGAATGGTGTTGAGTTCATGAACATGAAGTATTTCAAGAAGGCCAACATCATCAAGGAGAATCTCTACATGATTTCCTTGGCCCCTCACTCAAACTATGATGGTGTGTCGATCCGGTTAGTGCACAACCTCTATGATCTTTCTCGGTATCAAAATTGGTACCAAGTGTGGGCCGGCAAGCCACACTCATTTGGTGACCCCGAAGGTGCAAGAGAAGGGCGGCGACAACAATCTCAACACATTCGGTTTACCTCCCCTCCATCTACACCGGATTCCGACCAAGACAACTTCGTGTTTGCACCTCGTGGGGAGGACATGGATGTCGATCAAGGGCAAAGTGAAGAAGATGAGCGCCTCCAAGGCTTGATGGCCGACCTCCGAGCCACGCACCATGCTCCAACACTGGCGGACCGAGGTACACACCAAGTCGGTCCCGACTTCCCTCAACGTCGGTCCACTTCATTCCATGGTGGTGAGGTCCCGAGGCATTATGAACGAGGAGAAGGGAGCGGTGCAAGGCGAGAGCAATTCCAAGGTGGCGGTTATGAAGGCTATGCCCAATGGTACGGTCCGGGAATGGTGTTTCCCGAGCAACAACAACCGGTGGACATGTCCTTCTTAGCCAACCAAATGGCTCATCTCCAACTTCAACAAGAAAATGTTCTCCAAGAGGTCCATCAAGTGAATCTCCAACAACAACAAATGTACCACCATCAACAACAAATGTACCACCATCAACAACAAATGTACCAACAACAACAACAAATGCTCCAACAACAAAGTTCTTTCCAAGTTAGCCAACAAGAGATGAACCGAGCCCTCGGCTACACTAGACGAGAGGTGCAGGAGCTTAGGGAGGTGGAAGACCAAAGGTGGCGGGTCCAAGATAGCTACAACACGTGGATGAGCGGGAACTTCCCTTCCCGTGAGGACCAATGGACACGCCCGGAGCCTCAACTCCAACCACCACCACAAGACTTCTACCAAGAGCAAGTGTACGAGAGGGATCGGCAAGCAAGGCTCCAAAGAGGACGTAGACGTGACAACCCCTTCGATTGATCCTATACATGCCATTGAAGAATAAGAAATTGTGAGCTTTTCATACTCTTCTCTCTTGCTTTTAAGTGTTGATTTCCTTGTTTGATGGGGACATCAAAATTTTTTAAGTATGGGGTGGGGGTAAGTGTGTTCATGATTTCACTTGTTTATGTTTGTTTATTATTTTGAGGATATTTAGTTTGTGTTTTTTAGTTTGTGTTTGGGATGTTTGCTTCTTGGTTTGTGGTTTGATGAAAAACATGAATGATTAATTTGGTCTTGAATGGATGAGTTTTTGGTTTTAGAGAAATTTTTGCAAAAAATCCATAAAAATTGAAAAATTGTGTTAAAAAACAACAAAAAGATTTTGTGTTTTGTAGGTTTTGGACTAGAAATTCCCATCTTAGATTGCCACAATAAAAGCTAATGATGATGTGAGCATGTAAATTCCTTTGCATATTTTTGGATAGTTTAGCCTCTTAAATGATGTTGCTTTTGATGTGATCATGATATCTTGCTTGTTTTATTGAACATGTGAGTTCTAGGATGAGTTCTTATGCAACTAAGTATGAGTGACCCTCGTGAGACTGATTTTTGGCCATTTTAGGGATTCTTGTTCATATTTGCATATCCCTCATTTTTCTTGTGTGATTAGCTCATTCATGCTTAGTAAAACTTGCTATTGCGGTGTTTATCTATTTTCCAAGACCGTCATGAGAATTGTCCTAGCATGGTCACATTGATTTTGAACTTTATTCTTCTAGTCACATAAATGTTCCATATCCTACCATGAAGATAATCCTTTGTTTGTAGCCCCGTTCTAGCCTAAGCCTTTGTTTGAAACTCCTCAAAAATATTATTCCTAGCCTTATATGACTTGACCCTTATGGGATTGGACTTTAGAAGAGAGGTTTGGATTGTATTTGAAGAGTTGAGATTCTCTTGGGTTTAAGGGCAAAAGAATGGTGTTATGAATCATGTGGGTAGTGCATCTTTGTTGTACAAAAACGAAAAAAGAAAGAAAAGGAAGAAAGAAAATGTTGGAAATGTAAGGTGGAATAAAGCAAAGAGCTTAAGTGAAGAAAAGGGTCCGACCGAGTTACAAGCAACATCGGGCCCGATGTCATAAGAAAGTCGGTCCAAATGTAGAAAGTGTTGAAAAATCCAACAAAAAGCATAAGAGCAAAGATGAAGCGGAATGTTAAGTGAAATTTTGGGTTGAAAGGAAAATGTTAAGTCTTTTGGGTGGGTGTGAAAGTAATTGTGGAATTTGGTGAAGTTGGTGAGAGTTGTTCAATCCCCATTGTAAGCACCACAAGACCAAATAATTCCCACCTTGAAAAATACCAAAAGCCCCATTACAACCCGGCCGAATGGAACCTCTTTGAGGACCTCCATTGAGCCAAGTTCGAAATTCTTTGTGTACTTTGCATTAGGCATCTCTAGGTGGAGGAATTGGTGATATTAGCTTCAATAGTAAAGTCTTTACTTGCATGATTTTTGAGCTTGAGTGTTCATTGCTAAACCCAAACACATGATGAGTGATACACATTCACATATCCCTAAAGTGAGGCTTAGTTGCATTGACTTTATTCCTTGGAACACTTAATCATGTGTGATGATGTAATCTTGCTTGAATATCGATCACTTGTGCTTAAAATGTGTTTTCATACGAGGCTTTACTTGAAGATTATGTTTCGGTCTTGCTTACATTGTTATTGCTTGAGGACAAGCAAGTTTAAGTATGGGGTATTTTGATGTCTCTCTATTTGGTGGTGTTTTCATATGTGATTTCCTTTGTAAATATGTTTCTTTTTCCCCTTTTCTTGTGCGTTTTGTTCCTTTTTAGCTTAGTTCCCGTATTTCTATGAGATTCGGAGACTACGCACATTTTATGTGTTTTGTAGGTAATCTGGCATGAATCAAGGATCGATTTGAAGGAGGGTCGAGACATGGAGCGAGGCCCGAGCAAAGGAGGAAAGAGAGGAGCAAGCCATGAAGAAGAACAAGAGGAAAGCCAACAAGAAGAAGGTGGAACGAGGTTCGGACCGAGTTGCAACCAACATCGGGCCCGACTTTGAAGTCTCCAACCTCGGACCGGGTTGCACAGTAACTCGGGCCCGAGGTCCTCCGTGTCGGTCCGAGTCGGTCACTGGACTACTTGGGCTCCAAGGCACGAAATTGTGAACTTCCACTTTTGCCCCTCATCTAATCTATAAAAGGCCCTCTTGTCTTCACAAAAAAGGGGGTTCTCTCTCACAAAAAGGGGGGGGGGGTTCTCTCTCACAAAAAGGGGGGTTCTCTCTCACAAAAAGGGGGTTCTCTCACACAAAAAGGGGGCTCTCTCTCACAAAAAGGGGGGGGGGGTTCCCTCACATACACAAAAAAAGGGGGTTCCAAGGGAACCAAGAGGATTCTTGGAGAGCAAGGAGGAAGGAGAGGAGAAGGAAGAGAGAGAGAATCGGCCAAGGGAGGAAGTCTTGATAGGTTTTGTTGGTAGATTTGCTTTGATTTGCTTTGTTCTTGTGGATTTGAAAATCCTTGATTAGAATTTGTGGATTGCTTTGGACTTGAATGAAACTTTGCTTTGTTTTGAGATTGATTATGATGATTGCTTTCCCTTTTGATTTGATTGCTTTCTTTGCTTGTCACATGGAGTAGATCTCCTTGATCTTGGGTTATGGGGGAAAACCCTAGCTAGGTTTAGGCTAGAAACCCCAATTCCATAGCCTTGAGTGTTTGATCTAAGAACCCACTCTACATAGAGCTACAATTCCTTGCGAAAGTTGGGAATCAAGGCTTGAGATTGGCAAAGTAGCGAAAGTGAACATGTGTCAATCTCAAGACCTTGCTTCGAAGGGGATTTCCCCAATGATCGATGTGTAGAAGTGGTTGGAACGAGGGCGAAAGCACTCGATCCTAGTCCGATCATCACTCATTGCTTGAATTGGGGTGGATAAGCCTTAATCTACTAGAGAAGGAACCCAAAAGCCCAAGATCTACTTTTAATCTTTAACGTTCGACAAACCCAGCTACCTCGGGCCCGACTTACCCTACGTCGGTCCCGACTTCCTCTTGTCGCCAACCTCGGGCCCGACGTGACCTCAGTGTCGGTCCCGACTATTTTCTTTGTTTTCCTTTGTTTTATGCTCTCCTTTCTAGTTTCCTAGTATCTAGGCACATAGATCGAGTAGACTTTCCGAGTGTTCGACACCCACCACGTGCTACAACGGGGTCGGGTTATAAATTGTATCTCTAGACCCTCGCACACCGTGAGAGGCGATCAGTATCTGCTGATGTTACTTTTTATGAATTAATTTTTCCTTTTAAGCCTTCTTTGGCCATTACTGAATCACAACCAAATGAACCACATCCGTCACATTTTGACACTACCTGTTACCATATGCCTAAATCGCATACGACTGATGGGAGGAGTGGGGTTCAATCTCCTCCTGTCCTCGTTCAAGAACCAGACCCTATCTCTACAAATGCCCCAACGCAAACAGACGTCAGGGGGAGTGGGGTTCAATCTCCTCCTGATTCTGTTCAAGTCCCTTAAATTCCAAGCTCCTCAACGGCCCCAACACAAACAATAGACAGGGGGAGTGATGTTCAATCTTATCCTGTCGTTGTCCAATAAAATGTCCATCGTTCTACCCGTGATAGGATTCCTTCTGTGAAGTTGAAAGGTTATGTTTGCAATACAGTGCATGGCCATGTTGCTTCTCCTTCGTCTCCTTCATCTCAACCATCACGGTTGTCAGGTAAATCCTACCCCATAGCTGATTATGTTAATTGTTCACGTTTTTCTCCTAGCCATGTTGCTTTTATTGCTGTTGTTCAGTCTATTCCAGAGCCTGCTAGGTTTGCTATTACAGTTGTTGATCCCCGTTGGCGCACGGCTATGCAAGCCGAAATTGATGCATTGCAGTGCAATGGGACTCGGACTTTGACTGCTCTTCCTCCTAGGAAGAAACCCATTGGTTGTAAATGGGTTTATAGGGTCAAGTATAAATCTGATGGCACTATTGAGAGGCTTAAGGCTCGGCTTGTAGTGCTTGGTAATAATCAGAGAGAGGGCATTAACTACAAGGAGACGTTTGCTCCTGTGGCGAAAATGGTGTCAGTTCGTACTTTTCTTGCAGTTGCAGTTGCCCAGAATTGGGAATTGCATCAGATGGATGTGCATAATGCTTTTCTACAATGCGATTTAGATGAGGAGGTGTATATGAGGATTCCTCTTGGGTTTTCTAGGGCCAAGGCGGGTACAGTCTGTTGTCTTAACA
Source organism: Fallopia convolvulus (assembly GCA_964016875.1). Taxonomy (NCBI): domain Eukaryota; kingdom Viridiplantae; phylum Streptophyta; class Magnoliopsida; order Caryophyllales; family Polygonaceae; genus Fallopia; species Fallopia convolvulus. Next base: position 27,587,016 of record OZ024735.1, read on the forward strand.
AGTCTCTTTATGTTCTTCGTCAGGCTCCAAGAAATTGGTTCGCCAAGCTGGCTACTGCTCTCCGCAGGTTTGGTTTTACTCAGTCTCGTGCACATTATTCTCTATTTTCCTATCGTCAGTTCGGTGTCTTCTACATGTTCTGGTTTATGTTGACGACCTAATTATTGTTGAAAATAATTTTGCTGCTATTGCCAAGTTCAAAGGTCAACTTAGTTCTTGCTTTCATATGAAGGAATTAGGTTTGCTTAAGTATTTTCTAGGCATTGAGATTGCTCGTTCTGCTGATGGTTTATTCTTATTTCAACGCAAGTATACTCTTGACATTTTGACCGAGGCAAGTTTGTTAGTCGGAAAGCCTTGTGAGTTTCCTATAGAGCAGAATCACAAACTTGGTCTTTCTGCTTGCCCGGCTTATGAGGCTCATGATCGCTATCGCCAACTGATTGGCCGTTTGATATATTTGTCGATTTCTCATCTTGAGATCTGTTATTCCGTGCACACTCTGGCATAGTTTATGCAGGCCCCGACAGTTGATCATTGGGATGTCACGGTTCGAGTGCTTCATTATTTGAAGAGCCATCCAGGTCAGGGTGTCTTCTTGTCTACTCAGAGTGATTTGCAGCTTACAACCTTTTGTGATTCTGATTATGCAACTTGTCCCCTCACACGTTGCTCGGTTACTGGATACTTTGTTCAGCTCGAATCCTCTCCAGTTTCTTGGAAGACTAAGAAACAACCAACAGTCTCCAGGTCTTCTGCTGAAGCTGAATATCGAGCTATGGCAAGTGCATGTTGTGAGCTTATTTGGTTGAAAGAGTTGCTAAACGCTCTTGGCGTCTCTCATCCTTCTGCTATGCGCTAGTTTTGTGACAGTCAGGTTGCTCTTCACATTGCTGCTAATCTGGTTTTCCATGATCGGACTAAGCACATCGAGGTTGACTGTTATTTCATTCGTGATCTCCTCCTCGCTGGCAAAGTTCGTACGGCTCATATCCGGACTCATTCTCAGCAAGCCGATATTCTCACCAAAGCCCTTGATTCACACCAGTTTCAGCTTTTATTGGGCAAGTTGGGCATTCGGGATCCACATGCTCCAACTTGAGGGGGAGTATTAGAGTGCATATATTCTATATTGTATTTATTGTATTTTATGTATCTTACCCCTTGGCTTTTAAGGGAAGTTAGGGCTCCAACTCTGGGTTGTATATAAGGTTTTTATGTTAATGAGAAAAGCAATCTTTTGCGCCACAAAGTTCTTTAGACATGCAAGGATTAAAATGATCTAATGCAGCAAGTAATCGAGGTTTACTCACCAAAGAAAACACTGAGCAAGAATGAGAGAAATACGCTACGCAATCCATACGAGACAAGCTAGAAGATGAAAGGAATATGAAGAAACACTTAGTGAGCTTACACCACAAGTTGGCCGTGAGCTCTCAGAAATGAAGTCTTCGTTTAACAAAGCATTGGGTGAACTTGAACGAGAGAGAAGATGTGAAAGTCCATGGACACGGCAGGTAGATAAACTAGGGACGTGTCGGTTCGGGCGCACACATGCGCAGATGGGCCGGCCTAGCACACAAGCCCATGGGGTTCCATCCTAAAACCAATTGGCAATAGGATGAGTAACCCAAGGGTATATATGCTAGGCTTGATCTCTTTGGAATTCAGATGTGGGATAGTCGGATAGGTTATTATTCTCAACACGCTCCCTCAAGTGCAACTGGGATGGCAAATTGACACTTGAAGAAGTAGGGTTAGATAACGCATGGGTAGCAACTCGCTAAACCCAATCCAAGACAGTAGAGTAGATAACGGAAGAATTGTGTGATGAGTTTGCAATTGGTATAAGAGATTATGAGCAAGAAATTAGATCAATAATACAATACAAGAATGAGAAAGATCAACTTTATGGTAAAGAAGATGTGGATAGCTTGGCTCTTCATATGTCAGAAGCATGGCTTGATGAGCGTGTGCGGATAAAACTAATTGCAATCAGAAAATGTGATGGTTGTTGAGAGAATGAACTCTGGGATAGGATCTTTTCTGAGAGCCAAAGAACAGTGTACTAGTTCGAAACGTAAGAACAGTCTACTAGTGTCTTTCATTAACAAACAAGAAATAAAGGATCATCATAGTAACATAAGACGCCACTCTTTAGAGTCCTACCACTTGAACGTAAATATACTCTAAAAACTAATCTGTAGAAGGACCCAGGATCATCAACTCAGTGAAATTAACTTGATTCATAGATTGCCTCCAATTGAATACAAAAGAACCAGAACAAGATTGTGCTTTATTTTTGCAGGACACATTTTTATATATATTTAGCCAATGAGTGCGACCCCAAAAAAAACAGTATCAATAAACACAGAACATTCAATTGTGTAATTCATGATACCATGTATATAATCCACATAGCATACAAGTTTATAAACTATGATGTAGCATTGCAGATTGTACAGTAGAAATCATATAGAATTACATCAAATAGAGCTCTTCTGATTAGAAGGGTAAAGAATTGCAAAATACATGCAGACCATTATGATACTATCAAATCAATATCATCATATATTCAGATTATGACTTGCATCAGTGCTCCATGATGGAATTATAGCAAAAAAACTACAATAGAAAATAAAGCACAAAGCTCAAAAACCAGCTAAAAATGTAATTGTCCAAGACAATGAACAATAAAGCACATACAATATATTCCCATTTCGACCAAAAAAAATACAATATATTCCCATTGATACCAGCGATCCAAACAGCAGTGCGTCTAATTCTAATCATGATGAACTTATATGTTATAGGGATTCTACCTTGGTTGCAAATTTATTTCCAAGAAACATACAAGTTATAAATTCAAAACAGAAATGAAATTCAACTCAACATAGTTTGATCAGTAGTGCGTCTAATTCTAATCATGATGAACTATTATGTTATAGGGATTCTACCTTGTTGCGAATTTATTTCCAAGAAACATACAAGTTATAAATTCAACTCAACATATTCAGTAAGATTATATTAAGTTAATTCACATAGACTATAGACAAAAACCTTAATAGATGTCTTGGCATGAGCTTACACCTAAACAATTTAAATGGACTGAAGTTCATTCACATAGAGCTCTTCTGATTAACAAGGTAAAGAATTGCAAAAAACTAATTTTATGATACTATCAAATCAATATCATCACATATTCAGATTATGACTTGCATCAATGCTCTATGATGGAAATACAAGAACAAAACTACGGAGTACAATAGAAATAAAGCACAAACCTCAAAAACCAACCAGCAACAAACAGCAGTTCCTCTAATTGTAATCATGATGAACTTATATGCTATAGGGATTCTAGCTTGGTTGCAATTTTTTATTCCAAGAAACATACAAGTTATAAATTCAAGACTGTTGGGATGGTGTTGGGAACTTTGGTTCCAAGCATCGGAACAACGATACCTTTCTCCAGTTTTGATAATGACAAACACCATGTGGGAACTAACGTGTTATGTCCAAGTATTTCTAAGGAACACATGTCTAGTGAAGAACCTTCATGAACACTAAAGGAACACTGGTTTACATAATGAAAAGTTCCTCTCAAAAGAAGACAGTTCCCATCACATGGGAACTCACATGTGCAGACAAAGACAAGTCAGCGAGATTTACGGGATCCTGCCTCAAGACAAAACAAACGCTCAGTTTGAGGAACAGACTGAGGCATTTGATCCAATAGCCCGATCAACTCTCAAAGTTGACTCAATTCAAAATTGTCACATGTGAAGGACAACGACTTCGCATACAAGAGAAGGGGCATTTCGGACAAAAATGAAAGTCAAGATTGGAGCCCAAGTATTCACAAGTATAAAGCCAAGTGAATAGTGCTCGGATAGCGCACTTCTCCCAGAACTCACATATACTCCGAGAGAAAGAAAGAAAGAAAGAAAGAAGAGAAGAGAAGTCCTCGGTGGCGAGTGTCTGATCTCGACGACGGTGAAGCTAAGTTCCCAGGAGTAAGGGAACTGAGATAGCCAAGGTGTAAGGTTTGATTCACTTGTTTTAGTTGAGTTGTTCGCTTAGGAACTAAGTTGAGAAGATTCATTAGTGTTGCTAGAGTTAGGTAGAACTCGTAGGAACAGAGAAGTTTGAATCTGCCTGTTTGTAACTAAGGAACAATCAATAATACAAGTAAGTCATTCAAAATCCTCCAAGCGGAGGTAGAGGTTTACCCACACAACTGGTTGGTTGTCGTGGGGTTCCTCTATAAGGGAACTGTGTTCATTACTATCCGTTTACCTGCTTTTATTTACTTCCGCTGCCTTGGGAATAGCCTAACCATCAGTTCCCAAGCTCTCGCTAACCCCTTACGATCCAACAATTGGTATAAGAGCTTGGTCGCTCTTGATTTGTGTTAGCATCGCAGGTTTCAAAATGGCTCACGAACTCACTCAAGTCGGACACAACAACAGCAAGCCTCCAAGCTTATCACTGGGAGATTCGGGAACTGGCAACGTGACATGAAGGACTGGATGCGGAGCCAAGACTATCAAGCTTGGTGCGTCATAGAGAAAGGGAACTTTGAAGTAGATCCAGCCATCAAGGACGACTACTCCAAATGGGGGCCAAATGAGTGGAAATGCATGGAGGCCAACTTCAAAGCTAAGCAATACCTCAAAAATGCTATGACGATTCAAGACTGTGATAGGGTAGTTAACCTAGACACAGCCAAGGAAGTGATGGAAGCCATCCAACAGATGCATATTGGGAACTCTGACCTCAGAGAGGACCTCCAAATGAATGCAGAAGGGAGTTCTTCAACTTCCAGATGGAAATGGGAGAATTTGTTGATAGTTAGCAATCACGCTTCGAAGGCCTATGCACCAAGCTCGTGGGACTAGGAATCACGAAGGAGGAAATCACCGATAAGATGAAGGTCCAACAGTTGTTCAACGGCCTAACTGACGAATGGGCAAATGAAAGGACGATGTTCAAGGAGAATCCTGAAAACAGAAATCTTATGCTCCACCAAGTTTTTGGAAAACTAGTGGGACATGAGAAAAGGAAGCAAGATGACAAGGAGCAAAAAAGGGCACATCAAGGGATCACCCTCAAACTTGAAAAGATGCTCAAGTCAGTGCAAGAGCAACATGAAGAATCTAAAGAAGAAGAGGATGAGGAACTAGTCCTGGTAACAAAGTGATACGTGATTGCCTCGGAATCCTCCTTAGAAATCTCGTAGTGAACCCACAAAGTCCCGATCTTGCCAGTAATGATTGATCCAACCTACAATAGCTTTCAATTTCAGATTACTTGATGCACACGAAAACAATGAACTCGAGTATATGAATGACAAACTGAATTGTATTGGTTGAAGGAATCAACTTGATAGTTCAATTGGATTGGCTCTAACGCTAAATCCAATTGATTAACTAGTTTGATCTTTAACAATCACAACTAGAACAATCTAATTGACTAAATCAACAAACCAATTTTTAACAAACACGAATCAGAAATAGAAGGGGAAAGGAGTTCGAATGATGATGATCGACTAATGCAATTGCAGACAAACACAGATTGTTGTTTTTGAGCCCAAGAGATAGATTAAACCAATTTGGGTTTAATCTCTCTCAAGCTGATTTTTATTAATGAAAGACAAGAGTATAAATAGTAGAATACAAAGCTATTCCTTGGGGAGGAAGCAAGGGAGCATGGTCGGCCTTAGTAGGGGTAGAATTGCCTCTTTCTTGCTTCCCAAGATATAATAAAATATCTATTACTATATCTATCTAGATTCCCTTAAATAAAATAAATCATGGCTGATTTATTTATTTAAGGAAATATCCTAACAAACTCAAAATATCTTAAAATATCTCTAACGACCAAGGGAGAGAATATCAATCAACTAACATAAGCCTATTGATTGATTTCTCTACTTTATTAAATCTGAAAAACACGGCTAATATAAAATAAATAAAATAATTTCTCTTACTTAGAATGGTCAAGTCAAAGGGTTGACTTTGACCCATGTACCAATTTATCTCACCCGGTCACTTACTAAATTCAGTCCTAACGTGAGACAAACTAACACATGTTTCTAAATAAAGAAATGATGGGAATTTCGGCCCTCTTGAGTTAGTCCATGGAATCCGGGCTCAAATGATGTCGAATGCACGAGACCCATTTCTGCTTGGTTGGCTCTTCAAGAACTGCTGCCAATCGAACCAAGATTGTTGTTGTGCATTGAGCAATCTTCTTAGATCTACTTCTTGTAATTGGTCCGTCAGAAGGCACCCGAATCAACTCATCGATGTCGGTTGGAGAGATGGCAGGCTTCACTGCATCACAAAGGCCCTTCGATCCTTCTACAAAAAGAGTTCAAGAGAGGCAATGGGAACTCACAGAAAGGACAGAGTTCCCAAAGAAAACCTGTTGAGAAGAACCTCTCGGACGTCACATGCTACAAGTGTTAAAAAAAGGGACACTTTGCGAAGGAGTTCCCACAGGGAACTTACGACCGAAGGCAAGGGAAGAAGGCCTACATCGCCACCTGGAGCGATGACGAGGACGAAGATCCTGAATCTTGGGCATCCCCGGACATGTGCGCAATGGCCATAGGAGACACCACTGGGGAACAACCCAGTGAGGTGGCAGTGAAGGGGAATAGCACATGGGTCATTGACAGTGGATGTTCGAACCATATGAATGGGAACAAAGACAACCTCACCTCACTCCACCCAAAAGCCGAAGGAGGTCATGTGTCCTTTGGCAACAAGAATATAAAGGGGAAATCATAGGAATAGGGGAAGTACTACTCAATAAATCAATCAAAGTCAGCAACGTCAACCTGGTAAAGGACCTGGGATTCAACCTCTTGAGCGTATCTCAGATATACGATCAAGGGAACAACATTATCACATTTAATTCAAGGGAGTGTCTGGTTATCAACAAGAAGACTAACAAAATCATCCTGAAAGGAAGAAGGTCCAACAACATCTATGTGGTGGATACAGACTTTGAGCCACCGAGGAAACTGTGCCTAGCAAGTTCCCTTGATGAAACGGAACTCTGGCACAAGAGATTAGGCCATGCAGGGATCAATCAAATCCTAAAGCTCTATCTACAAGATCTGGTCATTGGCCTTCCTCGAATTAACATCGAGGGAGCTAAGATGTGTGAAGCTTGTGTTCGTGGCAAACAAACCAGAAGTTCCTTCAAACCGAAAAGGGTAGTCAGCACAACAAGGCCCTTGGAGCTAATCCACATAGATCTTTGTGGTCCCATGGACACCGAAAGCTATGGAGGAAAGAGGTACATGTATATTTTAATTGATGATTTTTCAAGGTTTACATGGGTTCTTTTCTTGAGATCAAAATCAGATACCTTCAAAGAATTTGAGACTCTAATCAAGAGGATGGAAGTTAGCATGGGAATCAAGCTCAAAACACTCAGATCTGACCATGGAACTGAGTTCAAAAACTCAGAGTTCCTAAGGTACTGTGACAACAATGGTGTATCCCACAACTTCTCGGCTCCTCGCACTCCTCAACAAAATGGCGTGGTGGAAAGGAAAAACAGAACATTGGAAGACATGGCAATAACCATGATGCTAGAGAGTGGAGTTCCTGCAAACTTCTGGGCCGAAGCCATCTCCACAGCCACTTACATCCTGAATCGAGCCATGATACGTCCCATGATCAAGAAGACATCATATGAGCTAATCAAGGGAAGGAAGCCCAACATCTCTCACCCAAGGACCTTTGGGTGCAGATGTTTCATCCACAACAATGGCAAAGATAATCTTGGAAAGTTTGACCCTAGGAGTGATGAAGGGATCTTCCTGGGATACTCCTCCTAAAGCAATGCGTACAGGGTCTACAACAAGAGGACCAAGAAGATAGAAGAAAGCATCCACGTCATCTTCGACGAACAATCTATAAAAGTGGGAACAGAGGCCCAAGGAAAGGGAACTCTGTTCAAACTAGTCAGACAGGAAGAGGAAGACGACGATGATGAACCAAGAAAAAGAGATGAGAATTATCCAAGTGGGACCAACATCCCACAGCAAGGGAACAACGAAGGAGATCAAAACTCCACTGATCAAAGCTCCTTTGAAGTTCCCTCCTCAACAGAAGAACCACAAGATGCATCAAACTCTCTTGTTCTCCAAAATGAAGTCGCATCAGAGTCTAGTATTCAGGGGGAACAACGAGGAAACCTTGAAGAGAATCCTAGCGAGAGTCTCAGCGAAGAAGTTGAGCACAACTGTTCCCTTGAAGAAGAGGAAGCCCAAGATACAGATGAAGAGACAAGGGAACAAGTTGACGTCTCACATATCTGAACCAGGAACTACCACCAGAAGAAGGACCACCCCATCGATAACATCATAACTCCCTATGATAAAGGCGTACATACTCGCTCTTCCCTCAACAACTTATGTGCCTTCAACGCTTTTGTTTCAATGGTGGAACCCAAGAGCATCAAGGAAGCTCTAAAGGACCCAGACTGGATTCAAGCCATGCAAGAGGAACTCGATCAATTCGAAAGGAACAAGGTGTGGAAGCTAGTTCCTAGGCCCAAGAACAAGAACATCATAAGAACACGATGGGTCTTCCGAAACAAGCTTGATGACACTGGGGTTGTAGCAAGAAACAAGGCCCGTCTGGTTGCCCAAGGATATAGGCAAGAAGAGGGAATCGACTACGATGAGACCTTCGCACCAGTTGCAAGGATTGAGGCTATTCGTCTTCTCATAGCCTATGCAGCCCACAAAGGATTCAAGTTGTATCAAATGGATGTCAAGACGCGTTCCTAAACGGGCACCACAAAGAAGAAGTTTACGTGGCACAACCACCAGGATTTGAGGATGAGCACTTCCCAAACCACGTATACTTCCTGGAGAGGGCCCTATATGTTCTCAAACAAGCTCCCAGAGCATGGTATGACAGGTTTGCTCAATTCCTTTTGTCTCATGGGTACCTTCGAGGTTCCATAGACAAAACCCTTTTCCTTAAGAAAGAATCTAAAGATATATTGATTGTTCAAGTTTATGTTGATGACATTGTTTTTGGAGCCACTAACGAAATCCTTGTTGAGAAATTTAAGAATCTAATGAGCAGTGAGTTCGAGATGAGTCTCATAGGGGAACTCACGTTCTTCTTGGTACTCCAAATATCTTAAACTAAGGAGGGAACAAGGATTCATCAACAGAAATACATCAGAGAAATGCTAGTGAAGTATGGGATAGAACACTCCAGGCCCATCGACACTCCCATCTCACCAAACTCAAGGCTCAACGCAGATGAGACAGGGGTAAGTGTTGATCAAAGGAACTTTCGAGGTATGATTGGGTCTCTCCTCTATTTAACTACTAGTCAACCCGATATCATGTTCTTAGTGTGCCTATGTGCACGTTTTCAAGCTAACCCTAAAGAATCACACCTGAAAGAAGTAAAGAGGATTTTCAGGTATCTCAAAGGGAACGACAACTTGTGTCTTTGGTATCCAAGGAACAACTCCCTTGAGCTGGTTGCATACTCAGATGCAGATTTCGCTGGGCATGTTGATCGCAAAAGCACCTTAGGAATGGCCCAGTTCCTAGGATCGTGTTTGGTTTCTTGGGGATCAAAGAAACAAAACTTTGTGGCTCTCTCCACAGCTGAAGCAGAGTACGTGGTTGCCGCCTCATGATGCTCCCAAGTTCTATGGCTTAAGTACCAACTACAGGATTACGGTATGTCCTTTGGCCCTGTTCCTTTTAGATGTGATAATACAAGTGCCATTAACATATCTAAAAATCATGTGCATCATTCATGTACTAAGCATATAGACATTAGGCATCACTTCCTACGTGACAATGTAGAGCATGGGAACATCTCTATGGAACACTGTAGGACTGAAGAGCAAATTGCGGACATTCTTACTAAGGCTTTAGACAAACGTCCCTATCAGCGTCTCCGGATGCTCCTAGGGATGATAACTCTAAACTGAACAAGTCCCTGTTTGTTATTCCCTCAGTGCTTGGCTAGTTCATGTTGATTTGCATGATAGGGAACACTAGGAATAATTGCTTTCATTTTGCCATATTACTAGTCTAGAGCTTATAATGTACTTTTGGAACTCTATTCCTTTTGGCCCAAAATGATCAACAAGAGTTCCCTTTAACCCTCATTACAAGCCACCATGACAGTTGATCATAAAACCAACCCTAAGCCAAGGGCCAGACAAACGCTTCTCATGAGCCAAACTTCTTATCCCTTTATCGAGTTGTAATTGTCTGGTTCTTTTGTCAGTTCCCAAGCCACACAAAGAACTTGAGTGCGAGTTCCCTTAACCACTCCACTCAAATCAACCTTTTCAAAGATCATGGGAACTGGTGGGCAAGATTGTCATAAGCAAGGGAACACTGATATCTCTGAGAAGGTGAACTATCACTTGGAAAACGGGAAATTGTGTCAGAATTCGAAGCATTATGGGCCAAGCGTTTGAAGTTCTCGAAGTGACTTCCCCTGGGAGAAAGCGACGCGTGTCATAAGCGTGCCAAGGAAGTTGAAACGCTCCTCCACATCCATTGGCCAACGGTTATCGAGGTTTTTCAAACTTCCCTTTCTACCCCTCTTTCTCTCTCACATAAAAACGCCCATTTGCTATTTTTGGGCCCTTCTTCCTCATTCATCCTCTGCAACTCATTCTCTCTGAGTCCTTCTCTCTTTCCCTTTCAAGCAAACCTCCAAAATCCTTCTCTTCCCCAAATCCTCTCATGGCTCCAGTTCACACCTTTGAACAAGTTCGTCAGTGGATCCAAAACAACCCTAAAGCACTCTTCATCACTATGATGAAGGATGTTGAAAATGAACAAGACCCTGCTCTTCAAGAAGCCCTATTCAAAGGTCTTTACGAATATGTTAGTCCCTTCCTTCCTCCTCTCCCGGCAGCGCAAACCCTAGTGATGCCCTCCTCCACCACCACATCCTCTCAATCTCTTCCTCCTCCACCCCCTCCTACTCAACCTCTCTCAGTCTCCTCCTCCGGGACCGTCATTGTTAACACTTTCGGTCCCGCACCCCCATCCAAACACGAAAAACCCAAACCCTCAAAATTCAAACACTCCTCTAAACACTCCTCCTCCAAACGCAAATTCCAACAGATCTCTACCCCCTCTTCTCCTTCCCTTCCAACGACGAAGAAGAAATCTCTTCTCGCCATGGATGAAGTACTCTACCTCTCCAAGCCTAGCTCCTACGCCATCAAACCTCATCTAACCTTTCCCCTCTTATCCGAATCTGGGAACTCACAATCCCAGAATCAACCTCCACCACCTCCTTCTGTTCAAACCTCCTCCCTACCAGAATCCTTGGACTCTGGGAATCCCAATCCCAGAGTTCCCATCCCCACAACCTCTTCTCTTCCCACCAATGAGGTAACAACCTCGGAGTCTCTTCCCACCTCTAAGGGAACACTCAACCCACCCTCCTCCCCACTCAAAGTTCCCACACCACATCCCTGTCCTTCCACAAAACATCCCTCCCCTTCAAAATCTCCTCTTCCTCCTCCTCAAAACTCCCCTCCACCTCCCTCCACAGAAAGAATCTCCTCTCCTTCTTCGGCCCAGCAAACCATAAACCTCGACGAGGACGAGGACTCGCTACCCATAGGAGTGATAGCTCGGCGAAAGGCCACAATCACAACTCTCATCGTCATGGGAACCACAGAAGAAAACGCCCGCCTTGACGCTCTCGAGGCGAAGCTCCGAGCTGAAATCTCAAGGCCCTCCGAAGGAGAAGGCGACGACGCCAACAGGGCCCAAGGGGCAGGGAACCCAGCACCAGCTGACGGTGTTGGGACAAGCACAAGTCATCCGGAAGATGATGACAACGAGGACTTGAGCTCGTCCTCGGAAGAAGAAGGGACCTTGGAAGGTGAGGCGACCACCGAGGTACATGACGCTGAAACAGATCAAGGACGCCAAATGATGGTATCGGAGGTTGCCCAAGAAGAAAGGGAACCTCCCCTAATGATCGAAGCGGTTGCATCCCCCCAGCTGAAAAGAAAGGCTACTGCCTCCAGGGGGAACAAGAACAAGAAAGGGAAGGGCACTGCCTCGAAGAGGGTTCCCATCAAGGACGACCGAAAACTCATCCCTCCCCTCGTTCTCAACGAGGCACAACTTCAAGAAAAGGGCCTTGGGGAACTCTGGGACCTCATTAAGGCCCAGGGATGGGAACATGTTTGTGAAGCTGTTGTGAGCGTCGACCCCGCTCAGGTGCGCCTCTTCTACAACAACTTTGTCATAGAGGGCACCAAGGGAACTCTCTCCCTCCAGGGCGACGACTTCGTCTTCACCGCCTCTACTCTTCGCCACCAACTCCAAGTCCCTGTCAAGGGCCTCAGCGTTGTTCCTCTCAAGGCCTGGGGAGAGTTCAACAACACCGTGATCTACAACACAATCTATGAGGGTCGTGTTCCCAGGACTAGAACACCCACTCACAATCTCTCCCTCATTGCTAAGCTGGCTCATCAGTTCATCATCACGGTGGTGATCCCAAGGCAAGAGAAGCGTCACCAGCTCAACATCCAAGACGCTATCCTTCTCTACTACTTCCTCCACAAAATGCCCATAAATCTCCCCTGCATCATCTTTGGGCACATGGAGAAGTGCATGGCCTCAACTTCCCATTCCTTGCCCTATGCTGGACTGATCAAGAAACTGATGATCAAGGAAGGGCTTTACGACGCTGCTAAGGAAGAAGTGACCATCGGAAACTGGATCTTTCTGTGGTCCAGAAGATGTGTCACTCAGAGCAAGATGAGGACCACGAGGCACTTCCCTCTGGTGAAGGCCTCGAGCATGGGAACACGCAAGTGTTGGTCCACATTGCAGCCACGCTTGAACGGATGGCAGGGACCCAAGAGAAAATTCTGCACGCTTTGTCTCGGTTGAGTGAACTCCTGCTCCCCCCGAGCCCATGATCTCCCTTTCTTTATCCTTATCCCTATTTTCCCCCACAAAATGTTATGTGTTCCTTATGTACATTACAATGCTTAAGTAATATAAATGGTTTCTAGTATGATTGCGTGTTCCCTTCTTTCCTTGTTTATGCTTATTTGTTTTCGATGATGCCAAAAGGGGGAAGGACAAAATGTGCGAGATGAGTCTTATTTTGAGTTATCACAAAATATGTTATTGCTAAGGGGGAACTATTGCTTAAAATGCTAAGTAAGAACACTTTGTTTCATAGACGTGGATCTTTAGTAACTCACATCATCTTACATAGGAATTTTGCTGCATATCATACTTTGAAATACTTGGTTATTTTTGTGATGGGTTTTTCTCCAGTTTTGATAATGACAAACACCATGTGGGAACTAACGTGTTATTTCCAAGTATTTCTAAGGAACACAGGTCCAGTGAAGAACCTTCATGAACACTAAAGGAACACTAGTTTACATAATGAAAAGTTCCTCTCAAAAGAAGACAGTTCCCATCACATGGGAACTCACATGTGCAGACAAAGACAAGTCAGCGAGATTTACGGGATCCTGCCTCAAGACAAAACAAACGCTCAGTTTGAGGAAGAGACTGAGGTGTTTGATCCAACGGCCCGATCAACTCTCAAAGTTGACTCAATTCAAAATTGTCACATGTGAAGGACAACGACTTCGCATACAAGACAAGGGGCATTTCGGACACAAATGAAAGTCAAGATTGGAGCCCAAGTATTCACAAGTATAAAGCCAAGTGAATAGTGCTCGGATAGCGCACTTCTCCCAGAACTCACATATACTCCCAGAGAAAGAAAGAAAGAAGAAGAGAAGTCCCCGACGGCGAGTGTCTGATCTCGACGACGGCGAAGCTAAGTTCCCAGGAGTAAGGGAACTGAGATAGCCAAGGTGTAAGGTTTGATTCACTTGTTTTAGTTGAGTTGTTCGCTTAGGAACTCAGTTGAGAAGCTTCATTAGTGTTGCTAGAGTTAGGTAGAACTCGTAACTAAGGAACTGGTTGTTTGTAACTAAGGAACAATCAATAATACAAGTAAGTCATTCAAAATCCTCCAAGCGGAGGTAGAGGTTTACCCACACAACTGGTTGGTTGTCGTGGGGTTCCTTTATAAGGGAACTGTGTTCAATACTGTCCGTTTACCTGCTTTTATTTACTTCCGCTGCCTTGGGAACAGCCTAACCGTCAGTTCCCAAGCTCTCGCTAACCCCTTACCATCCAACAAAGACAGAAATGAAATTCAACTCAACATAGAGCAGAGCTCTATTAAACAGTGGAACAATTAGGTTCGCCATACACATTATACACTCTGAACTATGTTAATCAACTATGCAAATTTGCTTAAATTAATCAGAATGCAAAATTGAAAAAACTATCGAAAATGAAATTCAACCAAACAAGACTAATGAATGTGCAAAATCTAACAATTTTGAAAGAGATCCCAAACCTTAGCAGTCTTGTAAAACGACAGAGCGTACTCGGTGGCCTGCTTGCGGTCAGAGCCCGTATTGACGACAGCAAGATATGCAATTAAATCTCCTCTCAAATTGTAGTAGAAAGGCTTCTCATCGGCGTTCATGGCGTAGAGTTTGTTAACAATTGCGAGGTCCCGATTGGAGATCCACGAAATTTCGGCTTCAATTATGTGCTTGTAGTCTCTAATTACGGCGACCCGTTGATGGTTGCCAAAAAGCTCTTCTTTCCGTTCGGCGGAGGAAACGGCGCGCCAGGCTTCGAGGCGACCTTGATTGGCTTTCTGGAAAGCTCTAACGAACAGCTTCATCTCTTCCAAACTCGCTTTGTGAGATTCGGACATCGTAAGCTACGCAAAAGTCATCGCGTCGTCGTACCGCTTTGCCTCATTAGCTAACCTGGCGAGGTAGAAGCGTTCTTCGCGGTCTGATTCCATCGCCATTACCGTACCTTGGACAGGGAGAGAGAGAGCTTTCTTGGACAGGGAGTGTGGTTTCTTGCTAACGGGATTTGAAATCTGTTTTTCTAGGGATTTGATTGAGCGAGTCGAGCTTTGACTGGATCAGTTTGTTTAGGTCCCAATTCCTTCATCCAATTATTTATAATATCTACTCCCTTCGTCCCTTTTTGTTCTTCCCATTTCCTTATTGGATGTTCCCTTTTATTATTCTCATTTCTAAAACTTTCCTTTTTTAGACATGTGAAAATACAAATTTACCCTCATCAATCTCTACCAACTACTCACTTTTTATCCCTCTCTCTTCTACTTTTACAATATTACCCTTATCAAAACTCCTTTTTTATCTCTCTCCCCTCATCATTACCCACTTTTTTTCTCTTCTTAAATATTGTGCCACTTCTCAAACGAGAAGAACAAATAGGGACGGAGGGAGTAGTATTTTTTAGAATCAATTATGATCATTTAATTTTTTTTTTATTATGTCACCATTTTTAACTAGTTGTTTAACTAATTATTTATTTAAAAATTTAAATAATAAATTTTGATAAATAAAAATTAACTAATTATTAGTTTTTGGAAAATTCCTTTTGGTGCGCTATAATTTTTTACTTTTTCTCTTGGTGTACGTAAAAAAATTATTCTTTTTGGTGCCCTTCTATTTTTGATAAATTCCTATCCGTAACCTAAATTCAATTTCTATCCATTTTATCCCAATTCTTATTTTTGCAATCCCTAATTTTTTTGGCTGAATACATACATGGACCTTGAACTTGAATTTTTTTTTCGCTAAGACCCTTGTACTAAAATACCTATTTTTAAACCCTCAACTTGATACTTTTGTTCCATTGAGTCCTTTTTTACTAACGTGATATACATGCTGGATGACTAGATGCCACATAAGTTTGGTTTTTTATGACTCATTAGCCACATAAGCGCCACGTAATAATATATTAATATACCACAATTAAGAAAAGGAAAATCTTCTCTGTCTCGTCAAAGAAGGGCAGAACGACGCATTGTTCATCTTCTCTGCCTCGTCGTCGGCTTTCCTGATTTAACGAAGGAGATGGATGAACCACCAACAACGCCGATGATTAGGCTTCAAATTTCGATTAAGCTTCAGAAATGGGAGGAGATTAGGCTTCAATTTTCGAATTAGCCATTTTTCTTCCCAGTTCTGAAGCTGGATTTGGGTGAGCGAGAAGCATTAATAAAGTCGTTAATTTGAAGCTGGATTTGGGTGAGCGAGAAGCGAATCCGAGAGGAATGAAATCGGACCAAAACGGCATTGGGACGGAGCCAAGAAAACGGTACATGCCAGATCTGAGAAGGAAGTGAAGATGGCAGGAGATAGATGAAGAGGATGGGTTAGATCTTCAGCAACGCCGTCTTCAGCAGATGATATCGAGGCTTTGAGAGAGTGGATCCGATGTGTGCAAAACGATCTGGTAAATTTATCGACAGATACAATTTCAAGGTGATAAAGAGAAGATCTTCCACAAATTTACTAGATGCCATAAAAACTTGTTACTTCCCAGATTTGAAGATGGATCTCGATGATATCGAGGACTTCTTCTCCATTGTTAAAGCCAGTGAAGATGGATTATTGTATAATTAATGTTATATTATATTTTTAATTAAAATCTATGTCAACCATTTTTTGCAAGATAACTCGCCTACAACTCGAGTAATGATCACGCGCAGTGCCAGATTAGAAAAAAGGGCTTTATAGAACAAAAATATCAAGTTGGGGGCTTTAGAAAAAAAAAATTAGTATAATAACAGGTCTGAAAAAACAAAAGTTTCAAGTTCGGGGATCCATGTATGTATTCGACCAATTTTTTTTACCCCTTTCTCACAATAACATGTTGGAATTAACTAGGTGGCTTCATAACCCAACTCTTTAGCACTTAGAGTGGACTTGTTTATTATCATTACAAAAACATTTTTTTTATGATGACATTTTATACCTTAAAAATCTAATAAATAATTATAATTGCTTGTCTCTTATTTCTAAAAAAACAGAATCTCATACAATCATATCTAGTCCAACTTATTATAGCTACAGAATGTGCACGCCTTTGTATTGTACATTATAACTAGTTGAAGTCCCGTGATATTCACAAGATAATTTTACTAAAAAACTATACAATTTTACGATATTAATTTAAAATTCTAAATATCTTTATATAATATCATAATAAGTATGCAATAGATAAATTATTTTTTAGATTGTACTCCATATTTTAATTGAATATATTTTTAAATATTTTTCCATTAAAATTTCACTTTTTATTGAATATTTTTAAATAACATTTTCTTATTTTTTTTAAACACTAATTTGTATAAAATACTTGGTGTTTTTATAAAGATAATAATAATTAGGATAGGTTATCTACAAAGCATAATATAATTTATTAAAATATTTTTTTAAAGTAAATTTATTAAAATTATATATTAGGCTTCTTATCTTTTACTCTATAATAATAAGAATGCTTGTAAATATGAAAAATACAATATACTATTCTATAAAGTTGTTTTCCATACTAAATTTACATAACGAAGAAATAAAATATAAGGGAAATTAATGTATATGAAAATTTACGAAATTCAATGTATTAATCAACCTATCATCCATATTAAATTACAAAAAAACATAGAGATAAAAAAAATTTAAATGTAAGGTGGGTCTTGATAAAAAAAAATTATATTTAAATAAATAAAATAAAAAGGAAATTAAGAAAAATATAAGGTAAATTTTTTATCAAAATTCAATTTAAGCAAGTATTTAATAAGATTTTTAAATTTTTCTATTTTTTTTATCAATCTTTGATTTAAGAAAAAATCTTTAATATAAATGCATAAAAAGATAAAGAAAATCTAATTTTATTAATTAAAATTAAAATTCGTATTTTAATTGTTTTTTACATTTACATATAATCTTAGTCATCAACATAAAGTTATATCTTTTTCTCAAAATAAAAATATATCAACATAACAATATTTATTATTTAAAATTACATTATTATATAGTTATAAATTTTATGCTTGGAACTCAAGCCTTGTTAAAAGATAACAAAAAATATTAAGACCCTAAATCTTGTTAAGAGATAAAAATATTAAATTAATATGTAAAATATCATCTCATAGGAATTTATGCATATAAAAATTATATAAATATGTTATCTATTGTAGTAAACTAATACATAATCCATAGATAGAAAATTACATACATAAAATATTATATAAACATATTATCTATTTAGTATATATAGCAAGAATACTATAAGTTGTTACAAAATTTATTAAAATATAATTTCACATTAATTTATTCAAAAATGTCACGTGGCGCAAATTTTACAATAGACTTAGGTTCTTCTTTATAATGTACTAGTTGTCCCCGTCGTGCCTTGCATGACTATGACTCGATATTTTTCTAGATATACTATAAAAATATTAATAAATAAAAATATAATATAAATAATAATTGTGAATTGGTGATTTATATAAATTGTAAAAAAAGCATAATTCTAAATTAAAGATTGATAGAAAAAATGAAAATAATGGGACATTTAATATGGATTAGCAAATAAAATTGACTTGACATATACCGATGTACGTATATTATCAAAAAAAAATTACCGAAAAATTATAATTGAAAATTAAAATTGTAATTGGATAGATTTGTATGTAAATTATCAAAAAAATCAAAATTGAAAATTCAAAGATATATCATAACTGAAATTTAAAGATTTGGCAACAAAAAGATTCGATACTATCTAAATATTATAATGGAGAAAAATATAGATTAATATGGATTAATAACAATTTATTATTAATTTTGTAATTTAAAAATATTATTGGATAAGATCTCTCGGTCTATATTTATGTGAGTTTTTTTAGATTATATTGGAGAGTTGTTAAGATCATGAAGATATGTTAAAATCTTATCCTATAAAATACATAAAAAAATATTTTTATGTCAATTTTATGGAAATTAATTTTTACGAACCAGTTTTTATTTTGCTAGAAAATAGGTTAACAGTTAATATTGTTGTTCAATATATTCGTTATGTACGTACATATATGATTATATATATATATGGATCATTAACAATTTATTATTAATTTTGTAGTTTAAGAATATTATAGGATACGATCTCGGTATATATTTATGGGATTTTTTTGGTACATTATATTGGAGAGTTGCTAGGATCATAAAGATATGGTAAAAAATATTTTTACATGTAAATTTCTAGAAATATGTAACTAAATTTCTAAAAAAATATTATTGTAATCCAATATAAAAAAATTACAAAATTGATTGAGATTTGTAGATTATGTGGCAATATGATGTGTACATAATATATGAGTGACATGGAAAAAATTTGAATGTGGACTATGACATGGAATATTTATAAAGACGTCTAAATTATAAGAAAATAACATGTGTAAAAATATGAGGTGGCTTAATATAGGTCGACATGTGGCGAAATCCTAAGTGGCGTAATGAGAACGCTCCAAACCTTATTGCTTTTATATATATATTAGATTAGGGTTATAGCTACAGAATGTGCACGCCTTTGTATTGTACATTATAACTAGTTGAAATCCCGTGATATTCAGGGGATAATTTTACTAAAAAACTATACAATTTTACGATATTAATTTAAAATACTAAATATCTTTATATAATATCATAATAAAGTATGCAATAGATAAATTATTTTTTAGATTATACTCCATATTTTAATTGAATATATTTTAAAATATTTTTCCATTAAAATTTCACTTTTTATTGAATATTTTTAAATAATATTTTGTTATTTTTTTAGACACTAATATGTATAAAATACTTGATTTTCTTATAAAGATAATAATAATTAGGATAGGTTATCTACAAAGCATAATATAATTTATTAAAATATTTTTTTAAAGTTAATTTATTAAAATTATATATTAGGCTTCTTATCTTTTACTTTATAATAATAAGAATATTTGTAAATATGAAAAATACAATATACTAATCTATAAGGTTGTTTTCCATACTAAATTTACATAACGAAGAAATAAAATATAAGGGAAATTAATGTATATGAAAATTTAGAAAATTCAATGTATTAATCAACCTATCATCCATATTAAATTACAAAAAAAAAACATAGAGATAAAAAAAATTTAAATGTAAGGTGGGTCTTGATAAAAAAAAAATTATATTTACATAAATAAAATAAAAAGGAAATTAAGAAAAATATAATGTAAATTTTTATCAAAATTCAATTTAAGCAAGTATTTATCAAGATTTGTAAATTTTTCTAATTTTTTTTTATCAAACTTTGATTTCAGAAAAAATCTTTAATATAAATGCATAAAAAGATAAAGAAAATCTAATTTTATTAATTTAAATTAAAATTCGAATTTTAATTTTTTTGACATTTACATATAATCTTACATAAAATTATATCTTTTTCTCAAAATAAAAATATATCAACATAACAATATTTATTATTTAAAATTACATCATTATATAGATATAAATTTTATACTTGGAGCTCAAGGCTTGTTAAAAGATAACAAAAAATATTAAGACCCTAAATCTTGTTAAGAGATAAAAATATTAAATTAATATGGAAAATATCATCTCATCAGAATTTATGTATATAAAAGTTATATAAATATGTTATCTATTGTAGTAAACTAATACATAATCCATAGATAGAAAATTACATACATAAAAAATTATATGAACATATTATCTATTTATATATATAGCAAGAATAATATAAGTTGTTACAAAATTTATTAAAATATAATTTCACATTAATTTATTCAAAAATGCCACGTGGCGCAAATTTTACAACAGACTTAGGTTCTGCTTTATAATGTATTAGGGTAGATAATACTAGTGTAATTCTCATGCTCTGCATGGGATCTATATAAAACAAAAATACATATTTTTAAATTATATAAAATATATAGATGTCATATTGAAAATTTTATAAATAATATTTTATAGTGTTAAAAATATATGTAGTTATGTATTTATTATGATTGCATATATAATATAAATATTGATAAAATATATATTCATTTTTGCGTAATTTATAGAGTTTAAATCTATAAAAAAAATGTGCATATGTGTCGTGTTATTAGGATAGAAAACATCTATTACTAATAACTAAAGCCGAAGTAATTTCTGCCACCACGTTGCGCCACATCACTCCTTTATTAAAATAATAATTTAAATAATTAATTATGCAAAAAAAATTATCTCGAAGTAAACATAAAGATAAAATAATATTTATAAAAAAATAAACATAAAGAAAATATATTATTAATAGATTTTACTAAATAGATAAAAAAGGACATTATATTTACTATATTTATAATAGATAAATTAAAATAAAGATAAGAAAAAATATGTACACGTGATCACACATATATCTTTGAAATAAAAATTGCCATATAAATGATAATATATTAAAAATATAGATTATGTGTAATTTTAAATAATTAACATTTTAAAATAAAGATAAAGTATATCTTTCACTATACTGTGTCACATCACATTATATTAATTTCTTTTTTTCTATTAATTTCTTTTTATCTATTTAAATCTATCGTTAACACCAAATCAACATAACATATTTAAAATAGAAATAATGATATTTTTGAAAAATTCATTATAAAAATGTTTTAAAACAAAGTTAAATATTTAAAATATTAAAAAATAAGGACAAATATCTATTATCTTTTAGCGTGATATTTTTTATGACTTTCTTTATATGTATATATGTTGATTTTCTTTTACAAAAAAATTAATGATAATTTCTTTATAAATATCGTTGATTTTTTAATATAAAATATAAAAAAATATAATCTTTAATAAATTTATTATTGTATAAATACTATAATATTTAATAGTCTACAAGTTTACATATATGGAAAGTAAAAACAATAGATCATATAATATTTAATCGCATGTAATATGTAGTTTATTTAGCCAATAGAATAATTTTGACACAACCGTAACTTAAATTAATTATGTTCTACCTATTTTTCATAAATAATTTATTTTTTCTATTATGTCATATTATTTCTTATTTATTAAAATAATTTTTAAAATTTATCTGTTCAATATTTTAAAAGTATATATCTTTTTTATTTTATTTTATTCATATTTTCTCTTTTTTTAATAAATTAAACCTATTTTTTAATATTGTTAAGGAAAATGAGAATGGTAAATTATTTTATCTAAATAAACTATTTGTATTCTCAACTTCAAACTTAATAATTTAAATTTGGTTTGTTTTATTTAATTCCAAAATAAAATAATTTTTGAACTTGATACGAACAACAAATTACTTGAATTAAATTTTATATTATATTTTCATTTGTGAATATCATATTTATATTATCTCTAAAAAATATTGAGTCGTGGTCAAGCATGACACGACGGGTATAACTAGTTGATATCCTAAATATTAGGATAGAATTAGATATTAAATTCAGATGATACATCCAAATAATATATTACATAGGATTTAATCTTTACTAATATTCCTCTAAAAAAATCTTTACTAATATTAGAATCTATTCTTAATAATATTAAATTTAGAGGATTTATGTGTTTAGGAGAGTAGGACGAGTGTGCATCATTCATCCAATATACATAATAATATATTAGGATAGAATTAAATTTATTTTATATTTTTAGTTAGAATTTTTATAATGAATTTTATATTATAAAATTATATACATAGAAAAATTCTATATTACACGTATTTTAAAATATGGTAGAAAATATACTTAAATAAATTATTATAACAGATATCTAGCATTGATATTTAATATTTTTATAGTTTATTTTACCTTAGATATATTTTTTAACTTAAATAAATTATTATAAAAATATTGAGCATAAAATATTTATTTTTCATATATGTTATTTTATTTTAATAAGAATCTTTTCAAGATGTGTAAATTGCCAAAAATATAAAATCCACCATGGCAAAATGTTAAGTGGCTTAACGTGAAAATAACACATAGGAAAAATCTCAAGTGGCACATGGTAAAATCCTACGTAACATGTATCTTATAATATGGTAGAAAAAAAAACTTAAATAGATTATCATAAAAAATATTTGGAATAATTATTTAATATTCCTATAGTTTATTTTATTTTAGATAGAATCTTTTTATCTTAAATAAATTATCATATAAAATATGTAACATTAATAATTAACATTTAACATTAGATAAATTTTTTATTTTGGATAGAATCTTTCCTAAATTAATTTATCTTATTTTTTATTATCCTAAAATAATATCAACATATATAAATTATCAAAATACAAAATCCTATGTGGCAAAATTCTAGGTGGTTTAACGTGGAAATGACACGTAGGAAAATCATAGGTGGCGCAACATTTAATTAGGTTAATGTTGGATCGTGAAGCGTTAGTAACAAGTGACGGACCTGGGTGGGGGCCGGTGCCCCCACTCCCGTCCGATGGTGAACTACGATGAGGGTTGTTGCCTGTTGGACATCGACATAGCTGTTGTGTGCAGGAGGCGAAGGAATAGGGTTATTAAGGAAGAAGAAGGTTATTTAGGTTCTTTTTAAAAGCTAATAGGCCAGCAGTCATCCCATTACAAAAGTTGTTTATTTTCAAATTTAAGGTTTTTAAATAAAAATAACAACAGCTAATGGGCTGACCCGTTAGACAATTAACCAAATAATGATAAAAAAAGAGACATATATCATCTATCAACTATTGACTAATAAGATTTTGCTATTTTATTAGGTGCTAACTTACTAGCACATGTATTGTACCAGTACTATATACAAATTTGGGAAAACACTGCCAATTATTTTTAATATGAGACGTAATATTTTATTTTATTTTTTTAAAAAACTTCATGGTATAACTAATTAAACAAATACAATGAACATAATAATGTACAAATTTCGTTTCATTTGAAAGATATTATTTAAATTTTAATTCATTTTAAAAACAAAGAATAATATATAATTAATTAAGGAGGAACTAAATATTTGAATAGATATAGATTTATTTATTATTTTTAACAATTTTTAGAAAAGTTAGATATATTTGGATATGGTTATGATTATCTTCAAAAAAAAAATTTAAACTATATTTTAAGGGCTTGATGACGTGATATTACGTATGTAATATATACCACAGGTCGACACATAGACAAAATATGTGAGGCCGACACGTAATACAAAGGTTTTTTCTTTAATATATAGGTAAATAGATAATATTTTTGAGTTAAAAATCTCTTGTAATAATCTTTGGTGCCCCCACTTTAATTTATGTTTGCGTCCGTCTCTGTTAGTAACAATGCAGGGAACTAGCATTGTTCCGTGTCCAGCGGAAATAAACAATAATAAGAACACAATATTTAGAGAGGAAACTTTCTAACCGACGAACAAGTCGTAGAAAGAAAAACCTCTACCCCTAAGACTCTTTATCAGAGGATTTCAATAGAATACTTTGTATTATGTTTCAACGGTTACAAGACAAGTCAAGTTCCCTGGTAACTAAGGCACCAACGAAAGTTCAACCAACTAGACTTCTTCTACCCTAATCGTAAACCTAAATCAAAGTAAACTACCGACCTGAGTACTCACTCAATTGTGGATCCTTCACCGGAAACACCCACACACACTCGAACACTTGAAAAAGCTCTCTTCTAAAGTTCGTCGTTAATCACCTTACTTAACCCTAGCTATAACCTAGCTTTATATAAGAAATGTCAAGTCTGATCTCATACGCAATTCTTGCCTAATTGCGTTGATATTCCACTTAACAAATCCCACAAAATAGGAGAAAGTATTTGTTAATGATTGGTATCCTCAACCATTTCGATTCTTTCAAAAACCGAATGATATCTGATTTTCTAGATAAGGTCATGGAAGCTTGATCTTATTCTTCCTTAATCTTCTCAAGCAGACGAGCAAAACTGTCATATCTTCGTGGAAGATCGCTCTTAGAAGATCTGGTAACTTGCCATAAATAGAAAGTTGCGTCCCTGCGAGATGCGCTTCCTAAATCCGTCACTTGTTCCCTCCATTGCTCCTCACAATGTTCCTTCACTCTTGACGATATACCTATTTTCCTAAAACACTTACATGTAGAAGCAAGTTATACCATCTAAGTTTGTTATCTTTAAAACTAAGAGAAACCATGGAACAACGAATGTTCCAACAATTTTCCCCTTTTTGATGATGACAAACCTATACAAAAATGCACATCTAGAAACCAGAAGAAATATAGACTTGAAAAAAAATTGATTCTTGGATCCCTCTTAATAGATGCACAATTGTTCCTACTCATCAGAGGTAACAACTTATTATTCCCCCTTAGCCAAAGTTCCCTCTATATTTCTTGGATAGAACGCATCACTGCATTTTTCCTAACTTCCCCCTTTTGACATCATCAAAAGGTGAACAAAATCAAGCAAAACGCAGAGCAAATGAACAAATTTAATTGAACTTAAAATCATTCATAAGCAAAAGAAAGTCATTCCATAGATAATTGTCTTTTGATCACAGCCAAAGAGAAAACATAAAATCATAAAATCAAAGAGAACATCTTAAAGTTTTTGAGGAGATAGATAGATAGGCAGGGTAAAAAGATAGGGTTCCAAATCATGGTTCCGAGGAGATGGGATCAACAACAGCAGTGGCAGTGTCTCTCTTAGCTAAGTAACCAATAATGGTACGAAGCTGAGAGGAAATCTGTTGAAGCTCGAGTAACATCTTCATTAACACTTCCACTTGATGAAGAACTCCCAACACCCATCTGAGCAGTCTTCTTTGTCGTCGTTCCCTTTGAATCGCCCTGGAACTTCATTCTTGAAATGTTGCTCATGTCTAGGGGAAATCCAAAGAACTCCTCACGAGAAGGAACGTACACCTTCTTCTCTTTCAGAATTGCCTTAACAAACTGCAGATAAGGCAATCCATGGCTCTTCCCCGTGCTCTTAGCCATTTGTCTCAGCATCATCTCCGGAAGACTTATCCTTTCCCTCCTTAGAAACTTGTCCAGCAGAATCATATCGTTGATGGTGATGCTGTTCCTCTTCTCTAACCTTGGAACTATAACCTTTATCAGAAACTGATGAGAGATCCGTGCAATGTAACCAAGATCACTTGTCTGGTAAGGACCAACATCATGTTTCCCCATAGCCGCCTTGATGAGTTGAGCCTTGTTCTTTGGCCAGTTGTTTGAAGAATGCAACTCTCCGTATCCATCACTAGGAATATCCAGAAACGTGGCAACAGTACTTAGCGAGAAAGATATCTCAGATTCCCCAATAGTGGAAAAAACCCAAAGGACCACCAGGAAGATCAGCACGCTGGTAGTGAGAAAAGAAATCAACAAGAATGGAAACATCTACCTTAACCCTTGAAGAGCAGATCTTCTCCCAACCTTGGAACTTGAAGTTCACAAAATTCTTCCAAGTCGTGCTCTTTCATAAACTCCTCATCGATCACCAGAGTGCCGACAACTCTCTTTGAACCCTTGGCAATAGAGACTTCTGGTTCCATAGGCAATTTTCTTTTTACCTTGGCCGATTTGACGTCCTTCTCAACCTCCTCCTCTAGTTCCACCTCCTCTTCATCTTCTTCTTCCTCAAGATCCTCTTTTTCTTCAATTTCCTCATCCTCTTGATCAGAACCCATCTCCTTTTCTTTTTCCTCTGACTCAACCTCTTCCTCAATAATGGGATCATCAACCACCTTCTTCTTTGATGTGGTTGCAGCGGAACAGAGCCTATACGTCTTCCCTTGGAGATCCGTCTTCGCTTTCTTGGAAGAAGGGGAAGATGTCCTTTCCGAATCAGATATGTGAAGGATCTGAGATGGAGCAGGAGCAGCACGCTTCCTAACCTTGGTCTTGCCCTGGCTCGTTAACTTGACCCACCTAGGCCTCAAGTGCGACGACAAAGCCCTGACCTTCTCCTTTTCTGGTTCAACGTTTTCTTTTAGGGGTGAGTTGACCTCGTTCTTTTCTGATTCTCCTTACCCTTCTTTCCTATTCTCTATTCGAGAAGGCTTTTAGGAAGGAGTTTTAGAGGGGATAATAGAAGGATCTTTCTCTGACTCCTCAAGAAGAAGTTCCTTCTCGCTTAAGGCCTTAGTAACAGCCTCGACTCCTATGTCGGCAACAACATCAAACTTTGGTTGGAGTTTGGAAACAGGAGAGGGAGAGGATAATTTGGCCTTTTTTGAGAGTTTTGAGTTGAGCTTGAAGAGCAATGATCTCAGAGGCATCGAGACCTTCAAGGTTCAAGGCAGGTGTGGTTGAAGAGGACGCCATTGAAGCAAGAAAGAAGAAAGCTTGAAGCTTGGAGAAGATTAGGGTTTTCAGAGGGTAAAAACATAGGTGCGGTGAAAAACTTTGATCGAGAGAGAAGGGAATATAAAGCATACCTCTTTCCTTGTACATTACGATCACAATCTTCAAAATATCTTCTATCCATATCTGAATGGATAAAATCTTTCCATAATTACAAGTTTTCAATTGCCATCAAGAGAAAGCTGTGAAAAAAGTCTCATCATTCCATGCAAAACCATTGTTCAACAGCTGGATTTTTCAAAACGCAGTCACAACGGCTATTTCCTTCTGTCCAGTCTGAGCAGTAATGACGATTGTTCCTTTTCGAAGGGAGATCTTCAAAATCAATCGAAAATATTTCTCCAAAAATTATGATCTCTGAATGTAATATCCCTCATTTTTATAAAGGGTAAAAATGTAATGTTACATTTACTATTAATATAATAAAATATTTCCATAATTTATTTTCTTAACGTTATAACATTATAAATGTTATAACAATGGTTCATAAGTTTAAGACGATATTAAAGGTTACAAAAAAATTATTGTCTCGTATTATAAATATTAATTATGAACGATAAGAATTATGGTTTTATGATTAGTATTATATGACAAAATATAACCATGAATAATATGAGTCTTAGTTATTATTTAAAATTATAAGATAATAATTATAAGCGATAAAACTTATGAAGAAGTGTGATAATAATATTTCTAAAATTTATATAAATGTTTTTAAGAAAAAGTTTTATTAAATAAATTATAAAAAGGTCATATGATATTTAGTTGAGTTATTAGAAGTCCTCAAGTCATGGTGGAAGGGGCATCTTTATCACTTTTATAAAACTAGAGGGGTTGTTTGTGCAATTATCCGGAAATGGATTGAAGAACTCAAGAGTTGTCTTCAACCTTGAACCCGAAACTTCAATTGATCATAACTTCTTCGTTTCTCAACGGATTTTTGATCCGAAAGATGTTCCGGAAATCCCATGACATGATCAATCAAACCCCTCAATCAATTGTTCAAAACAATACAACTTTGGGGGTCGAAATTATGTTCGTTCGTTTTGACCTAAAATGGCTAAGTGGGTTGTTGTTGCTTTAAATCAATCAATTAAAGGTGAGTCCAAAGTTAATAGGCATTGGATAAGTCGTGGAAGGATAAGAGCATGATTATTACGTAATTAGCTGGATTTATTCCGCCATTAATCTTGGGAAATTGAAGGGATTGGATAAGAACAAGTCATAAAGAACACCATTGATGTGGAGGTGATCTTTGGGCTGATTCCGGATGCGTTTGAGATCGATTTGAGCCCTATAAAAACCCACATTGTAGTTCTTATTGTCATCTACAATCTTCCTTCACAAATCATCTCTTAAAAACACCGTTTGAAACCCCAAAATTCCGATTGAAACTCGGGTAGTCGAGTTCGAAACAAAACAGAGTAAGGCTCGG
Source organism: Fallopia convolvulus (assembly GCA_964016875.1). Classification (NCBI taxonomy): domain Eukaryota; kingdom Viridiplantae; phylum Streptophyta; class Magnoliopsida; order Caryophyllales; family Polygonaceae; genus Fallopia; species Fallopia convolvulus. The sequence continues at coordinate 27,615,770 of OZ024735.1, forward strand.
TTTTTGGGCTCTTTCTCATTCTAACCTCAACGAAAATTAGATCCGAGTCCAGATCCATATTCTAAACAAAATTCCATACAAAAACCTATATTTACACGTCCAAATCCATCCTCTAATGTGCCCAAAAACTCGATCAAACACCCGAGTTATGCCCAGAAAATCTGAACGACATACCCTCAATAAAACGTGAATATCTCCTTCATTTCTCAACCTTTTTACGATCCGTTTAAACCAATGTAAACTAGACTTCGAGACGGTTCTAGGGATACCAACCATGCCTCAATCCGTTGCCGAACCATCGAGAACGAGTTGATTGAAGTTGCCTCTGTTTTTAGGATGCTGCTGCGCGTGAAGGGCATATGATGGATGCGGCCCGCGGGTCCGACCCGGCCCGTCCGACCCTCCCTTGGTCTATTGGGTATTTTATGGTATTTTGGATATTTTTATTTAATAAATTATGGTTCAAGTGAATTTCAAAATTTTAAAAATATTAACCTTTATCGTAAAAATGATTTGTAGTTGTAAAGTTTATATCAAATATAAACTTAGTCATGTTCGTCGTTCCTAAATCAACGTCGTTGGGTTACAAAATAAATTGACGGTAATTTATTTTGTGGTTGATTGAAACAGGAACAAATTCGAGTTGTAATCTCGAGTGATCGTCTTTCCAAGGCAAGTGAACTCGGTTCCTTTTCCGCATTCGTTTTAAAAGCATGATTTCTATCATGACGTTTTTAATATATGTTGGGAACTTCTGTGTGAATAAAATGGAACATAGGATTGTATTAAATTTCTAGATTTAATGACTGTTATTCCTAGTTATGTTTTAGGCTGCATTAGTTATGGATGTAGGCCTTATTGCTCTGTGATACTATGTGTATATTTATTTAAGCTCCACTTTAAGGAGCCGAACGTAAAGTCTTATGACTTATATTATATAATAATTAATTCTCGCTAGGTCGTTTTGTTTAAAACCCTAGCTAAGGTCATGACCCATATCCCTCAACCGCTGAGGGGTGTTCGCACTGTTTAAGTGCCATGGGACGTAGGTGCCCGTATATCTTAAAGAAGTATTCTGAGACCGTTGTCTCTTCTAATCAATGTACATAATATTCCAAGTGGAATTATTCTTAATCTTTAAAAGCAACTCAGATAAGTGTACTCGTTACACAAATTAATATGGATAGGATGGTCGGTACAAAATGGGAAACCATCCTCGCTCTCGGGTTCCGTTGTCATCTGGTTCCAATCTGAATTTGCACAACACGTATGCGGTGAGGTTGGTTGAGGTGCGCGGGGTCAACGAGATTTTAATGAACCGATTATAATGATCTGTGTGTAACAACGTTCCCAACATATCTACATTAAAGTCTGTGAGTCGTCACCTTTGTGACGGTCTCATTTTATATCTTTCGAAAATTCATAACATTTTCTTGGAAGGATTTAGCTATTGGGTTTCGACCGGCATTAATTTGGATTTCGATACCCGTAACTACACTCATTTCCTAAATCAGAACCATCTTAGAAAACCCACTTGCTTAGTCTGTCACAAGACTAACCCGACCGTTTATTTTTCCTTGCATAGTCGGCTGGTGTCAACCGTATTTCTCGTCGCGGCACATCAGGCGATCTTTCCATTTAGGTTGTGAGAAGTACGTTGAAGATGGGACGAGCTGCAGTTGGATATTTTGTCAAAAGTTATAAGGTCGACTATATTTCGAGTTTATGTTATACGTGTCTAGGGTTTTATTTCCTAGATAATGTATAGGCGCAAGAGTTGATGTCTTGATGTAATTTCAAATACAACATTTCAAGAATCTTCCGTTGTAAGATTTTATTTTCCATTATGAGGAGAAGTTCAATAAAAGAAAAAAAAATTCTATCTCACTTTTATCCAATGTTATGTTTCGATTTATTTTATTTATTATAATTATTTGTATTAATTGTTCGGATTCAAGCCTAGGGTGGCTTCGGACTTCAAATCCGAGGTCACTGGCGTGTGACATTCCCGATGTGAAATTGGGGTGTTACACTGAATCACTTGTTCCTTTCCTCGTTACCATGAGTGGAATGAAAAGGTTGGTTTGAACAGAGAAGGGACAAGGGATGCTCCATTCAAACTTCTTGAGTGCTAAGGATATTTTTGACATCCAAACAATTATTCCCCGTTTAAAGGTTATCTATGGGGGGTCATAGGGAACGTTTGTTTGGACTAGGCTATGGGACAGCTTATAACCAACCAACATTTCAGCTTGAAGTGAGGGATATAATAGATCAAGTTGGTTATTTTGGGATAAAAAAAATCTTGGATTTAATCATTTCAGTTTAAGTTCCTTTTAGCATGCAACACTTAACAACTTGTTATGTATATAACACTAATGCATAGAGGAAAGATATAAGCCATTAGAAAACATGTCAAATGATACGTAGTTCCCTAAGAAGTTACCTCTTTAGCCAGGCACTAAGGGAATAGAGGACCAGGACTTGTTTACTCCAAGGAAATCATTCCTAGCAACATCCACCGATTCTCATAAGGGTTTTCTGTCCAAAGCCTTGGTGAAAATATATGGCACTTGATTTTCAGTTCTACAATGATCCATCTTAATGAAACCTTTTTCAACATTGTCCCTTAAGAAATGATGTCGAATGTTTATATTTTTGGTTCTAGAATGATGCACATGATTCTTGGAGATATTGATGGCACTTGTATTATCACACATGATAGGGATAGTTTCAAGAGGCATACCAAAATCGAAAAGTTATTGTTTTAACTATAAAACCTGGGAACAACAGGCGGATACTGCGACATACTTCGCTCCAACCGTGGAAAGAGCTACCGAATTTTGTTTCTTCGATCCCCAAGACACCAAACAAGGTCCAAGGAATTGGGCCATACCTAATGTGCTCTTCATATATGATACGTGATCGCATCGGAATACTCCTTGTTGATCAAGTATTGTAACCTCACAGGACCCGATCTTGCCAGTAAATTGAATTCCAACCTGAATTATTAACAAAGTTTAATCCTTGCTACACAAGTAATCTCAAATTATGATGAAAACGAAACTAAAATTGAATCAGTTGTTTGAATCAAAAGAGATAGTTCAATTAGATTGACTCTAACATCAAATCCAATTGATTAACTAGTTGATTTATGACAATCAAACTAGAACTAATTCAATTGACTCATTGAGTGACTCAAATATGAAACTAAAACTTAAGAACACAAGTAAGAGAGAGAGTCGAATGGTGTTGAAGATGATCGGCTCTTTGAATGCTAGAACACGAGAATATTTTTGGCCCAAATACTAGATAAAACCAATAGGAGTTTATCTAATCTCAAGCTGATTTTTCATTAATGAAATGCAATGTATTTAAAAGAGTACAAGATAGAGCATCAATGGAGAACAAGCCAAAGGGACAACCGGCCCTAGAAGGTATTTTTGTCCTTTTAATTGCTTCCCAAGATACTATTAAATAATGTAAAAATATCTATCTAGATTCCCTTATGTTAAATAGATCAAATAAAGATCGATTTATCTGACTTATTTAAATAAGGAAACTCCTAACAACTTAAAAGATAACAAACTTATAGCAGATAGAATAATCAGCCCTAACAAACCCTATGGTCGAAAATCCTCTAATTATTCTAGCATAAAATCGTCCATAAATAAAATAATAAACTAGGATATTTTCCACCTTTAGATTGGTGAAGTCAACGAGTTGACTTTGACCCATGTAACAACTTATCTTACCCGGTCACTTACTAAATTCAGCCCTAAAGTAAGACAAGCTATTCCATGTATCTAAATTAGGAAATAATGGTGAACAAGGCCCAATAAAATAGATTGGCGCCCCATTCAATGTAAAACTCGGCCCATAACATTAATCCATAGAATTTGGGCTCAACACATGTTGAATCATAGTAACTTATCTCTTCTTGGTGGACTCTTCAACCATACCTGCCAAGCGAACTAAGATGGATGTTGTTCCTCGAGCAATCTTCTTAGCTCGGCTTCTTGTGATTGGTCCATCAAATGGTACTCGAATCAACTCATCAATGTCGGTAGGAGACATGGTTGGTTTCACTACATCACTATCTACCAAGTGACCTACAAAATCTGCATCCGAAAATCCAACAAGATTGAACGAATTATGTCTTGGATACCATATTCACAAGCTATTGTTCCCTTTCAAGTAACGCATGATTCTCTTCACTTCTTTCATATGTGTTTCTTTTGGATTGACATGGAATCTAGCACAAAGACACACATAGAACATAATATCTGGCCGACTAGCCGTTAGGTACAATAGGGAACCAATCATTCCTCGGTACATCATTTGATCAACATCAACACAATTAAGATCATCATCAAGACGAGTATTAGGAGAAATAGGAGTATCAAATGGTTTCTTATAATACATACCTATACTTCTTCAACAACTCCTTGATGTACTTTTGTTGATGTACCTTTGTTCCCTCATCACTTTGTACCACTTGTAGACCAAGAAAGAAAGTGAGTTCGCTGATCATGCTCATCTCAAACTCATTGATCATCAGATTCTTGAAGCTTTCTACAAGTTTTGGGTTAGTAGAACCAAATATAATATCATCAACATATACTTGAACTACTAAAACCTCATCATCTTGTTCCCTCAGAAACAATGTTTTGTCGATCACACCATGTATGTACCCATTGGATAATAGAACCTGGGCAAATCTATCATACCAAGCATGAGGTGCCTGTTTAAGACCATAAAAAGCCTTATCCAACACATAGACATGGTCTGGGTGATCAACATCTTCAAACCTAGGAGGCTATAACACGTACACCTCTTCTTGTAGGTACCCATTTAGGAACACTGTCTTCACATCCATTTGATAGAGTTTGAATCCTTCGTGAGCAGCATAGGCAATTAAAAGATGCATGGCTTCTATTCTTGCAACAGGAGCGTATGTTTGATCATAGTCAATCCCTTCTTGTTGATTGTACCATTTTGCTACAAGTCTTGCCTTGTTCCTTATGACAGCACCGGTGTCCTCAAGTTTGTTCATGAAAACCCACTTCGTTCCTATAGCCGTCTTGTGCTTTGGCTTGGGAACCAATCTCCATACTTTGTTTCTCTCAAACTAGTGTAGTTCCTCTTGCATAGCAACTATCCAGTCTGGATCTTTCAGTGCTTCCAAAGCATTCTTTGGTTCTGCAAGAGAGATAAACGCATTGAAACCATAAAAGCTCTTAAGAGAGGAACGAGTAAGCACACCTTTTTCGTATTGAGTGATGATGTTGTCAATAGGATGATCCTTCTTCTGATGATAATTTATGACATCGATCTAAGTAGGATCTATGTATGACTCCTCTTCCTCCTGTTGATCTGTCGTTCCCTGAGATGTTGCTTCCAACTGAGATTGATCATGTGGAGTATCATCCTCAAGATTCGAAGTGCCTCTTGTGTCATCTCCATCCAATTCTGGACTTGGAGGGGTGACTTCTTCACTTGGAGCTTGTGTACTTGAATCTGGATCGACTTCATCATCTGAATCGACTTCATCATCTGAATCTGTATTTAGAACCTTCAGTATCTCCTTGTTACTTGACACGTTCCCTCCACTCTTGGACTCGTCAAAGATAACATGAATGCTTTCTTCGAACTTTTTTCCCTTTTATTTAACACCTTGTAAGCCTTGTTTTTGGATGCATAACCTAGAAAGATGCCTTTGTCACACCTTGGATCAAACTTGCCTAGCTCGTCTTTTCCGTTGTTGGGAACAAAACACCTGCATCCAAAGACTTTCAAGTGGGAAATATTTGGCTTTCGTCCCCTTATTAGTGCATATGGAGTTTTAGAAATATTAGAACGAATATTTGCTCGATTTGTGATGTAGCAAGTGGTACTAATTGTCTCAGCCTAGAAGGACTGAGGCAAGTTACTTGCCAACATCATAGTATGAGCCATGCTTTCCAGTGTTCTATTCTTTCTTTCAACTACGCCATTTTAGTCCTAGGCGCAGAAAAGTTTTGAGACACTCTATGTTCATCGCGGAAGTTGTAAAACATGGAATTCTTGAACTCAGTTCCATTGTCCAATCTAATAGCCTTATGTTTTTGTCCTGTTGATGCTTCTACTTTCTTGATCCACATTTCAAACGCCATGAATGTCTCCTCTTTTGAACCTAGAAAGAGAGTCCATGTATATCAAGTAAAATCATCAACAATAACAAAAACATACATGCTACCTCCTTGACTCATCACCCACATGGGTCCACACAAATCCACGTGTAACATCTCAAGACGGTGAGAAGTTCTCATTATCTGCTTAGATTGAAAGGATGATCAACTTTACTTTCCTTTGACACACTCTTCACACAAATTTTCTTTTTCTGCAAGAACATTACGAAGTCGTCATATAACCAAGTTTTGTGAGTAGAGTTTATGAATACCTCGATGATTTACATGACCAAACCTTCTGTGCAAAGGTCAGTTTCTTCAATGACTGTAGAAAAACATAACACTTCTTGTGGTTGGAAACTTGAGTCGACATAATAGACATTGTTGCGCCTCTTTCCCTTCAAGACCACAGGACTTGAACTTTTGTTCTGGATTGTACAGACATCTGAGGTAAATGACACCTCATTATTACCTTGGTCACAAAGCTGAGCAATACTCAAGAGTTTGTAACCAAGACCTTTCACCAAGCTCATGTCCTTCACGCTAGTCTTTTCATTCAGCTTGATTTCACCTATTCTAGTGATTTCTCCTTGATTGTTGTTGCCAAAGAAAATTTTTCCTCCAGCGCTGTTTTGAAGTGAAGATAAAATGCTCTCGTTCGCTGTCATGTGACATGAACACCCGATGTCAAGGATCTAGCGGATGTCCCCCGCCCCCCACTTGTAAAGCAGAAATCAAGTTTTAACAACACGGGCTTGCTTAGCCTTCCCGGGTCGATTAGCAGAACACACAGGATGATAGATTTGAGATTTAACGAAAGTAGCTTTCTGTGGACTCTTGGAACAAGAAGCAATGTTTGAGGGATCAACATGGTTTTCCCCCTTTTCAGTTTTAGATTCTTGCTTCTTATTTGTTTGGTAAGCTGGTTTCTTCTTGTTCTAATGAGATTTATCATCCCCTTGATTTTTCTTACCAGACCCTTTTTTTCTTGTTGTTCCCTGTGTTTTATTTTTAACCTTTTTGTTAGAAATCTCAATTCTAACTCTATAGTCCTTTTGGACATGACCTCCCTCACTATAGTGGAAGCACACTCTATAGTATTCACCAAGTTAGCGCTTAGGATGGGGTTTTTGGAGTGTTCATTCTTTAGCACGTTCCTTGGAAGGAACTTTGTGTTGGTTCCCTTGGGATTGTATCAAAAACATTTTATGAGCAGTTTTACCAATATACCAATCAAGATTCCACTTATCCCACTTTCAAGAATTTTAACCCGACCTTCTAGATGAGTGACTTTATCTTTAGCAGATTGAAGTTAGTTCCCTAGCTTTCCTTTCCATCTTTTCTTCAAAGATAAGGTAACCAGGAGGATATTCAGATTTATCTTTAACATGACCAATACCAAACTTAACTGGGTTGAACATGACACGAGTTCTTTTGTCAAGATCTTTTTCAATTTCTTCTTTTTTTATTTTAAGATCAAGCAAATCAGACCTAAGTTCATTATTGGTTTTAGTGAGAGTTTTGAGTTCATCTTTTAAGCTATTACACTCATTGCAGGGGACAACACTAGTAATAGTGGACTCGGATAATTTTTCCACAAGATTAAGACATTTCTCATCAGTAGCTTCTATTTCATCTGGCATTTTCAAGTCATCTTCAAAAATTTGTTTTATAACAAGAGCGACAAGATCAGTTTTCTTAGCATTATCTAAGCCAGCGAGAAATTGTTTAGGAGTTACCTCTTGATCAGCTTCTTCTGTCTTCAGAGTCATGGTGCAGACCTTTGATTCAGATTCATCATCTGAGTTAAGATCCCATGCAACAATGTACGCCTTCTTCTTATCGTTCCAAGACATGTTACCTTTGGGACAACTCTTAGCATAGTGACCCTTTTCTTGACAATCAAAACAGGTAATGTCATGCGTTTGCTACTATGACCGCCGATGAGGAGGAGGAAGCCACGTCGGTTCGATCCAACGGACCCTTGACGCGCGCCCGCGCCAAGGCTATAGGTCGGGCTACGGTTTCCATCTTAAGTCGAGCTAATCAATCCGTGAGTTCGGTTCAAGACCCGCCTTCAACTATATTGATGACATCTTTGGTCCAAGACACGTTTTCAGATCAATTGGAGGAGCCGGGGGTCGAGCCACAAATTTTCGAAGGAGTTCCTGTCGGCGCGGCCGCGCTCCAGCCCATGTGCCCGCGCCGCGCCACCAGAATCCCAACCACTACAGGGGGCGGGAAGGTGCCTCGGAGCGCGCCCGCGCTCCCCCACATCTGTGACCGTGCCACGCCCGCAAAAAGGCGGCACCTTCGGGCGCGGGCTGGAAGCCTAGGAGCGCGTCTGCGCTCCCCTGGGGTCAGACCGCACTCCGTCAGGCGGTGATTCGAGTGTTTGCGATTCTTCCGATGGCTCAGGTCTTCGGGTTTCTATCTTTATTTTATATCGGGATTTTAAGTGAGACAATTAGTATGTTTGGTATTAATTTTTATTTCCATTTTTTATTTAAATAGCGAGATGGGTTGGGCTTGCATGCTTAGACCCATTCTCGCTAGGGTTTCTAGGGTTAGATCTAGAATTCTATTAATATGTCAGAATTTCTTAATTTCAATTCACGCTTGAATGAAATAGAAATTTGCCTGAGTGAATCGAGATTCTCTTCCTCAAGCCTTCAGGCTTCAATCCTTCATAACCTTCTTTTCAATCGCCCTTCAGTCTTTCTGAGGTTTCATTTATCGGAATCAATTCATCTCGAGACGCTACTAACACACTAGCGTTGTAACCTTCGTACCATCAATATTCGATTGCTTCCGCGCTATTTTCAATCTTAGGTCGAGATGGGATTCATAACTCAAGACGTCGGTCCTTGTAGCAAGGCGAAACGCATCAACTGGCATCAGAGTCATCGTCTTGTAAGTCTCCTGATTTGATCTTTTCACTTTCACCACCATAATTCCGCCATTAATTCAGCAAAAATACAAAAAAAAAAATTTTAGCCAAACACTAATTAATTTTCTTGTCCTTTGAGTACAAATTGTGGTGTGATTTGTTCATTGTTTTACTTTGCTTGATTGATTGCCCATCGTTTGTAATTTTCATTACTTGATAGGTTGTCTTGCTTGTGTTGATTGCATTGAACTACAATTATCGCTGCATATTAATCGTTGTTTTGATTGTGGGTCGACAAAATTCAGCATAAAAAAAAAATCTGGCCGTGATTTAAAAAAAATCAAAAATGAATTGTGGGTGGCATAGCCAAAATAAGGTAAGCCATAAAACTACATTTGTTAAAAAAAAAATTTGTGGGTGGCATAGCCAAAATAAGGTAAGCCATAAACCACACTTTGTTAGTGATTTTAACATTGTTAGTGCTTGCATCATTCCTTGTTTGATTAGTACTACTTGTTTTACTAATTTGTGTGGGTGCATATCTTGCCTTAAGTTTGCTTTGCTTCAATAACACCATTGTTTTACTCGTGAGCCTAAGCCACCTCTTGCACAAAAGCCACCCGTGACCTTGTGTGAGTGCATTGCTCGGATCAAGAGCTAAGACTTTGAGTGTTTGTTTGCTTTGTTTGTTTTGTTCCTTATTACTCTCCATGTCTTCCCATGATGGTTCAGGTACCCCTAAATCAATTGATGGAGATAATCCACTCAACCTCGCTGTTGTGGTTGAGCAAATTACTACGGATGAAAAGATTGACCGCTTAGATTTAGTGGTTAACGAGATCCTTGCTCGGTTGGATGCTCAATCCTTGTCACAACGACCTCTTGTGCGACCAACAACCCCACCGAGCGTCGTCATCGCTAATTCAAACCAAGAACAAGTCTTGGCTACACTCCCGGCGCAACAACAACTTCGTACCGAGCCTTTGACGCTCGCCCACACCAAGGCCTCGGACATCACTATTGGCGCGCCAAAACCTACATTGGACCCGGCTTTGGGTACTCAACCCATTCCTCTTGATACTCAAGACCCTTGGCGCAAGGACAAAGGCCCCGCCGAGCTTATCCAACCGTCAGTTCAACAACAAGAGCTCGCCACCGCGTCTAGACTTGGCCAAGACACCCAGGTGCTTCATAGCGACCCCAATGCTTATGATCCGTCTTTGAGTATCTACGTCGAAGACCAAGGTATGTTTTCTCAACTCCCTCTTAATAATTCTTATGGTCAAGGAGATGATGGTTATTATGCCACAACCTCTCGTAGTGCCCAGCCTCGCCAACAATTTGTTGACGACGCCCGAGCACGCCGACCTCATGGCATGCGTGACCAACGCTTTCCAGCACCGGTTATTGATCATAATGTTATTGCTAGGAACCAAAGGCCTTATGAAAAGGAACCTAGTCATAATCGTCGACATGGTTTCTTGGAGTACAATTTTGCTACACCGGTTATCCATGACGACTTTAAGGAGTTCGATAATGAACAAATTGAAGATTCGGGCATGGTTAATCCTCATAATTTTACAACGTTGGGTGATCCTCCCGAATTGGATGAGCTCCCATCGGATTGGATTCCTCCAACTCCCACCCCTAATATTGGTAATGCCCAAACGCGTCAAAACTGGTGCGCTTCTGATCATGCTACCGAGCGGCGTGCACAAGCTCCGCCCTGACAACATGATCAAGGGCAAGATCTTTATTATGGGCAGGTGCCGGCCCGACCTTGGTCCCCTATTGATCGTGACCATGATGTTCGTGTTGCTAATGGCGATCGGAACACTCCCGGTACCAACGACACGAAGTCAAGGTCAAGATAGAACCGTTTGAAGGGCATCATGACCCTGCGATCTTTTTAGAATGGATTACTACGACGGCACATACTTTGCGCTATTGTAATATCCCCGCTTATGAGCATTTACAAGCGGCCACCTTACACTTCCGTGGTTTAGCCCGGGTTTGGTGGCAACGTTTTGTGGATGACCGTTTGCGTTGGGGTCTTACATTAGTGACTACATGGGATCAGTTGGTATATGTTATGACTCAAAAATACATTCCATCTGATTACCGTAACCAATTGCGTTTGGACATCGCTGATTTTCGCCAAGGATCTTTATCCCCTGTCGAGTATTTCGAGAGATTGGAGGACATGTTCTTCAAGGCGAACATTAGTGTTGCTCCATCCACATTGCGTACTAAATTTATTAGTGGACTGAATTTGTCTATTAAAGATCATCTTGAGATCCTTCCTATTAAGGATATCAACGCATTTGTGCATACGGCCATGAAAACTCATCAACAACATGTGCGCAATAAGAGCTATGGTTCCCGACCTTCTTTGGGCAGGTATGTATCTTCCAACCTTCATCAATATGGTTTTAATACTAATGAAAAATCTAGTGCTATTGTAGGACATGGTTCTTCTACTCAATTGGGCAAGTCCACGACTTCTACTCCGACACGCACGGCTCCCCAAAAGCCGGCGCAACCAGGCCGTGAACGAGCCCGTGATTTGGAATGCTACACTTGTGGTGGACGTGGTCACTACCAAAAGGACTGCCCCAACCGCAAGAAAGTCATGTTTGTACATGCTTCAGCTGGTTACGAGTCCATGGATGAAGAAGAAATTTCAGCCCCGGCATCAATTGAGGAGGAGTGTTCGGTTCCTCAAGAGGATGAGTTGGATTGTGCTCCATCGCCGGCTTACATGAGGACTCCGTTGGGGTTGGTTTCCCGAAAGGCTTTAATCCTTCGTGAAAACAATCTCAATCACCAGCGAGAAGATCTCTTTCACACTAGAGCTCCAGTCGGTTTAGTGAGCTTAAGTTTCATCATTGATTCCGGGTGTTGCACTAATTTGATTAATGAAAAGGTGGTCGATCATCTTGGACTGCCTACCACACCACACCCAGCTACTTATGGTCTTCAATGGCTTTCATCTAGTTTAGGTACGCAAGTTACTAAACAATGTACAATTTCCTTTTCTATTGGTCCTTATACAGATACTATACTTTGTGATGTAGTTTCAATGGACGTCACACATTTATTGTTGGGACGCCAATGGAAATTTGATAGACGTGTCATTCACGATGGTTACTTGAACACTTATGTGTTTACGTACCACGGGAAGCGCATCAAGCTCTAACCTATGTCGCCAAGTGAGATTTTGCAGGACCAGGTTCAAAGGGATCGTCAAAAAGCGATTGAGGCTGAGGAAAAAGCTAACAAAGCCAAGAGTGTGCCCAAACCAAAACTCTTTGATGAGCAAGGCAACGGTACACACCAACATAATTCGGACAAGGCGCATCCAACGCAACCGGCACAACAGCGGCCTCGCCAACCGGTGCCTCATGGCCCGTCATTGCTGGGCTCGGTTGAACGCCGACTCTTGCTGGCCCGACCGTCGTCCCTTACAGCGTCATTGCAAGGCCGCCCCCGTGCTTTCTTTTGGTATCGATGTGTTTGACATCTAGTAGCACTGACACTCCGGCATTCCCAAATGAGGTAACTTCCTTACTTAGTGAATTCAAAGATGTTTTTCCTGACGAGTTGCATGTTGGTTTGCCACCAATACGGGGTATTGAGCACCAAATCGATTTGGTGCCCGGTGCTTCGTTGTCTAATAGGGCTCCTTACAAGGCCGGCTCGGATGAGACCCGGGAACTTCAAAAACAGGTTCAGGAGCTACTTGAGAGAGGCTATGTGAGAGAGTCGATGAGTCCTTGTGGTGTGCCAGTCATCCTTGTTCCCAAAAAGGATGGCTCTTGGCGCATGTGCATGGATTTCCGGGCCATCAATTAGATTACCGTCAAATACCGGCATGCTATTCCACGACTCAATGACATGTTATATGAGCTCCATGGCGCTTCCATCTTCTCCAAGATTGATTTGATGTCCGGCTATCATCAAGTCCGGATGAAGGAAGGAGATGAGTGGAAAACCACTTTCAAGACCAAATTTGGTCTCTACAAGTGGTTAGTGATGCCTTTTGGCCTCACCAACGTGCCGAGCACATTCATGCGGTTAATGAATCACGTTCTCCATGATTTTATTGGTAAGTTTCTCGTGGTCTATTTTGATGATATTTTAATTTATTCTAAGAATTTGACTGACCACGTGGACCATTTGAGGCTCGTTTTGGCGCGCTGTGCCGAGAGACACTTTTTGCCAATTTGGCCAAGTGTACTTTTTGTAGCCCATCCACTGTATTTCTTGGCTTTGTAGTGTCTTCTCGTGGTTTACAGGTGGATGATGCTAAAATTAAGGTCATAACAGAATGGCCTACTCCTACCACTTCTATTATGGTTCGCTCTTTCTTGGGCATGGCCAGGTTTTATCGCCGGTTTGTGCGCAATTTCTCTTCTATAGCGGCACCTTTATAGAATGGACAAAGCACCATGAGAGGGAGTTCCAAGACTTGAAGGATGCCTTGAGCCATGCTCCTTTGCTACAATTGCCGGATTTTTCTAGGCCTTTTGAGGTGGAATACGATGCTTCTAACACTGGCATTAGGGGCATCCTTCACCAAGAGAAGGAACCGATCGCTTATTTTAGCGAAAAGTTCACCAGGGCACAACTCAATTATCCGACATACGACAAGGAGCTATATGCCTTAATCCGAGTGCTCCAAACTTGGAAGCACTATTTGTGGCCGCGGGAATTCTTAATCCATAGTGACCATGCAGCGCTTTCTTACCTTAAGAGCCAAGCCCATTTGAATAGAAGACATGCTCGTTGGGTGGTATTCTTGGAGACATTTCCATATGTCGTCCAACACAAGAAGGGAAAAGAGAATGTGGTCGCCGACGCCCTTTCTCGCATGTATGTACTTCTTACTCAATTGCAAACTCGTTTACTTGGCTTTTCTTTGATTAAGGAGCTTTATGCTTCGGACCCTTTCTTTGGACCAATCTTTGAGAAGTGCTCGGTTCATCGTGAGTGGGACTCTTATTTTTTGGATGACGGTTACTTATACAAGGCTGGGAAACTTTGTATTCCAGCCTTGTCTATAAGGCAACTTTTAATTAAAAAGGCTCACGATGGACGGGGACATTTCGGTGTGAACAAAACTCTTGCAATTCTGCGTGAACATTTCTTTTGGCCTAACATGATCTCTAATGTCACAAAATTCTGTAGGAGTTGTGTTCCATGCCGAAAGGCCAAGTCAACTACATTACCTTATGGACTTGACTCTCCTTTTCATGTGCCTAAAACCCTGTGGGAGGACATTTCTATGGACACCATTACGGGCTTGCCTATCTCAAAGAGAGGCAAAGACTCCATTTTTGTTGTTGTGTGTCGATTCTCTAAGATGGCTCACTTTATCGCTTGTAAAAGTACGAATAATGCGACGAAAGTGGCTTGTTTGTTCTTTAACAATGTGGTAAAATACCACGGTGTACCGAGAACTATTAATAGTGACCGGGACACCAAGTTTGTGGGCCATTTTTTTAAAACACTTTGGGGTAAACTCGACACCCAATTGTTGTTTTCTACTAGTTATCATCCCCAAACTGATGGCCAAACGGATGTCACAAACCGCACCTTGGGCTCACTTCTTTGAGTGATGCTCAAATCGAACCCACGTCACTGGGAGGACTTACTTTCTACCCTTGAGTTTTGCTATAACAGGTCCAAACATTCGGCGTATTCTTTGATTTCGTTTGAGGTCGTTTATGGGCGCAATCCCATTATGCCTTTGGATTTGGTTCCCAAGCCTTTGAAGCAAGGAGAGCATGTTGATGCCGCTAACCGAGCCAACCAAATTCAGCAGCTCCACGCTCAAACCAAGGCGCACCTTGAACGGCGCGCTATTTTGTACTCCACACAACACAACCAGGCCCGCATTCCTATGATCTTTGAGCCTGGCGATCTTGTTTGGCTCCATTTGCGCAAGGAACGGTTCCCGGTAGCCTGGAAGAGCAAGCTCCATCAACGTGGTGATAGGCCATTTCGTATTCTTGAGCGAATTGGTCCCAACACCTACAAGTCAGATCTTCCGGATTCTTATGGCAATATGCATGAAACGGTCAACGTGTCTGATCTATCTCCCTTTGTTGAGCCGAATTTTGATTTTGAGGAAGCGGGGACGCTTCCCACTCAAGGGGGGAGGATGATGCATTTGATACTATGACCGTCGCTAAGGAGGAGGAAGCCATGTCGGTTCGATCCAACGGACCCTTGACGCGCGCCCGCGCCAAGGCTATATACCGGGCTACGGTTACCATCTTAAGTCGAGCTAATCAATCTGTGAGTTCGGTTCAAGACCCGCCTTCAACAATATAGATTACATCTTTGGTCCAAGACACGTTTTCGGATCAATTGGAGGAGCCGGGGGTCGAGCCACGAATTTTCGAAGGAGTTCCCGTCGGCGCGGCCGAAGCCACGCAGAGCGCGATCGCTCTCCAAACCATGTGCCCGCGCCGCGCCAGAAGAATCCCAACCACTACGGGCGCGGGAAGATGCCTCGGAGCGTGCCTGCGCTCCCCCACATCCATGACCGCGCCGCTCTCGCAGAAAGGCGGCACCTTCGGTCGCGGGCTGGAAGCCTAGGAGCGCACCCGCGCTCCCCTAGGGTCAGACCGCGCTCTGTCAGGTGGTGATCCGAGTGTTTGCGACTCTTTCGAGGGCTCGGGTCTTCGGGTTTCTATCTTTATTTTATATTAGGATTTTAAGTGAGACACTTACTATTTTTTGTATTAATTTTTATTTCCGTTATTTATTTAAATAGCGAGTTGGGTTGGGCTTGCATGCTTAGGCCCATTCTCGCTAGAGTTTCTAGGGTTTGATCAAGAATTCTATTAATATGTCAGACTTTCTAAATTACAATTCACACTTGAATGAAATAGAAATTTGCCTCAGTGAATCGAGATTCTCTTCCTCAGCCCTTCAGGCATCAATCCTTCTAAACCTTCTTTCCAATCGCCCTTCAATCTTTCTGAGGTTTCGTTTATAGGAATCAATTCATCTCGAGACGCCGCTAACACACTAGTGTCGTAACCTTCGTACCATCAAATTCGATTGCTTCCATGCTATTTTTTCAATCTTAGGTCGAGATGGGATTCATAACTCAAGACGTCGGTCCTTGTAGTAAGGGGAAACGCATCATAACGTCCTTGATCTCTTTCTTCTTTTAGTACCCTCTTTCCTTCATAGCGCTCTGCTTCATGCCTCTCTTATAGGGTGATCTCATTGCTTTGGTTGTGATAGCCACATCTGAATCCTTCTCTATCTCATCATCTTCCTTTCTAGCAGTGATGTTCTCAATGGCCTTTTCCACCTTGAGAGCAATACCCTTGTTTGAGCTTGAAGCACCATTGTTGTCGTTCTCATAGCGCTCATAGTCTGTCAGCTTTCCAAAGATCTCATGAAGTTTGCAAGTCTTCGTGAATGGATTCTTTGTGAGTAAGCCTTTGGTAACCACGTACTTAGGACTAGGGCTGTCAAAACTTGACTCGACCCGAGAAACCCGCCCGACTTCAAACCCGACCCGACCCGAGAAAAAAAAAGTTTTATTTCTGAGACATGTTTGACTCGAACTGATTTGACCCGAATTCGAAAAAACCCGAACCCGAGATTAACCCAAAACCAATTATACCCGAATGGACTAGCCTGATGCAACCCGATATCCGATGCTACCCGACCCGAAGTCATCCAAAAATCTAAAGTTACCGGACTTGAAACCATTCGAAAATCCGATGTTACCCGACCCAAAACCATCCAAAAATTACATTATGTTTTAAAATATTAATAAAGTGAATATTTATTATAATTATGTTTTTAATTTAAATGTTACATTAAATATTTAGACCCTAGAGTAGTTAAACTACAAAAAATCATCATTTAATGTATGGTCTGAATCAAAATTCGACTTACTCGAAATCAGATTAACCCGAAATTCGGCCAAAGTCGAAATCTGATTCACCCAAAATCCGAAAAACACGAAACCCGACTCACCCGAAACCTGAATAAATCCGAAATCTAACTAAACCCGAAACTGAACTGATCCGAAATCAAGTTGGAACAAAAACCGAATGACCTGAAACCCTACTTTGTCCGACTAATTGAGCACCCGACCCGAAATGATCCAACCCAATTTGACCCGATTTTTAAAATATCCGAATTTGACCCGAATCCGAACTTACCCGAAACTGAATTGACCCGACCCAAACCCGACCCGACCCGCCCGATTGACACCCCTACTTAGGACCGAGACCTTCAATAATCACAAAGATTTTCTCAGAATGTGTGATGGATTCCTCGATACCAAGATGCTTGATGCGATTCACCAATGCTTCAAACCGAGATTGTTATGTAGTAGTGGTTTCTCCTTCCTTCATCTTGAAGTTGTAGATTTCCTTCTTGGCCTCCTTTTGGTGGCTTTCCTTTAGATCTGTGCTACCAATATGCATCTGTTCAATGGCTTCCCATGCATCCTTGGCAGTTTTGCAGTTCACCACCCTTAGTAGATCTTCAGCACCTAAGACATTGTTCAACAACATTTGTTCCTTGAAGTTCTTTTCCATTTTGGTCCATTCAGTTGGACCCCACTCGAACTTTTTGTTCTTCTTGGCCTCAAGAATGACATAGTTTCCATCTTCAATGAATGACCAGGCTTGGTAGTCATTGTTTTTGAGCCATGTAGCGAAAATGATCTTCCACTGATCATACTACCCAACAACTAGTAGTGGGGGCTTGTTGTTTCCAATCCCGACGTTGTGAGTGTTGTTGGTACTCATCCTATATTCCTGCTCTAAAACACAATCTAGAGCAAACCTGCTCTGACACCAATTGTTGGATCGTGAAGCGTTAATAACAATGCAGGAAACTAGCAATGTTCCCTGGGCAGTGGAAATAAACAATAATAAGAACACAGTATTTTCAAAGGAAACTTTCTGACCGACCAACAAGTTGTAGAAAGAAAAACCTCTACCCTTGAGACTCCTTCACAAGATTTAAATAGAATACTTTGTATTAAGTTTCGACGGTGGCATGGCAAGTCAAGTTCCCTGATAACTAAGGCACCAACCAAAGTTCAACCAACTAGACTTCTTCTACCCTAATCGTAAACCTAAATGAAAGTAAACTGCCGACATGAGTACTCACTCAATTGTGGATTCTTCACCAGAATAAGTCACACACACTCGAACACTTGAAAAAGCTCTCTTCTCAAGTTTGTTGTTAATCACCTTACTTAACCCTAGCTATAACCTAGCTTTATCTAAGAAATGTCAAGTATGATCTTATACGCAATTCTTACCTAATTGCGATGATATTCCACTTAACAAATCCCACAAAAATAGGACAAAGTATTTGTTGATGATTTGTATCCTCAACCATTTCGATTCTTTCCAAAACCGAATGATATAGGATTTCCTAGATAAGATCGTGCAAGCTTGATCTTATCCTTCCTTATTCTTCTCAAGCAGCTGAGCAAAGCTATCGTATCTTCGTGGAAGATCGCTCGTAGAAGATCTGTTAACTTGCCATAAACAAAAAGTTGCGTCCCTGCGAGATGCGCTTCCTAAATCCGTTACTCGTTCCCTCCATTGCTCCTCACAATGTTCCTTCACTCTTGACGATGTACCTGTTTTCCTAAAACACTTACATGTAGAAGCAAGTTATACCATGTCAATTTGTTATCATCAAAACTAAGAAAAACCATGGAATAACGAATGTTCCAATAATTAACCCTTATAACCAAACAACTAATTAATCGAAGGACCATGATGGGTACGACTGGCCGAAACCAACGAGCGACCGATACTTACCTTAACCGAACACGACTACGACTAGAACAAGGTGGTGGGATTTCCGGCTCCTCCAAGCAAAGAACAAGGGATTAGGATCGGATTGAATCTAGGATGGAATTCAAAAGAAAGACAGGGGTCAAGACTCATTCGGTTACGAGAATAAAAGATCGTTGATTGTTTAATAAATTTTCAATGGTTAATACGAGATTTTTCTCTCATCAATCTACTTTTATTTTTTTTTATTATTTTTCTAGGGTTCACCAAATTATTATAGGGTTTTAGGAACTTATAGATTTTCTAATCAACTCTATGAGAACAGGACCGTGAAGATATGGATTGTGATTAATCAGTTATGAAGATATGGCCTAAGGCCCACAATTTTAAAAGAAAAAAGATATTATTTGTGAATCCAGTCACAATGATTTCTAGTAAGACTAGAAAATCGTTTTTTCCGACCTTAAAAAAAGACAAGCAAAATCTGACTACTACACCAGCCATTCTAAGAGCCACTATAACTAGGCTAGCAACAGAACAATTCAACAAGAAATAATAATAAAATAACAACATGTGTGCATCAACGGTCCGTTCCTCCATCATGTCGAGGCTCTACCACGGGCCCTTGGTTCGTACCTAGAATTGAAAAATAAATTGGGGGGGGGGGGGGTCAGCTACTACTCTAACAAGCTAGACAAAACACGATAACCGTAAGACGTTTTAAAAACAGTTTCTACCGTCAGTAGACAGGCTAATGCCTAAGTTTAGTCAGTCAACCACAAAGAACATATCAACATGTCTTCCATCTTGCAAATAGGGTATATCTTGTCTAGGTAAAATTTTGGAAATTACCCCACACATCACACACATTTATATACTAATGTTAGTGCAAAAAAATTCGCCTTCAATGCACTAATTGATTATTTCCTTCTTCACCTTCCGCTCCAATTGATTCTTTAACCTAGAACCTGCAAAAAAATGGACAAAGGGGGTGGGAACCTCCTAATCCACCTCTGATACCTAAGTCAGAAGAGCAATTGTCAATTAAAAGTCAAGGTAAAGGACAAGACTTGCTAGCGAGCTCAATGAATATGAGGTGTTCATCATACATGGCGATAACATGTATTTATAATGGAGGAGAGATGGCAGTGGGGGCGAAATATCTACCCCCTAGGGCCGGCCGAAGTGCCTTGTCGTCCAAGAAAGCGGTATCTTGCTCCCCACTCCAAGCGTAAATTCTATCTTTCGACTAAGATAAAATCCCCCCTTATAACGAATAACCACCATATTTAATTTTATACTAAAATACTTATAGATAGAAAAAAGCATAACAAATAAAATACCTTTATGGCGGTAGATAGATAAAATAGTTATGACGATTAATTTTACTCATCACAAATGCCCCACTTACATCCTAGGTACGTTAGAACGTAACTAAGACGTAAGGTACTATAGGTCTTACACAAAGTGGCCATGCGGATTAGTCAATCGGGTTTCCCTTACGTGCGTATTCGTATATTCCTATATTCATATATTCGTATATTCATATATTTGTATATTCGTATATTCGTATATTCGTACATCCATGAGCAAGTATCATGGGATCCTTTGCTCCTCTAAATAAACGCATATGTAGAAATCCGTTAGTGCGATGAACTAACGTTGCGCTCGATTTTTTTATGCAAGACTCAAACTAATGCAACAAGTAACTTTTACTAAAAATAAACATGAATGACATGACCTTAAGGAGTGAACTAATGAATGACAAGAAAAAATCTAAGAGTCTCATTAAAACCACGTGGGAAAAAATCCCTGTGCGGGTGAATAAGGGTAACCGCGATCGCGCCCGCGTGGGCCGTGGTTCTTCTCCTAAGAATGCTCGGCTTCAAATACAGGTCCGCAAGCACTGTCTTCGATTCCACGGCCGCGGTTTTGCTAGATTCTTCGACATGAAGTTTGCATCTAACTTTTCCCATCTTGCAAGTATACAACTAAGATTTGAGATAAATTTGATTTGTTGGATTCTTCGACATGAAGTTTGCCTCTAACTTTTCTCGCACCTAACGCGGTTTCCTCATCATCCACCATGAATGCAACATCTACGGTTTCCTCGAGACATAAGATTATGGCATCGCGTGCTTTTATATCGAGTTCATCCTAATCACCTTCTCCCATATCTCCATGTTTCTTGTCCTTACCCAATAACACCTTGTGCAATTTTTGAGATATCAACAGATTCTTCATCTGTATCCTCCAATAGGAGAAATCATTCTCCCCATTGAATTTCTCAATCTCATATTTTTCAACTTTAACAATTCCACTACTAGAAGCCATTGATTTCAAAATAGGACCTTGACCGCCTTAGACTTTGATTTGGATCAGATACCAATTGTGTAGCTACAGAAGCTTCAACTAATAGGGAATAAGGCGAATTTGCATCCATACCCCAAAAAAAGTTGAAAAAATAAAAAATACCCTTTTTAGATTAAATGGTAAGGAGTGCCCTTTTGGGCATTTTGTACAATAAAAACTTTTGTTTTTATCCATTTACTACTAATTTATAATCAAAAACAAATTTGTTATAGTAAATATGGAAAATGCGTTCCTAATAATTGTTAAATAAAAAATTGTGATAAAAATAGGAAATATAATCCGAATGATACATATCTAACTAACAATATCTTCAACTCACATTTGCAATCTTATCATTAAACAAGAAAATATGATTAAAAAGGGAAAAAATATGAAATTTTCGTTATCTTTGTTTATAGTGCTTAACCTAAAATCTAATTGTAATCTTCTGCCAAAGAGTGTTTATACGTCGGCAATCCCTTCCAACGCCATCCTCCTGCTTGAATCACCGAGATTATCTTGGGTTGATGGATTTGTATCCGCTTGAATCATCCTAACTCTTCCATATGTTCGTTTCCTTATTTTTTTGCCATTCCCTAACAAGTAAACTAATAAAGGCGAAGATCGAGAATCCGAGAAAGCATCTTCCATGTAGAGGTTTTCTGGTTCCCAATCCCATATGGCTTTGTCCGATCCATAAAATCAGAGGTCTATGACAGAGGAGAACGAAAATAGTAATTCATCATATGGCTTCGTTTGGATATTAGGTTTCAATTTGTTTTTCAACATATGTTCTTTATCGATCATGGTGTAATTGTGCAGAACAAGATAGAGAAGAGATGACAACAATTATAGGTACACAAAAATCGGTATACTTTTTTCTAATAGAATAAAATTTAATGAAAAAAGAACATAATTTTTTTTCAAAAAAATTTAGAAATTTGAGAATCTGGTCATATCTTTAATTTAATCGGGTATTTAGTTATTTGTTTTGGGCATTGATGCAATTGTAAAAAAATGAAGGCATTTTTATCATTATGAACTTTTTTTGGGGCATATACCACCATTAACACTAAAGTTAATATGAACACATAGGATTTAACGAGGTTTGGTAAATTGCTTACGTCCTCGGGGTGATACACTTTTAATATATATGAAGGAATGAATCAAACAACTTGTACAACCACAAGTTCGTTGCAGAAAAAATATATGTTCACAAAGAAATATAAACCTCTCTTTGTTTCCCTTTCTTTTCTTTCTTGATGATGAAGTATTTTTTTCCCTCTTTTGTTTTTCTAAAGATGATTTGTTTTCTTTTACATTTCTCTCTTATATAACAAAAATCCTATTGTAATCACCGTTCACTAAAATAGGGAAAAATTCTATTGTTATCGTCACCTATTTTTATTTTGTTCTTTTGAACCACAACCTTTTTTTAGCATCCTCACAATTTTATCACAATTACTCTTTGTTGCCCTCTCTTTTCTCTCTTGATGATGAATTATTCTTTCTCTCCACTCTTGTATTATCTAAGAGATGATTCGTGTTCTTTTACATTTCTCTCTTATATAAGAAAATCCTTTTGTAATCATCATTCACTAAAATAGGGGGAATTAAATTATTATCATCGCCTATTTTCTTTTTGTTGTTTTGAACCACAACCTATATTTAGCATCCTCCCAATTTTATCACAAAAGTATTCAAGAAAGAACGGCTTAGGATATTGTAAACAATGAGGGTATTCCTTTCACCAAAGATCTTGGGAAATATCTTGGCGTGAACCGTCGAAGAAAACGGTAAACCAAATAATGCATCAACATATTTTGGATCGATTAAGGAATAACTTGTTATGATGGAAGTCAAAAATACTTTCAATGGCTGAAAAACAACCTTGGAAAAATTGGTAATTGACTGTATACCCTACTACACTATGTAGAAGGTTGATTTACCTTTATCGATCTGTGATGAAATTGAAGCCAAGACGAGAAGCTTTATTTGGGGACCCACAAATGAACAGAGGAGAATTCACCTTCTAATATGGGATGAACTAAAGAGAGTGAAATATGTTGGAGGTCTAGGAATGAGAAGCATGAGATAAGTAATGTTGCCTATATGACCAAGATGGGTTGAAGACTAGCATCCAAGCTGGAATCCCTTTGGTCTAGAGTGGTGCGAGGGAAATATTGACAAGGACGTTGCAATTAAGACATGTTTCAAAAGAAATGAGGAGCTTCTAATGTCCAAAATGGTGTTGTTAAATCCAAGACAATACTTATGAAGGGCTTGAGATCGACAATAGGAGATGGGCATCGCACCCTCTTCTGGTAGCATCGATGGGAATGGATGAGCCAATTGAAGACTTGGCACTCAATACCATAAGAGATGAGGACCTATCGCAAACTGGTGCGGTATAATGGATGGGTTCATATTGGAAATGGGATGAATTTGCACATCGGTTGCCAGGCGCTATACTTGAAAAAATTGCTACTTTAGAAGTCGTAGGGGAGGAGATTGATGATAACTGCTTGTAGAGATCTGGATATACTCGAGTTCGCTTCGATTGTTCAAATGAGTTTGAAAACTTTGAAAGCAAAACACAAAAGAAAAGAGGGAGACACAAAGGTTTGTTGACGCAGTTCGGACTAAGTCCTACTCTGCGCAGCCTTAAGAGAAGAGACTCACCCAATCCACTAGGCACCAGAGGCCATAAGCACAAGAACAATTACAAGAAAGCACACACACACACAAGTGGAAAAAGCTAGAAACAAGAGAAAGAGCAAGAGACAAGCACAAAGCAACAAGTACACAAAGACAAGTAGAGTCGGCAAGCTCATAAAGACTCAAGCCACATAGACCCGATCTCCCTCATCTCTCTCTAGATCTCCCTTTCCCTTATCTTTCTCTCTTGATCTCGTCATATCTTTAGAAGAAGAAATGGAATCGCAAGGTGAGAGCTCGAGAGCTTCAGACCCTAGATCAGAGCGTCGCAGAAGAAATGAGCAAGATGGAGCTCTAAGGCTTCGTCCTTAGCCTTATAAAGGACCCCCCCCCAAAGCCAAGAAAGTGTTGTTCGCATTCAAATGTGTCTCACTAACTCAAATGCAGCGTTTGGATTAATGAGATCGGCAAATTGGATCAGAAGCGAGAAGGCCCATGTTCAAGCATAGGACCAACAAGACATTGATCTGGCTCGTGCTTTATGTCACACAAGGAACCAACCCCAATACAACACAACACCAAGGACAAGAGACATGCTTCACCATGGTTAGGTCAAACGGCTCAAGCCATGAGTCATGATTCAGTGTGGGTGGTTCGATGGCATCTCAGGCATGAGCCATTGCCCCTGTCCTAGTTTCTACCTACCTATGGGTGTGTTGCTTTGCACTATGGTATACCTATGTATGTTTACATATTACAACTTAGGATTAATAACATTACACTTCTATTAGGCAGCATCTAGCTAGTCAGGCAAACTCATAATCAAATCTGCCCTGCAAATTCCAAGGCGTGCATGATGAAGGAGATACAAAATGCCAAATGGAAACATGTGTGAAAACTACAAACACTAGAGAGAATCAAATACTTCTTGTGGTTGGCCGTTCATGTCTCCATTCTTTCTAATGCTAATCGAACTAGGAGGTGTCTCAGTTCTTATCCAAAGTGTAATGTTTGCAGGGGAGATGTGGAGAGTACATTGCACATTCTCCATGATTGTCCCAAAGTTGTAGAGGTTTGGCAAACTTTAATTCCAAGAAATCGGTTGCAACAGTTCATGACCATTTGGGAGTGTGGATGGAACAAAACATCAGTACAAATGGCCAATGGAGGTTATGGAGCTCTCTTTTCGCTAAAATGGTTTGGTCGGTGAGGAAATAGAGAAACAACTTAATCTTTGGAAGAAAAAGAGGAATTGTTAATAATCAAGCTGAATTCTTGCCGCAGAGAGTAAATGAATAAACAAGCATTTATGCCAAGTTCGTGGGATTGCAATATGCTATAAATAATGAACAACAACGAGAAGTTCATGGATGGGAAACACCGATGATTGGGTGGATTAAAATGAACAAAGACGGATCTTATAGGACAAGAGAAGGCGTGATAGCTGATAGCTCGCATATAGGAGTAGTTAAGGTGCATGTTTTATATATGTTTTAGTTAGTTTTAGGTTAGTTTTTATGTAGTTTTTAGGTTTTTGTGTTATCGGGTATTATGCACTGGTTTGCTCGGTTTTACAGGTTTTTAGGTTCAGGAGCAACAGCGAGGCGAGTACAGATGGATCATGGTGGTGATGGACGAGGCAAAGGAGCTAAGGAAGCTAGGACATGCTAGGAGAAGAGCCAAGGCAAGGAAGAAGACAAGCCAAAGACAAGCCAAGTGCTCGGGTTGAAGTCGAGCAATGAACCCGCGCATTCCCAACTGGCGAGGAATTGCGCGGGATTGCAAGAGAAAGCACGGCCGCGCTTTTGCGTGACGAAGCCGGGGATTTCGGAAGTTTTCAGCGAGCAAGTGTTTTGGGCCGAGTTTTGTTTTGGGCTTTGGTTTTTATTTGTGGGCTTGTATGTCATCCGAGTATGTGTGTTTAATATATCTTTTGAGGATATTTTTAGGAGCATATAAATACTTTATGTTAGTTTTATTTTAATAACTTTGATCATACTTTTGGAGGCTAGGGTTTTTCTCTCAAGGAAGACTTTGAAACCTTTGTAAGTTTGATTTTAATTTCATTATGCATTGCTAATTTCTCTTGTGTTTGGCTAGTTATTGAAGTCATGATTTGTATGTAGTTGTGAGGTTTGATTGATTCTCAACAAACTTGAATAGAAATTATTCCCTGTGCTTAATTGAATCTGAATTATTCTAGGGTTTTGTTAGATTGATCACCTAATAGAATTTCTAGATTAATTTACAACTGAATCTGATTAATTACTGGTTGGAGTTAATTAGATCAAGAGTAGACTTTAATTAATTTAGTACCGGTTGGAAAAGTTGATTAAAGTAGGGAATAAATTCACGAGTCACTTAGATGTCTGGTTGCTCTAAGTTGTTTGTTTCTATTGATAACTTGAATCGTCATGCTGTTGTTTAATTGAATCTAGAAGGTCTTCTAGGTTGTTAAATAATTAGGGTTGTTAGACTGGTTGTTCTATCAACTATATATGAAGTTCGGGTTTTAATCCTTAGTAGGATCACTATCCACAATAGATTATTCAGGTGAGAAGAGAATTAAGAGAATCGATGATCAATGAATCAATATCATGATGGATCTAACTAGTTGAACACGCTTGTCTTTCATATATTTAAATCATTTTTGCATTCATAGTTAGATTTATTCTTGCATATTAGTTTAGATAATCATTCGAAAACCCCCCTTTGGTTACTTGACACATAAGTAATAACACTAATACACGAGTCTCTGTGGGATCGACCCTTGCTTACCATTCTACTCAGATTGGTTAAGTTAGGATTCTTTGATAGGTAAAACGACTGAAAAATACCTCATCAATAGCTGCTGGAGCATGATAAGAGACCATGTTGGAAATTTCTTGAAGGGTTTCATCATTAAAGGAAGAGGAGGGTTTGCAATGAAAGCTAAACTACTCGGGCTGTTACAAGGACTCGCGATTGCAAAATGTAAAGACAAGTTTGATGAATGAAGTTGTTGATTTCTCATTCTCATTGAACGTATATAAAGATTACATATACAAGAGATTTTGGATAGAATCCATATACATGCTAATACCTAAATTGAATAGGGAAACTAGATAATAACAAATATAAGAAATAAATATAATACATATATTAATAGGCCCCTGAAAGCTCATGGTTGAGGATGAACATGCCGCTTGGAATTTAAAATCTGAAAGTGATGGGTACCAACTACTTTGGTAAAGATATCAGTGGTCTGATCAAGCGACCTAACATGTCGAACAACAAGATCATGTAAGGACACTTGTTCTCGAACAAAATGAGAGTCTATCTTGATGTGTTTAGAGCGTTGATGAAACACATGATTGGTTATTAGGAAAGTGGCACTGGGTTGTCACATAACAGGATCGACAGAAGATCAATGGGAACACGCATCTAAAGCAGAAGTTGGCATAGCCAAATCAATTCAGCATTGTTAAAAGCAATGGCTCTATACTCGACTTTAGTGCTAGAACAGGCAAAAACTTTTTGTTTCCGAAAAGATCATCTAATAAGATTTCCCCCAAAATAAATGGCGAAACCATGTTGTGAACGACAATCATCAAGATCAACGTCCACCTGACATCAGAAAAGGCAACTAGATGCTTATCAAAAGCTCGCTGAAGACACAAACCCGAGGAAATGGTGCCTTTCAGATAGTGTAGAATGCGTTTGACTGCAGCCCAGTGCAACTCAGTAGGATTATGCATAAATTGACATACCCGATTCACTGAATAGGAAATCTCATGACGAGTGCTAGTCACATATTGTATAACACCTACAATGTCGCGATAAAGATGAGGATCCTCAATAGAATCACTAAACTGAATCAAACGAGGGCCAAGTTTAGCTAGAGAAGAAATACGTTTCGCACCAGTCATACTAGAGCACTCCAAAATGACAACAATGTAATTTTGTTGACTGGTCTGAATGCAGGAATCAGTACAGGAAACTCAATTCCCAAAAAATAGTATAGAGCACCTAAATCCTTGAGAGAGAAGGCCTAATTTAAACTCCAGAAAAAAACTTTCAATAAAGACAACATGAGAGCTAGTAATGATTAGATCATCAACATATATCAAAACATAAATAATATGAGATTCATGTTGTTTGATAAATGGAGAGGAGTCAGATACACAACCTTGAAAACCCTACTGAATAAGCACCTCTTTAAGTTTTTGAAACCAAGCATGAGAAGTCTATTTAAGGCCATATAAAGCCTTACGAAGGCGACATACATGATTAGGCCTAGCAGAAGCCTTTTTCAAAAAAACAAACTGAGTTATTTTTGATGATCCGTTTTGTTGAGGGGTGTAAGGACAAGAAACCCGATGGTGGATGCCCATAGATTCAAGATAAGATGACACATTATGATATTCACTACCTCAATTTGTTTGGAAAACGTTTATGAGAGTGGAGAATTGTGTTTGAATAGGTTTAACAAATAATTGGACAATGGATAAAACTTGAGCTTTATTAGTAAACCAAAACAATCTTCGTACAATCATCAATGAAGCTAATATAATACCTTTTATCATCGGGAAAGGACCCCATAAATCAGAATGAATTGAATCACAAGGTTTGGAAGTAGTGGTCCGACTAGACAAGTGGAGACGTCTACTTTTGCCAAGTTGGTAGGCATCACAAACAGCTGACAATTTATTGAAGGAGACATGCAAATTAAAACTTGAAAGCAAACGACCTAGGACAGACTCGTGCGGATGGGCAAACTGATGATGCCAACATGCAATCGAAGCTCGCTCACCAACAAAAGCAAATGGACGACGGAAAAGAACAACTGAGGTTGGTGATGGGGAAGACGGTATAGGCCATTTTCAATGGTTCTGCGTAGAAGGATCCGACCCTGGAAATTCTTAACAAGACAACAGTTGGCATGAAATTAAAAAAAAAACATTTTTTTCTTTAACTAAATAAGTGACACTTATAAGATCTACTTTGTCGGTGATAGTTGGAGAACTCGGGTAGAAGGGCCTAGAAGAGCGGGATAGGGTACGCAATAAAGCAAAAGAAGAGCTCGGTGAAAAATGGAGTCTTTTATAGAAAAGATAGGATCGAGAGAGCGTGGGAAGGAAGAGAGAATTCACTCATTCAGTTTGTTATTACTCAGTCGTGAGTTTATATACTCACTGGTGTACAAGTGTGGTCAACAAGACTTAGTGTGGTCAACAAGACCGACTCTCACACTAATACAGAACTTGACTAGAGCAAATGATATATTGCCACGTGTATAGACTCGTAAAACAGAAATAGCATGAACAACAGAATAGTATGTAAATTCTATACACCTCCCTCAAGTGGGAATCATCTCGAGACCCAACTTGCTTGCTAAGAATTGATGTTGTTCATTTACCAGTGCTTTAGTCATGATATCAGCTAGCTATAGACGAGTTGAAATATAAGAGGTTTGAATAAAACCAGACTGCACCTTTTCTCTAGTGAAATGCAAGTCAATTTCTAAGTGTTTGGTTCTTTCATGACAACAAGGATTGGCGGCAATCTGTTGAGTTGCCTTGTTGTCACAAAAAAGAGTAATAGGGGTAGGAATAGGTAGGTGCAAATCCTTAAGAAGATAACTAATCATTCCAATTCTGCTGTTGTAGAAGCCATGCTTCGATACTCAGCTTCTGCAGAACTCCTACTTACAGTAGCTTGTTTTTTCGTTTTCCATGAAATTAAGGAATGCCCAATAAAGACACAAAAACCAGTGAGTGACCGTCTTGTAGTAAGGCATGACCCCCAATCTACATCCGTGAATCCTGTAATTTTCAAGTCTGGCTGAATAGGATAATACAGTCCCTTGTTTGTAGACCCTTTAAGATACCTCAAAACATGTTTGACTGCTTGTAAATGAGGCTCTCGAGGGCTAGAAACAAACTGAGACAAATGTTGCACTGAATATGACAAATCAGGTCTAGTGAGTGCCAAATAAAGCAGTTTCCCCACAATTTTCCTATAAGACTCAGAATCAGCTACAATCTGGCCAACATTAGCTTCTAGTTTCAAACCTGTAGGAAGTGGTGTACTTGTTGGTTTGCAATCTTCCATATCAGCATCTTTCAATATCTCCAGGATGTATTTATGTTGACTGCATATATGCTCCATTGGAAGTTCTGCAAATTTCCATTCCAAGGAAATATTTAGCCAATCCAAGATCTTTTATAGTGAATTGCTTATGTAAAGCAATTTTCACCCTCTTGATCTGTGCCTCATCATTACCTATTATTAAAATATCATCTACTGATATACACAATTATATTGTGCATTTAGGAGGAGTTTTAGCATGAGTTTATGGTATTTTTAGGTATTTTTATATGCTATCTACAGCTAGGAAGAAGAAGACTCGAAGAGGCATATTATTGGAGTTTTAGAGTTGGATTGAAGAGAAGATGAAGTTTTGCGTTTTGTTGCTGGCGGCACCCGCCGCCCCTACCAACGCGGAGATCCTTTGGTCGACACATGTTTTATTTCTATTGGCTCTTCCTATGTCAGCTTTAATCCGAGATATATGTATTTTTGGATAGACTTTTTAGACCTAGTTCTATATATTAGGTTTTTTAGAGTTGCATCTCTCATACATTATTATCATATTTTTTCTTTCAGAATTTTTAGCTTTTCTATGGAGAACTAAGCCCTTTTGCTTAGTCAGACAGTTTGAAGCATCGTTTGACTTTCAATTGTGAGATTTCTACTATTTATCTATTGCATGGAATTATTTTACTCTCTTGTTTGAATTGTTTATGTGATTGATTTCAGCAATTTCTAGGGTTGTTGTTATTGAATCTCAATTGCTAGATCTAGAGAAATTACTGGTTGAGTTTCTCTATTTCATAGTAGCAAACTGCATTGTACTAGTATCTGGTTGTGCTACTCTATTGTAGAAGAGAGTTTAATTGCATTCTAGTATAAAAGCTGGTTGTTTTATGCTAGATTTGTATCCTGATTATATTCCTATTCTTAATGTTGCTTTTGAATTAAATCTTGATAGTTTCAGGGTTATTCAATTAGTTAGGATTGATAGTATCTGGTTGTGCTATTAATTATCTTTGAAAAGGAATTGGAATTCCATATGCATGCGATATTGAGTGAAATCTATGATCAGCTTGTCATACGAATGTGGATCTCTGGTTGACTAAGTGTTTTCCCTAAATTGAAATAAACCCAAACTTTAATTGCTTTATTAGTTTTGGATGTTTGTTACTTAATTTACTTCATAAACCCCTTTTACTTTAATTGACATAAAATTCACATAGAAAGATTAATCACCTCCATGCGGATTCGACCCTTACTTCCCTAAGACTACAATCTTTAGATTTGTTAGGATTGTTTTGCATAGCCGTGATTTGCACGACCATTTCACGCCTATCAAATTGGAATTCAATAGGCGTGATCTACATAAACCAATAAAGCTGTAAATGAATCATGAACTTTCCTTACAAATAGGGAATAATCATGGACTGATTGTGTATATCCCATCTTGACCACAAAACAAGTCAATTCCTGGTTCCATTGCCTTGCAGCCTGTTTTAACCCATACAAACTCCTTTGAAGCTTGCAAACCTGACCTTCTTTCTCAATTTTATACCCTTCTTGAGGTATCATATTTATATATATATATATATATATCTTCCTCCAAGAACCCACGCAAAAAAGCAGTGTTCACATCTAATTGCCAAATAGGCCACTCTTTTGCCACAACCATTGCTATTACCACTCTTACAATAGGAAGCTTTGCTACGGGGCTGAAAGTGTGTTTATAGTATTTTCCAAGCTTTTGATCATAGCCTTTTACAACCAACCTGGCTTTATATCTATCCACACTTCCATCAGCCTTATGCTTTATTTTATACACCCATTTGGAACCCACTGCCTTTATACCAATTGGTAACTCTGTGAGAGACCATGTTCCATTTTTCTCAAGGGCTTCTAACTCAGTTCTCATAGCCTCTTCCCACTCAACAACTCCTTTTGCTTGTTTATAGGAAGTTGGTTCTGATGTCAAGTGTACTTGAGTCAAAAAAGAGAAGAATTCCCTTTGTTATAGCTCAAAATCAATCCCACTTGCACTCATAACATAATCCTTTGACCAGACTGGTGGTGCTCTCTGCCTGGTGGATTTCCTTCCAATTTCTACATTAGTACCATCAATCACAGGCACAGTTCTGACTTCCTGAATAATGCCAACATCATAAATTTACCAATATCAACAGGTATTTCCTCATCAGAAACTGAAGCAAATTCTTGAGGAAAAATCTGATCAAATGTTGGTTGTTCAGACAATTCATTACCACCTTTAAAAGGGAATTTATCTTCACAAAATAGTACATCTCGACTGTGGAAGACCTCCTCTATGGTTAAATCATACAGCTTGTATCCTTTTTGATTACTTGGATAACCTAACAAAATGCATCTCCTTCCTCTTGCATCAAATTTATCTAATTTCCTTTTGATGCAAGCAGCATAGCAGAGACATCAAATCACCCTTAGATGCTCATAGACTGGTTTCTTATTAAATAACAACTCAAAAAGACTTTTCCAGTTGTTACTAACAAGAGGCATCGTATTTATAAGATAAGTAGCAGACAAAACACACTCACCCCAGAATTTCTTTGGCAAATTGGCATGGATCATAAGTGCTCTAGCAGTGTCTAAAAAGTGGCGATGCTTTATTTCCACTACCCCATTCTGCTGAGGCCTATATGGCATTGACCTTTGATGTTGAATCCCTAATTCTGACAACAATTGTTGACACTGAGCATTCATCAATTCTGACCCATTGTCTGACCTAATCTTCTTAGGACGAGCCCCAAACTGAGTATGTACCATGTTAATGAAGCTCTTGACAATTTCAGTAACTTGATGCTTGTGATGCACCAAATAGGTCCAAGCTGCCCGTGACATATCATCAACGATTGTATAGAAGTGGTGTTAACCATTCACACTAGCTACTTTATATGGACCCCAAAGATCCATGTGCAACAATTCAAGAGCAAGCAAAGATCTATTCTCACTTTTATAGAAAGGTAAAGCATGGAATTTTGCTAAACCACAAGTATTGCATAAAAGGTTTGTGGATTTATTACAACCAGGTATATGACTTAACTTGGAATATGAAATGTGTCCAAGTCAGTTGTGCAACAATTCTATATCAGTTTCAACAGACAATGAAAATTGTCCTTTACTAGATTCATGATATACTGACCTCTATTTGCAACTTGTATAATCCTCCATGCTCCTTTCCAACAACCACCTCTGTCTTACTCAAAAGGTCCTGAAAAGAACACCCATTGTCATTGAATAAAGCCATAAGATTTTTCTGTGCTATGAGCTTACTGACTGATAAGAGATTGAACTTAAAATCTGGTACATGCAACACATTTGTAAACATAAATCAAGGCTTAAGCTCAACTGTTCCCATCTGTTGTACATTTACCACAGAACCATTTGGCAGTCTTATAGCTATTGGCATTTTCAACTTTATCACATCAATCATACATTCCAAGTGGGGTGACATATGATCCGTAGCCCCAGTATCTATGATCCATTCTTGCTTACTAATTTCTTGAGCAAAAGTAAGAGAGTTACCTGCAAAATTTGCAGAGGAACTTGGCATCACAGCTTTTCCTTTAAAAGCCCTTACCATCT
The DNA here is from genome assembly GCA_964016875.1 of Fallopia convolvulus. Lineage (NCBI taxonomy): Eukaryota > Viridiplantae > Streptophyta > Magnoliopsida > Caryophyllales > Polygonaceae > Fallopia > Fallopia convolvulus. The sequence continues at coordinate 27,649,330 of OZ024735.1, forward strand.
CGTGACAAAGAGCTTGTATGAGTTTTGGATCAAAGCCTGAATGCATGTTAGATGAAGTACTCTCAGATTGCTCTAGAGGTGTTTCTCCCATGACTTGTGCAGCAACTCTGGATTTCTGTTTGTTCATCTTGCCTTTCCACCAATTAGGATAACCAATGATCTCAAAACAGCCATCAATGTTATGACCTACTTTCCTGCAGTGAGAACAATACTTTTTATCCTCAGATTTCTGCCATTTCTTATCCTCCTTCCCATAGTTCATGTTCCTGTGATCATTTCCACTGAAACTCCCTCCTTTTCCTCCTGAATTAACTGAAGAGAAAATTGCAGATTCAGCAACAGTATGGGAAAAGTGCTTTTGCTTCTCAACGCTTAGAACCATATAGTGCGCCTTGCTCAGCTTAGGTAAAGGATCAAGTGACAGAATATGGCTTACAACTGCTTCATATTCACTGTTCAGATTTAGCAGAAAATGCATCAGTTTATCTTGATTATCCAGCTCCTGAAACCTTGCCAACACTTTGCAAGTACATCTAGCCAATTGTCCACATGAATAACTAGGAATCCCATTCATCCATTGAATCTCATCCCAACATCTCATCAGTTTCGCGTAGTAAGCAGTAACAGACAAGTTTCCTTGAGTAATTCGCATCAGATCTTGCTTCAACTGAAATATCATAGGGGTCATACAATGGCTATACCTCTCTGAAATTTCTAGCCATAAATCCCTAGCAGAATTTGTGTAAACAAAGGAACTCGACAAATCAGAAACCGTCGAATTAAGCAACCATCATACGACCATTCGATCGCACCGTTCCCATCGACTTAGGTCAACTGAATCATCTTCCGGTCTAGGTAAAGTTCCATCAACAAAACCCTAGTTTCAATTTCGCTCCTAGAGCCATGCGTACCTGTTTACTCCACGCGAGATAGTTGCTTCCATCAAAGAGTGTGGTGGTTAGCGATGAACCACGCGTGTCAGAATTCGTCAGTTTTAGTGGATCTCCTTGAGCAAATCCACTGATCTGATTAAGCTGAATCATCGCCTGGTTGTTGTTGCCTCCAATTTCAGTCCCTGTCATCTTCCTCCTCTAATCGATTCTCTGGAACACCTTGAACTAGCTCGAAATTGCTAGGTTTCCTTTCGAGAAAAGATCGATCGCTCTTAATTCTCTCTGCGCTCTGATACCATATAGAAAAGATAGGATCGAGAGAGCGTGGGAAGGAAGAGAGAATTCACTCATTCAGTTTGTTATTACTCAGCTGTGAGTTTATATACTCACTGGTGTACAAGTGTGGTCAACAAGACTTAGTGTGGTCAACAAGACCGACTCTCACACTAATACAGAACTTGACTAGAGCAAATGATATATTGCCACGTGTACAGACTCGTAAAACAGAAATAGCATAAACAACATAATAGTATGTAAATTCTATATCTTTGTCGGTGAAGGTTGCGAGGGAGGAAGAGAAGAACGGGTATTTTTCTTATGTTTTTATTATATTTATTTTAAGGGTATTTTGGTAAATTTCGATGACCTTTTAAAAAATAAGCAAACTCCTAACTGAATACCCACATGCTTATTTCAAAATAAGTTTTTACTTATAACATTGGAAATAAGCACCTAATATCAGTATATAATACAATCAACATCAATATTGATTTGTCGAACGTAGCTAAGTTTATTTTAGATGTTGATAAGAATAAGGATAGTATGATGTAATCGGTTAAGTTAAATAAATGGGCTTTAACCCTTCTTTTGCACCGAAAAAAGGACAATTGTAGAGACACGATATAATATTGTTACTAGAAAAACAAAAAGAAAATTATAATCATTTCGGTGGTTGGGCGTTGGAGATAATTTCATGAGATTATTGTTTCGAATCTCTCAGACGGCAAGTGCTACTTATAGCGACCCTAATCCTTATCTTATATATAAGAAAAAAACTTATAAATCCTACTTTTTTTTACCCCTTTGTTTCCGGTTCATCTCCACCTGACACATCCTCCTCTTAGCGTCCGTTTGGATGGTGGGTAGCGGGAGCTTAATAGCGGAAAACGCTAGCGGAAATTGAAGACCCTTGGGTGTAGAAGCTTCTTCAAAAAGTTCAAAATTCCGCTACTGCTAGCGGAAGACGCTCCTATTTCCGCTACATCCGAACGGACCCTTAGCCGAGAATCTCGGCTTCCTACTCTTCACACACTAAGTTTCATTGAGAGAGAGAGTCCCGTGTAATAACTCCATTGAATTTCAGATCCAGCTTTGTTAGAGAGAGAAAGGGGGGAAGCTAAGTGGGACCCACCACTCTCAGCTGTGTTGCCGGCATTTGCAAATGGACGGCGCAGGCCCCGCCGGCACCGACGAAACGCAGTCACTCCACGACCTCATCAACGACATCGCCTGTATTGCTGGCGCCGGCGGCTTCAAGGACCCCTTCAGGAAGGATTGCACTGATTTGAGCCGTCGGATTTCGCTCCTTTCGTATTTGATTGACGAGATCAGTGAGCTGGGCGGTGATTTTGGATCGTTGGATTATTCTTCTTCCTCCTCCTCACCTTCTTCTTCATCTGCTTCTTCGTCGTTGTCTGATCTGTTGCTCGCACTGCGTAATGCCAGGAGCCTCTTGTTGATTGCCCGGAGCTTTGATTTTGAGGAAGTAGGTGAAATTTCTGCTTTCAATTTTATAAATTTTGCGCAAAATCAGGGCAATTTTTTTTTTTATCTGTATGAATTGATATTAGTGTAGATGGGACAATTCTCAATTGGGGATTTCTAAACTTTAATGCCTGACGAAACAAAACCCCAAATATGGTGTTTTGGACTCAAATTAAATTAATTGCATACATTTTCGACAAAGATAATGGAGCTATGATTCTTTCTCAATATTATCTCTGCTGGATGATGTAGGCTGATAATTCCAGCATTAAACACAGCTTCATTTCTAAGAGTTGTTGCCTCAAATATTGGTTATGGTTTCAATGGAGTTTGATGCCAAAAATCTTGTAAATTTTACAGGTGTTGTGATATAAGTAATTGTTTGGTTGGTAAAAAATTGCATACACTCATCGCCGAAATGAGATATAGAGAGTTGTTTTAATGCATAGTTAGATTAGCTGAGTAAATTCAATTTCTGTTGGAACCCTGGAATAAGTTAGAAGATTAAAATGCATTTGTATTAGCAATGAATCAATGTGTTAAATCATATCAGGATAGATAAGTCTGCTTGCATTGAAGCTTTTGTTACATCTTGGATACTTAAGTATTCAAGGGGATCGACTCAAAGTCCTTAGCCATTTTATGATTTCAATTTCTGCTGCAAAGGGATGCAAAAACACTTACTGCCAGGAGAATTGTAGCTGAAATCGAAATTCTTGTGAAAATTCCGATTTTTTTAGTATGTAGATGATTAAAAACTGTGAGATTCTCCTACTTTTTATACTATGTTTACTACAAGGACTATTAGTCCTTTAGAGTTCACTGGATTGTGGTGAGTTGAAACTCGTATTGAAGTCTATTGTAAATTAAAAGTTTTATTTTTTAATATTCTTGGTAAGCCCCAATTGAAATAATGTGTTACAGTAATTGTGATTTCTGTGTTACAGTTAACTTTGTTTTCTGTGTTGTAGTCATCTTTATTTATCAAATGACATTACTACTTATCTGAATTTACCTGTTTCTTGAATTAAGGATGGTGCCGCCAAGAAATTGGCTCTCCAATTTCAATGTGTCACGTGGAAGTTGGAAAAAGCTTTGGGTAGTATACCTTATGACCAAATTGGCATCTCCGACGAGGTTCAGGAGCAGGTATAATCAAGCAACCATGTTCGCTTGTGATCTAGCAATGAAAAATTATATTCTAAGCCGTTTTTCTTCCATTAGGTTGAATTGGTTAGGGCACAGATGAAGAGAGCTGTAGAAAGGTATGGGCCCTTAGATTCAGCTGTATTATCAGAAGCTTCATCTCAACCTCGGGATAAGGAACTTGATTTGCTTCAATTAGAGACCGAAATGATCAGAAGTCTCCACATTGACAATACAAGTAACACTGCTCATGAAGCTGAACTGATGGTCAGCTCTATCACATCAGATGCTCTTGTCACTGAGAGAGAAACTGGCTCATTTTGTCAAAGTGAAGAGGAAACCAAGAAATCGGGTCTAGTGTCCGTACCTGAAGATTTTCTTTGCCCAATTTCTTTGGACATCATGAGAGAACCTGTTATTGTTGCAACCGGGCAGGTAAATCATCCTAGAAATTGGTACAATGCATAACTTGTAATTGACAGCCTTAAATAAAGATGCTTTAAAATAGAGAAATTGAGAATTTTGAGGCATTTAGGGTGTGTTTAAGTCCAACAGATTCTCCAAAATAGGGAATGAGGAGAAAAAAGAGAGGAGCTTCTCTATATTTAAGGAATTCTCCAAATAATATAGAGATTCTCCAAAATGGAGAAACTGTTGGATTGAAAGCTTAAATAAAGTGAAAAGTATGATTTTTGATTCTCTATTTTGAAGAAATTTTGAGAGAAACTGTTGGTGATGCTTAGTGAATGAAAAGAATTACATATGAGGGTTCTTCATAATTGACTGAATAACAAGATTTTTGCTATTCTGATTATGTATTTTCTTATTTCAGTTTTAGGGTTCTAATATTTTAAATTGTGAGCTAATTCTGTGAAATGCATTCTAACCCTTTGGATTACACTCTTTCAGACTTATGACCGCTCATATATCCAAAGATGGATCGACTCCGGGAACTTGACTTGTCCAAAGACCCAACAAAAGCTCATCAACTTCACCTTAACACCTAATTACGTCCTCAGAAGCCTAATTTCCGAATGGTGCATCAAAAACAATGTCGAGCAACCAACAACCTTTGCAACAGGCAAAATCAAGAACAGTGACGGTTCATTCCGTGACGTTAGTGGCGACATTGTTGCAATCCAAGCACTTGTTCGTAAACTTACAAGCCGATCCATCGAGGAATGCAGAGATGCAGTCAAAGAAATCCGGTTTCTCTCCAAAAGGAACACAGACAACAGAATACTAATAGCTGAAGCAGGAGCAATCCCTGTACTCGTCAACTTACTAACCTCAAACGACGAACTTATCCAAGAAAACGCTGTCACCTCAATCCTCAACCTCTCAATATACGAAACAAACAAGGAATTGATAATGCTAGCTGGCGCCACCCCTTCAATTGTCCAAGTTCTGAGGAACGGAAGCACCGAATCCCGAGAAAATGCAGCTGCTACACTTTTTAGCCTCTCGCTTGCAGACGAGAACAAGATTATAATTGGTGCCTCTGGCGCCATTCCTGCGCTTGTTGAACTTCTCCAGTCTGGAGGTCTAAGAGGGAGAAAAGACGCTGCTACAGCTCTTTTTAATCTGTGCATATATCAAGGTAATAAGGGGAGAGCGGTTAGGGCGGGAGTTATACAAGTGCTATTGAAAATGTTGACCGAGTCTAATGGGAGTATGGTGGATGAGGCTTTAACGATATTATCAGTCCTTTCAAGTCATTCGGATGCCAAGGTGGCGATTGTGAAGGCAGGGACGATTTCGGTGTTGGTTGATTTGATGAGGACGGGGTTGCCACGTAATAAGGAGAATGCAGCAGCAATTTTGCTTGCTTTGTGTAAGAGGGATGTGGACAATTTAAGTTGTTTAAGTAAGCTTGGAGCTGGTGTGTTGTTGATGGAGCTTGCTAAAAGTGGTACAGAGAGGGCCAAGAGGAAGGCTACTTCACTCTTGGAGCTATTAAGAAAACTAAAACAGCAATGACAAACAAAATTGTGGGTTTTTTTACTTAATATATATATAAGATTTTAATTTTATTACCAGATGTCGAAATTTGCAGGTTTGAGGATGAGGATTAGTAAGTGTTAGTTCTCATACTTGTGTTTGTAGCTCTGTTCTTGCTGGAAAAAGAAGGGTGAAGAGAACTGCAGATTCTTGAGATCAAGTTTAAAGATTTTCTGTGGTGGAATCCTCTTCTGGGGCAGGGTTTTTGGAAGCCTGTGTGTTATTGTTGTGCTGCGTAATTAATCTGATATTGTATAAGTTTCTGAATGCTAATGATATTTTGTATGAAGATTTTATACCATACTATATCATTGATAATCAGACTTTTTCTAATTATGGCTATCTTGTTTACTAATCTATAAATGGAGATGCTTGTTATCCTATTCCTTGCTTTCAAATCAGCTATTAACATCTTAAACTGGTTTGTAATACTATACTAATGACGCTTATATGGTTAACGGAACAGTGATTGAACTAAAGCTATCTGGTCAAAACTCCCTTATTACGGAGTATATAATAGTTCAATTAGCATTCAATTTTTTAAAATTTCTGTATTTGACCCAAACTAATGCAATGACGATTAGAATGAGTAACATGTTTCATTCTCTACGTGCAGTTGTATTTTATTGTAGTCAAAAATCTTGAGCTGATAATAGTACATGTAACCTTTTTTTTTGTGGCGACAGTAGATCTTACCTTTAGTTGTTGGTGCATATTACAGTGGAAAATCAAATTAAGAAGGGCATGAATTCAATCATATGAAAATGCACTTATGCAAAGTTGTGTCGAGTGTAATTATTCATTAATTATAGTCTAAATTGCAACGATAAAAGTGACAAAGTGATTCTTTTACATGTACTCGAAAGTCCAAACACATGTTTTCTTTTTGAACGAAAAGATCACTTCTCCATTGTTGTTCTCTAACTACTCACAATAATCTATTTTCCAATTGTTGACAAACTCTAATCTTTTTTAAATAATAATTTAAGATGCAAAGTGATTCTTTTACAAGTACCCGAAAGCCATTGTAGTCAATCTCGTTCAGGGATGAAAAATCCATCATATCCCATTAGGTCTCGGTTAATCCTATATATTCCTAATTATATTTCTTCATTTATATATTTAGCACATCTTTTTGAGGATAAAGATTAAAATAATAAACAAAAATGAAAACTAGGAAACAAAAATGTCAAGAATCAATATATTCATGTTGAGAATTAAACATATTCCATATTCGAACCAAAGAAAACCAACATAATATATATATTTTTGGATTACTCTTCCTATTGTGAAATTAGTTTAGATCGAAACTTCCTATAGTATCAGAGCAGCTGCACACACATTATCTTAGTAATTAACTCGTTGGCTATGTATTGGGCCTAACACATATATTATTCTATTAGTGGACATCTCATTTATCTTTTTTATTCTTGTTCTTGGGATGAAGATATATGAGAACCGGAAAATGCACTTCACATTGGTAGCTATGAAGCTTTTTTATTTTTTTTTGGTAGAAGGAGAGGGAGTACTCTCCGTTCCCTCAAGGGGAGTTTTATTAATTAAAGGAAAAAGGGCCAAGTAGTCAGCATACGAGGGATAGCCCGACCCCTAACATCAGCAGATAACATAGAAATAACACCCTCCGACGGGTCAAACAATACATGAAATCCTATACTAAAAGAAAAAGCGAAAGAAGCAAGATAGTCTGCTACACTATTGGCTTCCCTATAAATATGACGAAACTGGACAATCCAGTCTCTACTAATCAAGTCTTGGCATTTAGCTACCAGACTATAGAGTGGATGACTACGTTCCATGGATCGCCCAAGAAACTGAACCACAAGTTGAGAATCAATTTCAAGGAGGACCCTCCTATAGCCCTTGCTCCAAGCAAGACTCAAGCCTTGGGCGACCCCCCAAAGCTCAGCCATTGGGACAGTACAAATCCCAATGTTGTAAAAAAAACCATCAAGCCACATACCATCACTATCACGAATAACACCCCCTACAGACGCTAAACCACCCTCGCGAACTGAACCATCAGTGTTAAGCTTGACCCACCCCTCTCTCGGCCGGGTCCAAAGGATGTATTCTTCAACCACCAAACATGTAGGCATGATCTTTAGATTCATCCCCTTAGCAGCAACAAAATCCGCAGCTTGTCGTTGAATAAATGCGACTCTCTCTTTGAGGGGAAGTAAAGGGCTCTGCTCAAAAACAAAAGTTACGCCATTTCCAAATCCACCAAATAGCTAAATCAAAAATAGTTGTCCATTGGATGCCATTAACGGTCTTGTGTTGACATGTCATATTACTTCTAATCCAAAAAGCAAAATCGGATAGAAAGAATACTTCCCTGGAAAGAGGAGGGTGAAGCTCATCCCAAAGGCGTGATGCTTGAGGGCAATCACGGAAGAGATGAATCAACGACTCCTCCTCAGTAGTGCACATCGAGCAAAGGGCATCAGATGCGAAATGTCGCCTAACCCGCTCTACATTAGTAAGAACAACATCTTTAACCATAAGCCAAGAAAACATTCGAACACGTTCCGGGACGTCCAACCTCCATAAGGCTCTGTAAACAGGGCGGTCAACCTCATTAAAGTCATGGATTCCAGCTAAAAAATTATAAGCCGAAGAAACAGAGAACTGGCCTGAGGGAGTGAGGCACCAGCTCAGCACATCCTCAAATTCAGCACTTTGATTTAAAGAAATTGAGGCCAATTTTAAAGAAACGGACGGAGTCAGCAAATGGCCCAATAAGGCCCAATTCCATCCCTGGCCCACAATCCAATAATCCGATACCCACTTTTGCTGATCAAAAGAATCAATCTCCACATTTATATAATCTTTTAGTTGGCCATCCATAATCCAGCAGTCAGACCAAAAGCGGGTGGAATTTCCATTCGAAACACACCATCTACTGCCAGGGATGACTACTGACTTAACACCAGATTTTAGACTGTGCCAAACATACGAGGGATTCGCTCTATCACACAAAGCTGATCGAACATACTTGGAACGAATGACATCTACCCAAAGCTTACCATCCTCCGTTAAGAAACGCCAACCCAACTACCCAATAAGAGCCAGATTCAAATCCGCCATACAACAAAGCCCCAGGCCACCACAATCTTTAGGTTTACACACCTCGTTCCACCCGACTAAGTGAATCTTATTAGAGCCATCAGACCCCCTCCAAATAAAATTACTTATCATCGAATCAATCTTATTGCACACCTTCTTAGGGAGAATAACCGTCGCCATAGTATAAACGGGAATGGAAGAAAGCACTGACTTAGCAAGGGTGACACGTCCGACTAAGCTTAAGAAACGTCCCTGCCATCCTCTCATCTTGCTAGAAATCTTCTCAAGAAGGGGATCAAAAGTTTCCGCTTTAATCTTATTGTGGAACACAAGCATGCCAAGATAGCTACCAAGTTCATCCGTTAAAGTGAAGCCAATTTCGCTCTGAATTGTCTGACTAAGCGCACTGTTCACGTTTCCCGAAACAAAAAAAACGAGACTTATTGGCATTCACTTTTTGACCCGAAGCTTCACAAAACAGCTGTATGCAATCTTTCATCACCCTAATTTGCTCAACCGAAGCCTCAGCAAACAGGATTATATCATCAGCAAACAAAATGTGAGACAATTCCGACCCACCCCTAGAAATTCGAATGGGTTTCCAACGCTAATCCGCAACAACCTTAGAAATAATATGGCTCAATCGTTTAATGCACAACACAAAAAGATACGGAGACATAGGATCACCTTGCCTGACTCCTCTGGAAGGAAGAAAAACATCCGACACTTCACCATTCCAAAGAAGACGGAAAGAGGTAGAGTGCAAGCACTCTTTTATCCAATTTTGCCAAGCTGTTGAAAACCCAGCTTCTTTCATGGAATCAAGAACAAAATCCCATTTGAGGCGATCGTAGTCTTTCTCCAAATCAAGCTTCAAAAGCATCCAACCCTTCCGCCCCTGTTTACGCTTCATGGAATGAACCACTTCCTGAGTAATAACAATGTTATCCGTGATCATTCTACCCGGCAAAAAGCTCCCTTGAGCAGGACCAATCAGAAGGGGCATCACAATCTTCATCCGTTCCACAAGAACTTTTGTAATAACCTTATAGAGCACGTTACAAAGGCTAATACGGCGAAACTGGCTTATTTTCTCCGATTCTCCGACTTTTGCAACAAGCGCTATAAGGGTTTCGTTAACACCTACAGGGAGCATGGACGTATGAAAAAACTCCTTCACAAAACTAAGAACCGAAGAGCCAACAGAATCCCAACACTTTTGAAAAAATATAGCTTGGAAGCCGTCACAACTCGGGGCCTTCAAAGGACCCATACGTTTAACTGCTTGAACAATCTCATCGCTTGTAAAAGGCCTATTCACCTCTGCCCAACAAGAATCTGGTAAAAGGGGAAAGCAATTCTAAACAATTCTAGAATCAGAGTCCTCATCATTCGGTAACTGATATAACGCAGAGAAAAAATTCACCGCGTGAGCTTCAAGAGCAGCAACATCAGTGATCCAATTCCCATGATCGTCGCAAAGCGTCTCCACCCTATTTTTCTTTCGTTGAGTTATAGTAGACAGGTGAAAGAATTTGGTGTTGCGGTCTCCAGCCTGAAGCCATTGAACCCTAGACTTCTGTAACCAGAGGAGTTCCTCACGTTCTAGGATGATAGATAATTCAGCCTGGAGAGCGGATTCAACAGAAATAAGCTGATCAGAAGGATGCTTCGCAAGAGCCCGTTGCACACCAAAAATACGACGTAATAACTCTTGCTTTGCATTATGTATATTCCCAAAGACTTTAGCATTCCAAATTCTGAGCTTACTGCGCAAATCACCCAAAGCTTCACACGCACTAGCCTCAGCAATCCACGAATTTCTGATGAAGTCTAAAAACTCCAGATGAGTGATCCATGCAGCTTCAAACCGAAAAGGTCGGCGTGCTTTATTGCAGGTAAGTGACGGGTCAATAGAAAGCAGAAGAGGCAGATGGTCAGACGCAAACCGAGGCAAATGGCGAACAGTAGCATTCGGCCAAATTAATCTCCCTGAGATATTGGTGAAGACCCGATCGAGGCGCTTAGCCACATAGGTGCGTTGAGATTTTCCACGGAACCAAGTAAAAGTTTGCCCTGTAAAGCCAAGGTCAATTAAACCTAACCGGTTGACAATGGTATTAAATATATCAGAGTCCTCATGGAGATTACCAGAACCCCCAATCCGTTCCAAAGAATGGAGAATGCAATTGAAATCGCCGCCCACAACAAGTGGCTCCAATATCGGATTCAAAGTGTCATACAAATCAAACCAAAATCTTTTTCTACGACCCACTGTAGGCGGAGCATACACCGGGACCAGATGAAATTTATAGCCTCCTTTCACAACAACAGCATGAATGAAATCAGTTTTGATCTTGACAATCTGAATATCTACTCGAGTTGTGTCCCAAAGGAGCCACACACCGCCTTTACGACGGATAGCTTCAATTCTAACACAACCAGAAAACTTAAGTCGATCACAGACAACCTGAGAATCATCACCCGATACACGGGGTTCGAAAATAGCAATAACATCAACGGAATGGTGACAAACTAAATATTTAACTGCTCGTCGGAAGCTGGACTTTCCTGCCCCAAAACAATTCCTAAAAAGGCAATTCATGGACAACCGGGGGAGACAACGAGTACTACAACCCCGGTAGAAGAGTTTGTCGATCCTAGAGTAGAATCGTTCGATTTATCCTCAGTCATAGCATCTACATTCATATTCTCATTCTTGCCTTTATCTTCTGAAGAGTCGACACTGATGTTCTGTTTGGTAGCATTCACCGTCTGAACAAGAGTAGTATTCTCTACTTGTAAAATAGTATTAGTAGTGGACAGAGGAATGTCCGACTTAGACCCAAACACAAACATGGACTCATTTTCAGTGCGAGCCCGTTTCCCCGCAACAATGGGCCTAAACCCAACATTAAGAACCAGTCCCGATTTCTCTGATTGTTTACCAGTTTTCTTTTGCCCCTTCCTATTGGGCCTATCTTTTGAGGTTGAAGCATGATGGGCCTTATCATACATCAGCCCATTAGAAGATGAGCCCACTTTCTTCCCCTTTCCATTCGTCTCTTTGACTATCTTCTCATGCCCTTTGCCGTCCATATCTTTCCCAGTTGACGAGAAAGATACTTTCTTGTTAGTGACAGCTTCTGTTTCCTTATTTTTCTGACTAGCAATATCCGAATCTTTAGAACCTTCCTCCGAAAGACTCGCGTATCTGTTGGTTTCCAATTTCGAAGACCCAGAATCTTTGGCTTGAACGGGATTTTCCCCCCGCCGTCTCCGTTGTACCACCGTCCAAGGGCCATAGCGAGGTGCATTATCCGCCGGCCCAGCAGAACGGACTTGGTTGGGAGTAACAACATTTTGAGCTACAACGCCTTGTATAACAGCCTGTTGTTGCGTAGTTGGGCATTTAGAAGCCTGATGACCATACTTCCCACACTCGACGCAAATAACATGGAGACCTTCATATTCGACATGAAATCTACTACCATTCACAGTCACGGAACCTTTTAATGGCTTCGTAATATCAACTTCGACACATACTCTAGCAAACCGGCATCTATTAGAGTACATAGTTTTCTTGTCAACCCGGATCGGTTTTCCATCCCTTGGGCAAGCTGAATTAGAATCTTTTCTTCATACAAAATCATAGGTAACCCTGAGATCCGAACCCACACCGGGGTGGTAGTTATAACATCAGTGAACGGATTAAATTCAGGATTCCAAGGGCGAATGATTAAGTAATGACCAAAAATCATCCAAGGGCCGCCCATCAAAGCTTTCAAGTAATCGTCCTCCACTGTAAACTTGACAACATAGTACCCATTGGGTAAGTCCGCAACAGACATCTTTCCAGAAGGCCCCCAGAGTTCTCGAAGCTTTCTTTCCATAACCGCGTGCGGAATCATGCCGCCAAGCGATTTCACAATTAAAGACGATTGCCATACTGTAGCAAGGGCTTGTAGCACATCCGTCTCAATCTGGAAGACCAGATCCCCGTCTTCACCATCAGGAAAGGACATTGCAATTTTATCCTTCAGAAATTCATCCGTAAGAACTAAGCGTTCCTCGCCATTGTCACCTCGTACCATATCACTCCAAGATTTTGGAGCATTAGTATTAGCAACAGCCACAATTAGCCCCTCCGGGGGCCGGTCCTTCTTCCCATCATCGATTTGCATACCATCCTGAGTAGCTGGGGGGGGGGGGGTAGTGGACGACACAGGGGCCGCCGGAATGGACGGCACACCGTTCATCCCACAGGAACGAGACAAAACACGCAAAACCTTTGCTTGCGATTGAAGCTTTTTTATTTTGATGAAGGGCACTGTCCATAAGAGTTGAACCGAAGATATTACATTTATATATGTTGTTTCTAGAGCATAAGATGTACCTATAAGATGTACCTATAAAAAGTGTAATAAGCTACTTATGATACTGCATATATTTTAGTCTACTAAAAATAATAGAATCCAACTCTTGTATTGATTCATTCAATTTTGCTTAATTAGATTTCATTTCTCGTTGTAAACACGCCGCTTCCGTTGTAAACACGCAGTCTCCAATGGAGTTCTTCTCAGTTCGCTTCTTTTAAGAGTGTTTAACACATTTTCCTTGAGAGATATCACAATATTATTCGAAATACTGAAATTGCTTATGAATTGCAACTTTTAATTTTATTAAAAGATATGAATGCATGGTACGGTATTCTATTAGGGCCCGTTTGGTATCCATATTAGGATATGAGATATGGGTATGGCTATGACTGATACCCATATCTGGTGTTTGGTATATCCTGATATCGATATCAAACTGATATTTGCTGTTTGGTATAGGAGTATATCGATATCAGCTGATATCAGAGTGATATTAGAGTGTTATTTTCATATACCTCAGGAAATTGGTATATCAAAGATATCACTCATATCCATACCCATATCCGATATCTAGATATCACTCATACCGATATCTTGATATCCATACCGATACCGATATTCGATACCTCATACCTTAGATATCAATACCAAACGAGCCCTTAATTTCAAGTTCTTGAGACCTTTGTATGATTTGTTCATTCATACATTCCACTCCGGCCTTCATATTTTGACGGATGGATTTTCAAATAATACATTAATATTTTTTAATTTGTTAATCAAATAATTAACCAATTAAAAAAATGCAAGGGTGGCGTAGTAGATGTTAGTAGGTCATATGTTCCATCCTTGCCTCCGCCCTTTACTTAAGTGAAGAATAAGTTTTATAATTTCTCCTTCTATTGAGTCAAATCAGTTTAATTACCTAAGTCGTGCACTTTACCGACTAATACACGAAAGTAGATCAAAGTTTACCACGAAAGGTGGATCTCTCGTTATAAAATACGAAAGATCGTGAAATACGTTTATATGCATGAAATTTTGACTATAGCACGCTCTTTGACTTCCTTCTCGAGTGGACGGAGAATTTTACCTCTCCTTCAGAAAAAAAAAAACGTGCTCTTTGGACGATAAATATAAATATACGAAAGAAAATTAAACACTTGAAAATTTATGCATATAAACTTCCCTTTCCTTCTGCATAGGACAACACAAAGTTTGGTCTAGATAGAAAATCTCACCCATAATTTTTTCCTTTGTGTTTTCTCCATCAATGTGCGGTTTCCAATATGGACTATTTGACTTGGCATTGATTTAAAATCTTGAATTTATAAAATAAATTTAGGCTAAATTACAGAAAACCACCCTTTATCTTAGTTCATTTGCAATAAACCACCCCTTATTTTGATTTTTACGGAGAACCACCCCTTAAATTTATTCTGTTAGCATTCAACCACCCCTCTTTTTTTTCCGTCAAAAGTTCTGTTTATTAGATAAAAATACAAAAATCCCCTTAGGGTTTAGGCGTCTCTCGCCGCCATACTCCAAATTATCTGCTCGAAATTCAACCTTGTAAACACTTCCCATTGTGTTTAATCCAACCCCTTGATAAATCAACTCAACAACATTCCTCTCAATTTCCAAATTCATAGCTTCCTGTTGCCCGAGCCAAAATTTGGTCATTTCATCTGATTCAACAAAATACTCTTAGGCGTCTCTCTCCCCGACTGCTGACCCCGACCGGCGCATCTCTGTCGGCGTCCTTCCCAGCGACCCTTAGATCGATCGGAAAAACCAAACATCAAAGCCGTCCGACGACAAGTCTGAAACGAAAGGAAAAATAGGACAGTCTAAGAACACCGACAACGACAACGAAGCCGAAGCAGAAAATTCAAAGATTGGGGGCGATATTGCGAATCAACCCGAAAATCAATTTGGGCAGATTAAACGAGTGCTCGAGTCATCCGAAAAATCTCAAAGGCTGGCCAGCAATTTTCAAGAAATTAAAGTAGATATTTGTAAAGATCAAGAGATTCAATTCAGATTTGGAGCTTTGGTTTTTTGTTCAAAACATTGGTCATAAGGGCTTAAGAACCCTCAAATCGCCCCATCAGATCTGGAGCATTGGATTTGAACTAGTTTGAAAAATCATGCTTTATTTGTGTATAAGATGATAGATTTGGGTGGAGATTGATCTGGGCTGAGGACGAAATTGGAGGGCTGGGGCTGGGTTTCTCACAGGTTTCAGAGCATTTTTTGCAGATCCTTGGAATTGGTGGTGTAAAAGAGTTAGTGGTGGGCAATTTCTTAAATTTAACAGAAGCTTTAACGGAAGAGGGGAGGGGGTGGTTGAATGCTAACAGAATAAATTTAAGGGGTGGTTCTCTGTAAAAATCAAAATAAGAGGTGGTTTATTGTAAACAAGTCAAGATAAAGGGTGGTTTTGTGTAATTTATTAGAATAAAAATAAAGGGAACAAAGGGTATTATGGATGTATGGTCGATCGATTTAAATTATTACAATTAATGTTAACTAGTCGCGTTTTTTAGTATGAGGAGCCTATTTTAGATGGTAATTTAATTTGATCGGGCTTGTGATTTAGCCGATGAAAATCACGAATTAGAGAAACCAACCTGCATCGACTAACACGTTAACTACTCGCGTTCACAACAATCTCCAACAAAAAAGTTTGTTAAACTTATACTTAAGGATGCCTTTTGAATGGCAAAAATTCCATCTTAATTATTTTCATGTTTTTATCATTGACTTGTTGATATATATAGTCTTTATCAACTATTTTAGTGACCTTATCAATAAAAGTATCGCATCTGAATGACACGGAAACCACATTAATTCTATGTTCAAATAATGTATCATCTTATATTATATACAACTACGAACAAGTTGTAGTCAAGTAGCTTGAATTGTTTCATGACAAATCAAACTAAAATTGAATTCAAATTTGGAACAGGAAAAGTGTACAAATTGAAGAAATATGAATAATTCGCACATCATATCACACATGAAAATAAAGGCCCACGCATGACACTTACGTACAACAACCATAAAATGATAAAAATAATAATGAGATGCGATAGGTAAAAAAATTCCGATGAATGGTATGGCGTTTGTGATAAATTAGATATATAAACTTATGTATGAATGCGAATTAAAGGTACAGTTTTGAGATGTGATATAAACCCCTATTGTTTTCCATCTACGCCGTGATCCCCGGGAAAAAGAATAGCAAATTCAAAACACAAAAAGTTTACATCATCATCGTTGCCCTGTGACGGGGCCAGCTCCAGCTTTTGCAATGTATAATTTTCATTATCATTTGTCTATTTTATAAACAGGTGATGTTAATTTCCATCTATGCTGTCAATTAGATCCAAAACAATGTCAAGACTTTTGTACCTATATTTTTTGTTCATTACCAGCTAGTATACAAATTTAGAATTTTTGATTTGGGGAATTTTTTTCTTAAGGATTCATATATATCGATCACCTCCTAACTTTGGCATTGCTTGTGTGATGGTTGCTGTTGAAATTGTCAAGCTCGATCGCTTCATTTCCAATCAAATTTTTACTTGCGGGTTGGATAAAGATACCGCATTAATTTGAGTAATGGCCCGATTGAAAAGTCTACACAAGTGTAGGATCGCATTTAATAATTAATATTGGCTTACGCTACATAAACAGGTAAATTACAGCAAAGCATCCCTAATATACAGGTCGATATATCACGGTGTAAGAAAAAAAAATCTGTCCTTTATGTATACATAAAAAAATTTGTATTTAGCATCCTCAATTTAGTGTCCTTTATTCATTGATTAGAGTTATAACTTTTTGTTAGCTAGTAAGAAGAAATTACAAGCTACCCATGCATGGATGGTGAGATTGTGAACAGCAAAGGAAAAATCTGGCTGGGTGAGACTGTTGAGAATCCTCTTCCCAGATTGAAAATTGAGAGTTAAATTAGCCTACACATATACCTTTGGATTACTCATCCTATTGTCAATTGGTTTTAAGATGGAACCCCATCGGGCTTGTGTATTGGCCTTACGTACGCATGAACCCGGTTATGGCCCAACATACTTTCACAGAGACAAGGTATATATTAGGCTGCCAATCGTTGGAGATGGCAACTTTGAACCTAAATGCCGAGATAAGAAACCAATTAAAGGAGTCTTAGATGTCTCCATTTTAGTAGCAAAAGTGGGTAGCAAATCAAGAATATATTTCTATTGAGACAAAATAGACTAGAAGAAGAGCGAGCGACTTCGACTCCTAGAAAGTAAGAAAGGTCGTCGAGATCTTTGAGCGAAAATTGATGAGCCAAAAGAGTAACATTATGCAGTTCACTCCTGGTGACATTGATATCATCCACATAAACAAGCTAAAATATATAGGATCTTAGAGACAGACTGAAAGATGAAGAGAGACGCATCACATATTGAGACACAAAACCCAAGGCTCAAAAGAAACGTTCTTGAGTTCATTGCACCAAGTCGGGGAGCCTCTTTCAACCCATAGATAGCCTTATGAAGCTTGTAGACATGATTGGGATAATTAGCGAACTGAAATCCCAGTGGTTGACTCATAAAAACGTCTTTATAAAATCGCCTTGTAGAATGCATTATTAATATCAAGTTGGCATAGACACCAACCTCGAGAGACTACTAAGGTTAGTACAACACGCACAGTGACCAGTTTAATCATGGGGCTGAAGGTTTCAGATAATCCCATCCAAGACGTTGATGAAATCCTTTGGCCACGAGACGGACTTTGTATTGTTCATTGGAACCATCCGAGTGATACTTGATTCGAAAAACCCACTGGCAACTAACCAAATTTTGATCAAAAGAAGAAGGAACCAAGGAACAAGTATTGTTGGAACAAAGAGCATTAAACTTTGCTTGCATGGCAACCTGCCACTTAGGTCTTTAAGGGCTTGAGTGATATTTCGAGGTTTTATAGGTTTGGCCAATTGGACATGAAGGTTTAGTTTTTAAATAGGCTTAGAAATGATTTTTTAGATCGAGTAATGATGTCAGTATCAAGTAAAGGATGTTGGTTGGGTTTAGAAGAGGTTGGCGGTAATGTAGGGTTAAGGCTTGTTGGATTAGGGTTTGGTGGGGAGGCAACGACCAAGGGCGCATGTGCTAGTTCTAGGGGAGTTGTCAATGAGGGTTCTGAAGAGGGTTGCCCCTAGGAAGAAGTGGTAGGTATAGGTTGGTGATTTGAGGAGCAAGAAAGGGTGGGAGCTAGGAAAAGGAAGAAGAGGTGCTAGTATCCAAATTAGGAGAAGATGAATCATGATCTCCTAAGTTAGAGGGAGATGGATTTTGAAGGTGATCATTGAAGGGATGAGAAATATCTAGTTGCCAAACTTGAAGAGATTGAATTACACTCTCCAAAATTAAAACTAGATAAAGTGGTAAGACTAGGGTTAAGTGGCGATAAGGCTTTTTGGCGGGGATGTTGTGGCGATTGGTTAGACATGGGAGAGGGCATATTCAAAGAAAAGGAAGCCCATTCATCACCAATATGGGCAGTTGAGGTTGCTTGGGGAACAAGTTTTGTATATGGGAATTCGATTTCCATGAATTTGACATTACAAGAGGTGCAAATCCGTTTTTTAACTGGATCAAGACATTGATACGCACTATGTGAGATGGATTAACAAACAAAGACACAAGGAATGGACTAAGGTTTTAGCTTGTGAGAGGTATATGGATGTAGCCAGTGAAAATAAGGACATCCAAAATACTTAAGCTTATTGTAGTTAGGATTTTTGTGAAGCAACCTAGAATAAGGTGACATGTGCTTTATGCTTGGAGTATGAAGACGATTGATTAGGTAGACAATTATGATCAAGGCATGTGGTCAATGATCAAGTGGGGGTCCCAAAAAAGTGAGGAATGAAAGAATGGTTTCAATAATATGTCGATGCTCAAATAGCCCATTGTGTTCAGGGGTATGTGGGGCGTAGTGAATTGTGTAATGCCATTATTCATTACAAACGATTTTAAAGCTAAGTATTCACCACCAATATTAGAATAGAGAATTTTGATTTTCTAATTGAAGAAGTTCTTAACAAGAGACCTAAAAACTTTATGAATAAAATTTGAGTTCCAAACTTTTTTCTTGAGAGGATAAAACCATATGTATTTCGTGAAGTGATCCACAAAAATAATATAGTACTTAAAAGTTAAAACCATGAAATGACAATACAAGAATAGTCCATATATTAGTGATAGGCCAAATCTTACCCCGAAAGTGTACGGAATCATTTGTAATACCAAGGTGTCGAACTCTGGGACTAAGTAGTATTAATTGCAACTTATCAGCAGACTAAGTCTTAAATTAAGAAGAAAATAATGAGGTGTGATTTTATCTATCAAACTAAGTATAAGCAAGCAAACAAGTAAATAAGGATGAAATTCGATGGGAGAAAGGAGGTGAGATTTTAGCTATCACCACAACAATGCTTTGGTAGACTTTAAAGGGTGATTGCACAATCTTAGTTTTGACTTTGTCTGAAGGAAAATGTCTAGTGTATTCACTAAATTCTTTCGAATGTTAGCAAATGTATCTAGACTCAATTAATCATCCACTTTCATGACTTGCAAATTAAAATCTAGACCTTTAAGCACTTAGAATTTAAGACCAACTTGAATTAAGCATCCTCTTTTACGACTTGTAAAACCAACCTAATCTCAAGATTTCTATGACAATTGTGATTTCACAAGAGAAATCAAGACACTTTCGCGATAAAGAAAACTCAGGTTCAAGTCCCAGGGTTCCAACAGGAAAAAGTACCTTTCAGTCTAAATTCCATGTCTCGCTACTTATCAAAGTTATTAACTTTCAGTCTCAAACTTTAACAAGTTCCAATTAACACAAGTTACTATGGAAATAAGCATATATGATTGAATTAAACAAAGCTTCAAACATCAGATCGTGCAATTTAATGGATTTGTCTACCTACACATTATTGGGTACACCCCAATCTTAGAATTTAGGATTTAGCTAGACATGGAGAAGGAAGAAATCAAATAAATAATGAGAATAACCATACCAGATTGATAAACAAGCAAACTTGATTAAGATCCAGCAAATCCAAACTCCAAATTCAAAAGAGTCTTCAAATCTCCAACTAGAAATCCAAACTCATCTTTCAAGCAATAAGCAATTGCTAAAATCTAGAATTAGAAAACTTTCAACTTGTCTTCCAAGCAATAAGCAATAATAAAATCTCAAACTCCCTAAAACAATCCTACAAAGGGTTTATATAGTCATCCAAAGGAAAAGATAGGACACGTATACTAAAATATAACACGAGGTACAAAACTAGATTACTCGGGTTATTACTCAGTTGGCTAATCTCATATAAATCGCTTCTGAAAAAAGATGTGATCCGACCAAATACACGGGCAAGAACCCGGTTGGGTACTCCTTAGTAAAGGTTACCCGGTCAACTACCCGACCAAGTACTCGGTCATGTAGCTCTTGGAAAACTCACCCTCACCTCGGATGATTACTCGGGTTACTACGTGGTCTAGAACCCGGTCGGATAGCTCTCTGGTATGATTTTCAAAGACACTTTTGACCCTCTTCAAGTTGGAATTTTGACTCTGAGAAATATGAAATGTATCTCATCAAGTTAGCTTTCCAATGATACCAAATTGACCTTCGTACGACCACCGTAGTTCCCAAATGAAGCATCGCAAGGTAGTGGTGTCGAAACAACAACTCCAATGCATGGCCAGGAATTAAGCATCCTTTTCCTAACACCTTTTGGGACTTAATGATCTTCAATATTATCTTGAACGTCCCCCAAAAAAGATACTTGAACATCTCAATCTTTTGAATGCATCTTTTATGCTCAATTTTGACTCCAAAGTACCTGAAATCATGCAAAAATCGAGTGTAGACATCCGACAAAGATAATGATAATAATGCTATAAACACCCAAGAAATGCATGAATCTCCCAACTCTAAGACCTAATATGCATGACCTAAAATGCTCTAAAATGCATGTTGTCAATTAGAATAGATTATTTCAAGTAGACGAATAACACAAAGTGTGGATTTGTAAAAAGGAAGTTTATGACTTTTATTAATTTGACAAGAATAATAATCCAATTGAAAAAACGAAGAACTACATAAATGAAAAACTCTTCATGAATAAACTGAAACATTAATGACGACAAGTACCCTAGTTTGTGATGCTAAGAGGCAGCAGGAAGATGGAGAATGCAAAATATTAGACTAGGGGAGAGATAGGCCATAGATAGACTTCATTGACACATGGACCTCTAAGAATGGTTGACCCCATTTTGGTATCCTTCACAAGAAAATAATCTTGTAAGAAAACAGTGGTATGATCAGTTTCAAGAGTTAAATTAGACATCAAAATAATATTTTCAGTATTATAAAGCTTGAAATATTTGTAGGGAGAAGAAAGAGAAAGAGTGCTAGAGTGTGTTATGTTTAAAACTTAAATGAACACCTCATCAAGGCCAGTGTAGGGTTGGTGTAGGGCAAGGTGACTTAGGTTGTTGGTAATGTGATTAGAGACTCCACTATGAACTAGCGAATTTGGGGAAGGGTGTGTTTCTAGGTTGAGGGCATGTAGCCGGAAACCGAGATGAAGAGAGGAGTTGAATGTACGGGTATTGTTGGTGGAAGTTAGGGCATTGTGAGAGCATATGGCCCACTTTTTTCAGAACTGAAAAAGACCGAGGAATGGTTTAGGTGAGATGTGTTGGTTTTGTGAGTACGATGACATATAGTATTGGTTTTGTGAGGGTTTTGTGGAGGGCGAAAACATTGGGATTGCTTTCGGGTGTATTAAGTCCAGTTTTGTGGTGGTTGCGATGGAGGTAGTCGGATGCCATGGAGGAGAAGGAGCAGAATTGTTGCTTGTTTTTCTACATTAAGTGCAATCACCAGGTTGATGTCAGTAGACTCCATCTTCAACTCTAGTTCTTTGAGAATGAGTTTTTCATGAAGTTCCTCAAAGGAGATACAAGAATCTCTCATGTTGACACCATCGATAACAAAATGATAAGTTGATTCGAGGCCTTTAAGGATGTAGTCGATGAATTTTTCTTGCCCTAAAGTAGAGCCAAGAGAAGCAAGAAGGTCGGCGGCCGCCTTCATGGATTGCATGAAATCCGAGATAGAGGAGGAGCCCTTCTTTATTGTTCAGATACGGTCCTTGACTTGTTTCTTATGTTCATGAGAAGTCGTGGCATAGGTCTGGTTCAGAACATCCTAAATAGCTTTCGAAGTAATAGCTTGAGTGACGATTGTAGCCACTAAGGAAGAGTAGGTACCAATTAAAGCAGCATATAGGAGAGTCTTTCATCTTCCAAGTGAGATAGGTCGGATTTGTAGTGCTTGCATTTTCTTGAACTTTAATCTTCTCTTCAAGAAGAACATGAGATCTATCCAAGAACTTAAAGAGATCATAGCCTTCCAAAGTTGCTTGGATTTGAGTTTTCCAAGTAAGCTAGTTGGAAGGAGTGAGTTTGAGAATATTTGTAAAGTGGACAATTGTGAAAGGTTTTGTGGCTTCATGAGGATTATCTAAGGAGGTAGCAAATTCTGCTACCATAGAGGCAGTTTTGTGTTTGGCGTGTTTTTGGAAGAGAAAGGTTGCCTATGGTCGGTTTAGGTTGATACCATATATAGAGAGAGATAATAATTTGTATGAATAAAATCTTGTGTATTTATTATAATCCACAAGGGCATCAATATATACAAAGAGAAGCTCCGAGCTTAAGCAATAGAGAAAACTTTAGATACATAGAATATCAAATACAATAATATGGAAAATAATACCTTAAGATAAGGATAGAATAATATGAAAAGATGTTATTCATCTCTTATGTCAATACACAAATGACAGAAGCCATTGCCCGATACTTGGTTTCAACTGAGGATCGGGACATCATGGACTATTTCTTAGTGCGCCATGATGTGAGGGAAGTACCAAGATACACATAGTAGGTGATCAGATAGTGTTGGGTTGGTGGGCTCACAACCCAATCCGAGTCATAATATCCAAACAGAGTCAAATTAGAGTTAGTAGAAAGAAGGATCCCACGACCTAGAGCCCTTTTGAGATAGAGAATAACCCATCAAGTTGCCAACCAATGTTCTTGACAAGGTTCATTCATAAACTGAGAGAGAATATGAATAAAATAAGATAACTCATTCCAGGTTAGAGTAAGAAAATCAAGCGACCGACTAATAGACTATAGGCAACCGAATCATTGAAAAGTGGATTGATCGCAACAGTGAGACTATACTTTTGCTCCATCGAAACGATTGAGGATTTGGAGCAAAGAAGCCTGATCTTGGAGATAATATCAAGACAATATTTCCATTGAGACAAAACAATGCCAGTTTCATTCCGAGCAACCTAAATCCCAAGAAAATATCAAAGTTTGTCAAGGTATTTTATGTTGAAACATGAGCTATGATATGTCTTGAATGCAACCATAGAAGAACTATTACCTCCTATAACAAGATCGTCTACATAGATTAAAACAACCAAAGAAAAAGATCCCCTGATTATGGTGAAGAGAAAATACTCGGTTGGAGATTGTCGAAAATCGTATTTAATGAAAAGGAGCAAGTAATTTAGCAAAGAGATTTCTTAAGGTGACACACTTGATGCCTGAATGTCCTAGAGAAACTCGGAGGCAATTTCATAAACACTTCTTTGTCCAAATCGCCATGAAAAATGGCATTCTAGACCATCTAATGTAGGTCTCAACGGTGAGCGGTCACTACAGCAAGAAATGTCCGAGCAGTGGATATCTTGGCGGTTGGAGCAAAAGTTTTACTATAATGATGACCTTCAACTTATCGATTAGTGGTGATGAGGCAAGTTCTCATATAAGGAAAATATTATTCTATTAAAATCTAATTATTTCAACGATCATAACATGATGGGTCAAAAGCTCAGACTTCAATTACTTTACTTAATTAAACTGACAATAACAACGATAATGCAACGAGGCAAATTAGCTTTGCTAATTTTGTAGCACATGTAATTTCAATTATCAATTGTATAATATATGTCGATCAAATAGTAGTGCGTGCATAATGGATCCAAGCATCCAACCCCCACTCCCGATCAAAATAATCAAGTAAATAAGAGAGGACTTCTTAAAAAAGCAAAGAAGCGGTCATATACATAATTCTTATTTAATTTCATTGTTCCCTCTAGAACCTAAAAGGGTATAAAAAGATGTTGTAATTCTCTACTTCACTCTTTGTTGGTATTGGTTTGCACTTGCTCTTAAAATTCAACCCATGTCAACTACGTAAACTACTTTTCAAACATTGTGGGTCCTTTAAAAAGCGGGAGAAATTGCATTTAACAACCCTTTATTTTACACTTGTTGTAATTAACCACCCTTTATATTTTTTTCTACACTTAACCACCCCTTATTTGTAATTATGTGCATTTAACCACCCATTTTGACAAAAAACGTCATTTTCTTCGTTAAGTAAACTAAAATATATTTTTTTTCTTTCTTTATAAATTTTTTTACAATAAATAAATAAAGAAAAAACCATAATTGACACTTTCAAGTTCCAATACGCCGATCAATTTTTGCAACACTGGTCTAATTTCCTCCGTAATAATTCTTTCCCTCCATCCAATGGCGAAGAAGAACTACGACTTCACCGATGCAATTATGCAAAGACCATGGGTTTTGGATCTTATTCTGACGACTTTGAGCGTCCTTTGGAGTCGGTCATGTCTAAGTTGATGGACGACGACTCGAGATTCAAAAGGTTGAGATGTAGGCCGAAATCCAATGATAATGACATTCCAAGCTCAATTTATTCCTAAATTTTTTTATTTATTGTAAATAAAATTAAAAAAGAAGGGCAAAAATGTGATTTACTTTAATTTAAAGAAGAAAATAATATTTTTCATCAAAATGGGGGGTTAAATGCACATATTTACAAATAAGGGGTGATTAAGTATAGAAAAAAATATAAAAGGTGATTAATTGCAACAAGGGTAAAATAAAGGGTGGTTAAATGCACCCTCCTTTATCTCTACAAATTCACACACAACCAAAAATACCACATATCTTCATTTGTTTCCCCCTTTCTAACTAAGCTAGCTAGATCTCCTTATTAAAGAAATTAAACCCCCTTTCTCATAATACCAAAAGTAGTTAATCATGGGCAACACCATAGGTGGTGGATCAAAGAGGACCACCAAGATCATGAACATCAAAGGGGAAACAACAAAGCTCAAGACTCCAATCCAAGCCATGGAGGTCACCCAATCCCACCCGGGCCACGTCCTCCTCGACTCGGAATCCGTAAAGCACTTCGGGATCCGGGCCAAAGCGCTCGACCCGGCCCAATACTTGGAGCCCAAGAGGGTTTACTTCTTGGTGGAGCTCCCCAAGTTCCCGGAGGACCACCATAGGGAGCCAAGGCGGGTTCGGTCCGGTGGAATTCACTTGGGCGCCAAGGAGAAGCTTGAGAGCCTCATGCTTTCGAGGAGGTCCATTTCCGACCTCTCCGTTATGAATCCGGCGGGAAGCGTGGTGGTGGACGAGGCGGCCGACGGAGGGGTGAGGGTCAAGATGCGGCTGCCGAGGGAGGAGGTGGAGAGGCTGGTGGCCCAGAGTAAGGATAAGGCCGAGGCTGCCGAGAAGATCATGGATCTTTACATGGGCAAAACCGGTTCGGATGCGGGTTCGGTTTCGGATCGGTCGAGTTGTGGGGGTTTCGGGTCGCCGGATCGTCGGATGGAGCACGTGCCACGGGTGCGGAGGGAAGCGCGTAGGGAAAAGTCGCCGCTTGGAGGAGTTCCAGATGGATATAAGGTGAGCATATTAGCGACCACTACTAATATTATTGATTACTAGTTTTTTTTTACGAACACAATTTATAATTCTTGACCAAAAAAATATTTATAATCTGATAAAAAAAATATTTATAATTTCGAAAAATATTAGAATTTGTTAATTGATGGGCGAAATTAATAGCTAAAATCATTAAATTAAGGTGCTAAAATCATTAAATTTAGGACCTTGTGTGCTGGATTTTCTATTGACAAGCTGTGTATAAGATCCGAATAATTTTATTTCAAAAAAAAGAAATAACCAAATATTTTAGGTGTATTTTGGTAACCATCAGTAATCACGGACACCATTCTGGGCCAGAAGAGCCCAACACGGGTGGGCCGTGTAGAATTTTCGAAGCCCATCTATCCGCAATTACCTTCCGTCAAATCTTTTAATTTGGACCTTATATGAGATTTTATATCATTGTTATGTTACTTATTTATATTTTTTAAATTTTAATTAAATTAATATAGCTAAGGAGATTTTAAAAAATTATATGTATTTTATCTACAAAAAATATCATATTTAGAAATAATTATTAAAAATTGATCGATCCTTGCCTATATTTAAAAAAAAAAACTATAATATCTTATCCAAAAAATCCATCCAAAAATTAAAATAATATATTGTTTGTTTTGTTCAATATATAAATATAAGTAATTAAAAATAATTAAATTAATTTACATCTAATCAAATTGATTTAAAAAAGATGCCCAATGCGATTCAATGTGAAGCCTTTTTAAATATTATTTTAACCCTCCTGGCGTCAAGTCGGGGTAAGGGTGCGTACATCTCGACCTCCAGATCTCGTACTTACCGGGTTCCACTTGGGTAGATGTTGTTATTGTTGTTCTTATGATAAATGACTATTTTTTTTCATACAAAATATACTATTTTTATTTTAAAATACGTAAATATAGCTAATTTTTACTCATTCCAAGATTAAAAAAAGATATCTCTTTTTATTAAAAATTTGGAAAATTTCTTTTGGTCCCCTCCTATTTTCGACTTTTCTTTTGGTGTCAAAAAAAAATCTTATTACTTTTGATACTCCTCTACTTTGTATAGATATAAGAAGGTCATATCATCTTACATCATCATCATAACAATCTTAAATATAGATAAAATTAAGCACGATTGTTTTTCCTCATTTGTGTAGAAAAGGGTAAGTTTCTTGCCGACGAACGAAGCCGAAACTCAACTAGTCCTTGCTTCTTGATGTACACCGGATATCAAGTGTAGGAGCTGGATCAAGTTACAGTTAAAGGCGTGCAGAAATTCATGTGATTTAACCATGGTATCAAGATGGCTTCTTACCACATGACTCCATGCATCTGGTTAATTAGGGTACGTAGAATATAATTATGTTTTGTGTCATTGTAACATCATGCTTCCTGAATCCAGCGCTTTTAAGACTTGTGCTTCTTAATAGGTTTGTGCGGATTAACTTCTGCTATTTTTTTTGTATAATTGCAGCATGTGATCACTGATCATAAACACTCACATGCAGAAGTAATTTATAAGGTTGCTGAGATTTTTTTAAATTGAATTTACAATTTCAACATTGGCAGGATTATTCTCAAATCTTATGTATATGATCCTGACATTATTACAATTAAAGTTTTATGAAACGGCTAAAATTCGTTTCCTAAAGATCATAAAACCGTTTCATTATACATAATAAAACGGTTGGTTTAAGATAATGAAACAGTTGTATCATTGCGGCTACCAACTGTTTCATTAGATATGCAATTCGTTTCATTTTCTTGAGCTGATGAAACATTATCTTACAACTTGTGAAACGGTTGTGGTAGTTTCGATGAAACATATATAATAGCTAGTAAAATGGTTGATTGTTTTCAGCGATGCCATATAATTGATAATGAAACGGTTGTTTTCAATGTATATATATATTAATTACTTTAAAATATTATATTCAATCTAACAAGTATTAATATATAAATAAACAAAAATAATATAAAACTACTAATATTTTTTTTCAAAATTGATAGATACAAAAGATAAGTGCAAATAGAGTTTGCTCAACATACAAACTAGATTTGGTACAAAAATTGACATGTCCCCCAAATTAGAAGATTACATGTAGTGCATATACCAAATTAGGAGATACTATAAAAGCTTTGACATGTCCATCCAACAAAAGCTTCCACCAAGACCTAAAAGATTATGTGTGATAACTACTCTAATATTGCAATCACGGGAAGTCTATCTAGCTAGTTGCAAAAATCAATATCACTTAGCACATCAATTTTTAATCAAGGCCAAACAACTCGTAAGTGAACAACTTTGCACAACAAACAATCAGTGCGGATTCAACCTAGTCGAGTTCAATGTCATAAAAAAAATCAACATAAAATGAACCAAATCAATGCTACCAATTTCATGTCCAGCCAAATGCTATTTTTTTTATAGAAATTAATTGGTGAGCCCTAAGCGAAGTTTAAATTAAGATCCCAAATAAACAACACTCGTGCCACATATTAGCATATTAGGCCAAATTGCAGAGGAGTCGATAGATTTTATAGAATCTGTATCGGCATATTTAGGAAATTTGTCCCAAATCAACGAGGGTGCAAAGTGGACTATATATGAAAGCCCATTTAGAAAAAGGAACGTGGAATCATATTATAAGAGAAAAAGAAGCCTTTAGAATGGCGGGTACAAGGAAGAGTGACCTAGAATCAGTCGATAGCCGTTGTTGTCTCTTTGGTATGAACATCAAAGCTAGCTATGCCTGTTGAGACACTTTTGAGTGGAATAAATCTATTTATTTGTATTAGAAAAGCTGGAGGCTTTGATTTTGATGTTTCCAAACGTCTACCACGTGAACGACCTCGAGTCTTTGAACAGAGTCGCCAACGTCAGTCAGGTCGTCGACGTGTGTTGAAGGCAAATCTCGGAGATCTTGAAGACGCGTGAGATCTTTGGAGTTTGGATAGTATATTGTTAGCTGACTATTGCCTTTGCCCTAAGCCGTTTTATTGTAATCCTTTTATACGCTTAGGATGATTTTGTAAAGATAATAGAAATAATATCTTACCATAACCGAATTGGAAGATATTATTCTCTTTCATTTGTCCTAGTTTGTGTGATTTAAACTAAGGCTTTAGGTTAGAATACTCACGAACTCATACTCCATATTTGTGTTAAGAAAGAAAAGAAAACGAGAGTTCGAGAGACGTAGGCTAGCTAGACGGGTTGAGGGTTGTAGTTACTTGGTTCACAACGAGTTCTAGAGTGCTTGGGAAGTAGGTCTAGATCCAGGGTGTTCGTGTAAACAATCCAAAAGATCAATAAAGTAAGCTACGACTTTTAATCCTTCCTAGCGAGAACTTGGAAGGGAGTGGTTTTCACACTTGGTTGATAGAGTTCATCAATCAAGTGTTTCCACTATAAAATATTGGTGTGTCAAGCGAGAACTTGGAAGGGATTGGT
This sequence comes from Fallopia convolvulus, assembly GCA_964016875.1. NCBI lineage: Eukaryota > Viridiplantae > Streptophyta > Magnoliopsida > Caryophyllales > Polygonaceae > Fallopia > Fallopia convolvulus. The sequence goes on from OZ024735.1 coordinate 27,678,955, forward strand.
TTTCTTGTAGTTTATTTCCACTCAAAGCTGGTGAGTATGATTGGTGGGTCGAGCAAATGGAGACCCATATTTGCTCACTCAACAAACAACTCTGGAAGGTTATCGAGATGGGTCCTGAAACTTTTCTCACTATTGATGCAAAGGAAGAGAAAAAGAAGGAGGACTATGGTGATGCTGAGTACAAGAAGCTAGAGAAGGTGCTAAGAAGGTTCTTCACTATGCTCTAACCCTTGGAGAATTGAAGAAGGTTGTCCAATACAAGACATCTAAGCAAATTTGTGATGCTCTCAAAAGGCTCCACCAAGAAAATGATGATGTGAAGAAGGATCGCATCATTGCTCTAGAAAGAGAGTATGAAGGAATGAGTCAAGAAACGAATGAATCCTTGGGTGACTATCACTCAAGATTTCAAGCTGTGGTTAGCCAACTTGAGTCTCTTGATGAAAAGCTTCCTCAATGGAAGTAGGTTAGCAAGTTGATCCAAGGGCTCAATGCAAAACGGAATGAAGCTGATGCTGCGTTGCTAACCAACAATGAGACCAAGTCACTCACCTTGGAAGATGTCATAGGAAAGTTGACTATGTATGGAGGAATAAAGCAAAGATGAGATGATCACCTCGAAACTGACAAGGTTAAGAACATTGCCTTGAAAGTTGAAAGGGCCTTCGATCTTGCACAAGGTGATGATGATCAAGTTGACGGTGACGAAGAAGTTGCATTCATTTCAAGAGCTATGAAAAGGCTTTGGAATCGCAATAGTAAACTTCCATCTAAAGGGATCGAACTTGTCAGAGACATGAAGGAAGTGATTTGTTATCATTGTTCGAGAAAAGGACACTTTGCAAGAAATTATGTCAAGAGGAAGTCAGAAGGAGACAAAAGCGCTTTGTTGGCCACCTGGGATGATTCCGATGTTGAGGATGAGACAAGTCAACAAGGAGAAGTGTGTCTCACGGCTATAGATGCTCCAAAAGAGGTATATAATTCTAAACTTTGATCTATTTTGTCCAACAAAACAAAAGAACAGTTGCATGCTATCATTGAGAAGTTGGGAACCCCGGTTACCAAACTCAGTGAGAAACTTGAAGAAAAAGAAGATAATATCTCTAATTTAATGGATGATAATCATGGTTGGTCTCTTAAATGTGCTAAGTTAGAGAAGAAGTCTTTGGATTCTGAGTCTATTGCTTGCAAAATCTGTGATAATCTTAAAACAGAAGTGGATGACTTAGATAAGAAAGTAACTAACCTTGAAAGAGAAAATCTCATGCTAAAACTTGGAAATGCTAAGTTAGTCAATGACCTTAAGAAAGAAAAGGCTAACGATGAGTCTAAAAAGAAAAAATGGATAGAAGAGTTTGTTGCTAAGAAAGCTGTTGAAGAATTTGCTGAAACTTTTGTAACTTCAAGACATGGACTTGGATATTCCTATGTGCCTAAGGATTTGAAAACTCTGTGTCCACCCGAACCTAAAGGTAACACACCTGTATGTAACAACAAGGGAAGTTGTTCTACTTCGGAGGTGGGGAATCCAGGAAAAGGTAAGCGACCTTGGTATTCAGGCCAGAAAGCACACACAATCTGAAAAAAAAAAACAAGTTGAGAACTTGAAGCCATCAAAAATCGACTTTCAAGCTCGTATTAATAACAAACCGGTCTATCTTGGGTATATCAAGTATGTTGGTCTAAGAGTCATAAAACTTGTTGGTATTGTGGAAAAGAAGGTCATCTTCAACATGTGCAGAAAAAAGAAAAGGGATAGCAAATCTTATGAACTTTGGGTTGCTCATGAACATGAGCCTACCATAGATCCTGAGAGAGTCTATAATGAAAGATGTTTTGAAAATCTTCACGTTGTCCAACCCAGAAGAGTTGTTAAACAACTCTGAGTTCGTAAAAATTGACTTTTACCTTGCAAAATGAAGTGAGAGAAAGTGGTCCCTGGTTCTTCGATAGTGCGTGTTCAACTCATATGACGGGAAGCTTTGAGTCATTCATCTCACTTCATCAACAAGAAGGTAGCAACATCACCTTCGATAATAATAGTAAGGGACAAATCGTAGGTATTGGAAAGGTAAGAATATCTAAGAACTTTTGTGTCACCAACGTCAGTTATGTCAAAGGTCTTAGATACAATCTTTTAAGCGTTTCCCAACTATGTGCTAATAATCCCTATCAAGTAGTTTTTGATTCTCATGGATGTCAAGTAATTGATGTTAGCTCAGGTAAGACTCTTCTGAAGGGAACTTGTGAAAACAATCTTTATAAAGTTGTTCTCTAGTTCTTGCCTAAAGAAAAGTTGTGTTTTCAAGTGGTCGAAGACTTTGTCAACCTCTGGCATAACAGATTTGGTCATGCGAGTCTACAACTTATCTACAAACTTCACAATCAAGAACTGGTACGTGGATTACCTAAGATTGATCCACACAAGTATGAAATCTGTGAAGCTTGTGTGAAAGGGAAACAGGTTAGATCCTCATTTCAATCGAAAAAGGAGGTAAGCACATCTAAACCTTTGGAATTAATTCATATGGATCTTTGTGGACCTATGCGAGTGAAAAGTAGAGGAGGTAATAGATATGTTTATGTTATTGTTGATGATTTTTCACAATATACTTGGGTGTTTTTCTTGTCTTCTAAAGACCAGGTATTCGAAGAATTCAGTGCGTGGAGGAAGCCAACAGAAAAGGTGCTTGGAGTACCTTTGGTTTCAATTCGATCTAATCATGGCACAGAATTTGAAAATGCCCAGTTCCTGGACTTTTACAAAGAAAATGGTGTAGGTCACAACTTTTCAGCCACAAGGACTCCTCAATAGAACGGTGTTGTTGAGAGAAAGAATCGAACTTTGGAAGACATGTCGAGAACCTTGCTGCTTTCGAGTGGTCTTCCAAGGAACTTCTAGGGAGAAGCTATTAATGTTGCTTGTTATGTGTTGAATAGAGCTATGGTACGTCCTCTCTTGAGGAAGACATCCTATGAGTTGTTGAGAGGAAAAAAACCGAACGTCGCCCACCTAAGGATGTTTGGTTGTAAATGTTTTGTGCACAACAACGGCAAGGATAATATGGGCAAGATGGATGCTAGAAGTGATGAAGGAACTTTTTTGGGCTACTCTCAACATATCAAATCCTATAAAGTCTTCAATAAGCGAACAAGGAAAGTAGAAGAAAGTGTTCATGTTGTTTTCGATGAGAGAACAATGGGTGGAAGCTCTATTGAAGAAAAAGATGAAGGAGATATAGGTTTTCATCTCTGTGATGAGTTTGGAGATCAAGTTGTTGAGATTATCCGACGTCCTGTAGTTGACAACCCAGAACAGGTGAACGATGCAAAGATTTTTGATATGCCTGCTTTGGAAGAGGTAGAAGAAAATGAAGATTTTGATGATGTTGTGTCTGATCCAATGAAGAAGTTGCAAAGATAGATAATTCTAACACTAAGCAAGGTCAAAATAGCGAGGTGGTTGACTTCACTCAACTTCAGTTGAACTATCAGCAGAATGATGCTCACCTAGTAACCAACATCATCTTTGACTACTCAAAAGGTGTTCAAACACGTTCTTCACTTCAGAATTTCTGTGTCTTCAACGCATTTCTCTCTATCATGGAACCCAAGAACGTGGATCAAGCCCTAAAAGATCCTGATTGGGTGTGTGCTATGCAAGAAGAACTTCATCAATATGAGAGAAACAAGGTTTGGCACCTAGTTCCACAACCCAAAGACAGAATTATTATTGGAACACGTTGGGTATACAGAAATAAACTTGATGATTCTGGAAACGTTGTGAGAAACAAAGCAAGACTTGTGGTTAAGGGGTATAACCAACAAGAAGGGATTGATTATGATGAGACATTCGCTCCTGTAACACGTCTAGAGGCAATTCGTCTCTTGATTGCTTATTCAGCTCATCATGGATTCAAGCTTCAACAAATGGATGTTAAGACTGCCTTTCTGAATGGCTTTCTTAAAGAAGAAATTTTCGTAGAAAAAACCCCAAGCTTCGAAGACGTCACCCACCCAGATCATGTATTCAAACTCGACAAAGCACTTTATGGGTTGAAGCAAGCACCACGAGCTTGGTATGACATGCTCTCTCAGTTCTTGCTACAACACGGATATGTTCGAGGATAGGTGGATAAGACCCTTTTTCTTCTTAAAGAGGGAAAGCACACTCTGGTTGTGCAAGTCTATGTTGACGACATCATCTTTGGTTCTACAGATGATAAACTTGTGAAGAAGTTCTCTAACCTCATGGCCAGTGAATTTGAAATGAGTATGGTTGGCGAACTTAAGTTCTTTCTAGGACTTTAAGTTGTTCAAGGAAGTGATGGTACAAGAGTACATCAACAAAAGTACCTCAGGGAGTGTGTCAAGAAGTTTGGCTTGGATAATTCAAAATCCTTTGATACACCTATCTCTCTCACCACTTCCTTAGGAAAAGATGAGAATGAGAAGAAGGTTGACCAGACTCTGTATCGAGGTATTATAGGTTCTCTATTATACCTCACAGCAAGCAGACCGAACATCATGTTTAGCGTTTGCTTATGTGCTAGATTTCAGTCTGATCCAACAGAATCTCATCTCGAGGTTGTTAAGAGAATCCTAAGGTATCTCAAAGGTTCTGATGATTTGTGCTTATGGTACCCAACCTCTTCTGACTTTGGTCTAGTCGGGTACACGAACGCTGATTTTATTGGGAACAAGGTTGATCGTAAGAGTACTTCTGGGATGGCTCAATTCCTTGGACCATGTCTCGTATCATGGGGATCCAAGAAGCAGAATTCAATTGCTCTCTCTACTGCAGAAGCTAAGTACATTGCCGCTGCCATGTGTTGTACCCAACTTCTATGGCTCAAGCAACAACTCCATGACTTTGGTTTAAAGTATGATGACATACCTATTCTATGTGACAATACAAGCCCAATCAACATCTCAAAGAATCCTGTACAACACTCACGAAACAAGCATATCGAGATTCGTCATCACTTTCTTCGTGATTGTGTTGAGAAAGGGTTGGGGACCATGGATTTCTGCCGGACAAGTGAACAACGTGCCGACATATTCACTAAGGCTCTCAATCGTGAATCCTTCGTCCAGTTCCGCATGGAGCTAGGTATGATTTCCCTAAACTAATCTATTTCCCATTTATTTTCCCTCAATGATTGGCTAGATTAGATGATCTATTTATGATTCAAAAGTTTTATGATCTTGAGGTGTTAAATTTGAATGTTTCCTTGTTACATACTCATGAACCATGCACATCATAATGTCATCATTCTTTGCTTCTTGAGTTATGTATTAAGTGCATATTGAAACCATTCTTTGAGCCCAAAAGAGTCTAAACCTGATGTTCCTAACCCTTAATACAAGCACAAATGACGGTTGACTCTACAGCCTACTTAATCTTGTCATGTTAGGGAGTCTCTATGAGCTTATTTTTATATGTTTTGATATAAACGGAGACTTATATACTTGATTGAAAAATCCACATAAATTATTTCCCCTGGTTCTCTTTGGCACCCCCGTGCAAAACCCCAAGGAACCAGGCATATTCTCTTTTCAATGGATGTTGGCAACTTAAGTGAGGTTAGTGACTGTGCATTACATGAGGAATGTCATTTCCTCTGGAAAATTTGTTGGTTAAGTGGTTGACACAGAACAGGTTGAGAACGTCAGTTTCAGAGTAAGACAAGAATCACCTTTCTCCAACGGTATCTTTTCAAATATTTGAAAATCTTTTGCCAAAGGAAATGGCCTTTTCAGTTGCATTGATTAAAGATCTTGGGAAGATCTAGTTTCTATCTTATCAACTATAGTTCAAGAATAAATAAGGAGAAGGATTTTGGTTAAAAGGTATGCTTTCTCTCTCTTGTGCATTATCTCGCTCTCTTGCTCATCTCAATCTCTTTGTAAAACTCTTTCTCTCCCAAAAAGTTTCAACCTTTCTCCATCAATGGCGTCAAACCCTAACCCTAACCCCTCATCTCTCATTCGTGGCATTGAAACTCCACGAACCCTCGCTCTCAAGCTTGGGAAAGTGGTTGATTCTCAAACCTTGGCTTTGCTCTTAGCATCCATTCAAACCGCCAACAAACCCGCTTTACCATTGTTACTCGAAGGCCCTCAAATCAATCCAACTCAAGAACCAGGCCAATCCTCTCTTAATCCCGTCGAATCTCTACCAAATCCTCAAGAAAACCCTCCCACTCAAATCTCAACAGAGAATCTCCCCCCATCTCCACATAAGTCTCTACCTAATTCTTCAAAACCCGCAGAGAACGAGCAAGATGAGACCGAGTCTATGCTCGGAGTTAAGAGTTCCAAATCTCAATGCATGCAAGAGGATTTCGATTCCATTCAGGAGGTAGTGAAATCAATCGAGGCCATGGAGTCTCAAGAAAAGGAATCAGAACCAGTCGCCGCGGAGAAGATGACTACAGTGTATTTGGCAGGAACAGACGTTCAGGTTGTTGACCCAAGCAAGGTGATCGACCCCATTGACAACCCCGATTCACCTCTTCTACCACTGAATATCGAAGGTCAAGATGACTCTGAACAAGGTACTCCTAGTGATCCTAAGCTCTCACTTTTGAAATTTGTTGCGTCGTCATCTAGACAAAAATCAAAAGAAGAGATTGCTAAGCAGTTATTTGAGTCTGAAAAATCCGATGAGGATGATGTGATGATCACAAAGGATTCAACAAACCCAAAGACTAGGGGGTCTAGTGCTAAGGTTACAAGGAAAAGGGGTAGAGAATCGACTCCCACACCTGTTGGATCCGAGGGCGGTGACTCGGTGATGTCTAAGAAAATTGTGAGGTCCAAAAAGAGTAAAAGGGCACCCACTAGGTCAAGTGGACATTTGGCTACGAGTGGGAAACCTAAAAAGTCTGCTGGGGAAATCAAAGGTGAAGGAGGTAATATGGATGAGCGTGAATTCGTTAAGGAACTCATCATGGACGATGAGTTCATCGAGTCAACAAGTTTAAAGGGTGTTTTTGAGTTGTTGTCAGTTCAATTATGGGATCATCTGTTTCATGAGGAAGAGAAGTTTAACCCTGGGTTGGTAAGGGAATTCTACATGTCGTTGATTGTAGAGGACAAGGAAAAGACGACCATGGGTCATTATGAGCTTAATGGAGAAAAGTTTACACTGTCGAGTATGGAGTTAGCCACTCTTCTGAAAGTGCCACACAAGGGATTTGCTGAATACCATAGAGGTGCATGGCCTGAGGAAGTTGATTCAACTGAGTTGCTCAAGAAGGTCACACAGCTCGATGATGTTGAAGGTGGTTCCTTTGCCACCAACTTTATGTGTGCCGAGAGGAAGGTTCTGTTTACTTGGGTTATCAGTAACCTGATTCCCCGAGAGCAAAAGAGGAGCACTGTTATGATCCAAGACATTCTTGTCATGGATAAAATTCTCAACAAGGAACTTGTCAACTTTGCTAGATTGTTGCTTCTCCACATGGAATCTGTCAAGGACAGTACTCGACGTGCTCTTCCCTACTGCTCAATCATCAAGAAGGTGCTTCAGTATCATTAGGTTTATGAGGCTGATGAAGAGGTGGAACGCGTCCGACACCTTAACTCTGACATCGTTCGCAAGATGGGCTACAAACTGGTTAATGATCAATGGGTGTCAAGGGATGCAGGCAAGGATGTCGTTTCTGATCCTGAGATGGAAGATGATGAGTTGGGCATCAATGCTGAAATAAGGGAAGGTTCTCAACCTGATTCAATAATGAAGCTGCTAGTTGATATACAACGCCAGAACTAGGATTTCTTGAGAAGGTTGGGCAACTCCTATCAGGTCAAACTGCACTCAAGGCTGACGTTCATGACTTATCTGTTGCGCTTGATGACCTGACTAAGTCAGTGACTTAGCTCGAGTAGCCGACATCCAGTTCCCTTTACTTTTCCTAGCACATCTACTATCTCAAAAACATCTCTTCGGTTTCATTTCTGTCTTTTTGCTTTCTCTGTGGCATGTTTGAGACTATTTTGCTTTTGCTGTTGTGGTTTTGTGTGTACGTTGGATAATTTTCTAATTTGCCCTTGGTTGATTATCTCTTTTTGCATGATTATTTAGTTTGTTCTTTTTGATGATGCCAAAAGGGGGGGGGGGGGGGAGGCTGGGGTTAGATAAAATAATGGGAATATCAATACTAAATTTCATGTGGGTTATCCAACTTAAGGTTTGGCAAACTTGGTGTCATTGCATATTTTGTTCGATATTTGGTCTTGCCATGTTTATACAGGATGAAAGGAGTTTGTCACCATCAAAAAGGGGGAATTTTTTAGAAAATCTAGAGGCTTTGATTTTGATGGTTCCAAACGTCTTGATGAGAGAATCAGATTGTTGTCGAAGAATGTTCCAACTCAATTTGATCTTGGTATGCCTTGCTTGTGGTATTTATTTTGAGATGAAAGCGAAAGAGATGACAAGTGATTCAAGCAAAAGGGAATACTAACTTTAATTATAAATATAAGGATAAGCAATTGCTGAATGAGGGTTTCTTGACAACAAATAAATTTATAAGTCAAGACCCTGCTGAGTATAGCAGAGTCAGGATCGTTCCACAGGAAGCAAGGTTGTTCGTTTATCAACTACTAAAAAGCAAACAAAAACACACACAAGCAGCCTCGTTAAAGACGTTGTCAGGGTCGTTAACGAACCACCGTACAAAAAAAGACTCAACCTAACGACCTAAACAAGTTCGGTACCGAGCCAAGTAACTCAGCAACGAAATTCACTTAAAATAATTCAAATAAAAACAAAGATCTAGGACTAGGGATACCACAACATAGCTAAGCATATAAACTTGTAAGAAGAATAAATCATGCCTTTAAATAGATAGATTCATCAACTTTCGTTGATCATGAAGTAAATTAACCTACTTTCGTAACCTAACTCACTTAATTGCTTGTCTTGGATCTAAAGCTTGAAACTTTCGTTTTCAAACAATATCAACCTTCAAGTTACTAACTTTCTCTTTCAATCAAGTTAAAAACTCAAATTACCTCAACTTTCATCTCGGTATAAACACAACAAACAATCTTGATAATAGATAAAAGGCATTCAACACACAATCTTACTCATCAAACATGCTCAACTATGCCGGGCTTTACCCCGATCCTAGAAAAGAAGACTACTCACTAATCATAATAAATAACAAATATTGTCTTACAGAAAATCAGAAGAAACCGAAAATAAACAAATACCGAACTGAAATACTGACTAACGACCTCGGTAACTCTCGTTCACCGAGCTCTCAATCTCGACTCCGATCTTCTCTCTATATCTCGGCTCTTCCTCTTCTCTCTACCACTTGCTTCTCTGATTCGTCCCCCCTCTCCTCCTAGGATAAATAAGAGGGCTATTTATACTAAAAAGGCTAAAAGCTAATAAGGCTAGAAGATAAAAACTTTCATAAAAGATAGAAATAAAAACCTAAAAAGATAGAAACAAAATCTAAAAGATAACAAGACCTAAAATATATAATATAATAACCCTAAAAATCATAAAAAGATACTCTACCGACACGGAAAGAATTTCCCGCACAGGATCGGTGAGTTACAAAGTCAACCCTCGAAATTTCTTATCACGTGGCCTCGTTAACGAGCCCTTACAGCCTCGTTAACGAGTCTGGGCTTGGTTTCTTCCACACTTCATCTCGTAAAACCTGGACTCTGACTTCTTCAAACTTGTATTCCTCTGTCTTTCACTGTAGCACTCCAAATTCAGCTCCATATAGCACTTTTCCTTGCTAAAACCTACAAAATACACAAAATAGAGTAGCTTCCATACTTTCTATGAAAATATGCAAAACTATCCAAAAACACACCAAACTAAACCTAAACTTATCAAAACTAAACCTAATAAACAAAGAAAACCTACTAAAAACTATACTAAAAATACGAACATCAACAATCGAAACCAAGGATATAGCACACCTAGGTAATTCGAAAGAGGGATAAGCAATCGAATCTTATGTGGATATCACTCACCACAAGAGAATCGAAAGAGGGTTCGAATCTCATAGGATATAACTCACCTAAAGATAAAAGAAGGATTCGTTCGGAAATAACTCACCGAACATGTTTGGATATTACACACCAAACAAGGAAATCACTCCTAAACACCCCCATTGGTTTTTTCTACAAATTCAACATATCATATTATAAGAGAAACAAGGACATATAAATAGGCTTACAAAATTGGGTTACAAAACCCTTCATTTTCATCTCACCTATCACCTCACCTACCACATATTTAAATGAATATAATTTATGGAGGACGTCCCTTTTAAGTCCATGTAGGTGATGGAGTTGTTTTGGCTTCTTTTGACTTGAATATGATGAAAACCTTTCATGTTCACATTTGAGCTTTTAGAAATATTGATGATTTAGAGACAGTTCTAGGATGATTTAGGAAACGTATTAAACATAGAAGTTGTAGATCTTTAAGTAAGCTTTCCAACAATTCTTCAATGGCCCCGATCGGACCACCACATCCTCCAAACGAACGAAAATACTGAAGCATTCTCAAATAACACGAGAATGAGAAAACAACCTTTTCATTTATCTTGGCCCGCATCCCGGGTCACATCGTCCTCTCCTTCTTTGAAAAAGATTCTTCCCCGAATCTACATTGACCTACAACCTTGAGGAACTCTCTTCAACCTAGCTCTGATACCAAATGATGAGAGAATCGGATCGTTGTCGAAGAAAGTTCCAACTCAAATTGATCTTGGTATGCCTTGCTTGTGGTATTTATTTTGAGATTAAAGCGAAAGAGATGACAAGTGATTCAAGCAAAAGGGAAAACTAACTTTAATTATAAATATAAGGATAAGAAATCGAAACCAAGTATATAACACACCTAGATAATTCGAAAGAGGGATAAGCAATCGAATCTTATGTGGATATGACTCACCACAAGAGAATCGAAAGAGGCTTCGAATCTCATAGGATACAACTCACCTAAAGAGAAACGAAGGATTCGTTCGGAAATAACTTACCGAACACGTTTGAATATTACACACCAAACAAGGAAATCACTCTCAAACACTCCCATTGGTTTTTTCTACAAATTCAACTTATCCTATTACAAGAGAAAAAGGGACCTATAAATAGGCTTACAAATTTGGGTTACAAAACCATTGTGGGTCACTCTCACCTACCACATACTTAAATGAATAAAATTTATGGAAGAATCCCCTTTTAATTCCATGTAGGTGATGTAGTTGTTTGACTTTCTTTGACTTGAATACGATCAAAACCCTTCACGTCCAGATTCGAGCTTATAAAAAGATTGACGATTTCTAGAATGTTCTTCGCTGATTTAGGAAAAATGTTAAACATAGAAGTTGTAGAGCATCAAGTAAGCTTTCCAACGGTTCTTTAATGGCCCCGATTAGACCACCACAACCTCCAAACGAGCTAAAATATTGAAGCCTTTTCAATGGATCCGAGAACTAGAACACAACCTTTTCATTTTTCTTGAGCTTTCGGATGCGGAATCCCGGGTCACATCATCCTCTCCACCTTTGAAAAGATTCAACCTCTAGTCTTTGAACAGAGTCACCAACGTCAGTCAGGCTGTCGACGTGTGTTGAAGGCAAATCTCGGAGATCTTGAAGACACGTGAGATCTTTGGAGTTTGGATAGTATAATCTTGTTTTAGGAAAGATCTCATAAGGATTATATTGTTAGTCGACTATTGCCTTTGCCCTAAGCCATTTTTATTGTAATCCTTTTATACGCTTAGGATGATTTTGTAAAGATAATAGAAATAATATCTTGCCATAACCGAATTGGAAGATATTATTCTCTTTTATCTGACCTAGTTTGTGTGTATTTAAACTAAGGTTTTAGGTTAGAATATGTTAAGAAAGAAAAGAAAACGAGAGTTCGAGAGACGTAGGCTAGCTAGACGGGTTGAGGGTTGTAGTTACTCGGTTCACAACGAGTTCTAGAGTGCTTGAGAAGTAGGTCTAGATCCAGGGTGTTCGTGTAAACAATCCAAAAGATCAATAAAGCAATCTACGGCTTTTAATCCTTCAAAGCGAGAACTTGGAAGGGAGTGGTTTTCACACTTGGTTGATAGAGTTCATCAATCAAGTGTTTGCACTATAAAATATTGGTGTGTCAAGTAAGTCTTTCTTGTAGTTTATTTCCGTTGTATTTACTTAAGAGGTTGACGACTTAGTTGAGGTCGACAACCTATACATACTAACGATCCTACAATTTGTCAAATATTTACAAACCCGCGACCCTTCTTCTATTTCACAAGAAAATCAGCTTATACAATAGTTCATTAGCCCCTAAAACTGGTCTAATCAATTTCTAGCTAATCATATCTGACATCTCCTTATATAACCGAATCACTATATTAAACCCATTACAATAATGAACTTATTTAGTATGTTTATAACACAATAACACATGTTCAAGTATTTTTTTTTATTAATTCTTAAATGAAAAAGTCCGCCATGAATATTGTACATGATTTAATTAAATAGAGTGGCACACATAACCCTACTTAATATGGAGTGTAAGTGACTAAGTGTAATATTTGAGTTTGTTTCTCACCAGACGAGCCTTACGTTTTCTAAAATTATAATGCACGCACAGAGGTATAGTACTTGTCACCAAATTAGCAGCTTAATATATTGGTAAATTCTCCTCCACTCCGGGGCCTCCTTATGCTTTGAAATAAGTTTGATGTGTTAGGTGGATCAATTTAAATCAATTGCATATACTACAAAAGTGCTGTACTTGTTACACGTTGTAGGAATATTTAAATTCAATTCTATGTACATTTCGTAACTAACCGAATAGAGTGCATGGTACCTAACTTGCTGAAAATCATTTTAATATCAAAACCAAAAGGCCTTGCGATCGACTTGCCGGTCTGTGGAGATGTATCGTCCACGTGATCGACCACGTCCCTATTACGCTATAAACCGGGAAGTTTAATTAATCAATTGATTTTCCAACAAAATCATTCAAACACTTGCTTTAGCTAGTACTACTAATTAAGTATCAACAAAATCAATCGGAATTGTTAAGCTTTCAAGTAATTAGGCTTCTGAATTGTGTTGAATTGAAAGCTAAATAAAAGTAAGACTCTGATGAGCATTTCGTTGGGTTGGACGTTTATGGGAAAGGAGTGAAAAGTATCTATACCTAAACCTAAAACCTAAAGTGGAGGTTGTTACGTCTGGACTCATTTTTATAATATTACTGTATGCCCCGTGCAAAATTGTATATTATTTTTGATGTTATATTCAATAAAGAAATCAAATACAATTTTGACCAGAAAAAAATAATCAGATATATAATAATCTTAGTATTGTAATTGAAAACTATATATAAATGTGTTGATTTTATTTTCATAAGAAATAGTGCATACTTAGCTTGTATTGTGTTCGAATTCTAAATTTTTCGATTATATTTTGGAGGATTAATAACTGGATATATGATTTTAATTACACTCATGAATTTGAATCAAAAGTATAAAAGAATGATTAAAGAATACAAATATAACGTTGGAAATAAACTTATGCGTACACCAAGAAGAAGATCTTAAAGTATATGAATAGATATTTTTGAGAAGGTAAGAATTAGGTGGAAAGGAGAGTTTAACCTAGTGTATGTTTTCAAGATGAGAACTTGACGTAGTTCTGGTTTGTTCCTAATCTGATTACAATTAAAAGATCGAATGTTATAGACGCACAATTGAATCAATGACGACATTGTATTGGTTAATTCTAACAGCCTCGAAGGATTGCAAATTAATTAACGAGAGTACAAGCTAGCTAGTGACCATTATTTGATTTCAATCCGTCACGAGCACGACCTACCAACCCTTAGGGTGTTTATCGCAATGAGGTTATCGATCACCTTCAAACTCTATTTTCTTGAAATTCATTTCCCTCACCGCTCTATACATGGCAATCGCTTCTGCTTATAACAGGCTCCCTTGTGTGGAGAAGAATGCATCTAAATGAATCATCTCGATCACACAAATAATTTCTTATGAAAAATCCTATTGTAGGATATCACACGTGTCCTTTCTAGATCCACTGAAATTGATTTGTACGAAATCCGATCCCTTGGCAGCTTGCGTCACCTTTTTTGTCTTCTAGCTAGCTAGGGTATGTGTACTAGCTATCAAAGTAAATGAATGGTTTACCTTAAGTAGTGTTGCAAAAATACCAATTATCATTTTCCATAACAATGATGTTAATTACCTATCAAATTAAAAATTAAACAATAAATATAAGAAACAATACAAAATTAGTATTACATAAATATGTGAATGAAAAAATAATTTTGTTTGGGTATGTAGATATTTTATAAGTAAGGAATATATAGAAGGAGGTTGTTGGGGAAATGCATTTCACCAGTGAGTCAAACTCTCATCCCTCATGTAGACAATGTAGTCATGTGCATGTCATGTTGTAAGCTGCAACCTAGCTTAGATTATTAGCTTTGTTCCTGAAACCAATTTTCCAATTAATAGAATTTTGGTTTTTTTACATATATTTTTCCTTTTAATTTTTGGCATCATTGATTTCTTCTATAAAAAAGCCAGCAGCAGGGGCGCCCCAGTTCAATTCAACTTACTCAATGCAATCTTCTTCGTCTTCCTCTTGATCCATCGTTTACGTTTCTTATTCACGCCCATATAGATAATAGAATCATACATTCATACATATGGTAAGTACGCCTCTTTCCGTCCATTATATATATTTTATTTTGAGTTATCAAAAAAAATACCCTAGTAATTCTTAGCTTTCGGATGGAGGTCGAGATTAATGAACAAGTATGTTTTTTCCCATTTGATTGATAGGGTCGATTCATTCGGATTTCCATGAGCAGCTGATACATTGAGTGTGGTCCGATTTCCATGAGCGATGATGGCCAAAAATAGAGGTGAGTGGGATTCCAAGCCAAGCCTAATTGATCTTAATTTTGGTTATGTTAATTTATTCTTTGTTTCGGGGTCTTGCTATTTTTCTTGGAACATTTGAAATGAAAAGTCAGAGAAAACTACATTATTGTTGTAATAATTAAGATGCAAATTGTATGGATAATTAAAAGAGGAAATCATGAAATCGCCCTTGTTGAGTTGTTGGGGTATAATGAAGCGCCGGCCACCATATATATATAAACCATGTTACTTCCGAATTGAATTGCCTCAGCTCCCCCTTCCATCACTTTGTCGTTGAAAGTTGATAGTTCTTGTCATCAGCTAGGTCAAGAGTCAGGGGTTTGTCGATTAATTTTTACTTTTGAGGGACAAGGTAATAAATATATATATTAGGGTGATTTCATGATCGATGACTTGCTTGTTTCATGATCGAAAGTACACATATGCAACTGTAAATTAAACTGTACAAGCTAGGAAGAAACTTTTCCAAGTCTTCATCAATGTTGTACGGGATGTGAGCATAACACATAGATTCTTTGTCAGCAGTAAATCCTTAAACTTGTCCAATTCTCCATCAGTCAGAGTAAGTAACCTTTGTGGCCGAATCCATATTTATTTATCGAACATGTGTATTTTGGGTATTAATCTTCATATATTATTAACCAAAATTAATTTCCCTTCAGTTTTGGGAAAGTTTCATTTTCAACTCCATCATTCTGGTTTGGGTTATTCCGGGTTGTGTACTTGCATGTGTACACTAGAGTTGTGCAGATCTGGACACTAGAGTTTTTTTCTCATTGGTTGAACATACATTCTTTCCCTACTTCTTACAAATCTCATTAGTCAAGCAGGTTTTTTGGTGAAAAGTATTATTTATTTATTTAAAAATGTGTGAAAATTAGTTAGTTTTTACGTATTTCAAAGCAAAAAAATAATTCATCTGTTTAATTCTACTTGTCTTTCTAACCTCAAAATTTTGTTCATTAAAACTTGTCTTTTTACAATTTTTATTTAATAATTTTTATCAAAAAGTTTTTTAATAAGGAGTGTAGCAAGCCCTAAACTGACATATATAATATATCAGTGGGGGGGGGGGGGGGGGGGGAGAAAATATGTATTACATATGGGTATTGATAGCTTTAAAATCACAAAACATATGCTATATGATATCTACCTCAATGAAAAAGAGTGGAATCCTTCCTACCACGCGGATGGTAGTGGTAGCTAAATATATACATCTCTCACAATATATTAATTGAAGGGTAGCTAAACTAGGTAAGCAATAGTACTTGTATATATAACTTGTTTTTAAATGAACCGGTAAATTATTTATTTTTTTGTAAGAAAATAGCATATGAGACCTAAGTATTAATTAAGTAACCTAGATATTTTACAATGTTTTTCTCTCATACAAAGACTAACAAGTCATTCTTTAATCTCTCGATTATCTTGCTTAATCTAACTTGTAGTTATATATAAGCAAGGGCCAGTATAAATCAATCACTGCATTTGTCTCCTTATAAGTTTGTAGCACATTTACGGAACCAATAAGCCATCAGTTATTATTAAATGAAGACTTTAGGGCAGTAGCTAGTTAATATAGAGGAGGATGCGTTTCACTACGGACTAATGAAACTCCGTAGGAGAATGCATGTACTAACAGACACGATTGACCGCAAAAGAGACTTCTGGTCGAGTGATCGTGATGTACTGTAAGGAATGCTTGTATAAAGAGACGGGTCACTAACAAGATCACCAAACCGAGTGAGGTGAGAGCGAGGCTATGTAGGACTAGAAATAGGCTTAGCATCCATCATCTTGGACCGAACAAGGAGATCCCGAATGTACTTCTTCTGACAAAGAAGAAGTTGATCAGGCGTACGAGTCACTTCTATACCGAGAAAATAGTGTCGATTACCCATATCCTTCAAAGAGAATGCACAATTTCGGTGTTGAATACTGCTGAATAAATTGATCAATATGAGGAGCAGAGCTGCAAGTGACAATAAGATTACTAATATAGACGAGAACAAAAATGGTGCACACAGAGCTAGAATGAACAAACAGAGAACAATTAGATTGATAGCCACGAAAACCACTAGATATTAAGAAGGATTTGCGTTTAGTGAACCAAGCTTGAGTTTCCAATTTGAGACCATAAAGTACCTTATGCAAAAGGCATACATGAGAGGGTTGTGACTCATTTGAGAAACTTGGCAGCTGCTCAGTAAAGACTTGTTTAGCCAAATCACCATTCAGGAAGGCGTTATTAATATCCAACTGATAAATCACCATTTAGGAAGGCGTTATTAATGTCCAGCTGACGGATAGGCCAATTATATGACCGCAAAAGAGACTTCTGGTCGAGTGATCGTGATGTACTGTAAGGAATGCTTGTATAAAGAGACGGGTCACTAACAAGATCACCAAACCGAGTGAGGTGAGAGTGAGGCTATGTAGGACTAGAAATAGGCTTAGCATCCATCATCTTGGACCGAACAAGGAGATCCCGAATGTACTTCTTCTGACAAAGAAGAAGTTGATCAGGCGTACGAGTCACTTCTATACCGAGAAAATAGTGTCGATTACCCATATCCTTCAAAGAGAATGCACAATTTCGGTGTTGAATACTGCTGAATAAATTGATCAATATGAGAAGCAGAGCTGCAAGTGACAATAAGATTACTAATATAGACGAGAACAAAAATGGTGCACACAGAGCTAGAATGAACAAACAGAGAACAATTAGATTGATAGCCACGAAAACCACTAGATATTAAGAAGGATTTGCGTTTAGTGAACCAAGCTTGAGTTTCCAATTTGAGACCATAAAGTACCTTATGCAAAAGGCATACATGAGAGGGTTGTGACTCATTTGAGAAACTTGGCAGCTGCTCAGTAAAGACTTGTTTAGCCAAATCACCATTCAGGAAGGCGTTATTAATATCCAACTGATAAATCACCATTTAGGAAGGCGTTATTAATGTCCAGCTGACGGATAGGCCAATTATATGAGATAGCAATGGTAAGTACGAGGCAAATAGTGGTTGTCCGAATAACTAGGCTAAATGTATCAAAGTAGTCCACACCTTCTTTCTGACGGAATCCTTTTGCTGTAAGTCGGGCTTTATACTTATCAATAGAACTATGCATCCACTTTCCCCTTTACCATGCAGACCCATTTACAACCAACAACATTAGCATTCTAAGAATGAGGAACCAATGACCAAGTACTAGTGCGAGATAGGGCATCAAACATTGCTTTCATGGCAATGACCCAATGAGGACGGCGATTGTCCTAGCAGTATATTTTTGGCTCATTAACAGGGATCGATTAGGGTGAAAAGGATGTTTGATTGTGATTAGGGCCTTAGGTTTTAGGTTACCAATTTGGGCATGGGTGGTCATAGGGTGACTGCTATTATCAACTAGACATAGATAGTGAAAAGGATCAACTTTAGAAGGTAGTGGATTCTTTGGAGTGGGGTGATCACGATCGGGATCATGGGCAAAGGGACGGTTACAACCATGATCATAGGCCAAGGGACGGTCACAACCGTGACCATGACTGTCATGGTCTTGATATGAATTCGACGCACGATCACGACCGTGACCATAGGCATCATGACCGTGACCAGGTTCAAAAAGGTTATCACGGTTGAGAGAAGGTGGGTTGCTCACCAAGGGAGATGACAAGGGCAACGCTTCCTCGGAATGTCAAGCGATGGCCGACTCCAAGGTAGGTCGCAAAGTTGGTGAGTGTGACGGTGCCGGTGATGAGAAGGACATGGTTTTTGACAACATGCCATGCATCACTAGCGGACTAGATGGCATCAGACTTGGACTAGACATAAGTGACTTCAAAATAGATGGGAATTCAAACTCGTGAAAGACAAGATGACGACTGGCATACATTCATTTAAACTTGGAATGAAAACACAATTAACTTCAATGAGAGGAGGAATACCCTAAGAATATGCAAGGCAGTCTTTTGAATTCCAACTTGTTGGCACGATAAGAGCCCAAGAATGGGAAATAGAGGCAACCAAAAGACGTAAAGAGTTGTAGTTATGGAGGAGTTTGTAAAGGCGTTGGAAGGGAGAGGCATTTTTTGGATAGGAGTGGGAGTTCTATTCTGAAGATAGATGGCAGTATGAAAAGCATGCTCCCAAAATTCATGAGGGAGACGATATTGAGAATGAAGGGTAAGGCCTTTTTCTTGAATTGTGCAATCTTGACACTCAACCATTCCATTTTGAGTTGGTGTATTGGGATAGAACAATCAATGTCGAATGCCTTGTTGTTGGAGATAGGAAGTCAAGGATCCTAATTCCCCACCCCAATCGGTTTGAAGTTCCTATATAGTAGCATTGAATTGAGTTTGTACCATTGTATAAATTTTTTTGAAATAAGCAAAAACTTGTGACTTGTGGTTTAAAAAATAGATCAAATTGAATCGTGTGATGGATCGATGCACCAGCCTTTATTCAGTCAGTAGGTGGGAGGTTGTTCCTTCAGTCTCATCAACAAATAAAAAAAAATAACGACACCCATTTATTGATAAAGTCGAGGCAAGACCCCAAACATCCAAGTAAATCAAAGCAAAAGGACTAGTCTTAGCAACATGAGTGGACTCAATAGGAAGACGTTGCCTTTTACCAAAGAAACAAGATGGACATGGCCCCATGGCCTTATTTGACAAAATAGGTTGTTGAAATTAACTTAACATATAGCTAAGAACAATCTGACTCAAGTGACCTAGATGGTTATGTTAGTGTGTTGGGGACGCACGCTCACCAACTAGTGCTTGTTTGGAGACCACGGATGTTGATGGGCACAACCAGTATAAGCCATCACTGAAAATTTTGTAAGAAGAACTCACCCATGCATGTCCTTTAGCAAACAAAAGGTAGGATGAAATTCAAGAAAAAATGTTACCATCTTTTTTTTCCTAGAAGGGGAGGCAGCACACTTCGGTCCCTCAAGGGGGCGTATGGCCATAATGGAAAATTGGAAGAGTTATATCATTTCCAAGCGTGAGTTGGATCACCTCCATTGTAGTCAGAGTTGATGAGAAAATTGATGAGATCACCGGTGACATGATCAACGGCCCTTGAATCAAGACACTATGCCAAATCTTAGATGGAGGACTAGGAGACCGGGTAGGCTGATAGGTCTGATGGTGGAACCTGATTTAGGGGCTCTGGAGGATATCGGGATAGAAACGCCTGGATATTGAGACGATTGAAGTAATCCTTGGCATAATGACCGAGCTGGTCATATATTTGTCACTGTGGTCTAGGACAAGACCGCTCATTGTCATTGTTGGGGCAATTATTGGAACCAAAAGAGGAGCTCGAACACGTTTGATTCGAGGATGAGCCACCGTATGATTGGAGGGCAAGCAATTTGTGGAGCAATTAGATGGATCCCGAAGAGAGGAGTGTTGTTGTTGGCCATAGTTGGCACCCGACTAATGTTGTTGAATTATATCATCTTTATTTAAACAGTCGCTCCTCCTCACGGATTAGGTTTCCAAGGAGGTCATCGGACATTAGATATTCAAGTCTAATATTGATCGTGGCCTGAAGAGAGCCACGTGAGGGATTGAGCCCATGTAGGATTGTAGTGATGAATTCCTCATCGAAAATAGGTTGAGAATAGTCAGCCAAGGCATCAACAATATTTCGCTTTTTCTCAAAGTATTCAATGTGAGGTTATCTTTAGAGAGGGAATTAAGTTGTTGTTTGAGATGCATGTATCGGGCTCGGGATCGAGCCTGAAACATTTTTCAATGATTTTCCAAGCTTGATGAGATGTCTCGACTTTTGTGATATAGTCGAGCAAGGAAGTGGAAATAGTGGTCCAAATGCAAAGGAGAATGAACTTGTCCCGTCGTTTCTAGACAAGTAGTGCTTGTCGCGACATTATCGAACGATGGTGTTGTGATGGTGGGTGTCGGGGAGACTCCTGTGGTGACGAACTCCTTGAGTTCGTGAGCATCAAGCACATCGCGAATGTTGGAACACCAAATAGTGTAGTTGGTACGATCCAAGTTGAGTGAGAAGACTGGAAATTGGAGCCTTGACATTAAATTGTTGCCAAGAGTTGTAGCCAAAAGAGAGACAACAGAAGAGCGAGTTGACAATGTGTCGTCGAAGAGGGTGGTAGTTGCCGACAGTGGTGGATTACGATTCTCGTCATTACGGCTGCCGCCAACGGTGGTGTTGTCTCATGTGGTCATCAAAATTGACGTAAAAAAAGTAGGATTTTGTGGAACGACCTGCTCTAGATACCATATAAGAATGGGAATTCGATTGATCTTGTCAATCAGAGGATATGACATTATGTAAACAAAAAAGATATACAAGAAATATTCTAGATAATTACAGAATAATATGTGTTATGATGAGATCTCTTTAGCAAGGTTAAGACTATTGTTTCATCTTCAATCTTTAGTGTTTAATTTTTTCAAGATCATCCGCGGTGAAGATTTAGGTTGGCCTTGTAATATTAGGACAGTCTAATGTTTGCCTTGTCATGAGCTAGTAACTTATTGTTCAAAAAAACAAATTTCCGGCCACATAATTAATTAAGGTCCCAACTTTGCTGATGGAAAAAAGTACATTTTGCTATGCCACAATATGTTATCATATGTTATCACCCGGCATTGCGTTTCTCTAGAAATCAAACTGTGGTAGTTAAATTTGCTTCATATGTACAAATAGTACGTGAAATTAAGGATCTTTTGACACGTACTTAAAAAATATATTTCTTGCAATCGAAGTTGTACACTACTACCCATTCCATCACATAAACCATGTTGAACTAAATTATCAACATTTTCAAGAAAATACATTGTGAGCTTCAAATGGCAACATGCAGCTAACCATATATTTATTAGAAGATTAAGGTCCACTAAGTAAATACCCTTTTTCTATATTCTAATACTTGTTGTCTTGATGCCTTTCTTGTGGATGTGTCCCGAGTACTCTAGACTTGTTCCTATCACTTTGATTTTTCAGGCGTATAGCCGGTATAGGTTTAGTCACATCCAACATATATATATATATATGTTTTGGTTCAAGTGAGACCCACCTTGTGATGAGACCTTTAGCTTAAAGTGAGGACTAATCTCACCCTATTAGATTTACATCATCACTATATAATGGATGGTCAAGAATTTTTATTTTTATTTTTTTATTTTTTTTATTTTTTTTTTATTTTTTTTTATTTTTTTTTTCGAAATTTTTTTCATATTTTTATATTATATTCTTTGTTAAAAAAAGCTTTAAAATATTAAATAAGAAACTTCAATTTTTATATACTACGAGTTCATTTTTATATACTAGAAGTTCAATTTTTTTATGTTAGGAGTTCAATTTTTCAATATTGTATGAGTTCAATTTTTATATTCTACGAGTTCATTTTTTATCTATGATAAGTTCAATTTTTATGTGCTTTGAGTTCATTTTTAAAATAATTCGATTTTTGCAAAAATAAAAAAATAAAAAATAAAAATAAAAAAATAAAAAAAATAAAAAAATGAAATTTGAAAAATTTTGAAAAAAATCTTTAAAAACGATAAATATGACAATTCAATTTTTGTATACTACGAGTTCATTTTTATACACTAAAAGTTCAACTTTTTATGTTAGGTGTTCAATTTTCAATATTGTGTGAGTTCAATTTTTATATTCTACGAGTTCATTTTTTATCTATGATAAGTTCAATTTTTATGTGCTTTGAGTTCATTTTTAAAATAATTCGATTTTCACAAAACTAAAAAAATAGCAAAAAAATATAAAAAATAAAAAATAAAAAAAATAAAATAAAAATTGAATTTTTTTGAAAAAAGGCTTTAAAAATGTTAAATATGACAATTCAATTTTTATATACTACGAGTTCATTTTTATACAGTAGAAGTTCAATTTTTTTATGTTGGGAGTTCAATTTTCAATATTGTATGAGTTCAATTTTATATTCTACGAGTTCATTTTTTATCTATGATAAGTTCAATTTTTATGTGCTTTGAGTTCATTTTTAAAATAATTCGATTTTCGCAAAACTAAAAAAATAAAAAAAAATATATAAAAAAATAAAAAAAATAAAAAAATAAAAAAATAAAAAAATAAAAAAATAAAAAAATAAAAAAATAAAAAAATAAAAAATAAAAAATAATTAAAATTTTTGAAAAAAGAGTTTTAAAACGTTAAATATGACAGTTTAATTTTTATATACTACGAGTTCATTTTTATACACTAGAAGTTCAATTTTTTTATATTAGGAGTTCAATTTTCAATATTGTATGAGTTCAATTTTTATATTCTACAAGTTCATTTTTTATCTATGATAAGTTCAATTTTTATGTTCTTTGAGTTCATTTTTAAAATAATTCGATTTTCGCAAAAATAAAAAAATAAAAAAATAAAAAAATAAAAAAATGAAAAAATGAAAAAATGAAAAAATAAAAAATAAAAAATTTAAAAATTTAAAAATTTAAAAAAAAATTTAAAAAAAAATTAAAAAATTAAAAAAATCTTGACCATTGAATACATAATAGATGGGTAAATCCAATGGTTGAGATTAGTCCTCATTTTAAGCCTTGGATGTACCACAAGGGTGGTTCTCACTTGAATCATGCCCTATATATATATATATATATATATATATATATATATTTGGACAATTAGACATGCATGTTATATTCAATTTACACCGATCGATCTTATTAGTCAGTAAACCAATTAATCTTATAATTATTCAATTTCATATATCTTGATCAATGAGTTGTCAGCAAGCTAGCTATATACACAACATATTTGCATTCATCCACTATTGCAGATTTACACGGCTGTGGTTGATCGAATGTAGGATTTCGGATTTCCTATAGGTAAGTTGGCGTTATTAATTCCTATATATCTCTGTGATGTTTCCTTTTCAATCTCACACATTCACATATATGAAATATCACATTCACTCAAACCAACTTTTTCAACTCGTCATATAAATCTTGCCAGTCCATTGCTTCCTGTCTTTTTTTTTTCCCTTGGCGGTATATATCTATTAAGCATGCAGATAGCTATGTCATTTTCCATCATTGTTTTTGATGGTTACTCACAAATATATATATTTTGTATATGACCATATTTTTTTTTTTGGTTGAAGGAGAGACTATGACCATATTTTATTTGTAATACTTAAATGCATCTATTATGCATGCATATAGCTCTCTGGGTACCTAAATTAGAGGATAAATTATATATTACAATAAACATATTAAGTTAAACTACCAAATTTAAAATTGAAATATAGGGATTAACACAAAATTGTAAACTATTTTGCAAATTAAAAATAAATAAACAAAATAAAAATAAAAAGGGGCCTAAGGAAAAAATAATAATTATTAATAATAAAGAGGTTCCAAGCATGTAAAATGTATGATTGGAAAGTTGAAATTTTGTAAAATATATGCATGAAACTATACAAATTTTTTAAACAAAATTCAATTTTAATAGATAGGACCCAATATTTTTAAAATGTGAAAGAGGTAAAAAAAAAATTAATTAATGAAGAAAGGAGGCCTGAATATATACCCCCTAAATAAATGGGCATTGAGAATGCCTCCTAAATACTTACTGCCTACTCCTGTCCTTGGCCGAGCCTAAGCCTAATCAAGAAAGATATCAAGTGAGTAGCAACTCATTAAGCCCGCCCAAGATAATAAATAAGGTGCGTAGGGTCCAAGATTAGAATTATTGTGATATTATGTTCAAATCTAAGGGGTGATAGCTAGACGGAAATGTGTTTGTATATCAGTACCTTGTTTTTTTTAACCTAGTGAAAATTACAAACTAAACAAATCCATCTCATTCCTCAATGAGCTTATTACTATAAACTTACATCATAGGAAATACGAGTTGTTTTTAGATCACTCATCCAGTTCGATTAATCATATATATAGCCAATCGGCCCAATTAACGTCTGGACTAGGTACTGCGCAAGTTTATTGTTAGGAACGACCTTCCCAATTCAGTTTTTTTCATACACGCTGTCAGAGAGATTCAAACTTCGAACTTCCTGAACAATTATTTAAAAGTCTAGTTCCTCGTACAATTTAGGCAATCCGAAAAATACGTACATATATAAAAAAAAAGTTTTTATGTAAGTTTAAGACCTACAACTCGGATCCCTATCCTTCTTCTCACTAAAGTCCAGGAAAGCTAACCTAACTTGCACGAAGAAAATTGGTCATTTATGTCACTTCTAATTAAGTTTTTGAGGTTTTTTTGGCAGTTTGGAAAATGGTACTTTTTTTTGAGGTATTTACACTTCAAAGTCTTAGAAAGGATCATTTAGTGAGGGGTGAGGACATTTTCGATCTATAAACTAGGAGTTAATTTTTCGTTCCCTGAAATATCATACATCACATGGAAATAATATAGTAGAGTTTAGTATCAGAATGTAGCCAGATAGGAATTTAAATTTGTGAATATATATAAACATATATGTAGAAATTTCATTTACTAGTAGAGCTGTCAAAAGCTGACCCGACCCGAAAAACCGATCCGAACCGTCCGAAAAATTTAGGGTCAAGACCCGAAAAATTGAACTCGAAACTCAAAATAAACCGAACCCGATAGACCCAAAACCTGTTGGGTTCAAACCCGAAAAACCGTTGGATTGACCCAATTTGTTATATTTTAAGAATATATAATATATTTTAAAAATTATAATATATTTTATTATTAAAATATATAAAAAATAGTAGATTTATTGTTAAATATCATTTTTTAAATAAAAAGTATTTTAATAATTATAAAAAGAAATCAATTTTCTTGACCTGTTAGGTCGACCCGACCCGCCCGACAACCCGCAATGACCCGACCCGACTTGACCGGTGACCCGTTACGACCCGAATCCGACTCAACCCGAACCCGACCTGACCGACCCGTTTGACACCTCTATTTACTAGCATCAGAATAATAATTTTCTATATTATTTTACCATTATTCAAGCAATAAAAATAATATAACATAAAATCTACTAGATAAATATTAATTATATAATATTTTTATGCTAATGTTTTTATGGGGTTCATGTTTAATTTATCTTAATTTTTTTATTAGAATTGTATTCTAACTTAATAAAATATAAAAATAATTTTTTTAATTAGAAAAAAATAGTTTAATTATAAAATAACAAAAATTCACTAAGTAAAAGCACAAGCTTTTTCAAGAGTTTGAGAGTATCACTCTAAATAAGTTTTTTTCAGGGCGTCTTCGAGTTTACTAGCCGGAATTTCCCTTAATATTTTTAACTTCTTAAATTATCACGTATGTCTTAAATATTCAAAATAAAAATTAATTAAGAGTATGAAATTTGTAGCATTTTTAAAGAAATGTAGAAATAACAAATTGATTATATAACGGAAAGAGAACCATGGATGTTTGCTAAAGTCTACACCTGCACAAAGTCGGGTTCGGGCCGAATCCGGGCCGGACTTTGAACAAAAATTATGCCTATTTGTTCGAGCGGGTTCGGGTCAAGCGGGTGATTCGAGCCGGCAAGGATGTCTAAGTCCGTCCGGACATCCGGACACGGATAGCCCGTCGGGACCCGTATATAAATTTATAAATAATTATTTTTTCATGTCCATTAAAAAACTAGAAAATCCTAGTATTATAATTACACTATCTAACATTACTTAAAATTAAGATCGTATTTATGCTAGCTTTTTAGGTGACAAGGTGAAGGAACTATAATAATTAACTCTCTTTTGTACTAATTCTACAATCAATGACCTCAAGATATTTTTCGCAGACATATCTTTATTTATAAATATAAATATTTATTTTAAATATTTAATATATTCGCGTATTCGGGCGGGTTATCCGGGTTATTCGGTCAAAAATATTGTCCGTGTCCCGCCCATGAATTCGGGCGGGCGGGCTTATTTACCCTTTCGGATTAGAATTCTTGTCCAAGTCCGCCCATTTTTCCGAGCGGGCGGTACGGGTTGGGCGGGTTAGTCCGACTTTGTTCAGGTCTACTAAAGTCCAATCCGTATCATCAGCGGAAGTGGGCCCGGATACTGGGCCTTTTACGGACCATGTGGGCCCAAGTATTCAACATTTGTTTCACCAATTGGGTAAACCAATTGTATCAAGTAAATAAATAATCCCCAGAAGCTTAATAGGACCAAAAACTTACCCCTTTCTCGCGATCATTATTATCATCATAATCGTGATTAATTAATTGTTCGGTGCAATAATTTTTCATTTTTGAAATGTATCATTTGTGAATAGTATATTTTTGGTAAAGAATCAATATATAATGTGTTAATAATGTCGCTAAACAGGAAAAAGAAATCAAATATGACATTTCCTCTATCGCTAAACTTGTTGAATAATTCTCACCCACAAGTCAAACATCTTTTCACATGCCTTACATCCAAAAAATCTGAATACTAGTTGAGTTGGAAAAGAGAAAGCTTGAGCTTCTTAACCACTACTTGAGTTGAAGGGATAATATATTTCTAAAACAACCCTTGTAATTTTCACCTTATCTGGTCTTGTTTATAGTTTAGCACCCTATAAGAACCCCCACCCCTCTCTTGTTATTCTCAACTTTAATTTATTCTCAAGTTCAAATTCTCCTAATTACATGCACAGATTGGTTGATTGAATATGTACCAAATATGGGGGCATGATGGAGAGGAAGGAAACAAGATGCAAAGATGGATGAATACATATTCCATCGATATCGATCGAGTGAGGGGAGTCCATGCTGAGCTTGTCAAGTAAGCAGTCTTTCTTTGCCTCTTTGGCCTTTGTTTCATTGTCTGTTCGACCTTGATCGTATCCCTTTCTAGCTAGTATACTAGATGGTGTCGATTACAACACGAACAAACCCTAATCAATCGATCTCCGAAAGTTAATCAATCAGCTTGTCAAATAATATGGGTGATGTTCATATCACATGTGTATTTTAGTTGATTAGCTTGAGTGATCAAAAAACTCCAACGGCCTTCCTAGGTTTGATCAATTTCGTGTACTAAAAGAAGTAATTGATTTGGATATAAGATTTGACTATTTCCTTCTCAAGATCTTACACCACCGAGTTTATGTTTTTTTTTTTCATATATGTTGTTTTTATATTGAAGTTTGGGGTCCAAAATTCTGTGTGTATGGATGAAAATCTTTCTTAGTTTCTAGATCGATCTGTTCCAGGCCATCTTCTCCTTCTTGTTATTCACTTAATTTGATTTTTGACTACCATTAAAAAGATATAAGATTTGGTTGATCATAATTAGGTTCACAAACTCCAAAGATCATGATACTCCGTATGAAATTAATTATCGATGTGGGGAGATTTTTGTTTGGAAAGGGGAATAAAATTCGATCAACTAATATATATGAATTGTATTTTTAACCAAAAAATAGATTAAAACTAGCTAGAAATAGCTCTACGTATGAGAAATGATAACAGGAAAATCTAATTAGAAATAAGAATACATGAAATGAAATAAAAAGGGGAAAAAAAATTAAGGTCGAATAGGCAGTGAAACTGAGGATGGTGAGCAAAGACTGCTTACTTGACATGGATTTGCATGGATTTCCTCACTACGTACTTCTCAGCCTCAGCATCAGTTGGACCCCTTCAAATTTCAGGTACTTTTCTCCATCTATCTCGCCACTTTTTGTTTCATAATAAAATATTAGAGTGATTCAATAATATTTGTTATTTAATTTGCAAACTATCTGATATCACTAACTTCATATGATCAAATTAATCTTAATTACTTGCATCCGTTTTGGATGTTTTTGATTTATAAGTATACCTAGCAAGTTCCCTATTAATTAGGTCTGGTCATGGTTCGGGTTACGGGTGGGTGGAGCACTTCCACCACCCGACCCGCGAAATAAATTGTATCACCCAACCCACCTATCACCTGCGGAACCTTTAACCCATATCCGACCCACCCGTCACCCACGGGTGAGTCGGGTGACCCATCACCCGCGAATTCTAAACTTAAAATAAAATTTTAAAATTAATATAAAAAAAAATTAATGTAACAATCTGCTTATTAAAGTGACCCACAAATTTCTATATCTTTAATTTGCTTAAGTTCCAATAGTAATTCTCAACTTCGCCTCGTTATAACAAGTTCCTAGGTCATTCAGACCCCTTAGCAAAAACCTTTACATTATCTTAATGGCATTCCATTAGGGATTTAGCCTTTAGGGTCCGTATAGTTTAAATATTTTTAAAAAACCCCAATTTCTTAAAAAAAGCCCCAAGTCCCAAACTTTCTTTTAGGAAAAAACTAAACCTAATTTTAATTTAAGATAAATTTTTTATGGGTGGTAGACGGGTGAAACGGGTGGTGGGTGATGGGTCGGGTTAAACGGGTGTAAAACTTCACCCATATCCGACCCGTCACCCATTTCACCCGTCACCCGCTTTATTATATTTTTTCACCCGTATAATTGGATTGTGTGAAGCGGGTGGGTCAGATCACCCACGGATAATGTCCAACCCTATCCCCTATATTACATATCAGTGTTCAAGAGTCATGAAAAGTTAATTGACAAACCAGTGTTAATAATTACCAGATCGATGCAAAGCATCATCCTTAATTTCTACAAGCTAATCTTGAGATAGCAATTGCCCTATCTATTGAATGTTGAACAACAAATTGTGGCTATCAAGATTAAATCGATCGATATGTTTAATATAGGGTGTTTGTGTTGGAATAAAAATATTTCCCACATCAAGAATATAAGGGAACCACCACTAGCATATAAAAGAAGGGTGAAACTCTACCCAATGGCTTAAACTTTTGGGTTAGAAGGTGGATCCCGACTTTATATGCTAAGTGGTAAAAACACCCGATACGTCACCGTTCTTTCGGTCCCCAAAATCTAATATGGTATCAGAGCAGGTTTCGGTGTGGGTTTATTTCCTGGAGTCTTCAGGCTTGCTGGCTTCATAGGCCCGTTCAGGCAGTCCGCCCAATAAAGGAGCGACCGAGCCAAAAAGTGGCGGTTCGCGAGCCTTGAGGGATTTATTCGGACTTGTCGGCCATGTGAGCACATTCAAGCAGCCCGCCCAATATAGGAGTGGCCGATCCAATTGTGACGGTTCGCTAATGCCTTGAAGGATTCTGTCCAAGTGAGCCAGTTGCACTTAGGGAGCGTGTTGAGAATTGTCCCACATTTGAAATGGGGAAGTACAAAGCCTAGTATATAACCTGATGAGCTACTCCACCCATTGTCATATGGTTTTGGGTTGGAATCTCATTGGACTTGTATGGTAGGCCTGTTACACGCACGATCCCCAAATTATCGGCCCACCCGGACATTAATAGTTTGTTTACTCAAGTTCCAGGTTTGGAAACTTTTTTTCAAGTATAATGCATTTGTTTGGTAAGGCTTACTCTCACTGGCTATTTATGCAATTTACTTGCACACTTTAATTTCCAAAATATGCCTCTAGATCGGAGTGCAACTGGTAGGTAATTTGTCACTTGTTCAACTCGATTGTATTTGCCCATCACTCATTTCAATCTTAGTGTTCAACATCATATCGTATCATAATTAATAGGATATGGGTGAGTTCAAGTAAAACCATTCTTATAATATAAACGTGTTAACAGTTTGTATTCATAATTTTGAGTTACATATTCATAATTTTATATAGCTATATTCATATTTTTGAGTTGCATATTCATCTTTTTCATATTACATTGTATTCATGTTTATAAGTTGCATATTCATATAAAAATATTATTGTATTTTTGAAGCTTTTTCATATTCCATCTCTTTAGCATGCTTATAGAGTTACATAATCATATTTTAAGTTGTATATTCATAAAAAATGAGTAACTCAACAGAATGAATTGAATATGCAATTCAAAACCATAAATATAGTTATATAAAATCATGCATATATAACTCAAAATCATGAATACAAATTATTCACATGTTCACACAATAATAATGTTCTTACTTGAACTTAAATCTAATAGGATATATGTAAATATTATACATATGAGTGTGTTGGATCCCCAGGGTGTTTTAGTACACAAAGAGAACGTTGCTAGATAAGATTTCAAAAAGTTGTTGCAAAACCAGAAATTCTTGAAAGGGGGCTGGATTTAGATAGGTTTTTTTTGGCATAAATTTTCTTTCAATATGTTAAAATTCATTTGAAACAATTGAAAATCTAACACTTAGAATTTTAATACGTACTGGATAATTTCTTACTCTAAAAAATAAATTTATTTATATTCTTGGCCATAAATCTAACAATTTGAATTCAAGTAGGGACGCCATACAAGAATTATCCATGACTAACCATTTGAAAACAACATAAGGGACATTAGGGACACCACACAGGAAGAATCATGTATATGAAAGATATGGTTCATCCTTGTCGTGCCAGTATCCATGATGCACCTTAATTAAGTCACCATCACAAAACCTAAGAGTGCTCCAATTTTTCACTCGTATTCTTTGCATTCTTTAGTCTTCTTATGTTGTATTCTTTCTTCTTCAACCTTGAAACCGCTCGTATATATAATCAAGTATGTAACTTATCTATAAATCAAGAATTTCAGAAACTTCTAATATTGCAAACAAAACTCAAACTCGCACAAGAAAAGTAAACATGACAGAAAGTAGGAATCGAAGAACAAGTGACACAAAGAGTCAGAGAGTTGGTCATGCAGTTCGGATATGCCTACGTCCATGGAGTCTCAGAGGGGAGATCTTTCTCAATCCACTATATCAAAAGCTTTCAAGAAAGGTTTACTACAGATGCAAGCAATTAACGAAAAACCAGAAGATCCAACAACCCAAAGATACAAGATCAAACAACAAAACAAGCAAAAGAACAAATAAGGATCGAAGATCTAATTTAGGTTTCGTCCTCTTAGAGGCTGGCGAAACTTCAAGTAGAAGCTCCAACGAGAGTCGCCGTAGTAATCTCTGGAACAAGGATCGCCTCTCCGATCTCCCTTCATGTCAATGTCAACACAGAAGCTCTCTCTTCTCCTCCTCTTCTCTCTCGCTTCTCTCTCTGTTAGGGTTTTGGAAAGTGGCAGGATGAGCTCTCAAGTGATCTTGCGAGCTATTTAAAGCTAGTTCATCCAGAGGACAGTCAAAGCGTTGTGCACACACATACATTCTCACTTCACACAACCACACATTTACACTTTCATACTTTCACAAATTCATACACACAAGTTCAAATGCAGAAATACAACCCTTCACTTACTATTACATTCCATGGCACTTATCACCCCTACGATCAGGTGTCGAGGCGTGACCTCCCACCCTTCGCAAGATACCAACACGTATTTCTAACTCCAAGTCAAGCCTCCACTGGAGCACTTTCCCAAAACACATAAAGCTTTTATTTTGAAAGGGCACGATTCTCTGTCACATGAACCATACCTAGCTATCACTGTCTCCACGACGACTATTCACATGGTTGTGCTGAGAACGGTACCAACTCTCTCCATATGATTTACAAATTCTAGTGCTTTAATTTGTCATATAAACCCGTGTGAGCATATCCAACAATCATAGTTGTACACGAAACCAACCAAATATCTCCTTATTTATTTAGATCAGTTGCCCCTATATTCCAATGATGCTAGAAACAAACACTAGTAAAATATGCCTAGTCAACCAAATAAAATGTAACGTAGGTTGATTATTTAGTTAAATTGTTTGAATCACTAAGCCCGTTTTCTCTCATGCCTTTCTTAGTTACGTTGGTGGTTCCATATTCACCAGCTTAACAAAACAAAGAGGATCATCATATTTTTTCTGCAAGATCATCAGGTGACCAGTTAAACCCACAAATGACAATACAACCAACCTTAAGAGAAAACTCAAATTCATTATAAAGTAAAAGACATAATATTAATTCATAATAAATAATAACAAACAAAGATGTAATTGCTAATTTAAGCTTCTACTATTGAGCAGGATCCTAGGGATTGCTAAATGATGACCATTGTAGGACGTGACCACCTTGGTCCAATCCAGCAATTAACACATTACCACTTTTGGTGACAAATTAAATAAGACTATAGGCTCGATCCCCGTTAATGAAAATGCCATGACCGTTTTTTTGGAAAAACCAGAGACGGGGTTCTTGGACGTTGAGCTGATTCAGGTGCAATCGGGCGAAGCTGGGGTCGTCGATTAAGGAACGCCATTGTTGGAACGAATGTGTTAGAAATACAGACATTGTTCCCAAGGGAACAGTGAACTGGGCAGCGGAAATAAATACAGTTATGCAAGTAACAGTTTGACACGATCTCTTTAGAGTGGAAACCTCGATCAACCAACTAGTTGAGCGAGTAAAACCACTACCTCCTTAGAGGATTTCAAATGACTTCTTATATTATTAATTCTTTCACGAACTACAAAGGCAAGCAGGGACTCCAAGATAATCTAGTCTAATCTCTAGACCCTAGATCTATCAAACCCTAACTTCTCAGCCTAAGCACGTAAAGATAATAATCTAAGAAGACCTAAAAACCCTAGTAACAACTTACTTAACACCTTGACGAAGCTTCAATGGCACTTGAATGCTCTGCTGCTTGATAGCAATGGAGATCGGTCGAGATCGGTCAATAGAAAGCCTAAAGCCTACTCTTATTTATAGAAGAGACTTGGATCTGATATAATATTATTTCCTTGCCACGAAATAATATTTTTCCACCCAAAATATCTTCTACAAACTGATTCGCAATATAATATTCCACGAGATCTTTCCTTAACCTAGAAATCTTCTCCTTGCATCACAAGCTACTCCCAATTTGGTGAGATATGATTCCGATTTTATCTTTAGAGATTATCTTCTAATAACCAACTATTCCAGTTGTCAAATCTTCGAGAATCAAATCTTCCAAAGTTGAAAGGACGCGCTTTCCTTATTTAGAATATGTCCAAGCGCAGACGCTGCTGTTCCCTTTGGAACAGACGTTGTTCCCTCACATCAGCATCAACTCATTCTTGCTTCCATATTTCTCATCTGACCTGTATTACTTGAAATTACTATGGAAACATACAATCCATCAAATCTCTTGGAGTTTGTCATTATCAAAACACAAGAGAACGATCGGTATTGTTCCCATGGTAACAATGTCTGTTCCCATGGTACCAATATCCAACAACCATGATCGACTTGGAGACGCACTGGAATCTGAATAGGGTTTTGGTGGGGAGCCTGGCGAGGATTTTGGCCAATCTCACTCGATGTAGATCGTCGATCATAAAACGCCATGACCTCGAGACGCACCGGGATCTCAATAGGGATTTCAAGGGGAGCCTGCTGAAGATTTCGGCCCACACGTCTTTACAAAGACAAACATTCTTCTTTTCAATCGACATCGATGTCCGAAAGCTTGCAGAGTTGCAAGAATTAGCAACCTTTTGATATCAAAATTCAGCAAATATCTCAAACAAAAAAAAATTACATGCACAAATAGCAAATCGAAATTTAATTTATAGAAATCCTTGAGGATCGATCTTAATAGTTATGTCAATATTGTATTTATAGTGTATTTATTCTTGTTATTTTTTCCTTAGATGGATGTTAGGAATTAAGTCATGTATATAAGTATAAGTGACATAGAGATTGGTTTGTCAAAGTACATATAGTTAAATGGTAGAGGAATTATAGAATCAGGAACCGGGTTCAGATCTCGGATCCAAGAACCGCTTATTGGTGAACCGGACCAATTAAGCCACCCCGGTTCAATACCGGTTTGGAGGCTTAATAGTCCGATGCTTGCTAATGGGATTTTGCTCTTGGGTTGAGATCCTTTCCCGAACATTTGAAGCGGCCCAACTTGTTGATGGCCCAAATCCGCGAGCTCGCTTCCGCCTTTAATGAAACACAGCGTATCGAGCTCGTCACTTGCTATAAAGCTTCGCTAGCTCTTCTTGGGAGCTCATTCCGAACCCTAGAGTCAGCGGCGCTTCGAGAGCATTCCAAGAGAAAGAAAGAGAGAGAAGAAAGAGATCGGAGAAAGAAGAACTCCGGTGAGCCAGACGGTGGAGCTTGGTAGCGACGTTGAAGGCGGAGCCCTTGCTCATTGAGATCTGTGGTGGTGAACAATCTAAAGCTTCTTCCAGAAGCTTGTGTAGCCTATTAGGGGGCCGAAACCCTAATTCCTTCTTTTCTTCTCTAGATCTACTTTGTAGCTTTCTATTTCTGTGATTTGCTTTGCCTTGCTTGTATACTTTTTAATCTCTCATGAACTTGATATTCAAATAGTGGATTGAGACGAGTCTCCTCACTGAGACTCCGCAGATGTAGAGCTTGCTCGAACCGCGTCACCAGATCTTGTGTTCTTTACTGTTTTTCCACTCTTTTGTTTGAGTTCTTGAGTTGTCTGGGTTCTAAATCGTATCAAAGTGGTATCAGAGCCAGGTTATCTGGTTTCTGCTTTGGATCTTGTTAGAACTTGCTTCCGCTCTTTACTCTTTCTTTTTCTTATTGTTTACATGCGTGCCAAGCTTGAGGCGGGGTTTCTTGTCAATTTGGAGTAACGGATTGTTCTGGTGCAACTCCTGACAGACCCTATAGTAGAAGAGTCTAGATCTAGGGTTTCTTCTAGGTTTTCTCTTCTGTTTTGTCTTTCTGTGCTTGAGTCTGTTGACTTTTGTCACTGCATTCCAAGTAAGTGCTTACTTGGAGAAGCAGGGGAACCTTGATAGATTGGGTTGCGACTTGTGTCGGTTACTTCCCTCTGTCGGGTCCTACAGTAGCGTCTAGGGTTTCTACTCTTGACTTGTTTAGTTCTTGTCAAAGTTCTAAGTTTCTATTCTCCTTTCTTGAAGTTTAAGACTAACTTCTTGTTGTATTAGGTACAACCATGGGAGATGCTTACAGAATCAAGCCCTATGATGGGCATTCGGATTATGCCATGTGGAAAATGAAGATGAAAGTTTTCCTCACTAAGGAAAAGCTATGGCATGCTGTTGAGGATATCTGGGATGCTACTGCAACAGATTTCCAAAAGAAACAAGCCAAAGAACTGGCACATGCAGAGATAATGCTTAGACTATCCGATGAGGTAGCTAGGCAGGTTGTGAGTATTACTGAACCAAAACCTCTTTGGGATGCTTTGGATGCTAAATATCTCTCTAAGTCTCTGCCCTGTCTTGTCTCCTTGTTGTCTAAGCTGTTTAGTTTTAAAATGGACACTAGTCAGACTATTGAGGAAAATCTTGATAGGTTTCTTAGGATAATCCAAGATCTAGAAAGATGTGATGACAAGATTAAAGACTCTCATCAGTTTATGCTTCTTATGAATTCCCTGCCTGCTCAGTTTGATGTTTTAAAAGATGTCTGTAAGTTTGGTCGTGATGGTATGACTGCTGCTAGATTGTCTGAGTTTATCATTCCGAAAAATGACTCTTTGAAGGTTTTCAAGATAAAAAATGGTAGCTCTAAAACGTCTGAAAAAACTGAAAATAAAAATGAAGTCATGATGGCTAAAGGTAAAGGGAAGTTCAACAAGAATAAGAAGAAGAAAGATAAACATGTGAAGTCTAATAATGACAAGAAAGATATGTTAGGAGTTAAGTGCTATTATTGTGGTGTTGATGGTCACTATGCTAATGATTGTACCAAGCAGAAAAGGGATGAGAAAAATAAAGACAAGAATAACAATGGTTCTTCTAATGTGTTTGAATCTTACCAGTATTACCCTCAATATTCCCATGAGTTACTTGTTGTTGCTTCTTCTACTACTGAGCATGACTGGATTCTTGATTCTGGTTGTACAATGCATGCCACTCCAAATAGGAGTTTCTTTGATTCTCTGTCTTTATGTGATGATGGCATTGTCATGTTTGGAGATCATACAGCTTTACCTATTAAGGGTATAGGTTCTGTGCCTATGAAAATGCATGATGGTAAGATTAGAATTTTGAAAAGAGTTAGATGGGTTCCTAATTTGAGAAGGAATTTATTGTTTGAGTCTGTTTTTGATGATCTACACTGTCAGATTATAACCCAGAATGGTATAAGAGATATTATTAGAAATGGAACAGTTCTTATCAGGAGCATTAAGAAAGGAGGCTTATATCATTTTGTAGACTCTCCCGAACTTAATGTCTTCAAGGGGATAACTGATCCTGACACTGTAGAACATACAAATTTATGGCACTCAAGGCTAGGTCATATAGGCAACAAGGGTCTCATGCATTTGCATAAACTTGCTATGATTGATGTGAATCCTTGCAATATAGAATTCTGTGAAAACTGTGTGCTTGACAAGAAAACTGCACATGCCTTTAGTAAATCAACCTACACTACTTCTAAACCCCTTGAATATGTGCATTCTGATTTATGGGGACCTGCACAAGTGGATACTATAGGTGATAGAAAGTATTTTCTATCACTCATAGACCACTATTCTAGAAAGGTGTGGGTTTATTTACTAAAATCTAAGGATGAAGCTTTTAATAACTTCAAAACTTGGAAAAAATATGGTTGAATCACAGACTAATCTGAAATTAAAATGCCTAAAGACTGATAACGGGCTTGAATTCTGTAATAACTTGTTTAATGAGTTCTGTAGGAATGAGGGTATTAGGAGACACTTGACTGTCCTTGGTACTCCACAACAGAATGGAACTGCAGAAAGAATGAATAGAACTCTTCTTGAAAAAGCAAGATGCATGTTGATAAGTGCAGGCATGAAAAGCTCCCTATGGGGTGAAGCTGTAATTACAACAGCCTACCTTATCAACAGATCCCCATCCTCTGTGATAGGGTTTAAAACCCCACAAGAGATGTGGACAGGTAAGAAACCTAGCCTAGCACATCTTAGGCCTTTTGGATGCACTGCATTTGCCCAGTTTTCACAAGGTAAGTTGTAGCCTAGGGCTTTAAAAGGAGTGATGCTAGGCTACCCCCCAGGGGTAAAAGGTTATAAAATCTTGCTTATACAACCTGGAGGTTATAAAGTTATAACTTCCAAGTCTGTTACTTTTAATGAAAGGGAATTTTATTTTAAAAATAAACTGACTGGGTCCAATGTTGAGTCCACAGGAACCACTTCTGAAGAGCAAAATAAGACATCACCAATATCTCACCCGGGGAATTTCTTCAATGAAGCACAACTCCCACGACAAGATGAAGAAGAGTTTGATTTAGGCTACTCTTCTGCTTCAAATACCTCTTTACACCAAATTGTCAATGAAGAGGGCATTGAAGCTGAGGAAAACAACAACAATGATTTTGAAGAGCAAAATAACCAAGGTCAAGAAAATCAAACTCACCAATTTGGAGGGGGAGAGATAAGTAACTCTAACTCAGTTTCTGTTTCTAATTCTACTCCTTCTTCCTCTTCTCCTTCTATTCTCTCAGATTCTTCTCCTTCTACCTCTCCAGCTCCCTCAGTCTCTGAGAAGGCCAACATGCATGTGCATGAGCTTGCTGATTATCAGCTGACTAGGGATAGAGAGCCTAGGATTAGAATCCCTAATACAAGGTTTGAGGTGAATTTGTTAGAGTCTTTTGACAAAATTGTTGAATTTGCTTTCATTGTTTCTGAATTGATAAAGAACTATACACCTGAAACTTATGATCAAGCTGTTAGGTGTAAAGATGCAAATGAATGGGTTAAAGCCATGAATGAGGAAATACAATCTATGATGATTAACAATACTTGGGTCTTAGTTCCTAAACCTGATAAAGCTAGGCTCATAGATTGCAAGTGGATATATAAGCTTAAGGATGGGGTTAACAAAACTAACCCACCTAGGTTTAAGGCCAGATTGGTTGCTAAGGGTTTTACACAGAAAAAAGGGGTAGACTACAATGATATATTTGCACCTGTTGTTAAACATAAAACCATGCGCTTGTTGCTTGCTATGACTGTTGTATATGATTGGGAACTAGAACAGGTGGAAGTTAAGACTGCCTTCCTTCATGGTAATCTTGATGAAACTATATACATGAGACAACCAAAAGGTTTCATTGATAAGAAACACCCTGATTATGCTTGCATGCTTAAAAAGTCCATTTATGGCTTAAAGCAGTCTCATAGACAATGGAATAGGAAGTTTGATTCTTGCATGATATCCCTTGGTTTCTCTAAAAGCAGCTATGACACTTGTCTTTATTTTAAAGGTGTCCAAACTAAGTCTCCTCTGTATGTGTTGTTGTATGTTGATGACATCTTATTGATTAGTAACTCTAGAGTTATAATTTCTGGTGTCAAAATTGACTTGCAAAAGTACTTTGACATGAAAGACTTAGGTACTGCTAAGAAAATCTTGGGTGTTACCATAATTAGGAATCGTGCTAAGAAAACTATCTATTTGTCTCAGAATGACTACCTGCTTAAAGTTGTTGACAAGTTTTCCATGAAGGATGCAAAGACTACTCCAATACCTCTAGGAGGGCACTTGGAGCTTACCAAAAGAGATTGTCCAACTACCTCTGAGGATAAGAAGAAAATGGAGAATGTTCCTTATGATGTTGATGTAGGATCAATCATGTACTCTATGATTTGCACTAGGCCAGATTTAGCATTTGCCATAAGTGTATTAAGTAGATATATGAGCAATCTTGGAGAAAAACATTGGGTAAGAATGAAATACCTACTCAAATATGTAAAAGGGACTGTTAATACAGGGCTAGTGTATGCTGAGCATAGTCCAAGGACCACTCTGTGTGGTTATGTGGACTCGGACTTTGCTAGCAACAAGGACAACAAGAAGTCAACAACTGCATATTTCTATTGTTGGGCTGGGAACTGTGTTTCTTGGAAATCCCAGCAACAATCCATAGTTGCACTCTCCTCAACTGAGGCTGAGTATATTGCAGCTACTGAGGCTTCGAAGGAAGCTACTTGGTTATGAGGCATCTTACATGAGATAGAGGGCATATCTTACTTGCCTACACTTTATATGGATAGTCAGAGTGCCTTGTATCTTCGAAGGACCCTGTCTACCGTGAAAAAACTAAACATATTGATGTCCGATACCATTATATAAGACAAAAAGTGGAGGACCAAGAAATAACCGTGAAGAAAATACCTGGTGAAACCATTCCTACTGACTTTGGAACTAAAATTGTTCCTACTAACAAATTTGTCTTTTGCAGGAAGGAACTCCACATTGATGATGTCACTTGAGAAGTGGCTTGAGTCAATGAAGAAGGGAAGCTCGTTTCAAATCCACACTATTTGTTTTAATAAGTTCTTCTTAGCTTCTATACGTGACTTAAGAGGGCATATGTTAGGAATTAAGTCGTATATAAGTATAAGTGACATAGAGATTGTGATGTGTTCCGGCCTAGGACGACATCAACGGTTTCTATCTCATGCCAAGCTATTCCACCCGTGAGTTCGGTTCAAGACCCGCCTTCGCCGATATTGATGACATCTTTGGTCCAAGACGCATTTTCGGATCAACCGTAGGAGTCGGGAGTTGAGCCAAGCATTTCCGAGGGAATTCTCGACAGCATGATCAAGCCCCCGCCGAGCACCCCCGCGCTCCAGCCGCTGGAGGCCGCCCTGAGTCTGCAGAACTAGGCCATCTCGGAGCGCGGGCAAAATGCCGGGAGCGCGACCGCGCTCCAGCCGGTCGCGACCGCGCTCCGGCCATAGTACGACGACGTCCTTGGGCGCGGCCTAGCCCCTCATAGCGCGACCGCGCTCCCTTGGGCCAAGCCGCGCTCCGACTGGCGGTGACTCGGGCATGTCCGAGTCCATCGCGAGTCTTTCTGAGGCCTCGGGTCTTCGGGTTTCTATCTTTATTTTTATTTCGGGATTTTAATAGAAATGATTACTTAATTTGGTATTATTTATATTTCCGCTATTTATTTTAATTAGCGAGATGGGTTGGGCTTGCCTGCTTGGGCCCATTCTCACTAGGGTTTCTAGGTTTAGATCTAGCTTTCTATTAAAGTTCTCAGACTCTCATATTTTCAGTTTACGCTTCAATGAATTGAATTTGCCTTTGTTGAATCGAGTTTCTCTTCCCTAGGTATCAGGCGTCACAATCCTTCTATCCTTCTTCCAATCGCCCTACAACTATTCTGAGGTTTTGCTTGTCGGAATCAATTCCATATCGAGATGCCGCTAGCACCCTAGCGTCGTACCCTCAATTCACAACTCGCGCGCCCCTGCGTGCCAAATTCTCGCTTGCTTCCGCTCCATCGTTCGTTCGAGATGGAGACGCGATTCAGAATACAAGATGTCGGTCCTTGTAGCGAGGCAAAACGCATCAACTGGCATCAGATCCATCGTCTTGTAAGTCTCCTGATTCGATCTTTGCACTTTCACCACCATATTTCCGCCATTAATTCATCAAAAATCCAACTTTCACCACCATATTTCCGCCATTAATTCATCAAAAATCCAAAAATTTTTTTTTTAAGCCAAACCCTAATTAATTGTTCTTATCCCTTCAAGTTTAATAGTGGTGTGATTTGTTCATTGCTTTGATATTGCTTGATTGATTGCTCATCGTTAGTAATTTTCAATTACTTGATAGGCTACCTGGCTTGTTTTGATTGCATTGAACTATAATTATCACTGCATATCTATCGTTGTTTGTTGGAGGACACCAAAATTCAGCATAAAAAACAAAAAATTCGGCCCTCCTTTTATTCAAAAAAAAAAATTCAGCTGTGGTTGGCATAGCCAAAATAAGGTAAGCCATTAAACCACATTTGTTATAAAAAAGAAGCGAAGGAAATTTGTGGGTGGCATAGCCAAAATAAGGTAAGCCATAAACCACACCTTGTTAGTGATTTCAACTATTGTTAGTATTAGCTTCATCACTTGTTTGATTAGTACTACTTGTTTGATATTACTCAATTGTGTGGGTTTATATCTTGCTTTAACCTTGCTTTGCTCAATAACACCATTGTTTTACTCGTGAGCCTAAGCCGCCTCTCGCACATAGAGCCACCAGTGACCTTGTGTGAGTGCACTGCTCAGATCAAGAGCTAAGACTTTGTGTGTTTGCTTGCTATTGTTCGTTTTGTTCTTTGTTACTTGCCATGTCTTCTCCTTCTACTTCAGATGCATTGCAAAATCAAGTGGACGACCCTACACTCAATCCGACTGCCTTGATCGAGGTCATACATATGGAGCAAGAAATTGCTCTTTTAAAGCAACAAATGGCCGATATGCAAGCTCGTTTTGACGCCCAGCTGGCCGCCCTTACTCGGCAACCAATATCGGCTCCAATGCCGCAACCGGGCGTCAATACTTCAAGTCCACCGCAAGACCCTGTCTTGGCTGGTCCTACGGCGCCACAACAACTCCCTCCCGGGCCTTTGACGCGAGCCCACGCCAAGGCCACCGGTATCACCATTGGCGAGCCGACAACATCGGTGGCTCCGATCATGCATACTCAGCCTACACCGCTTGCTACACATGATGTAATATCCGCAATATTCCAAGGTTTTTAAACCAAAGATAATATAATATTTAATTTTTATAAATACTTTTCTCAAAATAAAGAGAGAATTTTAATATATCATAATAACCCCTATTTTCTCTTTTAAAAGAGAATTTTCAAGTAAATTCAATTCAAGAAAATTTTAATATAATGTTGTAGGAGTTTTGATAAGAGGCATCAAATAAAAATAATACCTTATAAAAGTTTGATTTTATTTAAATAAAAAGGTATTACATTAAGGCATAAAAATCCCTTTACAAATCTAACAAAAAGGATGCAAGAGCCGGGACTTGCACCCGAGACCTCTTGCATCACACTCATACGCCCAATCCCATCAATCCGCTAGACCATTTACAATTGCTTACACTTTTACCTATCATTTTTATAATAAACCTTCTTCTTCTTCTTCTTCTTCTCCAAAAGGTAGTCATACTTTGTCTGATTCAACTGACGTAAAAATAAAAAGAGCCAATGCATGCTCTTCTACCCTCCATAGCTCTAGCCATGACCTCACCAAGCTTACATCATCAAGCTTGCATCACCTCCAACAACCCTCCCCAATCACCATTCATCCTCCTCTCCATCCATTGGCCCTCCTCCATGGCCATGGATCCCTAGCTTCATCTTTTGGCCTATAAAAAGGGCATCAAACCAGCCATGAAACTCACACCTCTCATCCCTTCTCCTTCTCATTACAAGTTTGCTCTCAATTCCCTCAAAAATCAGCCCTTAAAAGCTTGAGTTTCCCTTCAAAAATCCCACCAAGGGGCTTCTCCTTCCCCTCCTTTGGACCGCCGGCCACCACTCCCGACCACCAACGCCACCACCGACGACCGCCGCCCCCTCCAGTGCGCCGCCCCTGCCCGTCGGAGTCCCCGCCGCCGTCGTCCCTCACCGCCGGCCCCCTTTACCTCCTCTTCTCCTGTGTTCTGTAACACAGGCAAGAATAACAGTAAATTCTAAAAATCCCTAATTCTAATTTTTGTAATTTATTTATTTTATTTATGTTATTAAAATGTGCTATTAAAATTAAAAAGACTATATAGAATTATTTTGCAAAATTGTTAGACTTATAAAAATATTATGTGAATATTACTAGTGGGAAGAAGGAAATAAATCCATTAAATAAATCATGGTTGAAATTATTATATTATGATATGATTAGTAAAGACATTATTCTAAGAAGAACTTATAAAAGTATTTTCATGAATAATAGTAGCCTATGAAATTATATCAAATGTTAAATATGACCTTTATAAAAATATATGATTTTTCCAAGTACAATAGTACTAAGCTCTAAGAGTAGATGATATCAAATTTTATGAAAATCAAGTAAAGTAATGTTAATTATATTAATAATTTAATATAATATTAGTTTCATTTAAATTCCAAGTGTAAGGCATTGCAAGTACAAGAGTTAGGATAATAAAATAATTACAAGATAAATTGTAATCTTATATTGCTAAGTATATAAAAATATCTCACTTAGAAAGATATTGTAAAATATAGGAAAAATATTATTTTGGGCCTTAGGATATCATAAAAATATACTATAAGGAGAAGATTAAATATTTTATACCATGATCACATAACCAAAGATAAATTATGGGAAGGAATTTCGAAATAAAATAAATAAGAATATTTATTTTATATTATGATAGTTTTAGAAAGCTTACCTTATATAGTAAATAGGAAT
Source organism: Fallopia convolvulus (assembly GCA_964016875.1). NCBI lineage: Eukaryota > Viridiplantae > Streptophyta > Magnoliopsida > Caryophyllales > Polygonaceae > Fallopia > Fallopia convolvulus. The sequence continues at coordinate 27,723,059 of OZ024735.1, forward strand.
TTCTATTTATGGAAAGCTACTAAGAAATAACCTAGTATTATCCTATCTCTATTTTTATGCGATTCCTATAGTTAAATAAGAGTTTATTAAGAACGCATCGTTGATAAAATATTCCTTGAAGAAGAAATGACTTTAAATAACGTTTTGAATATGGTGGAGAATAAAGAAACTATTTTGAATAATCAATGAGCTTTGTTTTAAAAGGAATAAAAGGATATTATGAAATTAAAATAATAATAAAGGAAATTTATTATTTTAATTTAGTCACCTAAATTATTATCATAATAATTTAGAATTCCATTTTTTACTAAGTACATATGAGAAATCCGAACCTTGAAGAATTCGTAATTACGAACCGTTCATGAATTTCGTGTCGATAGGTCGGGATTCTCATTCGAGGTTACGAACCACACCTCCATCTTATCACTAACTCCGTCATCGTCAGAACTAAGGCAAGTGGAAATTCCTCCTTGTGACCTTTTTATCGTTTCCGTGAAATTCTCGATGTTGGGAACAACTTGTGTGCTAAGTAACGAATGAACCTAGGAAATATCGATTGTTAGATATAACGACCATTGTTAATATAGTTCGTTATTATCGTTTGATAGGACTATTTATGCTAGTATGGTTGTGACCCTGGGTTGTTATGATCTCGTTCATAGATCAATGTGAAACGAACTAGTAAGGGGCACGGAATAACCGACGCCTCTTTATAATCTTACTAAGTCGTAAGTGCCTACGTGTTTGAAGTACGACTTTCAGGATCATGATCCTATCCGCTCCGATTGGAAGGAGGGATGAGCGCACTCTGGCTAAGTGCCAGGAAACTGGGTTTCCCCTTGGTGGATCGGGCCATCCTAGCCCCCACCCTTTTTAATGAATCATTAACGAAATCGAACACTTTTCGACACCATAAGATAAGTGCCTAGGGCACACTTAAGATACTAAAACCGGACCGATCTCAAATGATCGATCCGGTTCTCGGTCCGCTCAGGGCGCGAGAGGTTTTAAACTTGTATAAATTAATAACGTTCCCAACATAATCTCAATTCTAAAAGAAGTCTACAATCTCGTAGTTCTTCTCTCGATTGACGAGCTATCTTCACACAAGATACGCTCTCCCTCGTACCGTTAAACCCCACATAAATAAACCCTATCGTTAAACACAACCGTTTTTATCTTACTCGCCAATTACTCAAAGTACCGAATTACCCTTGGGAAGTTTCCATTCCCGCTTGTTTAGTCTCTTAGACTAATATTTCTTTTCCGCATGTTTGCCTGGCATATTCTCGCCCCTCGCGGATTATGTCAGATCCTAGGACTAATCACAAGGCGTAAGGTGAAGAACAAAGGAAGGGCAAGAAGTTTCAAGATGTAATCGAATCTCCTTTTGGTTATTTTCATTATGCTTTAAAGACGGGTTCTTTCATGAATTGTAATTTCCGAACAAGTTTCTAATCATGTGATTTGGGTTGTAAGAACAAAGTCTTCTTTGGAAGCACCTTTTATTTATCTAAGTATGTTTAAATTCCGCATTTTTATTCTATATCATTCTAAAAGCCTTGGGTGACTTTGGATGGTAAAATCCGAGGTCACTGGCGGTAATACCCCATGTGGTAAAAATAGGGGTGTTACAATTATGGTATCAGAGCCGAACGTTTTGTTTTCAAAACCGAAAAATTTTGAAAGTCGAGAGTTTCTAAAACCTAAGTTTTTCCTTCCGCTATATGAAAATTCCATTTATAGAAAATTTTCTCCTATACCCCTTCTTAGCTAAGAAAATGTTTTAAAGAATTTGAAAAGTTTAAAGTACTTAATTCTAGAATTTACAACTTCTTTCTCTTTCTCACCTCTTCGAAACGTAAGTAATATTCCAAACATATAAGTTTTTACACTAGTGTTAGAACCTTTCTAAAACTTGGGTTTTTCTTCGAAGCTTATCGATAAAAGAACCTCTTCTAAATAAAAGAAAAATCTTAGACTCTTAAATAGGACCAAGAAAATGAAAAGTCTAAAAATAAACATTTATGTGTGGTCCTTTTAAATAACGCCTTGACTCCCTTCACTTTATCTTCACTTAATAGAAACTAAGGATGTTCTATATTAACGCCTTTCTCTTCTTCCTTCCTCAGACCCCATGGTTAATCAAAGAAGAAACAACCACTTAGGAAACCAAGACAACGAAGCCCGCTTTGGAATGCAGGCTCCAAACCCATATTTCCCTTACTACGAGGCTCCAAACAACTTCTTCCATCAACCTGAGGAAAATCATCTCGGAGAAAACATGGAGATCGATTAGAATGAGGAACACTGGGAGGAATCCGAAGAAGATCCGGAGGAGGACCCAGACCTCCCTATCGAGATTCCTGAGGACTACCCAGTGCCCATCGCATCCCCACCATCCCCGGTGTATTACCCCGAGGACTATTCCTCGGATGAGGAGATAGCACCAGGCTACGTACCGGAGGATCATACTGACGACGAGAACGAAGGATGGGTACCCCAATATCAACCAGGGGGAATAGTACCTGAGTTCAACATTGGGCAAGGGGAAGATGAGGAGGAGCTTGAGCTCATGATGCAAGAGCATGAAGAATGGCATGCTATGATGAAACAAGAATTTGAGGAGTCCGAGGAAGAAGATTCGGACGGGGTGGTTATCGACCCCGAGACACCACCTCCACCACCTCCAAGAATGGAATATGTCCCCCCAGCACCCATGCCGCCTATGATCCAGATTCCCAGGGTCATGCCGTCCACAAGTTGGGTCCCAAGAGTGGAGGTAGTATCACCCCCACGAGCACCAGAGCCCGAAGGGCCGATGCCTCCAATGACACACTTTTGGTGTCAAGAGGACGAGGTACTCCTCCGACGACTTCACCTTGAGTCAAGCAACAATAATCACTCAGAGGAGAGATGCTATGGCCCGCCCTCACTGTACGAGTGGGCAAGGCAAGCGCCTAGAGAGGTTCAAATGGAAGGGTTCGTCTCGTGGATGGAAGGAGAATCCTCCAACCGTCGGGCTCGTCAGCCTCTGAGCAACCATCCCCCACCTCTCAACGTTGCACCCCCCAGAAGACGTAGGGTGAACCGGGACCTACTACAGAGTGACCGAGGAATGTGGATCGGCGAGTCTGAGAGGGAGCAAAGGGAGAGACTCCAACACAGGATATGCATTGCGGAGTCACAGGCCCGCGAAAACCGCCGCCAACGGAGGATTGAGCAGGCCAACATACTCCTATGATGGGACCGGCGACCCATCGGGAATCCAATATTGGTTCTCCCACGTCGAGAGACTCCTAAGGAACATACCCTGCTCCGAAGCTGACAAAGTGCACATGGCTGCAATGAAACTGAAAGACGAAGTTGGCAAATGGTGGGAGAGCTCTAGTCTGTCTAAACGCCCTGATCTGAGTTGGGCCATGTTCAAAAGCAAGATGATGCGTCGATTCTTCTCTGAATCCATGAGTGAGGAAAAGCTGGACGAACTTCACTCCCCAAAGTTACATGGGCTAAATGTGCTAGAGCGAGCAAAGAAGTTCAACCACCTCCTACAATACGCTGAAGAAGAGATCACAACGGAGAAACAAAAGATCAAGCACTTCCACCGCTGGATGAGCGACCACATCAAACCTTGGATGGCAAACCGCTCCTTCAGGACTTTGGAAGAATATGTGGACCATGCCCACAGAATGGAGACGACTCTCAAAGTCTCCGAGCGCAGGAAGTTCGACGGAGGAAAGCCTCACCACTCTAGCCACAGTGGGTTCAAGAGGCCGGCATCTCCGCAAGGATCTCAGTGGTCCAAGAAAAGCAAGAACAAAGCCTCATCAGCAGGATCAAGACCTGGCCCGGGACCCGAATCAGCAAGGACCCCGATTGTCTGTCACAACTATGCAGAACCTGGACACATAAACCGGAAGTGTCCCAAACCTCTCAAGAAATGCTTCAACTGTAACAAGGACGGACATCTTCGACAATTCTGCAGACAACCAGCAAATTCGGCAGGCCAGACCCGCTCCAACACCGTGTCTTAGCGCCCACAAACTTCTAATAAGCCGGCAGGAACCACTTTGGTCCAGTCCACGGCTCATCAGAAAGGAAAAGGGCCTATGTATCCTCAAGGTCAAGGGCAACGGTTGTACGAGATGGGCACCACCGATAAGCCAGAGGAACCTATTTGCCAAGGTACTCTCCAAATCCACTCTAAAGATGTGTTTATACTCTTCGATTCAGGCGCCTCGCACTCCTTCATATCGGAAAAATGTGTAGAGCTTTTAAGATTAGATAATCTTGAAGAGTGTGAGCCGTTCATTGTAAACCTCCCAAACGGAGAAAGAATCATAGGAGCCAAACAATTAGGTAGTTTCCCCTTATGCATTCAAGGAGGGAACTTCAGCTCCAACTTGATATGCATTCCAATGGACCCTTATGACATCATTCTCGGAAGAGATTGGTTGTCTCAGCATGGAGCGGTAATCGACTTCTATACCCGAACCGTAACCATCAACTCTGGAGGGAAGCACATATGTAAATTCAAAGGAAAACGAGAAGAAGAAAATGGAAAAGTGATCAATGCCATGAAGGCCGGGAAGCTACTCCGACAAGGCTGCATTGGGTATCTTTGCTACCTCGAGTCGAGGGAGAAGGAGGTCATGTATATTCAAGAAATTCCAGTGGCCAGAGAATTTCCCGATGTCTTCCCAGAAGAGCTTCCTGGATTACCTCCCCGACGAGAAGTCGAGTTTACAATAAGCCTCGAGCCTAGAACCGCACCAATCTCCAAGGCCCCCTACAAGATGGCTCCGCTGGAGATGAAAGAACTCAAGAGTCAACTCGAAGAACTGCTCGAGAAAGGATACATCCGACCGAGTGCTTCACCTTGGGGCGCACCCGTGCTATTTGTGAGAAAGAAGGATGGGACTTTCCGTCTATGCATCGACTACAGAGAGTTGAACAAGGTTACCGTCAAGAACAAATATCCTCTTCCAAGGATAGACGACCTCTTAGACCAACTCCGGGGTGCAAAGGTTTTCTCCAAGATCGACCTGTGTTCAGGCTATCATCAACTCCGGATCCGCGAGGAAGACATTCCAAAGACAACTTTCCGCACCCGCTATGGCCACTACGAGTTTGTGGTGATGCCATTCGGACTAACCAACGCACATGCGGTGTTTATGGATCTGATGCACCGATGCTTTCATGAATACCTCGACAAGTTTGTCATCGTTTTCATCGACGACATCCTAATCTACTCCGGAAGTCAAGCTGAGCATGAAGAACATCTTCGGACAGTGCTGCAGATTCTAAGGCACAATCAGCTTTACGCCAAGTTGTCCAAATGCGACTTATGGCTTAAAGAAGTGGCTTTCTTAGGCCACATCATCAACCAAGAAGGAGTTATGGTAGACCCGAAGAAAATTGAGGCAGTCTCAGAATGGAAGCTACCAAAGAATGTAAAGGAAATTCGCAGCTTCCTAGGACTTGCAGGATACTACAGAAGGTTCGTCGAAGGATTTTCAAAGATCGCCCTCCCGATGACGAAGCTACTCCGAAAGACTCATAAAAAGTTCGTGTGGGATGAAAAGTGTGAGGAAAGTTTTCAAGAGCTTAAAAAGCGCCTCACGAGTGCACCAGTGCTGACATTGCCAGATGGACATGATGATTACGTGGTCTACAGTGATGCTTCGAAGCAAGGATTGGGATGCGTGCTGATGCAGAGAGGTAAAGCAATTGCCTATGCATCCCGGCAACTCAAGGTCTACGAAGTGAATTATCCGACGCACGACCTTGAGCTAGCAGCAGTAGTGTTCACCTTGAAGATTTGGCGACATTACTTGTACGGTGTCAGATGTCAGATCTTCACCGATCACAAGAGTTTGAAATATGTGTTCACTCAGAAGGAACTAAACATGAGGCAGAGAAGATGGCTGGAACTACTAAAGGACTACGACATCGAGCTGCTCTACCATCCAGGCAAAGCTAACATCGTAGCCGATGCCCTCAGTCGTAAGACCCAACCAGAGGGCCTGGTCGCAATGCTAACGGCCCAACCAAAGTTACAACAAGAACTGATCAGAGAAGGCATCGAGGTCTGGTTTGGAAGACAACAAGGTTGTCTAAACACTTTGGAGATCCAATCCAACTTACTAACAGAGATCAAGGAAAAGCAGACTGATGACATCATGCTGATCAGAATAAGCGGCGAAGTACAAGAAGGCAAGGCACCTGGGTTCGTCATTCAGGATGACGGCTCCCTTTGGTTCAGAAACCGGATTTGTGTGCCAACGGTGGACGAGCTTCGAAAGATCATCCTGAAAGAAGCCCATGCATCTGCCTATTCAGTTCACCCAGGAGCAAGTAAAATGTACAAAGATGTACGAAGAAACTTCTGGTGGCCTAATTTGAAACAAGAAGTCGCAGAATTTATATCCAAGTGCTTAGTTTGTCAGAAAGTGAAAATCGAGCACCGAAGGCCTGGAGGAAAATTGCAATCCCTCCCCGTACCAGAATGGAAATGGGAGGATATAGCAATGGACTTCGTAACTGATCTACCCAAGACTCAAAAAAAGAAAGACTCAATCTGGGTCATTGTAGATCGGCTTACCAAGAGCGCTCATTTCATCGCTATTCAGGAGACGTGGAAAGCTCCAAAGCTGGCAACAGTCTTCGTCAAGGAAATAGTCCGCCTCCATGGGACCCCGAAGACGATCATCTCCGATCGAGACGGTCGGTACATGGCATCTTTTTGGAAAGAGTTACATAAGGCCATGGGTACAAAACTGAAGTTTAGCACAACTTTTCATCCTCAAACCGATGGTCAATCTGAAAGGACCATCCAGACCCTTGAGGACATGCTTCGAGCCTGTGTGCTAGATCGCACCACAAGTTGGGATGACAGCTTAAGCCTCATAGAATTCACATACAACAATAGCTGGCATTCTACCATCAACATGGCTCCCTTCGAAGCTCTGTACGGCAGGAAGTGTCGTTCCCCACTCTGTTGGGACGACAATGTAGACAGGATTCTTCTAGGTCCAGATTTGATTGAAAAGACTGCTTCTGAGGTGGCCCTTATTCGCCAAAGAATGTTGACTGCTCAGAGTCAACAGAAATCCTATGCCGACTTGAAGAGGCGAGACATCGAGTTCGTGGTTGGAGACAAGGTTTTCGTCAAAGTATCTCCCTTGAAGGGCGTTTTCCGCTTCGGGAAATGAGGCAAGCTCAACCCTCGTTATGTAGGACCTTTTGAGATCCTAGAAAGGGTTGGCAACCTAGCTTATCGGGTTGCCTTACCACCGTCAGCTCACCCCGTTCACAATGTGTTCCACGTGTCACTCCTAAGGAAGTATGTGCCCGACGAATCACATGTAACCAACTTCGACGACGTCGAAATCCAGTCGGATGGCACCTATGAGGAGAAACCACTCAAAATTGTAGAGTACCGAGTTAAGCAATTGCGCAACAAAGAAGTACCTTTAGTCCGAGTACTCTGGTCCAAAGATGGCAACGAGGGTACAACTTGGGAGACCTGGGAAACCGAGCAAGATATGCAGAGACGTTTTCCCGAGTTAATGTCTTCCTAAGCATCACTAGTATGATCTTTTTAAGGGGGTACTAGACCCCGTAGCATCCTCACAAGTCGTGAGTTTTGTAATTGCTTCTGTCTCTACATTCTAGTACCGCCCTACTTTTCTCTAGTTTTGGGGACGAAACTAATTTAAGGGGGTACTATTGTAATATCCGCAATATTCCAAGGTTTTTAAACCAAAGATAATATAATATTTAATTTTTATAAATACTTTTTTCAAAATAAAGAGAGAATTTTAATATATCATAATAACCCCTATTTTCTCTTTTAAAAGAGAATTTTCAAGTAAATTCAATTCAAGAAAATTCTAATATAATGTTGTAGGAGTTTTGAATAAGAGGCATCAAATAAAAATAATACCTTATAAAAGCTTGATTTTATTTAAATAAAAAGGTATTACATTAAGGCATAAAAATCCCTTTACAAATCTAACAAAAAGGATGCAAGAGCCGGGACTTGCACCCGAGACCTCTTGCATCACACTCATACGCCCAATCCCATCAATCCGCTAGACCATTTACAATTGCTTACACTTTTACCTATCATTTTTATAATAAACCTTCTTCTTCTTCTTCTTCTTCTCCAAAAGGTAGTCATACTTTGTCTGATTCAACTGACGTAAAAATAAAAAGAGCCAATGCATGCTCTTCTACCCTCCATAGCTCTAGCCATGACCTCACCAAGCTTACATCATCAAGCTTGCATCACCTCCAACAACCCTCCCCAATCACCATTCATCCTCCTCTCCATCCATTGGCCCTCCTCCATGGCCATGGATCCCTAGCTTCATCTTTTGGCCTATAAAAAGGGCATCAAACCAGCCATGAAACTCACACCTCTCATCCCTTCTCCTTCTCATTACAAGTTTGCTCTCAATTCCCTCAAAAATCAGCCCTTAAAAGCTTGAGTTTCCCTTCAAAAATCCCACCAAGGGGCTTCTCCTTCCCCTCCTTTGGACCGCCGGCCACCACTCCCGACCACCAACGCCACCACCGACGACCGCCGCCCCCTCCAGTGCGCCGCCCCTGCCCGTCGGAGTCCCCGCCGCCGTCGTCCCTCACCGCCGGCCCCCTTTACCTCCTCTTCTCCTGTGTTCTGTAACACAGGCAAGAATAACAGTAAATTCTAAAAATCCCTAATTCTAATTTTTGTAATTTATTTATTTTATTTATGTTATTAAAATGTGCTATTAAAATTAAAAAGACTATATAGAATTATTTTGCAAAATTGTTAGACTTATAAAAATATTATGTGAATATTACTAGTGGGAAGAAGGAAATAAATCCATTAAATAAATCATGGTTGAAATTATTATATTATGATATGATTAGTAAAGACATTATTCTAAGAAGAACTTATAAAAGTATTTTCATGAATAATAGTAGCCTATGAAATTATATCAAATGTTAAATATGACCTTTATAAAAATATATGATTTTTCCAAGTACAATAGTACTAAGCTCTAAGAGTAGATGATATCAAATTTTATGAAAATCAAGTAAAGTAATGTTAATTATATTAATAATTTAATATAATATTAGTTTCATTTAAATTCCAAGTGTAAGGCATTGCAAGTACAAGAGTTAGGATAATAAAATAATTACAAGATAAATTGTAATCTTATATTGCTAAGTATATAAAAATATCTCACTTAGAAAGATATTGTAAAATATAGGAAAAATATTATTTTGGGCCTTAGGATATCATAAAAATATACTATAAGGAGAAGATTAAATATTTTATACCATGATCACATAACCAAAGATAAATTATGGGAAGGAATTTCGAAATAAAATAAATAAGAATATTTATTTTATATTATGATAGTTTTAGAAAGCTTACCTTATATAGTAAATAGGAATTTCTATTTATGGAAAGCTACTAAGAAATAACCTAGTATTATCCTATCTCTATTTTTATGCGATTCCTATAGTTAAATAAGAGTTTATTAAGAACGCATCGTTGATAAAATATTCCTTGAAGAAGAAATGACTTTAAATAACGTTTTGAATATGGTGGAGAATAAAGAAACTATTTTGAATAATCAATGAGCTTTGTTTTAAAAGGAATAAAAGGATATTATGAAATTAAAATAATAATAAAGGAAATTTATTATTTTAATTTAGTCACCTAAATTATTATCATAATAATTTAGAATTCCATTTTTTACTAAGTACATATGAGAAATCCGAACCTTGAAGAATTCGTAAGTACGAACCGTTCATGAATTTCGTGTCGATAGGTCGGGATTCTCATTCGAGGTTACGAACCACACCTCCATCTTATCACTAACTCCGTCATCGTCAGAACTAAGGCAAGTGGAAATTCCTCCTTGTGACCTTTTTATCGTTTCCGTGAAATTCTCGATGTTGGGAACAACTTGTGTGCTAAGTAACGAATGAACCTAGGAAATATCGATTGTTAGATATAACGACCATTGTTAATATAGTTCGTTATTATCGTTTGATAGGACTATTTATGCTAGTATGGTTGTGACCCTGGGTTGTTATGATCTCGTTCATAGATCAATGTGAAACGAACTAGTAAGGGGCACGGAATAACCGACGCCTCTTTATAATCTTACTAAGTCGTAAGTGCCTACGTGTTTGAAGTACGACTTTCAGGATCATGATCCTATCCGCTCCGATTGGAAGGAGGGATGAGCGCACTCTGGCTAAGTGCCAGGAAACTGGGTTTCCCCTTGGTGGATCGGGCCATCCTAGCCCCCACCCTTTTTAATGAATCATTAACGAAATCGAACACTTTTCGACACCATAAGATAAGTGCCTAGGGCACACTTAAGATACTAAAACCGGACCGATCTCAAATGATCGATCCGGTTCTCGGTCCGCTCAGGGCGCGAGAGGTTTTAAACTTGTATAAATTAATAACGTTCCCAACATAATCTCAATTCTAAAAGAAGTCTACAATCTCGTAGTTCTTCTCTCGATTGACGAGCTATCTTCACACAAGATACGCTCTCCCTCGTACCGTTAAACCCCACATAAATAAACCCTATCGTTAAACACAACCGTTTTTATCTTACTCGCCAATTACTCAAAGTACCGAATTACCCTTGGGAAGTTTCCATTCCCGCTTGTTTAGTCTCTTAGACTAATATTTCTTTTCCGCATGTTTGCCTGGCATATTCTCGCCCCTCGCGGATTATGTCAGATCCTAGGACTAATCACAAGGCGTAAGGTGAAGAACAAAGGAAGGGCAAGAAGTTTCAAGATGTAATCGAATCTCCTTTTGGTTATTTTCATTATGCTTTAAAGACGGGTTCTTTCATGAATTGTAATTTCCGAACAAGTTTCTAATCATGTGATTTGGGTTGTAAGAACAAAGTCTTCTTTGGAAGCACCTTTTATTTATCTAAGTATGTTTAAATTCCGCATTTTTATTCTATATCATTCTAAAAGCCTTGGGTGACTTTGGATGGTAAAATCCGAGGTCACTGGCGGTAATACCCCATGTGGTAAAAATAGGGGTGTTACAATTATGGTATCAGAGCCGAACGTTTTGTTTTCAAAACCGAAAAATTTTGAAAGTCGAGAGTTTCTAAAACCTAAGTTTTTCCTTCCGCTATATGAAAATTCCATTTATAGAAAATTTTCTCCTATACCCCTTCTTAGCTAAGAAAATGTTTTAAAGAATTTGAAAAGTTTAAAGTACTTAATTCTAGAATTTACAACTTCTTTCTCTTTCTCACCTCTTCGAAACGTAAGTAATATTCCAAACATATAAGTTTTTACACTAGTGTTAGAACCTTTCTAAAACTTGGGTTTTTCTTCGAAGCTTATCGATAAAAGAACCTCTTCTAAATAAAAGAAAAATCTTAGACTCTTAAATAGGACCAAGAAAATGAAAAGTCTAAAAATAAACATTTATGTGTGGTCCTTTTAAATAACGCCTTGACTCCCTTCACTTTATCTTCACTTAATAGAAACTAAGGATGTTCTATATTAACGCCTTTCTCTTCTTCCTTCCTCAGACCCCATGGTTAATCAAAGAAGAAACAACCACTTAGGAAACCAAGACAACGAAGCCCGCTTTGGAATGCAGGCTCCAAACCCATATTTCCCTTACTACGAGGCTCCAAACAACTTCTTCCATCAACCTGAGGAAAATCATCTCGGAGAAAACATGGAGATCGATTAGAATGAGGAACACTGGGAGGAATCCGAAGAAGATCCGGAGGAGGACCCAGACCTCCCTATCGAGATTCCTGAGGACTACCCAGTGCCCATCGCATCCCCACCATCCCCGGTGTATTACCCCGAGGACTATTCCTCGGATGAGGAGATAGCACCAGGCTACGTACCGGAGGATCATACTGACGACGAGAACGAAGGATGGGTACCCCAATATCAACCAGGGGGAATAGTACCTGAGTTCAACATTGGGCAAGGGGAAGATGAGGAGGAGCTTGAGCTCATGATGCAAGAGCATGAAGAATGGCATGCTATGATGAAACAAGAATTTGAGGAGTCCGAGGAAGAAGATTCGGACGGGGTGGTTATCGACCCCGAGACACCACCTCCACCACCTCCAAGAATGGAATATGTCCCCCCAGCACCCATGCCGCCTATGATCCAGATTCCCAGGGTCATGCCGTCCACAAGTTGGGTCCCAAGAGTGGAGGTAGTATCACCCCCACGAGCGCCAGAGCCCGAAGGGCCGATGCCTCCAATGACACACTTTTGGTGTCAAGAGGACGAGGTACTCCTCCGACGACTTCACCTTGAGTCAAGCAACAATAATCACTCAGAGGAGAGATGCTATGGCCCGCCCTCACTGTACGAGTGGGCAAGGCAAGCGCCTAGAGAGGTTCAAATGGAAGGGTTCGTCTCGTGGATGGAAGGAGAATCCTCCAACCGTCGGGCTCGTCAGCCTCTGAGCAACCATCCCCCACCTCTCAACGTTGCACCCCCCAGAAGACGTAGGGTGAACCGGGACCTACTACAGAGTGACCGAGGAATGTGGATCGGCGAGTCTGAGAGGGAGCAAAGGGAGAGACTCCAACACAGGATATGCATTGCGGAGTCACAGGCCCGCGAAAACCGCCGCCAACGGAGGATTGAGCAGGCCAACATACTCCTATGATGGGACCGGCGACCCATCGGGAATCCAATATTGGTTCTCCCACGTCGAGAGACTCCTAAGGAACATACCCTGCTCCGAAGCTGACAAAGTGCACATGGCTGCAATGAAACTGAAAGACGAAGTTGGCAAATGGTGGGAGAGCTCTAGTCTGTCTAAACGCCCTGATCTGAGTTGGGCCATGTTCAAAAGCAAGATGATGCGTCGATTCTTCTCTGAATCCATGAGTGAGGAAAAGCTGGACGAACTTCACTCCCCAAAGTTACATGGGCTAAATGTGCTAGAGCGAGCAAAGAAGTTCAACCACCTCCTACAATACGCTGAAGAAGAGATCACAACGGAGAAACAAAAGATCAAGCACTTCCACCGCTGGATGAGCGACCACATCAAACCTTGGATGGCAAACCGCTCCTTCAGGACTTTGGAAGAATATGTGGACCATGCCCACAGAATGGAGACGACTCTCAAAGTCTCCGAGCGCAGGAAGTTCGACGGAGGAAAGCCTCACCACTCTAGCCACAGTGGGTTCAAGAGGCCGGCATCTCCGCAAGGATCTCAGTGGTCCAAGAAAAGCAAGAACAAAGCCTCATCAGCAGGATCAAGACCTGGCCCGGGACCCGAATCAGCAAGGACCCCGATTGTCTGTCACAACTATGCAGAACCTGGACACATAAACCGGAAGTGTCCCAAACCTCTCAAGAAATGCTTCAACTGTAACAAGGACGGACATCTTCGACAATTCTGCAGACAACCAGCAAATTCGGCAGGCCAGACCCGCTCCAACACCGTGTCTTAGCGCCCACAAACTTCTAATAAGCCGGCAGGAACCACTTTGGTCCAGTCCACGGCTCATCAGAAAGGAAAAGGGCCTATGTATCCTCAAGGTCAAGGGCAACGGTTGTACGAGATGGGCACCACCGATAAGCCAGAGGAACCTATTTGCCAAGGTACTCTCCAAATCCACTCTAAAGATGTGTTTATACTCTTCGATTCAGGCGCCTCGCACTCCTTCATATCGGAAAAATGTGTAGAGCTTTTAAGATTAGATAATCTTGAAGAGTGTGAGCCGTTCATTGTAAACCTCCCAAACGGAGAAAGAATCATAGGAGCCAAACAATTAGGTAGTTTCCCCTTATGCATTCAAGGAGGGAACTTCAGCTCCAACTTGATATGCATTCCAATGGACCCTTATGACATCATTCTCGGAAGAGATTGGTTGTCTCAGCATGGAGCGGTAATCGACTTCTATACCCGAACCGTAACCATCAACTCTGGAGGGAAGCACATATGTAAATTCAAAGGAAAACGAGAAGAAGAAAATGGAAAAGTGATCAATGCCATGAAGGCCGGGAAGCTACTCCGACAAGGCTGCATTGGGTATCTTTGCTACCTCGAGTCGAGGGAGAAGGAGGTCATGTATATTCAAGAAATTCCAGTGGCCAGAGAATTTCCCGATGTCTTCCCAGAAGAGCTTCCTGGATTACCTCCCCGACGAGAAGTCGAGTTTACAATAAGCCTCGAGCCTAGAACCGCACCAATCTCCAAGGCCCCCTACAAGATGGCTCCGCTGGAGATGAAAGAACTCAAGAGTCAACTCGAAGAACTGCTCGAGAAAGGATACATCCGACCGAGTGCTTCACCTTGGGGCGCACCCGTGCTATTTGTGAGAAAGAAGGATGGGACTTTCCGTCTATGCATCGACTACAGAGAGTTGAACAAGGTTACCGTCAAGAACAAATATCCTCTTCCAAGGATAGACGACCTCTTAGACCAACTCCGGGGTGCAAAGGTTTTCTCCAAGATCGACCTGTGTTCAGGCTATCATCAACTCCGGATCCGCGAGGAAGACATTCCAAAGACAACTTTCCGCACCCGCTATGGCCACTACGAGTTTGTGGTGATGCCATTCGGACTAACCAACGCACATGCGGTGTTTATGGATCTGATGCACCGATGCTTTCATGAATACCTCGACAAGTTTGTCATCGTTTTCATCGACGACATCCTAATCTACTCCGGAAGTCAAGCTGAGCATGAAGAACATCTTCGGACAGTGCTGCAGATTCTAAGGCACAATCAGCTTTACGCCAAGTTGTCCAAATGCGACTTATGGCTTAAAGAAGTGGCTTTCTTAGGCCACATCATCAACCAAGAAGGAGTTATGGTAGACCCGAAGAAAATTGAGGCAGTCTCAGAATGGAAGCTACCAAAGAATGTAAAGGAAATTCGCAGCTTCCTAGGACTTGCAGGATACTACAGAAGGTTCGTCGAAGGATTTTCAAAGATCGCCCTCCCGATGACGAAGCTACTCCGAAAGACTCATAAAAAGTTCGTGTGGGATGAAAAGTGTGAGGAAAGTTTTCAAGAGCTTAAAAAGCGCCTCACGAGTGCACCAGTGCTGACATTGCCAGATGGACATGATGATTACGTGGTCTACAGTGATGCTTCGAAGCAAGGATTGGGATGCGTGCTGATGCAGAGAGGTAAAGCAATTGCCTATGCATCCCGGCAACTCAAGGTCTACGAAGTGAATTATCCGACGCACGACCTTGAGCTAGCAGCAGTAGTGTTCACCTTGAAGATTTGGCGACATTACTTGTACGGTGTCAGATGTCAGATCTTCACCGATCACAAGAGTTTGAAATATGTGTTCACTCAGAAGGAACTAAACATGAGGCAGAGAAGATGGCTGGAACTACTAAAGGACTACGACATCGAGCTGCTCTACCATCCAGGCAAAGCTAACATCGTAGCCGATGCCCTCAGTCGTAAGACCCAACCAGAGGGCCTGGTCGCAATGCTAACGGCCCAACCAAAGTTACAACAAGAACTGATCAGAGAAGGCATCGAGGTCTGGTTTGGAAGACAACAAGGTTGTCTAAACACTTTGGAGATCCAATCCAACTTACTAACAGAGATCAAGGAAAAGCAGACTGATGACATCATGCTGATCAGAATAAGCGGCGAAGTACAAGAAGGCAAGGCACCTGGGTTCGTCATTCAGGATGACGGCTCCCTTTGGTTCAGAAACCGGATTTGTGTGCCAACGGTGGACGAGCTTCGAAAGATCATCCTGAAAGAAGCCCATGCATCTGCCTATTCAGTTCACCCAGGAGCAAGTAAAATGTACAAAGATGTACGAAGAAACTTCTGGTGGCCTAATTTGAAACAAGAAGTCGCAGAATTTATATCCAAGTGCTTAGTTTGTCAGAAAGTGAAAATCGAGCACCGAAGGCCTGGAGGAAAATTGCAATCCCTCCCCGTACCAGAATGGAAATGGGAGGATATAGCAATGGACTTCGTAACTGATCTACCCAAGACTCAAAAAAAGAAAGACTCAATCTGGGTCATTGTAGATCGGCTTACCAAGAGCGCTCATTTCATCGCTATTCAGGAGACGTGGAAAGCTCCAAAGCTGGCAACAGTCTTCGTCAAGGAAATAGTCCGCCTCCATGGGACCCCGAAGACGATCATCTCCGATCGAGACGGTCGGTACATGGCATCTTTTTGGAAAGAGTTACATAAGGCCATGGGTACAAAACTGAAGTTTAGCACAACTTTTCATCCTCAAACCGATGGTCAATCTGAAAGGACCATCCAGACCCTTGAGGACATGCTTCGAGCCTGTGTGCTAGATCGCACCACAAGTTGGGATGACAGCTTAAGCCTCATAGAATTCACATACAACAATAGCTGGCATTCTACCATCAACATGGCTCCCTTCGAAGCTCTGTACGGCAGGAAGTGTCGTTCCCCACTCTGTTGGGACGACAATGTAGACAGGATTCTTCTAGGTCCAGATTTGATTGAAAAGACTGCTTCTGAGGTGGCCCTTATTCGCCAAAGAATGTTGACTGCTCAGAGTCAACAGAAATCCTATGCCGACTTGAAGAGGCGAGACATCGAGTTCGTGGTTGGAGACAAGGTTTTCGTCAAAGTATCTCCCTTGAAGGGCGTTTTCCGCTTCGGGAAATGAGGCAAGCTCAACCCTCGTTATGTAGGACCTTTTGAGATCCTAGAAAGGGTTGGCAACCTAGCTTATCGGGTTGCCTTACCACCGTCAGCTCACCCCGTTCACAATGTGTTCCACGTGTCACTCCTAAGGAAGTATGTGCCCGACGAATCACATGTAACCAACTTCGACGACGTCGAAATCCAGTCGGATGGCACCTATGAGGAGAAACCACTCAAAATTGTAGAGTACCGAGTTAAGCAATTGCGCAACAAAGAAGTACCTTTAGTCCGAGTACTCTGGTCCAAAGATGGCAACGAGGGTACAACTTGGGAGACCTGGGAAACCGAGCAAGATATGCAGAGACGTTTTCCCGAGTTAATGTCTTCCTAAGCATCACTAGTATGATCTTTTTAAGGGGGTACTAGACCCCGTAGCATCCTCACAAGTCGTGAGTTTTGTAATTGCTTCTGTCTCTACATTCTAGTACCGCCCTACTTTTCTCTAGTTTTGGGGACGAAACTAATTTAAGGGGGTACTATTGTAATATCCGCAATATTCCAAGGTTTTTAAACCAAAGATAATATAATATTTAATTTTTATAAATACTTTTTTCAAAATAAAGAGAGAATTTTAATATATCATAATAACCCCTATTTTCTCTTTTAAAAGAGAATTTTCAAGTAAATTCAATTCAAGAAAATTCTAATATAATGTTGTAGGAGTTTTGAATAAGAGGCATCAAATAAAAATAATACCTTATAAAAGCTTGATTTTATTTAAATAAAAAGGTATTACATTAAGGCATAAAAATCCCTTTACAAATCTAACAAAAAGGATGCAAGAGCCGGGACTTGCACCCGAGACCTCTTGCATCACACTCATACGCCCAATCCCATCAATCCGCTAGACCATTTACAATTGCTTACACTTTTACCTATCATTTTTATAATAAACCTTCTTCTTCTTCTTCTTCTTCTCCAAAAGGTAGTCATACTTTGTCTGATTCAACTGACGTAAAAATAAAAAGAGCCAATGCATGCTCTTCTACCCTCCATAGCTCTAGCCATGACCTCACCAAGCTTACATCATCAAGCTTGCATCACCTCCAACAACCCTCCCCAATCACCATTCATCCTCCTCTCCATCCATTGGCCCTCCTCCATGGCCATGGATCCCTAGCTTCATCTTTTGGCCTATAAAAAGGGCATCAAACCAGCCATGAAACTCACACCTCTCATCCCTTCTCCTTCTCATTACAAGTTTGCTCTCAATTCCCTCAAAAATCAGCCCTTAAAAGCTTGAGTTTCCCTTCAAAAATCCCACCAAGGGGCTTCTCCTTCCCCTCCTTTGGACCGCCGGCCACCACTCCCGACCACCAACGCCACCACCGACGACCGCCGCCCCCTCCAGTGCGCCGCCCCTGCCCGTCGGAGTCCCCGCCGCCGTCGTCCCTCACCGCCGGCCCCCTTTACCTCCTCTTCTCCTGTGTTCTGTAACACAGGCAAGAATAACAGTAAATTCTAAAAATCCCTAATTCTAATTTTTGTAATTTATTTATTTTATTTATGTTATTAAAATGTGCTATTAAAATTAAAAAGACTATATAGAATTATTTTGCAAAATTGTTAGACTTATAAAAATATTATGTGAATATTACTAGTGGGAAGAAGGAAATAAATCCATTAAATAAATCATGGTTGAAATTATTATATTATGATATGATTAGTAAAGACATTATTCTAAGAAGAACTTATAAAAGTATTTTCATGAATAATAGTAGCCTATGAAATTATATCAAATGTTAAATATGACCTTTATAAAAATATATGATTTTTCCAAGTACAATAGTACTAAGCTCTAAGAGTAGATGATATCAAATTTTATGAAAATCAAGTAAAGTAATGTTAATTATATTAATAATTTAATATAATATTAGTTTCATTTAAATTCCAAGTGTAAGGCATTGCAAGTACAAGAGTTAGGATAATAAAATAATTACAAGATAAATTGTAATCTTATATTGCTAAGTATATAAAAATATCTCACTTAGAAAGATATTGTAAAATATAGGAAAAATATTATTTTGGGCCTTAGGATATCATAAAAATATACTATAAGGAGAAGATTAAATATTTTATACCATGATCACATAACCAAAGATAAATTATGGGAAGGAATTTCGAAATAAAATAAATAAGAATATTTATTTTATATTATGATAGTTTTAGAAAGCTTACCTTATATAGTAAATAGGAATTTCTATTTATGGAAAGCTACTAAGAAATAACCTAGTATTATCCTATCTCTATTTTTATGCGATTCCTATAGTTAAATAAGAGTTTATTAAGAACGCATCGTTGATAAAATATTCCTTGAAGAAGAAATGACTTTAAATAACGTTTTGAATATGGTGGAGAATAAAGAAACTATTTTGAATAATCAATGAGCTTTGTTTTAAAAGGAATAAAAGGATATTATGAAATTAAAATAATAATAAAGGAAATTTATTATTTTAATTTAGTCACCTAAATTATTATCATAATAATTTAGAATTCCATTTTTTACTAAGTACATATGAGAAATCCGAACCTTGAAGAATTCGTAAGTACGAACCGTTCATGAATTTCGTGTCGATAGGTCGGGATTCTCATTCGAGGTTACGAACCACACCTCCATCTTATCACTAACTCCGTCATCGTCAGAACTAAGGCAAGTGGAAATTCCTCCTTGTGACCTTTTTATCGTTTCCGTGAAATTCTCGATGTTGGGAACAACTTGTGTGCTAAGTAACGAATGAACCTAGGAAATATCGATTGTTAGATATAACGACCATTGTTAATATAGTTCGTTATTATCGTTTGATAGGACTATTTATGCTAGTATGGTTGTGACCCTGGGTTGTTATGATCTCGTTCATAGATCAATGTGAAACGAACTAGTAAGGGGCACGGAATAACCGACGCCTCTTTATAATCTTACTAAGTCGTAAGTGCCTACGTGTTTGAAGTACGACTTTCAGGATCATGATCCTATCCGCTCCGATTGGAAGGAGGGATGAGCGCACTCTGGCTAAGTGCCAGGAAACTGGGTTTCCCCTTGGTGGATCGGGCCATCCTAGCCCCCACCCTTTTTAATGAATCATTAACGAAATCGAACACTTTTCGACACCATAAGATAAGTGCCTAGGGCACACTTAAGATACTAAAACCGGACCGATCTCAAATGATCGATCCGGTTCTCGGTCCGCTCAGGGCGCGAGAGGTTTTTAACTTGTATAAATTAATAACGTTCCTAACATAATCTCAATTCTAAAAGAAGTCTACAATCTCGTAGTTCTTCTCTCGATTGACGAGCTATCTTCACACAAGATACGCTCTCCCTCGTACCGTTAAACCCCACATAAATAAACCCTATCGTTAAACACAACCGTTTTTATCTTACTCGCCAATTACTCAAAGTACCGAATTACCCTTGGAAGTTTCCATTCCCGCTTGTTTAGTCTCTTAGACTAATATTTCTTTTCCGCATGTTTGCCTGGCATATTCTCGCCCCTCGCGGATTATGTCAGATCCTAGGACTAATCACAAGGCGTAAGGTGAAGAACAAAGGAAGGGCAAGAAGTTTCAAGATGTAATCGAATCTCCTTTTGGTTATTTTCATTATGCTTTAAAGACGGGTTCTTTCATGAGTTGTAATTTCCGAACAAGTTTCTAATCATGTGATTTGGGTTGTAAGAACAAAGTCTTCTTTGGAAGCACCTTTTATTTATCTAAGTATGTTTAAATTCCGCATTTTTATTCTATATCATTCTAAAAGCCTTGGGTGACTTTGGATGGTAAAATCCGAGGTCACTGGCGGTAATATCCCATGAGGTCACTTGACCATAATGCTTTTGCAACGACCAACAGGCCATATGAGAAGGAACCTAGTCACAATCGTCGACATGGTTCCTTGGAGTACAATTTTGCTACTCCGATTATCCATGACGACTTCAAGGAGTTCAATGATGAACAAATTGAAGATTCGGGCATGGTTAACCCTTATAATTTTCCAGCGTTGAGCGATCCTCCTAAATTGAATGAGCACCCATCGGATTGGATTCCGCCAGCCCCCACCCCTAATTATGGTAATGCCCAAACGCGTCGAAATCGGCGCGCCCATGATCATGTTAACGAGTGGCGCACCCAAGCCCCGCTCCGGCAACATCATCAAGGGCAAGACCATTATTCCGGGCAGGTGCCGACCCGGCCTAGGTCCCCTATTGATCGTGGCCATGATGTTCGTTTTGCTAATGGCGATCGGGATACTCCCCGGTACCAACGACACGAAGTCAAGGTCAAGATTGAACCGTTTGAAGGGCATCATGACCCTGCGGTCTTTTTAGAGTGGGTCACTGCGACGGCGCATACCTTGCGCTATTGTAATATTCCCGCTTATGAGCATGTACAAGCGACTACCTTACATTTCCGTGGTTCAGCCCGGGTTTGGTGGCATTGCTTTGTGGATGACCATTTGCGTCGGGGTCTTACCGCAATGACTACATGGGATCAGTTGGTCTATGTTATGACTCAAAAATACATTCCAACTGATTACCGTAATCAAATGCGCTTGGACATCGCTGAATTTCGCCAAGGATCTTTGTCCCCTATTGAGTATTTCGAAAAGTTAGAGGACATGTTTTTCAAGGCGAATATTAGTGTTGCTCCATCCACATTGCGTGCTAAATTTATTAGTGGTCTGAATTTGCCTATTAAAGATCAACTTGAGATCCTTCCTATTAAGGATATCAACACACTAGTGCATACGGCCATGAAAATTCATCAACAACATGTGCGCAACAGAAGCAATGATTCCCGACCTTCTTCGGGCAGGTATGTTTCTTCTAACCCTCGTCAATACGATTTTGTTACTAATGATAATTCTAGTGCCGCAGGACAGGGTTCATCTACTCATTCGGGCGAACCGACGGTTCCTAACCCTTCACGCCAGGCTCCTCAAAAGCCGGCCCCACCGAACCGTGAACGCGCCCGAGATTTGGAAGGTTACACTTGTGGTGGGCGTGGTCACTATCAAAAGGACTGCCCCAACCGCAAGAAAGTCATGTTTGTGCAAGCTTCTGCTGGATATGAGTCCATGGATGAGGACGAAGTTTCGGCCACGACACCGCTTGAGGAGGCTTATTCCGTCCCTCAGGGGGAAGTGATGGATTGTGCTCCGCCGCCGGCAAACATTGGGACTCCTTTGGGTTTGATTGCACGAAAGACCTTAATCCTTCGTGAAGACAACCTCCATTGCCAGCGAGAGAACCTCTTCCACACTAGAGCTCTTATTGGATCTACCAGTTTAAGTGTGATTATTGATTCCGGGTGTTGTACCAATTTGATCAACGAGAAGGTTGTAGCTCATCTTGGGCTACCTACAACTCCTCACCCGACTCCTTATGGTCTTCAATGGCTCTCCTCCAGCTCAAGTACACAGGTTTCTAAACAATGCATGATTTCCTTTGCCATTGGTCCTTACACCGATTCTATACTTTGTGATGTGGTTGCAATGGACGTCACTCATTTATTGTTGGGACGTCCAGGGCAATTTAATAGGCGTGTTCTTCACGATGGTTACTTAAACACTTATGTGTTTACGTACCACGGGAAGCGCGTCAAGCTCTTACCTATGTCGCCAAGTGAAATTTTGCAGGATCAGGTTCAAAGAGATCGACAGAAAGCACTTGACGCTGAGGAACAAGATGCAACGGACAACAGGGTGCCAAAACCAAATCTCTTTGATCCGCCTGGCACTGGCACTCCCCGTCATGATCTGAGGTCGCTTGACGCGTCCACACACTCTAGGCCAACCCATGGTGCGCCTCTTCAAAGTTCGGTTGAGCGCCAGTTGTTGTTAACACTTCCATCATTGTATCCGGCGCCATTTCTTAGGGATAAAACCACCTCACCGATTCATTTTGAGGAAGCGAGGACGCTTCCCACTCCAGGGGGGAGGATGATGCGTTCCGGCCTAGGACGGCATCAACGGTTTCTATCTCACGCCAAGCTATTCCACCCGTGTGTTCGGTTCAAGACCGACCTTCGACTATATTGATGACATCTTTGGTCCAAGACGCATTTTCGGATCAACCGGAGGAGTCGGGAGTTGAGCCAAGCATTTTCGAGGGATTTCTCGACGGCGCGATCAAGCCCCCGCCGAGCGCCCCCGCGCTCTAGCCGCTGGAGACCGCGCCGAGTCTGCAGAACGAGGCCATCTCGGAGCGCGGGCAAAACGTCGGGAGCGCGAACGCGCTCCGGCCGGTCGTGACCGCGCTCCGGCCGCAGTACGATGACGTCCTCGGGCGCGGCCTAGCCCCTCATAGCGCCGACCGCGCTCCCTTGGGCCAAGTCGCGCTCCGACTGGCGGTGACTCGGGCATGTCCGAGTCCATCGCGAGTCTTTCTGAGGCCTCGGGTCTTCGGGTTTCTATCTTTATTTTTATGTCGGGATTTTAATAGAAACGATTACTTAATTTGGTATTATTTATATTTCCGCTATTTTTTTTTAATTAGCGAGATGGGTTGGGCTTGCCTGCTTGGGCCCATTCTCACTAGGGTTTCTAGGTTTAGATCTAGTTTTCTATTAAAGTTGTCAAACTCTCATATTTTCAGTTTACGCTTCAATGAATTGAATTTGCCTTTGTTGAATCGAGTTTCTCTTCCCTAGGCATCACGCGTCACAATCCTTCTATCCTTCTTCCAATCGCCCTACAACTATTCTGAGGTTTCGCTTGTCGGAATCAATTCCGTATCGAGACGCCGCTAGCACCCTAGCGTCGTACCCCCAATTCACAACTCGCGCGCCCCTGCGTGCCCAATTCTCACTTGCTTCCGCTCCATCGTTCGTTCGAGATCAAGACGGGATTCAAAATATGAGACGTCGGTCCTTGTAGCGAGGCGAAACGCATCAGATTGGTTTGTCAAAGTATATATAGTTAAATGGTAGAGGAATTATAGAATGAGGAACCGGGTTCAGATCTCGGATCCAAGAACCGCTTATTGGTGAACTGGACCAATTAAGCCACCCCGGCTCAATACCGGTTTGGAGGCTTAATAGTCTGATGCTTTCTAATGGGCTTTTGCTCTTTGGTTGAGATCCTTTCCCGAACATTTGAAGCGGCCCAACTTGTTGATGGCCCAAATCCGCGAGCTCGCTTCTGCCTTTAATGAAACGCAGCGTATCGAGCTCGTCACTTGCTATAAAGCTTCGCTAGCTCTTCTTGGGAGCTCATTCCGAACCCTAGAGTCAGCGGCGCTTCGAGAGCATTCCAAGAGAAAGAAAGAGACAGAAGAAAGAGATCGGAGAAAGAAGAACTCCGGTGAGCCAGACGGTGCAGCTTGGTAGCGACGTTGAAGGCGGATCCCTTGCTCGTTGAGATCTGTGGTGGCGAACAATCTAAAGCTTCTTCCAGAAGCTTGTGTAGCGTATTTGGGGGCCGAAACCCTAATTCCTTCTTTTCTTCTCTAGATCTACTTCGTACCTTTCTGTTTTTGTGATTTGCTTTGCCTTGCTTGTATACTTTGTAATCTCTCTTGAACTTGATCTTCAAATAGTGGATTGAGACGAATCTCCTCACTGAGACTTCGCGGTTGTAGAGCTTGCTCGAACCGCGTCACCAGATCTTGTGTTCTTTACTGTTTTTCCACCCTTTTGTTTGAGTTCTTGAGTTGTGTGGGTTGTGAATCGTATCAATGGATAATGAGGTTGATTCATATTATTATTGGTTCAAAATAGATATTTGTTATTATTAAGAGTCACTTTTCAAGTTTGTGTTATTTTTAGTTAATATAATAATAGTTCTTATTGTTGATGGTGATTTTTAAAGTTCATATTATTATTGGTTCAAATTCGATACGTCATGTTATTATAAGTTATTTTTTTTCATTTATAGATAGAAAACTAATATATAAAACTCAACATATTTATGGATGAAAATTTTAAAAAAATTCATTCTTATTTATAAAAAAGTAATATTGAAAAATCCGAAACTAATATGAAAATTTTGGTCAATATTAACTAAAAACGTTGTCACACTTATAAATGAAAAATTAATATAACAAATTCGAAAATCTAAATCTAAATCTAAATCTAAAACCTATAAGGGGGCGTTTGGTATAAAATCGGGTATGGAATTGAAATGAGGTATGGGATTAGGAAGGTATGGGGTTGAAATTTCATTCATGAAAACATGTGTTTGGTTACAATTAAGGAATGAGACTCAACTCATGTATTTTAGGTTTATATAATATAGAATTATATATGCTTCAATCAGTAGAGGCATGAAATTCGAACAATATATAGTAAATTACAATATCACATGTATTTTAGGTTTTTCTTTCACGAAAATCGAATAACAATAACACGAATTTGGGTTGAAAGTTATTCGAGCAATCTGAGTTGAAAAGTAAATTGAACTTAATTAGGGTTGAATAATAATTCAAACAATCTAGTTAAAATTCTAACAAGAATTCCAAAATCTTACTTGCAATTTAAAGGAGAAGCAGAAGGAACAATGGAGACTCTACAAACATCTCGAACCAAAGAGAAGCATAGACGTGAAGAGCGGCCTGAAGATGTTTTAATTTCATTCCCGATTGGAATGAAATCTCATACCCGAGGGAGGGGTAGAGTTTGAGAACCCCATACTTATCAGGTTTAGGGTATCGGTTTGAAAATAAAAAAATACCATAGTAAACACTAGGTATGGGGTTCCCATTCCCGAACCCGATACCTTCATTCCTGATACCCAATTACCAAACGCCCCTAAAAGAACAAAATCAAATTTGGGGCAGACTTGTGAACAGTAGACGGCTTATGAACAGTAATTTTTCAGTGGAATTTCACCCGGCTTCTTATTCGGCTCGGCTTAGCTCGCCTTTAATACTATCTTTTTCTCTTATTTTTCTTTCTCTCTTATGCGCTCTTCTTCATTTCTTCCATCCAGAGTCACGATTAGGCGTCGATTTAAACTTTCAAGTGAGTTTATTACTATCTTAATTTGTTAAATTCAGGTTTGAGTTTGCGTTTCTGCCTCTTTTTATACATTCGGGTTTAGATCTGATCCTTTTTACATGTTCTTTCTTTCTACATGCTACTGAAATTGGAGCTTCATGGACTCTTCAAACATGTTCTTTATTTTTATATTTACTGAAATTGGAGCTCTTTTAAGGGTTGTAGATCATAAATTTCTTGGAACGTTTGGTTTAAAATTCTTGCACTCAAGGTGTTCGATGAAATGCAATCCTAATATAATTTTTTTGTCTCTGTTTGAATTTGTGATATATTGCTGTAATTTAAAGGACTTTGATAAATAACGCCAAACGTCTTCAAAAGGAGTAGTAATTTAGTTTAGATGAATTATACAAGTTCATGGAAAATAGTATCTACAACCATATTTTAGGACTCTAGGAGCTCGATTTGCTCCCCAGTTTAGTGGATACAATCAGCATGATTCTCAAGTTAGTTCTCATGATATCTTAAGGCTTTTCTTTAGCTTATACACTATTGGTTGCTTAAGATATTTTTTTAAAGTACTGAGTGACATTGCCAATTTTGCCTCTTTTATATAAAAATTGCAAGAAGCCCTAGATAGTGCAAAATGTGGGTAAATATGTATTATCAGTATTCAATCAATACTAAATAGTGCAGTGCATTGTCTTGAGAATGTCAGGTAGGTGGAGGTGTTTACTGGGCCAAGTTAACTGCTATAAGTTCGTTGTATACCGCTTCTTGTCGAAGCTGTAATATTATGATCCAAGAGGAAATCCTACTAGCTTAGCACTGTTGGGATTCTATATTGAGGTTATTAGAAATTTGTACTAAAAAGTGAATCCAAAATTGATCTACACAAAATTCAGTTTACATTCTTTCAGAAGAGCTGCAGACCTTAAATAGCAAAATTCAGTTTAAATTCTTTCAGAAAAGCTGCAGTTCATTAATGTGGAAAACTTGGGCTACACTATATTGTGTCTTTGCTTTACGATTCACTATCTTAAGACTTGGTTCC
Organism: Fallopia convolvulus; assembly: GCA_964016875.1. Taxonomy (NCBI): domain Eukaryota; kingdom Viridiplantae; phylum Streptophyta; class Magnoliopsida; order Caryophyllales; family Polygonaceae; genus Fallopia; species Fallopia convolvulus. Next base: position 27,749,755 of record OZ024735.1, read on the forward strand.
CACCACGCCATCTATTTGCAAAGTATTCATTTAATCAGCCATGAAAGTGTATTGGCATTCATATGGGGATTGATACTCTTAGAGGCATCATCATTCAATAATTTTATTTTCGTCTTGGAGATCCAACAATAGGTTCTCCTTGGAGGAACTTAGGTTTTTGTTACTTTTCGGAAGAATCATACTATCTTTTGCTTTCCGGATTGCTGGCTATATATATTTTAATGGTAATGAATGTAAGGTTCTTTTTGCAACATTAGACCAATATACATTTGTATGTTAATGCATATCCCAGTGTAAATTATCTTCTAATTAAAGTCCCGCCTTGAAGTTGCACTACAGAGGATTTTAACAATTGATGATTTTGTATTGGTACCTGCTGAGAAGGAAGAGAGCCACAATTGGTGCTTTGTCATGGCATGTTTTCTATGTTCAAGAGTTGTTAAAATAGCAATTTTTTGCGTCAAGTACGTTTTATTTGTACAAGTTGGTGAATTATATAGTACTTTTGGGATGGATGGTATGTGAATATGTGGCATATATATATGGTTCTCCTTAATTAGTGGTAGTATTTTCCAGTTTAGTAGTCCACTCCCGCTTAAGGATAGATCATGATCTTTTGTCAGTTTCTCTTATCCTTAAATGTTTATATACTCTTGTAAGTCACTGAGCTATTATCAAGGAATTCAGTATATCTTTTCTTTTGTTATATTATTTAGATGCATATTGAAGAATATGTACACTTTTGGATAATGCATACAATATAGCCAACATTAAGTAAATGCAACTTAAATTTAAACTCAAATGTATTCCTGCGTGCATCAGATGCACGCGGCACTCACCTAGTTAATATAAAATAAATAATTAAAGATATGGTTTATACTACTTAAAAGTTATTATACTTCTGAATAGAAATCTGAGGCCACAGTGTACACACCATCTGAATTGAACTTCCAGCATAATTCATCAGCATTTTCATTTTTTGCTTCCAACAGAGCAATCGGGTGCCAAACGCAACAGAATTTGCGTTGGCAGCACTTGATTCGGAATTGCCCAGTCCCAACCAGTCAGGGCCGTCCAATCAGAAGCTCGACATTCATATTAACAGCATCAGTTAGGGTTTGTCAATTTACCAAACATCAGACCAAAATCTCGTAGTACGTCCGCTCCTAACCATCCACTTAGAGCCGTGGATAACCACCTCCGAGAAACCCTTTCTAAGGCTTTTCCAAACATGAGAGTTGGCATTAGAATTACCAAGTGCACAGTCCACGTACTTCTTCTTAAGTACCTCGACCCAAAGACCTCCGTCCTCCATAACAAAACGCCAACCCAATTTTCCGAGAAGGGCAAGGTTTAACTCACGCATTGGTCTAATCCCGAGCCCGCCTTTAGCTTTGGGCTTTATAATCTCTTCCCAAGCAACCTTATGAATCCGACGTTGGCTCGGCTGCTACTCCAAATAAAAGAGCGATTAATCTTATCAATCTCCTTGCACACTCTCTTTGGAAGACTTATCGTAGCCATCGTATAAACCGGGAGAGAAGTTAACACCGAACGTACCAATGTCACACGCCCAACAAAACTGAGAGATTTAGCTTACCACCCCGACAACTTAGTGTGAAATTTATCCAACAGATCCGAAAACATGCCGCCACTGATTTTCTTATGCAATAAAGGCATCCCGAAGTATTTACCAACAGATCCGAAAACATGCCGCCACTGATCCGAAAATCTCAATTTCGCTCTCTTCACTAATCTGCTTGGCCAACGCCCGGTCAGTATTTTTCGAGAGGAAGATCTTAGACTTATTAAAACTAACCTTTTGCCCAAAAGCATTGCAAAACATCTCCAAACAAAGCCGCAAAACTCGAACCTGATCGATGGAAGCTTCAGCGAAGAGTAAAATGTCATCGGCGAAAAACAAATGGGAAAGGCTAGGGCCGGCCTGGGTAAGCTTAATCGGTTTCCACATCTTCTTTGCAATGGAGTCCAGAACGATGTGGCTTAAACGTTCCACACACTACAAGAAAAGGTAAGGCGAGATCGGGTCCCCTTGCCTAACCCCCTGAGAAGTATCAAACTGAATCGTCATCTCCCCGTTCCAAAGAACCTGCATTTTCGAGGAAGACACACACGCCATTATCCAATTGACCAAACACGTCGGAAAACCCGCCTCATTCAGCGTATACTCTATAAACTTCCAATTCAAACGATCGTAAGCTTTTTTAAGGTTCAACTTAACGATCATCCAACCCTTCTTTCCTCTCTTTCGTCGCATCGAGTGTACAACCTCCTGAGCGACAACAATATTATCCGAGATCACACGACCTGGGATGAAACTACCTTGGGTAGGGCCGATGAGCTTTCCCATAAGAGGCTGCAACCGATTTGCCAAGACCTTCGTAACAACCTTATAAAGGACATTACATAGGCTAATCGGTCTGAATTGAGTGATCATCTCCGGTTTATTCACTTTAGCCAAAAGAACAATAAGAGTATCATTCACGCCATCCGGAAGAGTTCCCGTATTAAAAAACTCTCTAACAAAACTGATCACAGAAGGCCCCACAATGCTCCAACACCTTTGAAACAAGACGGGTTGAAACCCATCAATGCCCGGCGCCTTAAATGCACCCATGGACCGGACTGCATTCCAAATTTCCTCCGCCGAGGGTTGCATGATCAAACGGTCATAGTACACACTTTCCAAGGTCGGAAAACCACAACTAATATCAGATATAGGCTGACCATTATGTTGTTCACCACCATACAGGTTCCTAAAGAAGTTCACGGCAAGTTGTTCAAGTTCACTGTTGTTACACCCATTTACCACCATCAGCTTTAAGCCCTTCAATACGATTATGCCGCCTTTTAATAACAGTCGAGGTATGGACAAAAGACGTGTTTATATCCCCTAACTTTAGCCACTGCTCTCTCGATTTGTGAAACCATAGGATCTCTTCCTGTTCTAACACTTCTTCAAGATCTGTTTGGGTCTTAGCTTTGGCATTCAACAACGCCTCGGACGAACACACCAACAACCTGCGTTGCAAACTATGAAGACTAGCTAACAACTCTTTCTTGCGGGCATGGATATTACCAAAAGTTTTCTTATTCCACCAAATCAAATCCTTCTTGAGTGTTGATAAAGCACTCGTAGCTTCCACATCATGACCCCAACTGTCCCGAACCCTATCATTGAACTCCGGATGAGCCATCCAAGCGGCCTCAAAGCGGAAAGGGCGCCACTTTTTGTTGGTGGGAATTAGCGGCTCAAACGACAAGAGAAGAGGGTTGTGATCGGAAGAAGATCTTGGAAGATGTTTCACCCTCGCATTCGACCATCGAGTTCTACCTTCCATGTCCATGAAAACACGGTCAAGCCTTTTATGAACAATAGAGTTACGTGAGAGCCTCTTGCTCCAGGTAAAATTAGGGCCTACAAACTCCAAATCAATGAGGCCCAACTTATCCCGCCATCTAGCAAAGACACCAGAGTCTGTATGCAAACCTCCAACACCCCCATCCCTTTCATGGTTGTACATGATACAATTGAAATCCCCTCCCACCATCACCGGGCCATCCACATTCTTGATAGCACGTTCAAGGTCTTCCCAAAACGGTTCATGACGCTTAGCCGACGGAGGGCCATACACTAAGAAGCAATGAAGCCGAACTTCATCATACAGGAACGGAATATGAATGAAGTGATCGTGCTTAGAAATCGAATCAATGTTCACTCGGTCAGACTTCCAAAAAATCCAAATACCACCCGCGAAACCTGTAGCTTCAATCCTGTCGCAATCAGAGAAATCAGCCCTAGTCATCCGCCACAGATATGATCAGTTCTCTCCCCCAAAACCCTGGTTTCAAATAAGGCAAGGATATCCACTTTGTGGCTTCTGCACATGTACCTAATTGCTCTACGAAAACCCGGCTTACCTGCACCAAAGCAATTCCACATTAATGTATTCATCATCATAAAACATAACGAATATAAAAAGGAGAAACCGAAGGGAATCATTGTGGCCCTTGAGCTGGTTCGCTCTCCGCCATACCAGCATCAACAACGATGCTTTCAAAGAAGTGGTCATTCTGGTGTGTTTCGCCAACGGGATGATTGGAAAGACGCAAATCCCAATCCGGTGGACGTCCCCCATGAATTCCTTCCAGTATTTGGTTCGCTTGTAGGGGATTGTTCCCATTCGGAGCTTTGGCATTGCATTCATTCTGATCAAACCTAGTTCTCGGTCTTTTAGATAAGATACCATATGGCCCATTTTTAGGCCCAACCAACTCCCCATTCTTCTTACTATCAGGAGTAAAAATCCCTTTCTTTCAGCCCAGCTTGATAGTCTTCTTCCCATTATGGGCTTTAATTTGCCTCAATCCACTATTGAAACCTTTAACATTAAAAATCTGGCCCAATGATGCGTTATCAGGCTTCTCCGCCACAGCTATCTTCATATGCTGTTTGAACTCGTCACCACTAGCTTGAGTGGACCCCACGAGATCACTAGGAATCTCGTTAGCAATCTTCCCTGCCTTCTTTTTTTGTATTATCCTTTTTATTTTGAGAAATAGAAAGATTTTCTTCAACTGACTTGGAGATGGTATCTGCCACATCATTCTCTCTTATTATAAGAGCACCAAAGTTGTTGATTTGCGGAACTAAGGGAGTCGAATCCGGCACCCACTTATCCTTCCTTTTCTCGGAATTATTCTGTCCGTCCTTAGACGGAACTTTGCTTTGGTTGCTTGATTGTGTATTCTGCTTACTCCCTTTTGTGTTAACCTTCCTTTTTTCAACCTTCATCCACTCGCCATACAGGCCTTTCTTCTCACCGGAAGTCTCGCCGACCTCTGTTCCGACCACAACCGGCTCCGACGATTTCTACCGGTTGACATTCTCCTTATTCATTATGGACGTATTGATTGTAACACCCCCTTACTTACCCTGGAGGTATTACCTCCAGTAACCCCGATTAGGACTAAACCAGAGTTACCCAAGGCTTAACCTGACAGAACTTACTAGAACAAGGTAAATGAAACCATTTAAAACCTAACAAAATTAAGTAAAACTTTACAGCGGAAAAGAGAATAAAAGGTCTTATACAAGCCTTAACTTAAAAAGAATTAGTAAATAAATAGAACAACCTTCTATTTAAACAAATCTTCATCAAGTCTTCCTTAAGTTCTTATTTCTGAAACTCAGCTTCGCTTTGAAGTAGTTCAGCCATGATCTTCACTCAAGTATAGCCATTGGAAACCTTTCTTCAACTTCTGGAGCTTCAAACCTCTGAATATGCCTCTTGAATCAACTTCCAAGAAGAACTTGATGTATCGTATACAACGGTGGACTCCAGTCGACCATATAAAAGAAAAGAAGATGGACGGGTTAGTCTAATGAAAGACTAAGCAAGCGGAGAATCTAACTTGGTTCTTATGGTTGTAACTAAACATATTGGCATCCAAATCCGACTAGACTCGGATTATGATGCAACAGTTAGCAGTCTTATAGAGAAAAAGAAGGAGACTTGCATAATCAAGAGAGAGAACACCACCGCTTGTGGTTTCTTTAAGAAGCATAAACAATTGTTGGGAACTCATATTAATCACATCACATTTTGAAAAGCTTCCATCGACTAATCAGATTGACTTAACCAAAGTTTGATTAAGAATCATTCATAGCCGGGAGCAAGAATGGCTTTCCGTCTGGATGAACCATTCAGGTATATTAATGTGCCTAACGCACTTATCTTATATTACTTTCAAAACTTTTCACAAACAGGTTGGTGATTCATACACTACAAAAAAAAAGCGGATTTAGCGACCATAAATATGGTCGCTAAATGCAAAATATGGTCGCTAAAAATGGTCGCTAAAAGGTCGGTCGCTAAAAGGTCGGTCGCTAACCACTTGGCGACCATATGGTCGCTAATTTTAGCGACCATATGGTCGCATTGGTCGCCCCAATGCAGCGACCAATCTGGCGACCACAGCGACCATATGGTCGCTAAAAGCAGCGACCATATGGTCGCTAAAAGCACCAAAAAAACGCACGGGGGACGCCTTTCTCTGGTTCAAAGGCGCACGATTGTGCACAAAGGTGCACGATCATGTTGTAAATTAGCGACCATATGGTCGCAAATTTTTTTAATTTAAAAATAAATAATTACGAAATATTATAAATAATTACTAATTAATATAAATAGTTAATATTTAATGATTCATTAATTACTAGAAATTCATTAATTTCCATAAATTTCAATAATTTACATACATAAATTCATTAATTTACATAAATTCAAATAATTTACAATAATATAATAAAACTAAGCTAATCTATACGGCTTCGCCGGTGCCGTCGTCGTCGCTGGAGCCGTTGGGACCGGATGGGTGGGACGTTCCCTCACCCCCTTGGGACCGGCGCATCCACTCCTCGAACATCGAGAACTTACTCTTGAGCTCATCCACATCTTGCCTAAGGCTGATGTTTTCCTGCGATAATTCCGCCACACGAGGAGGTGGACGACGCGGCGCCCTCAATTGGTCACGTAAAACTCATGGGCGGCGTTGCCAAGGCCGAAGACGGCACCTCCCGGGCCTACCCCCCCAGCGGCCGTAAGAAAGGCATCACACTGGTCCTGAAAGGACGGCGGGGTGCCCGTTTCCGCCGACCTCTGGGTGAGGATCTCCTGGGTCCGAGCCTAATCACGCAAATAATAAAAATAAAACAACAACAACAACAAATCAAAAACAACATCAATCAACAACAAGAACAACAAACAACAACTAAATCATTTACAACATCAACAACAACAACATAAATCAACAACAACAACACCATTTAGCGACAACAAGCAACAAGCACAAACAACAACAACAACAACAAACAACAACAACATCAAACAACAACAACATCAACATGAACAACAAACAACAACAACATCAACATCAACATCAACAACAAACAACAACAACATCAACATCAACATCAACATCAACATCAACAACAAACAACAACAACATCAACATCAACATCAACAACAACAACAACAAACAACAACATCAACATCAACAAAAACAAACAACAACATCAACAACAACAAACAACAACATCAACATCAACAACAACAAACAACAACATTAACATCAACATCAATAACAACAACAAACAACAACAACAAAAACAAACAACAACAACAACAACTTCTCAATCAAATCAAACAACAACACAACACCAACACAACACCAACTCCTTTTCAAATTGAGGAAAATGACGAAAAATAATCAAAACTTACAGTGATTAAGGACGACCGCTCGTCTATAAAATGCCGATCGGCACCCTGCGTGTGCGTCTCGATGAGAAGCTCGAGAGGCGTGATGAGGCGTTGCAGGTGTTGCTCCTACGAAATTCATTAAGGGTGTTACAAACTATTAAAAAAAATTAACTTAATTTAAATTTAATCAAATTAAGTTAAAATACTTACCAATCGACGCATGGTGTCGAGGTGGGACCTCGAACCACTACTGTGGTTCGACGGATTGGCATTCCGGATTGCCTTCTGGCGGGCAAACTTGGCTTTGAACTCATCTGTGGCCCAATCCGTCGTCTGCCACTTCTCCCAAGTGGCGGATTCGATGAAGTCTGGCCTCTTCCCGGAATTTCGATGCTTCCCGATCAAGTCATTGTACCTCTTCTTCACTTTCTTCTCCCACAGCAACCGGACGGACTCGACGTCCATACCCGGGTGGGAATTATCCCATCTAAAGTGCGTCTAATTAAATCCAACAAACAATTAATTAAAAATAGTAATTAATTAATGTGGAAATTGTAAAAATAAATACAAAATAAAATAAAATTTACCTTCCAAGCATCAAACCAACGTTGCTTCGACGCGGCAGAGGCAAAGTCGAACTCCGACGCCCTATCATCGGGTTGACTTTGTATGATGCTTGTCGACCACCGCGACCCACTCCCGACGGCTGCAAGCTGTGAGATTTCAAAACACATGTTATAACATATTTAAAAGTAAGAAAAGACTTTAAATAATAATTTTGTCTTACAAGAAATGGTACGTACCATCCGCCGGCAATAGAAAGATCCCAAATGCGACTGGGATCGAGCGCTCCTCGACTCGATCCCGATGAGGACGCGGACGTAGTGGTCCGAGACTCCTCCGCTTGGGTGCCCGCCTCCTCTGTACTAAGATGGCGGGCTCGTCGTCCTCGGACAAATGTGGTGTGTCCAGGTGGGTTTCCTCGGACGAGTGATCGTTCGGCTCGTCCGGACGAGGACCTCGTCCACGTCGGCGTGATCCTCCGGCCATAATAACACAACTAAAAAACAAATAATTCAATACAAATTCATTTTTCAAAACATTTGCACAACAACATTCAATTTCATTCAAACTTGACAAATGAACAATCAACTTGTTCTAATTCATTCAAACTCTATCAATTTCATTTTTCCCAACAACAATCAATTTATTCAAAGTCTATTAAACAACAACAATCAATTTAATCCAATTTTTTTCCAAATCAAACTCTATCTCAATCAATCAAATTTTGCTCAATCAACTTCTAAAACAACAACAACAACTAACCAATAACAACAAAAAACTACAACAACAACTTCTAAACAACAACAACTTATCAATTTCTCAAATTTTCCCAAATTCAACAACAACAACAACTAAACCCTAACCTCTAAACAACAACAACTAATCAATTTCTCAATTTTTTCCAAATTCAACAACAACAACAACTAATTAATTTCTCATTCAACAACAAAAACTAAACCCTACCCCTAAAAAATACCAATTTTCTCAATCAATTTCTCAATCAATCAAATTCAACAAACAATTTCTACAAAAACTCAATCAATTTCTCACAACAACAACTAAATCCCCAATCAACAACAATAAAATAAATATCAAAATCTACAACAACTACAAAAATCAACCAACTACGTACCTTTATGGCGGGGAGTAGGTGGCGGTCGGGTCGGACGGTGAGGAGGAGGAGGCGGCGGAACTCCAGTCGGAGGAGGCGGGTCGGAGGGGAGGCGGGTCGGAGTAGGGCAGAGGAGGGTCGGAGGAGGGAAGAGGCGGCGAGGTGCTCGGGATCTCGAAAGAGGAAAGAAGACGGAGAAGGCGGAAATGACGAAGCCGATAGCCCTTTCTCCTTCTTATCTAGGGTTAGCGACCATAGCGACCATATGGTCGCTAAATGGCGATAAAATTTATAAGGTGGGCCATGCACCACCTGGCGACCATATGGTCGCTAATTGTTTTTCGCGACCATATGGTCGCAAATCAAAAAATTTCGCGAAAAATCGAATTTTCAGATTTCCCCCCACGTGGCGCCATAAATTTCGTTTTTAGCGACCATATGGTCGCTAAATCGAATTTTCAGAATTCCCCCCACGTGGCGCCATCAAACTACGCGCTAAAAAACCAAATTTCGAGCTAAAATTTTAGATATAGCGACCATATGGTCGCTAATTGTGGCCAAAAAACACACGGGGGGCGCCTTTATCTGGTTCAAGGCGCACGATCGTTCGCAAAGGTGCACGATCATGTTGTAAATTAGCGACCATATGGTCGCTATATCTATCAACAATATTTGGCACATCCAACTACAATCCGTCTTAGTACATCGGAATATATGGTAAATGATAATAATTTCATTGATTCCAAACGAAACCAAGTTACAAACAACTTCATTGGTTCCAAACGAAACCAAGTTACAAACACTAGCTTGCGACCTAAGTACGTACATTAAATGAAGTGACAAACAACTAAATCAAACAACACAAAGTGAAGGGAAACATAAACAAACAACTACAATTAACGGACTCTCATGTTGTACGTGGAATATAAACCGCCCGGATCTCAGCACCTTGGATCACGCGAAGCTGCGCAACCGTTTCCCTAGCTGCAATACGATCAGTGATGTCGTCGCCGTTCAAGAAAAAACGACTAAAACCTGGTGGTGCTCCCCCGGGAGCTACTGTCCAATCATCGATGACTTCTCTTAATTGGAGATTTGGTGCGGCGCTCCATTCGGTTCTTGTCTCCCTATCCCCACGCACACGCACAATGGAGAAATTGATGAATGCAGGAGCTAATGCGGTCGTTCGCCTGGTACACGCTCTCCTACTCTGAGCCATTTGAGGAAGGAAGTTTTAGGTCGGATTTGAGGTGAGGATAAGCTTTAGGTGAAGATGGAGAGTTTTCACTTGGAAGGTATTTCAGCATTGGAGATGGTTATCTCCTTTTATGGTTGGAAAGGATGGCAAAACAATAGTGTTATCAGAAAAGTGAATGGCAAAACAATAGTGTTATCAGAAAAGTGAATGGCAAAACAATAATGTTATCAGAAAAGTAAATGGAAAAACAATAGTGTTATCAGAAAAGTGAATGGCAAAACAATAGTGTTATCAGAAAAGTGAATGACAAATTAAAACAATAGTGTTATCATAAAAGTGAATGACAAATTAAAACAATAGTAGTATTCTGATTACATGTCTTCCTCATATGTATCCGTCTCACTCTCAAACTCACCCTCAGACGTTTCAGTAGACGTCTCTTCTTGATCCTCAACGACATGATCCTCTCCGTTTGGGTCGTTTAACGGACCAAGTGGATAATTATCTTGTGTACTGTCGTCGATAACTCGTGGAAGGGAAGAATCATGTTGAAATGCCTCCTCAACGGCAACGCCCCTGGACCCACTCTCATGAGGGTCTATGCACGTACCTTCATCGGGCCACACTCGTGACTTCACTTTACAAACCGCTCTCCATTCAGCATCTGCACGCCTCACCCTTGGGTAATCGAGGAAATAAACTTGAGTGGCTTGATGTGCTAATATGTAACGATCTTTTGTTCTCAACATTTTATGTCGATGAACATTGACAAGCTTGAGATGAGGGTGAATGCGTGTTCCTCCACGACTTCTAGTGTCATACCACGAACAATTAAAGACAATAGGGCGCTTTAATGTTGGAGATAGGTAATGCAGCTCAATGATTTCCTCTAGCACACCATAGAAGTCCTCCTCGTCGGTGCCGAAGCTTTGTCCTAGAACACAAACTCCACTACTGTCAGTGGCCCTGGTTGATGCGTGTGCCCTCGTGTGGAATCGGTAACCATTGACAAAGTAACCAGGATATGTCCTCACTTTTTTAGAGGGTCCACGAGCAAGTGTTGCAATGTTAGGATCTGTAATTGCCGTATTGTCGGCCTGCAATTTTAAATCAGCATGTATATACAATTTCGGATTCAACATACACATGTACATTTTGAAACTAAATAGAATTTAATATAAGAAATCCTTACATGGGAGTAAAACCAGAGGCGAAAGTGTCTTTCCAAAATGTTTTGCTCTTGAGCATCGGTTATTGTTGGATTTGACGACCGCACGAAGTTTGTGAAATAGTACCTACGACAGAGTAATTGAATGAAATACATACTTTATATATATATATATATATATCGAACCAACTTTAGTTGAGATTATAGAAACGTACTCAATATAGGGTTCCACTTCGACGCAGTTCATGAGAATGTAAGTTTGGATCACATGGAATTCATCATCTTTGAGGAAACGACCAGTTGATCTGCTACCCAAGGTTCGACCCGTTGTTGTGAAAATAGACAAATCACCCGGATCAACCCCAATTGGAAGTGTGCAACTGATGTTGCGGGCGTTATCCATATGAGTACTCGCCACATGTGAGCTAAAATAATACGAGCAGAATGTGGACGTCTCCTTAACGAGATAGGCACTACAAATTGACCCCTCAACATGGGCTTTGTTGCCAACTGAGGCCTTCAGCCTTTTTAAGAGCCTACATGATATACATTCAAAACCATTAATATTTATTATACAAGTTCATTATATGAATCCAAAACTGAACAACTGTACGTACCTTTCTTCTGGATACATCCATCTATAATTGACAGGGCCACAAAGTAAAGCTTCCCGTGGCAGATGAATAGGCAAGTGCTCCATTGAATCAAATAACACAGGGGGGAAGATGCGCTCCAGCTTGCACAAAATTATTGGTATTTCCTTGTGCAATTGCATAACCACCTCAGGCTTCAGCTCGTAACACGTCAAGTCTCTGAAGAACACACTTAGCTGAGCTATGGGCTCCCATACTTTGTCATCAAGAAATGGACGAAAAGCAACAAGCATCAACCTTTGCATGAACACATGACAATCATGGCTCTTCATCCCAAAGAGCCTAAGCTTGTGCAAGTCAATGCAGCGGCTCAAGTTGGAGACGTAGCCATCCGGGAATTTTACGGATCTCAACCAATCTAGAAGCACTTGTTTTTCATGACGATCTAGTGCATAGCAAGCCTTTGAGTACCTATTGTCCTCCTCATCAGGTTCCAACTCCGGACGCTTGCACAATTCCTTTATATCCTTTCAAGCCGACCACTTGTCTTTCGACTTCCCCGGAACATCGAGAATGGTGAAGAAAATATTATCAAAGACATTTTTCTCAATGTGCATGACATCTAAATTATGTCTTACCAGCAGACTAGGCCAGTAAGGTAGGTCCCAGAAAATGCTTTTCTTGTTCCAACCCGAACCTCTAGTGACCGCGGCATTGTGCTCCTCAGCTCCCACTTCAGTTATCTTCATCAAGCCCATATTGTTTATCTGGTCTAATATCTCGTATCCATCACGAATTACCGGGGGACCACGACGCTCCCGTCTACCTTTTTTGAAATCAGTCTTGTTGTTTCGGAAGCGATGATCAGGTTCTGTAAACCTCCTGTGACAATCGAACCAGCACATTTTGTGTCCATGTGTTAGATAAAATGCATCGGTGTCCTCCATGCAATAAGGACACGCGTATTTCCCAGAAGTGCTCCAGCCTACACAAACATATATTTTGTATCACACATTAATTAAATTTCACAAATCATATATATACATTATTATTATATATAATAGTTTCAAATTGATTAGCATATGTAAAATTAACAACATACTAGACAACATCGAAAATGCGGGGAAGTCACTAATAGTCCATATTACAGCTGCACGCAACACAAAATTCTGCTTCCTCCAAGAATCGTATGTGCACACCCCATTCAGCCACAGATCCTTCAGCTCGGCTACCAACGGCTGCAAGTAGACATCCAACTTCTGCTTCGGGCTCTTCGGTCCAGGTACAATAACCGTCAAAAACATAACCTCTTCTCGCATACACATCGACGGCGGAAGGTTGTAGGGTGTCAGAATCACAGGCCAACATGAGTACTGGCGCCCGGACGCCCCGAACGGATTGAAACCGTCCGTGCACAAGCCTAGTCTCACATTTCGTGTTTCTGCTGCAAAATCTGGCCACACAGCATTGAATTGCCTCCATGCATCTGCATCTGAAGGATGTCTCATCACCCCATCTTGTGCGTGCTCTGCATGCCATCTCTTGTGTTCGGCAGTCACCACAGATGCGTACAACCTCTGCAACCGTGGAGTTATTGGCAAGTAAAACATACGAGAATAGGGAATGGGCTTTGTCTTGCCTTCCTTCCATCTAGGATAGTCACATATCTTGCATGCCGCGTATTCTGCATCTGCACCCCAATATATCATGCAAGAGTTTGGACAACAATCAATCATCTCGTAAGGAAGACCGAGACCCTCAACCAGTTTTTTCGTGTCGTAAAACGTGGCTGGTAATGTCGTCTCCGGGTGAGAAACGCGTCCGCAAAAATCCGAGATCATGTCATATCCGCGCTCCGTCATCCTTAGCTTAGATTTTAGGCTCAGTAGCTCAGTCGCAGCCTCCAACTGCGTCATATCACATCCAGGCTACAAAGGCCTATTTGCAGCCGACAACATGTCGTACATACGCTGTGCATCGGGATTGGGCGCTTCATTGAAATATTGCTCCCCTTGCTCATGCATTATATCCGCATTCTGCACGGGATCCTCAACAGTGTAATCACTTCGGCCATAATTAAAACCATCATACACCATCTGTTCCATTCGATTATCATTCCCACCATTTAATGGTGGTGCTGGATCAGAACTGCTACAGCCTTCATGCTGTCTAGACTCGGCCAACAATGTAGCGAACCTTTCATCTGTCTCCCCGTGCGAAACCCAATGGTAATAGTTCGGAACAAAACCTTCCTTAACAAGGTGATAATGCACATCATCCACAGATTTCATTTTCTTATTCTTGCACCTCCGACACGGACACCTTAATTCGGATGGGTTATAGGACGGCATAGATTTGCAGAATTCCAGAAATTGCTCTACGCCAGCTAAAAACTCGTTGTTCAAAAAACCATCTATATTACGCAAATACATCCACTCACGCATTTTTTCCTTCCTGCATTTCAAAATAAGAGTACAATTAAATTAATTCAACTGCTTTTAGCGACCATATGGTAGCTAATTTGCGACCATATGGTCGCTGCTAATCAATTAGCGACCATATGGTAGCTAATTAGCGTCCATATGGTCGCCAACTTCAGAACAGCAGAACACACATTTACAACATAACCAATTACTTTTTAGCGACCATATGGACGCTAATTAGCGACCATATGGTCGTTGCTATGCATTTAGCGACCATATGGTAGCTAATTAGCGTCCATATGGTCGCCAACTTCAGAACAGCAGAACACACATTTACAACATAACCAATTGCTATTTGCGGTAAAATTCTGTAATACAATCTCTTATAAATATATAAACGAAAGCTTTCTACCGTCAATATTTATCTAAAACAATATAATGACGGAATGAAAAATTAGGAATAAGATTTAAATACATACCTTTAGTGAGGATGTCGATAAAATTTGACGGAATTTCTTCCTAGAATCAATTCACAGTTGTGGTTGATTTTTTCTCTCTTTTGTGAATATTTTGGAAGACAGTGGAATGAGAGTGAAGTTGTGTTGAAGCGGAATGAGAGTGCATTTTTAGCGGAATAATGCAATATATGCTGAAATGGCGGGAATTTTACCAATTACTGTTTTTAGCGACCAAGTGGTCGCCAAAAACGCGGGAAATTACCCGCCAAAATAGATGTGCCGCGCCAAAACATCTGACCAAGTCAGCGACCATATGGTCGCAAACTTCAGCGACCATATGGTCGCTAAGATGTGTTCTGATAGTTGCGACCATATGGTCGCCAACTTCCGCGACCATATGGTCGCTACATGCTGGCGGGAAATTACCCCGCGCACTTTTTGCGACTATAAAGGTCTAGCGACCATGTGGTCGCCCATTTTAGAGACCACATGGTCGCTAATTTGGTTTTATTTTTTCCCCCGTTTTGACGTCCAGATTTGTGACCATTGGCGACCATATGATCGCTATTTAGCGACCATATTCCGTGGTCGCTAAAATATGGTCGCTAAATCTGCAGAATGGTGTAGTGATAATCGGCTCGAACTATTGACGAAATATTTTGGTATTGTAGAGATCATCGAAGTATTTCATCCATTGTCATCTACCCCGTACCAAGATCACAGGACTTAAGCTATCCTTGATCTTTCATTTGCATATGGTGAGGTAGAGATCAGAGAGGCCTATTACCCTGTCGTCTACACTACACCGCCAATTGCACTTAGCTAGAGTGCGCATCACCCCTCTCACACAAAGAGCAGGGGAAGAGTCATGACCCACCATTAGGATTAGGCCCCTCCTAATGTAATATTCTTTTTAAGAGAGGATATGGAACCACGTTCCCCTCCCTGAAACTACCTTAATTCAACAACAATTTCTCAACGTGAGACAGCATATAAGGTCACCCAAAACGGACCTAAATCCAGTTCTACCGCAAAACTGAATAAACAACATGGTCATTATTTCTAACAAATATAACAACCTATCATATTTTAATAAGCATACAAGTTGTTCCCAACACAAATATTAAATGGGATTCAATTCCTCATTTAATAATATCAATAATGCAAGAGAGAACCGTCCACTTGCCTTAGAAGGCTTGCTCAACGTCCGTAGCAATTCCAACCGTAATCTTTATCATCTTTTTGACAAATATAACAAAAGGATTTCTCAGCAACGAGCTCACAGAAACACTTCTTAGTTGTATTCTCAAATCCTTAATTATCATGCTTTAAGGAGCCATCTTGGCGGAATTATAACTAATTATCCGCTTCACTTTTGAAACAATTTTCTAAATAAAAATTGTTCATTAGCAACAGTTCTTAAAGGTGACCAAATCTCGGATCAAACGGATTAACAACGAATCCCGAGTAATTATCCGAAGTCCTTTACCTACCAATCGGTGTCTAAAACTTGTATTCGCTATAACTGAAGATCCTGACGTCCGTTTCTCGAGCAGTTTGAACTTGTGGGACCGTATCAACGTCAAGATTATAAAAACCATAAATTTAATTAGCAAAGCGGAACCGAAAGGCCCTTACGGTGGCTCCGTAATCAACCCGCTAATTAATTTCGATCGTAAATACCTTCACTCGAGCCCATGGCTCGTTTGGCTCGATAGTGGCTCGATCCCCGAGCTCGAATGTGGTCAATTCGGCGGCAGCCTTTGCGGTGGGTGGTGGTCGGAGAAGCTAACGATCGCCGACGACGATATTTGACGAAGCAAGAAGATGACCGACAGTGATGGAATTCTTCCTCCCGAGCCAGCGTCGCTCCTCCTTGTTCCTCTTGCTGGTTTAATTCGCAGCAGCAACAAGCCCAAAAGGATGGAAGGGAGGAAGAAGGCGATGAGGTGGAAGAGATGGCGGGAGGAAGAGATAGCCGACGGTGACTCTCGCCCGAGCCCGTCGTTCCGACCTGATTCAGCTCTCTGGCTCGGCTCCTCTTTGAAGCTAATAGATAGACTTTGACGAGGCATAAAGATATGCCATGGAGAAAGAATTCTTTCCCCCGATTCCTTCCCAATTAAGTAAAGAATGTCGGCCTAATGGAATTTCCCGTCTCGGAACGGGACTCGCGTTAAAGCGGTAAAATTATGTACCTCGGGTGAAAAAACTTACTAAATACAAAACGTCCCGTAAATTATGTAGACCAATAAAACCAATTTTCCATGATTTTATCTTGCTACCTTCAATTTTTAGGGCTTCCGTTTCGTATTTTAAATCCTTTGCAGTACATAATTAAAAAGACGGCTTATCCAATAAATATTCTTTTTCCACCGAAAAATCCTAGAATTCACACCGGTCCATAAAATCATTTCTTTGTGATTTTAGGATATCACCAAGAATTTTCTAGGATTTAATCTCTAACAAAAATATTGGATTAAGCGTTAAAACGGACAAAGAGGTTAAAAGGATATCCGAGAAAAATTCAAAAATATCTTCAAAAACCACAGTTATTACATTAGTACCCCCTTAAAAATGGTTTCGTCCTCGAAACCAAGGAGAACTCGGATCCCAAAGAAGGATAGAATAAGCACACATACACTACCACTACAAAACTATACAGAACTTTGTAGTACCCCCTTAAAAAAAACATGTTGTTACTTCTGCACTAGGCACAAAACAACCACTACTTAGTTACCAAACTTCTTCTTTACAACGTTTACTAACTTTGGAAAATGACTTAGCATTTCCTGTCTAGTTTCTCAAGTCTTTTCTTCACCTCCATTTTTAGGCCAAGGTAGCCTAACCAAAGGTTCTTTCCAATATCTCGAAAGATCCAACATAGCGAGCATTTACGTTGTCTCGTATTCCCTAGTGGAATATGCCTTTCAAGGCGGATATTAGAACAAAAACATCATTCTTTACAATGAACTTAACATGCTCTTGCTTTAAAACAACACACGACTGTTGTCCATTTAAAGCAGTTAGCACTCTTAATCGTGTTAGTGCGATAACAGATGTTGTTCTCTTGGCCAAGTCTAGCCCATGAAGAACCTTGTCAGCATTGTCATTCCAACAAATTGACAACCAACACTTCCGGCCTTACAAAGCCTTAAAAGAGTCATTTCTTTATCATGTGATCAAAATTCTTGTATGTGAAATCACTCAAACTCAAACTACCATTCCAACTCGTGTGGAATCCAGAATACATGTCCTCGGGAGTTTGAATTTGTTTCTTTGCATTGTTCATCACTTTGATGAGGGAAGCCAACGCTAAAATTCAATTCACTCCACAAAGCTTGATGTTACTCCCTTCAAAACTTTGGCATGAACCATCCATCTCAATCAGAGACAATAATCTTCGGAGTTTTATGAAGATGAAAACTTCATGCATGAACACCTCAACTAACTTCTGTACTCTTTAAGTCATCTTAATTGCATTAAAAAGAACACTCTAGATGAGTTTCTTAACAACCTTCGTATTGCATTCTTCTTTCATTAAGTCTTGAACGACTAATGACAAGAATCCATTGTAACATCTTCCCACTTCCATTCTGAAACAGGAAGAGACTATAACATTTCATCTGGTCTTCTATGCTCAATCAAGACTTCCAGACAAGCCAAACATATCAAAACGAACTCGGTGACATTTCGCTTCATGTCAGACCATCATTATCTTAAATCCTTATACCTTTACTTGTTCCAGGATGAACTAATTAAGCAAATAAATATGCTTCCTTTGAAATAATCTTTCAAAGCTCATCAACAACAGATACACATGAACAGTTTCAAAACCAAGCAATCCACAATCTTGAATAACAAAATCCCAGTGTCTTACCTTCTTGATCTTCCCCCTTGATCTTAAAAAATATTACTTTCCCATACTACTTTTCCTTGATCTGGTCAATAGATTTTGAATACCATCCTAGGGGATTCACACAACCTTGTTGTCATCCAAACTAAATCTTTAGTCCTTTTCAAATCAATTTCTTTACAAGGATTACTTGAAATCCTTACTCAATTTCCTTATTGAGATAAAATCTCAGTATTACTTTAACCAAGAATATGAGATTTATCTAACACATGACAAGATAATAACCTATCTTGTCAATCCCTTACATCCTTTTCTCAACCAAAACTCAGCTTCGGCATACTGACATTCAAAAGTAGTTATCTCTCTCAACTACTTCAAACTATACTCTTACGCATTACTATACCAACATATTGGACAATAATACCTTTAGTCCAATAATTTCCAACAAAATTGTCTCCATTGACAATTTTCAATCTTTTTCATCGAACAACTGTTTAGACTTCACTTAACATTCTGACTTGTTGAGCAACTTAACTCTTAGGATTAAAAACATATCCTCATGTGTTCACTCTCTATATCCAACAACTTATCAGGCTGAAATTTAATATCAATACTAATTTACAGATCCAAACTCCAGACACATTGGAGTTCTGCTTAAAGTCCTTACTTGACTATCTTATCTCAAAGAGATTTAAGTTTTCAAGACAACATGAAAACAAATAACAATTAATAGACAAATTACTAATACATCCTTTATTCCAAAGAAAGGATTACTACAATATCATTCCTTATAAAGGGTTCCATTCCAGGAGTCCATATCAACTTACTTTCAAGTACAATTTCGCTAAAAAAAGGCAATGACTTTCTTAGGTCATGACGTCAACCAAGATGAACTACTAGCAAACTGCTTAGAGAATTCCAATAATCGTTGACTGAAAACAATCCCAACTTTTAGAGAAGTATGGAGTTACTCCATGCTCTTTAGAGACCAACACAGATTTGTAAAGAATCTTAGCAAATTTCTTTACTTATAATCGAACTGTTTTGGGAAGTTTGACCATACTCCTACCAAGGATGTAATAACTCAAAGGAGTTTTACAAGATACTAGATATAGAAATTGCTATAATGCAAAAGAAAGCTTGCATCTTCTCATCTCAAACAACTACACTTGCAAAACTCATATAATTGCAAAACTTATATGATTACCAAATCGTACTAGAAACCATTCTTTAAAACCCAAGGAATTATGTGATCTTATTCCACCATGTGATCAGGATGGGGAGATAAAATAAACATAATCCTTTACTGCATTCTCATAGGAATAAGACATGTAATCTTGCCTTACCATGTGATCAAGATGGAAGACAAAATACATTCTTACTCACCACCATGAAAACTGTAGAAAATTTTATTCATGAATTTCGTATATCAAATCAACATTTCTTTAAAAATTCCTACCAGAATTCTACAAAGTCATAAGGTTTTTCTCAAAAGAGAAAAATCACAAAACAATTTCAAATATCCCTTAAATCATAACAGCTTGACAGGAACTCGACATAGTCTACAAGCATACCGGATTTAACTTTGAATATCGCTGAAACAAAGATTAGCTACTTTATGAATAAATGGGCGCGTCAAGCCAATGCATCAAATAAAATTGTTGACCTTAATTTCATGATGCTACTGACGATTTGCCCTAGTTCTGTGCTGACATTTGCACATTAGCTGGCCTTACCAACTTGACCAAAGTTTCAAATCAAAACTGAGCCTCAAAGGACCTAAGACAATCCAATTCACTTCTGAGCTCCACATTTCTCTTCAAATGTAACACTTCATTCCTTCCTCAAGGTAGAACCTGATTACATGCCTCGACTTTTTCTTACTTAGAACATACTGTCAGACTTTTCTATAATCCATAGTATTGAGTAATCTCTGCCTGATTTAACTCGGTCCTAGCCCAACTTTAACTTCACAAGTTCAATAATAGAAGTTGATTGCTTGTATCAATCTACTTGAAATCCTTCGGGAAAATATGATTCCAACATTTTCATACTCATGACAACTTCTTCCAAGGTCGCTCTCAACTTGTGTACTATCTTGACATATTACTTTAAAGTTATGCAAACATGCTCCATTGACAAAAATTTAATACTTGAGTTCATCCATTCACAAAACAACAAGCCTTCTGCAAGTTAATAGTCATTTAAATTCCGATATCCAAGAGTGGCTATCAAACTCTTTTGACGGTTTTAAGGACTTTCCATCCTTTTACAACTTAATCCTCTTAATATAAAAAGTGAACTTTCAAACTTTGCATCTAGTTCAAAACATTCACTCCATATACCTCTCTATATACATTGAGAGTCTTTTTTAAATTTCCAATTTCTTTTAACAGAAGAATGAATGCACATGGCCAAAAGAAATATTCTTGAACCTATCCCAATTCAACATTGGTAAACAAATTAGACTTCTCCATCATTCTTGTCTTCTTACTTAACCATAAGGAGAAGACATATACCTTTTTATTAGCTCAAGTTCAAACCACATTTTAAAGGAAGAACTTGTGGTTAGGAGACTTGCCGACAACTTAATAGTTTCACCAGTACCACCTTAGACATTAGGTTTGACTGATATAAAATCTTCAAAAATCAAACACAACTGAAATTATTTTTCAGCGGTAAGGTCTAAGCCTTATTGACCACAATATTGAATGATTGATATTTTTCTCTCAATCGATTAAAATGTCAAAGGCAACCATGCCAAAATCATTTCTTGAATGATCTTCTCAAAACTGAAATTTATCATTTCCATCCTTGAAGAAACATAAGCCAATACCATTTGCAGATTAGAACATCTCAAGGCTGATTCCATTATTGGTTCATTATAGACCTCAAGTATTTTCTCATTATCCCGAGTTGGGTATCATACAACGAAACTCCAATAACGTTGTCACATAGGTTAGTCATCTGGATATCAACAACTCATGTAATCAATTAACACTTGTGCTAAGTAATCAATTGAACATAAACACATTACTGATGAACTTTCACCTGTTCAATCCATTTTGACCAATCAACCTTATTCACAACAACCTTGATGATTAACCACTTGTTCACAACTTAAACTGGACCAACATTCTTCCTTTCTTTCTTACTATAATCATAAGAAATTCCCATTCCATTTAGGATTCTCAATCCTCTTAACTCAAAGGATAACAACATATATGAAAATCCAAGTTTGAATACTATCAGGTTAAAAAAATTGAATTGTATCTTCCAATATATTAACAATTGAATTGATCCAACATTTGAGCACTTCAAAGCTCTTTAACTTCCAACTGAGCAAAGAAAAGTACAGAATATCCATGATTCTATACTATAGAGTCACAAACATAGTTGTTGAAGAAAGTTTCCAAAGACAATCCTTTTCTTTTCAGGATTCTTCTTCATCCCTTCATGATCCATGCTGATCTTTTAGATTACTCAAGACTTATAAGATTCACCAAATCTTACCGTTGAGATGTAGAGGTTTCAACTCATTCCTTCTATTGAAAATCGAATTTCAACAAAATTCAGAAATTCCTATAAAAATATTCTCATGAAAACTCTTAAACTTATGACTTCGATGTCAAAGAAACTCGCTTTAAAATTTCCTTTTTAAAGTCAACACTTGAACTTTCACATATCAAGAAAAGAAATTAACAATTTCTTTCACATACCTTTAAATCATGAACTTTCTAACAAAAATTCATAACTTGAAATCTTCCATCATTCGGGTTTAAAATAGGAAGCCTTCAAACTAGAAAATCTTTATGAAGTACAATACTTAACTTCAAAATCTCACAAGAAGTTTCCTAATATGGAAGAAACAACAAGCGTACACTCAATTCAGACTCTCAAGAGAGAATAGGAATTTATTGAGAACTTGGTCTAGAACCGGTTCAACTTTAGGAATCTTCACCTAATCTTACTTTGGATCCTTCTCGGAATCCATTCCCATTTCCAAGGGATCAAATGTCCACCATAGGACAAACTTATTACCTCATGTCTCAAATTCCTTTCCTCCTCCAATCTCTTTCACGAGTCTGACCTTCAATCTTAACCACTTTCCGTAAATGGTTCTAAGACAACACCAATGTAGAATTCTCCATAATTCTATATGGAAGATGAAAGTCTTAAGCAAGACATAGGAAACCTCGCTCTGATACCACTTCTGTAACACCCCCTTACTTACCCTGGAGGTATTACCGCCAGTAACCCCGATTAGGACTAAACCAGAGTTACCCAAGGCTTTAACCTGACAGAACTTACTAGAACAAGGTAAATGAAACCATTTAAAACCTAACAAAATTAAGTAAAACTTTACAACGGAAAAGAGAATAAAAGGTCTTATACAAGCCTAAACTTAAAAAGAATTAGTAAATAAATAGAACAACCTTCTATTTAAACAAATCTTTATCAAGTCTTCCTTAAGTTCTTATTTCTGAAACTCAGCTTCGCTTTGAAGTAGTTCAACCATGATCTTCACTCAAGTATAGCCATTGGAAACCTTTCTTCAACTTCTGGAGCTTCAAACCTCTGAATCCGCCTCTTGAATCAACTTCCAAGAAGAACCTGATGTATCGTATACAATGGTGGACACCAGCCGACCATATAAAAGAAAAGAAGATGGACGGGTTAGTCTAATGAAAGACTAAGCAAGCGGAGAATCTAACTTGGTTCTTATGGTTGTAACTAAACATATTGACATCCAAATCCGACTAGACTCGGAGTATGATCCAACAGTTAGCAGTCTTATAGAGAAAAAGAACGAGACTTGCATAATCAAGAGAGAGAACACCACCGCTTGTGGTTCCTTTAAGAAGCATAAACAATTGTTGGGAACTCATATTAATCATATCACATTTTGAAAAGCCTCCATCGACTAATCAGATTGACTTAACCAAAGTTTGATTAAGAATCATTCATAACCGGGAGCAAGAATGGCTTTCCGTCTGGATGAACCATTCAGGTATATTAATGTGCCTAACGCACTTATCTTATATTACTTTCAAAACTTTTCACAAACATGTTGGTGATTCATAATCGCCTCGAACTACTGCCTAAATATTTTGGTATTGTAGAGATCATCGATGTATTTCATCCATTGTCATCTACCCTGTACCAAGATCACATGACTTAAGCTATCCTTGATCTTTCATTTGCATATGGTGAGGTAGAGATCAGGGAGGCCTATTACCCTGTCGTCTACACTACACCGCCAATTGCACTTAGCTAGAGTGCGCATCACCCCTCTCACACAAAGAGCAGGGGAAGAGTCATGACCCACCATTAGGATTAGGCCCCTCCTAATGTAATATTCTTTTAAAGAGAGGATATGGAACCACGTTCCCCTCCCTGAAACTACCTTAATTCAACAACAATGTCTCAGCGTGAGACAGCATACAAGGTCACCCAAAACGGACCTAAATCCAGTTCTACCGCAAAACTAAATAAACAACATGGTCGTTATTTCTAACAAATATAACAACCTATCATATTTTAATAAGCATACAAGTTGTTCCCAACACAAATATTAAATGGGATTCAATTCCTCATTTAATAACCATAATGCAAGAGAGAACCGTCCACTTGCCTTAGAAGGCGTGCTCAACGTTCTTAGCAATTACAACCGTAATCTTTATCATCCTTCTGACAAATATAACAAAAGGATTTCTCAGCAACGAGCTCACAGAAACACTTCTTAGTTGTATTCTCAACTCCTACAACTTCCTAATCGATAAACGATTTAATTTCCGAATATCCATATATAATAAATCCTTAATTATCATGCTTTAAGGAGCCATCTTGGCGGAATTATAACTAATTATCCGCTTCACTTTTAGAATGATGTTCTAAATAAAAATTGTTCATTAGCAACAGTTCTTAAAGGTGACCAAATATCGGATCAAACGGATTAACAACGAATCCCGAGTAATTATCCGAAATCCTTTACCTGCCAATCGGTGTCTAAAACTTGTATTCGCTATAACTGAAGATCCTGACGTCCGTTTCTCGAGCGGTTTGAACCTGTGGGACCGTATCAACATCAAGATTATAAAAACCATAAATTTAATTAGCAAAGCGGAACCGAAAGGCCCTTACGGTGGCTCCGTAATCAACCCGCTAATTAATTTCGATCGTAAATACCTTCACTCGAGCCCATGGCTCGTTTGGCTCGATAGTGGCTCGATCCTCGAGCTCGAAGTGGTCGAGTATTGCCCGGCGGCAGCCCTTGCGGTGGGTGGTGGTCGGAGAAGGTAACGATCGCCGGCGATGATGTTTGACGAAGCAAGAAGATGACCGGCGGTGATGGAATTCTTCCTCCCGAGCCAGCGTCGCTCCGCCTTGGTCCTCTTGTTGGTTCAATTCGCAGCAGCAACAAGCCCAAAAGGATAGAAGGGAGGAAGAAGGTGATGAGGTGGAAGAGATGGCTGGAGGAAGAGATAGCTGGCGGTGACTCTCGCCCGAGCCCGTCGTTCTGACCTGATTCAGCTCTTTGGCTCGGCTCCTCTTTGAAGCTAATAGATAGACTTTGACGAGGCATAAAGATATGCCGTGGAGAAAGAATTCTTTCCCCCAATTCCTTCCCAATTAAGTAAAAAATGTCGGCCTAATGGAATTTCCCGTCTCGGAACGGCGCGTTAAAGCGGTAAAATTATGTACCTCGGGTGGAAAAACTTACTAAATACAAAACGTCCATAAATTATGTAGACCAATAAAACCAATTTTCTATGATTTTATCTTGCTACCTTCAATTTTTAGGGATTCCGTTTCATATTTTAAATCTTTTACAATACATAATTAAAAAGACGGCTTATCCAATAAATATTCTTTTTCCACCAAAAAATCCTAGAATTCACACCGATCCATAAAATCATTTCTTTGTGATTTTAGGATATCACCAAGAATTTTCTAGAATTTAATCTCCAACAAAAATATTGGATTAAGCGTTTAAACGGACAAAGAGGTTAAAAGGATATCCGAGAAAAATTCAAAAACATACTCAAAAACCATAGTTATTACATTGATTCTCCCATTTTTTCCTCGGAAGTCACCGCGGTCTCCATAACATGGTTTGGGGTAACATGGTTTGTTGGACGCTTGCTGCTTTCAACTCAAAATGGGCAGTTTGTTTTTATATGGCCAAACCTTCCACAATCAAAACATATAGTCGGTAAACCCTCGTACTCAATCAAATAACGATCTCCGTTGATGCAAATCGAGCCTTTCAACGGTTTCTCCAAATCAATTTCTACACATAATCGGGCAAACCTCCCCCAGTCGGTATACATGGTCTTGTTATCCACCCTGATAGGTCGGCCAATAGCGGTTGCATTCTTCAGAAGAATCTTCTCTTCATATAGTGTGACTGGAAGATCCGATAGCCTAATCCATGTGGGGGCTGTTTTGATCGGTTCCGTCGTGCGAAACGAAGGAGACCAACTACGGACTATCAAATAGCGGCCAAAGATAGTCCAAGGACCATCCGTAAGAGCAGACATGTACTCCTACTCACGGCCGAAACGAACCAAATAGCATCCATTAGTAAGATCAAGCACTTGGTATCTCTGATCCGACCTGCACATATCTATGATTTTCTTCTCCATGATTTGAAAAGAAATAGGATGTCCCAAAAGCTTAACAACCACCGACCATTTCCGCACGGGCGCGCGCATCCATAACTTCATCCGCAATAACAACCGTTGGATCCCCTTCCTCTCCATTGGGGAAGTGAATTTGGATTTCCCATCAAGAAACTCATCATCAATGGTCGTTTTAGGTTGAAAAGCACCTCCGATGACCACATCTTTCCATGAGCCCCTCTGATCCAGAGGATCTCCCGGGGGACGATCCTTGCTTGAATCCTCCGTTAGAATTTCATTCACGGAATCCGAACTAGCTGGCGTCACCACCGGCAGTGAGTCTTGCATTCCAGTAACGAGACCCAGAAGAGAGCGTTTTTCCTAGAGAGCGTAAGTGGATCTTTGATTCTGCCTTATGGTGGTCCATATTCCATACTTATTAATATAAAAGTATGCACCATATGGTCCGTATCTTTAATGAGAGCAATAGGGACGTGGTCTGACTCCCTCCGTTCCAAGTGCTTGACTTTGGCTCCCAAAAAAATATCAAGCCATTTCTCTTACCAAGGAAAATC
This sequence comes from Fallopia convolvulus, assembly GCA_964016875.1. Classification (NCBI taxonomy): domain Eukaryota; kingdom Viridiplantae; phylum Streptophyta; class Magnoliopsida; order Caryophyllales; family Polygonaceae; genus Fallopia; species Fallopia convolvulus. The sequence continues at coordinate 27,776,609 of OZ024735.1, forward strand.
TAATCGTTCTTGAATAAAATCCACACATACACTTTCATGGGCAGTGGGCACACAATTTATATATTAATGGATAGAAACATCCAATCAATGCATTAAGATCACAAAAATGTAGTTTGTGATCTTAATGCATTGATTTTTAGTGTGTTTGATGTGAAAAAGCATGTGTCCATGTAGGTTATGCTTTAGGTGACATAATATTCTCCTATTTTAAAAAGTTATGTGATTTGACTTAAATACACTTCATTAATTAGTTACTTTAGCAATTAGTTAATTAGTTTGACCTAAATTCCTTTAGGTATCGCTCAATTTTTGCTTTTTTCTTTTATTGTCTTTAAAAAAATTATTCCTCGTGGTACCTTTGAGAAGCTTTTCCTAGTGATGACCCTCTTTGGTTCAAATTAGTTAAATTCAAACTTATAATTGTGTTCCTCACCCTTAAATTAATATAATTCAAGTCTTAAACCACTCAAATTCATAATAAGACCACATCAATTTGAATTTTAAAACAATCTTATATTTTATATAGTTGTTTAGAAAATTATTTACAAATTCAAATTTGGGATGGTTCGGTTATTAATGTGGGTGTTTTAATAGTCAAATCATACTAATTTAACGGTGAAAAACACAAATGTGAATTTGAATTTAACTAATTTGAACTAAAGATGGGCATTAATAAGAAAAACCAAAATTTCAAAGGGTACCAAGAGGATAAGCTTTTTTAAAACATCAAAGACAAAACTTGAGGGTAGGAAAAAAAATTTTTTGCTTAATTTGATAATGGTAGCTAGTGATGATAAGAATAACTGGCTCACTTAATAATTAAGAATACTATTGGAAAACATTGTTTCAAATATGTACAATAATAATTTTATTTTGAGAAAGAATCAGGTAGAAATGAAAATTATTTCTGAACGAAACGAGCATATTATAATTTAAATAAATTGTGTATTGGATGACAAAAAAATTTAAATACTATTCAAAATGCTTTTTGGATAATGAAAATGCATCATTTCTTTTATTTTTCCATTGTTTTTTGTATGATATATTAATACGAGTCCGAATCAAGTGCAAAAGGGCGCCCATGTGCGAAATGGGAATAAATCTCCACCGTCCATGTGGTACTTAATCTCTACCAGAAGCTACTTGTCACCCAAGCAAAACACGAGAAAGCAAACTTTTTATCTCCTTTCTTCAACCAAAACCAAATCTCTTTTTCCCTGCAAATATTACGATTCTAAGCTGGGTTAAAAACGCAGATTTACGATTGTGGTATCTGTGTTCGAAAATTCCACTCTAATCTTGCTATATGAAATCACATTCTCGTTGTTCCTCTTCTAAATTAGAATAATTCCCTATTTTGAGCTTCGTTTTAAATGAAATTTCTCTTTTCACAGAGAAGGGGACCTTTTCGAAGGAGCTTTTCTTTAGATCTACGATTTCTTATAAATTTTAACGAAGATCTGACTGTTTGCATTTAATGGAGCCAAGTAATCAACGATTCCTTCCCTGATACAAGCTAATAGAACTTGATTTTGAGGTTTTAATCATATTTCACTTCAAAAAATTGCTTCTTGTTACGCATTATTACTCGATTATATGCTTTTGATGAGATTCTTATTAGTTATAGGGAAGACAAATATTGATATGAACAAATGTGTAATATAATTACATAATCAATTGTACCTCAGAGTTATATTTTATGCACACTTAGTTATATGATCATGAACACTCATCTATAAAACTACGCACACTCAATTACAAAAATTATACGCACTCAGTTATAATATCTTATACACTCAGTAACAATAATATGCACACTCTGCTATAATATTAAGAATATATTTTTAAATTATAAATGAACATCCTTTATAAAAAAAAATGCCAAATCCTAATACTATCAACTTTAATTGCCAATTCTCATCAAAAAACTTTAATTGCAAATTGCAACGGAATAAAGGTCATTATGGGCTAGGCCTCCGTCATAGTGGCCCAACACATTGTAGGATGGGGTTCACACTGGAATTAAGGCCTTTTAAACCTGAGTCCCAAACTGAAACTCTCTTCCCCGCTCTCCTTTTTTTTCGGTTTCTAATCTATACACTTAAGTTAAGAAGCATTTTGTTTTTTCGGGAAACTATTTGAAAGATTTGTTAGGTGTATTTTTTAGGATATTTTTAACATTTTTATAATATATCCTTCAGAGAATATTATTTAAACGTTTTTTCTATTCTATGTCCTAAGGGCATAGGTTAAGAGTACTAGTTATAGAAACTAAAATCCTATATGAAAATTAATGAACCCTAAGAAAATAATCAAAATAATTCTAAATAGTAAAACAGTTTTTCTATCCTATGCCCTAAGGGCATAGGTTAAGAATACTAATAATGGGAACTAAAACCCTAAAAGGAAATTAATAAACCCTATTGGAAAAATAATTAAAGCTAAATAAATACAATTTTAAGATATATTGCCATTTTTAGCCTCTTAACCTATGCCCTAAGGGCATAGGTTAGAAAAATCGATAATAAAATTCAACAAATCATTTCCATTTTAAGGTTCTTAACCTATGCCCTTGGGGCATAGGTTAGAAAAATCGTTATTTAAAACGTTTCATATAAATAAGGTTCACACGATCCAGTGTTATGACCCCACAAACTTTCGCATGTGTTAAAAACTTTGTTGTAAGATTTATCAATTTTTTTAACCTATGTCATAAGGGCGTAGATTAAACTCCTTAAAATAAAAATATTTTATTAATTTGTATTTATATACCCTCTTAGAAAAAACATAAATAAACCCTACAAAATTATATAAAAAAGTTTGGAGAAAGATTGAGTTGATTTAATTATTGATTAATGGTCAAGATCTCACAAAGTCCATCCTAACTAAATCATTTTCCTTGTGTCAATTGTACACACTAGTTTATCACTAAAACTTTCTAGAAAGAAAAAACTAATTAATACCGGAGTAAAACTTTCTATCAAAGAGAACTTATTGATAAAACTTGAGAAATCATTATAAAAGACAATTACATAATACGGAGTAATATTTAAGGCATACTTATATTTTACCTTTTTCATTTTAGATTATTGCTTGATCGAAAGGGACAAAATTGCCTTATCCTTGATTCTTCTATACAAGGAACAGAAAATGAACACCAAGCTAGGACCGGACATATATTCTTCTTATTTATAGAATAAGCAAGGAAAACACATCAAACTATTTATAATTGCACAAGATCTCAGTTGAGTAGAACCACATGCATATAGGTTATTTTGTTTATGAAAGCTAGGGATTTGATTCACCAGCCGAAATTAACCGGTGATGATGGGACGAATTAACCCGTAGAAAGAATGTGTAAGTGCTTACATGCCAAAAGGAAATAGCTCTTTCTAAGAGATCTATAATACATTAAACAAACACGAAATAAAAAGCCCGTCTAGCTCAGTTGGTAGAGCGCAAGGCTCTTAACCTTGTGGTCGTAGCTCAGTAGGTTATTTTTTTACTACTTTAGTTTTTAAGTATTTTTACGTATATAAAATGATATAAATCGAGCATGAACATAAGGCCATAAAACGTGAACATGCACATGCATACTAATATGTGAACGTACCTATATTTTACGTGAACGTATACTAAATTTTCTGAAGTTAAAATGCGGTTATATGTGAACAACCCTGGTAATAATGTGAACATGTGTGTATAAAATATGTGAACAGAATATAAAATGTCAAGCGTCGTGTTAAAATGCGGTTTTTTTTTGTTTTTTTGCCAAAAATTTTTAATCAGTTTAATGTAATATCCGCGATATTCCAAGCTTTTTATAATATAATATTTATTATCAATTATTTTTTTTTCTAATTAAAAGGGAAAATTTCTAAATATCAAATTAACTTCTATTATTTTCTTTTGAAAGAGATTATCAAGGAAATTAAAATAGATAAAAATTCAATAAAATAACTTGAGGGGCATAGATTAATAAAGTGAGATAATTTAATAAGAAGAGCATTAGACAAAAATAAGGTCTTTTAGAGATTGAATTTATTCCATAAAATAAATTACACAAAGGCCTAAAAACATAATTTACAAGCCTTGTAAAAAGAATGCAAGAGTCGGGATTGGAACCCGAGATCTCTTGCAACTCATTCCACACGCCCCCTCTCCATTTCCGCTAGACCAAGTGAACTTCCTTGCCATCTACTCCACCCTTTTTAATTTTATAACAATATTAGCCTTCTTCTTCTTCAAACAAGTCAAAGAAGTGTGATTGATGTGACACTCTTCCAATGCATGGCCATGGAAGCTTCTCTTCCTTCTCCTTGGCTTGCAAGACACCCTTGATTACATCACTCTCCATCACCCTTGAAGAAGCACACATTTGACCAATGGAAGAAAACTCCCTTCACCTCCATTGGTGCACCCTCCATGGCTAGGATCCATGGCCTCCTCCAACTTGCCTATATAAAGGGGCTCAACCTCTCTTTCAAGCTCACACTTCAAACATCTTCTCCTCCTTCTTGCTAAGTACTCTCTAGTGCCCAAAAATCAGCCCATTCAAGCCTTAGTTCCCCATTCAAAACACCACCAAAATCCCATTTTTTTTTTCCCTTGGAGCAGCCGGCCGCCGCCCAGCCCCCACCGGAGCACCACCGTCGACCGCCGCCTGCCTCGCCGGAGTCCTGGTTGCGCCGCCTCCATCACCGCCGGTCCCTTCCTTGCTCTCCTTCCTTTGTATTCCACAATACAAGAAGCAAATAGGGTATAAAATTTAATCCCTTTTTATTTTATTCAATTAAACCATGTTTTATTAGAATAAGTTGTTAGTATATTGAAACAATGCAAATATGGGTTAATTTACAAGATTTTAGTTTAACAAAAATATTGTTGAGATATTGATAGTAGAAGGAGAAGATTAAATCAAGTAAATAGATCTCATAACAATTGTTAGCCTACAAGATTTTATTTAATAAAAATAATAATTGAAAGCTTGTTAGTTGAGAGGAGGAGATAAATCAATTAAATAAAGTATTTTGGATAATCTACTATTTTTATAAATTGCTAGACATGATTATTTTAAATAGGTTTTAAGAAGCTATTATAAAAGTATTGTTATAAAATTACTAGCATATGAAGATAATTGTTTACATGAAAAGATATCATATTATAGGTTCTTAGTAATGATGATAAGGTTAATAAATAAATTCATTAGTTGTTAAAATAGCATACCTCTAGGTGTAATGAAATTACTACAAGATATAAACTTTTATGATAATATGATAAATGTGACTATAAAGTGAACTAGGTTATTATATGATATTAGTTATATTATATGATAATGATGTTAGAATATCTAAGACATAGTATAAGAATAAAATGGTAGAGAAATCTTATAAAAGTATTATTGTTTCAAAATTTGTAGCTCATGGACTATAGTTTAACATGAAATATTGTTTTATAAAGGGATAACATTAATTATATCACACATTAGGTCACCTATTTCTAATTGTAGAGAATGACCAATATATGAATACCACTACATTAATGATAGTTATACTACTAGAGTTATCATTTAATAAAATACTAGGTTAAGCTATCTCTAGGAAAAGTGATTTCCTACAAGACCTAAAGATCTAATATGAATATAACATTTGTAATCTTAAATTGATATAATATGATATTATATAGTTATGGGAATGACTTGCATGGAAAGAAATCATTTAGATATAGAAAAGATATTATTTTATAACCTAAGATATTATAATAATTGACTATAAGTATGAAGTGGATATTTATAAGCCATGATCATATATTATCAACTATGAGCATAGATATTATAAGTCATAGAATATGAAAAGAATTATTGGAATAAAATAAATAAGAATAGTTGAATATATGTTAAATGTAGGAAGTTACCTATTAAAGAAAAATAGAAAGTCATATTTATGGAAACTTTCAAGAAAAGTAGATTATAATTTATGAGCCTTATTTTTAGGTGAACTATAGAATTAAATAAAAGTCTACTAAAGGTATATATCGCTTCAAATCCTTAAGGAATTTAAAAGTAGTATTTTTAAACTAAGACTAGTACATAGAAAGGTTAAAGTGAATTTCTTATAATTCAAGGAAAACTTATAGTTTATAAGAAAAATACTTCTAGGCAAAGTATAGTATTTTATGAAATTTTACTTGCTTACTTATATTAAAGAAATAGAGAATAAAGTTAAAAGAGATTATTTTAAGTAAGGGTTTATGGAATAATAAGGATATTACAAAACCAAAATAATAATGAAGGAACATTATTATTTTAAATCATCTTCTAAATTATTACCATAATAATTTAGATTTCCGCTTCTCTTATAAAAGTATTATAAGAGAAAATCCAAGTTAAGAGGAATCCATATTTATAAGCCGTTCGCACATTTCCGTGTCGATAGGTCGGAGTCCTCGCTCGTAGTGGGAAATCGCTTAAGTTCGTCAAAGCTCGTTCGTAAGAAACCGTTACGTTAAGGCAAGTGGAATTTCTCCTTGTGACCTTTTACTTTTCGCCTCCGTGAAAATTCTCGTTGTGGGAACAATTTGTATGCTTAAATAAAAATAAATCTAGGAAATATTGATTGCTAGAAATAACGACAATTGCTAGCGTAGTATGCTCTATATTCCTTTGTTAGGATTATATATGCTAGTATGTTTGTTATCTTGATTGATTACAATCTCGTTCAGAGATTTACCTGGAATAAACTAGAAAGGGGTGCGGGTTAGCCGACACCTCTATATAACCTTACTAAATCGTACGTCCGTACGACTTTCGGGATCATGATCTCCATCCGCTCCGATTGCAAGGAGGGATTGTGCGGCACTCTAGCTAAGTGCCGGAGAATTGAAGTTCTCCTTCTGGTGGCTCGGTTTATCCGTGTCCCACCACTATCCATAAAAAAATCATTAATAAGATGGAATATCTTTCGTCACTATATAAGATAAGTGCATATGCACATTTAAGATACCAAAACCGGACCGGTCTCAAATGATCGATCCGGCTCTCGGTCCGTTCAGGGCGCGAGAGGTTTTTACTTCTATGACTTAATAAACGTTCCCAACATGCTTTCGAAATCCTTAAGAAGTCTACAATCTAGTAGCTCTTCTATCGCTTTTCGAGTTATCTTTATCTAAGATATACTCTCCTTTGAATCACAAAAGCTCCACATAAACAAGTCCTATCGTATAGCCCATCGTAAACACAACCTTATTATCTCTTTCGACAATAATTGAAAATTTCCGAAATACCCTTGGGAAGTTCCCTTCCCGCTTGCTTAGTCTCTTAGACTAATTCTTCTTTTCCGCATGTTTGCCTGGCATTCTATCGCCCCTCGCGAATTATGTCAGAATCTAGGAACCCTAGCAAGGCGTGAAGTGAAGTGAAGACGAAGGAAGAACAAGGATTTCAAGATGTACCTTTCTATCATTTTGCTTTAGTTTCATTATGTTTCAAGGACAAGTAGGTTTTGCGTTTCAATTCCGAACAACTTTATATTTGAAAACAATGTAAGATGTTTTGTAAGAACCAAGTCTCCCTCGGGAGCACCTTTTCTCATTATGTATTATGTTTTATTCCTCATTTTAAATTGTTCTATATCATTCTAAAAGCCTTGAGTGACTTTGGACTGTAAAGTCTGAGGTCACTGGCGGTAATACCCAATGTTGTAAAATAAGGGTGTTACATTTAACGCCTGTATGATGATTTAATCGAACATGAACATATGACCATAAAACATGAACAAACTGTACTAATATGTGAACACACTTGTAATATATGTGAACGTATTATAAGATCTCTTAACTGAAAAGGTGATAATATGTGAACATGTTTTATAATAGTGTGAACATATGCATAAAATATGTGAACGTAACATAAAAGATCAAATGTCGTGTTTTTAGCAAAAACAAGCGAAAATAAAAAAATAAAATAAAAATTTATTTTTTTAATAATTTTTTTAAAATTACCAATTTGCCCTTATTTTTTTAATCATAGTCCTTCATTTCTCAAATCCAAGGGTCCTTATTTGTTTCTAGTTTTCATGATAAGGCTCATTTCTATGTGAATCAACCTCCCACATATATATATAGAGAGAGAGTCCGGTTCAGGTGCGAATGAGCGCCCAGGTGCGAAATAAGAAAGAAAAAGAGTCGTTGGATGAAGAAAAATCAAAGGCGCTGATCATTTCCCTTAAAAGGGGGAAAAATACGGTACGGGCGAATTATTCGCGTATTTTTGAAAAAACGGAAATAGAACGCGCGCCCAGATTGTTCATCAATATTGTGGATTTATTCATCAATAATGTGGATTTGTTCATCAACACTATGATTTTGTTCATCAAAATTGTGATTTTGTGCATAAATAAACTATTGCTTGTGCATCAAAAATCTATTGTTTGTACATAAAAAATGAACAAATGTGTATCAAAATTGCATGCAATATGTTCATCAACATTGTGATTTTGTTCATAAAAAACGAAAATATTTGTTCATTGGTTATGCCATATTTGTTCATCGGTTTGTGCATATTTTTTCATTAGTAACATCAATTTGTTCATCGGTTTATGCATATTTGTTCATTGACTTTTTCATATAATTGTTCATTGCTAGATGCATATTTGTTCACTAGTAACCTCAATTTGTTCATTGCTATATGCATATTTGTTCATTAATAACATCAATTTGTTCATAGCTAAATAAGGCACAAGTACTCCTCTTCGATTTGTTGCTATCTCGTTCTCTTAGCATACACCATATTATTGCAAAGTCAGATTCTTTATCTATTATCCTTTGCATTCAAGTTTCTACATCAAACTTATCTTATTTTGGTACTATATTGAGCACTTCATTCGTATTGACAAATTAGCCTTAAAGCACTTCAATGGACAAACAAAGGTTAGATCAATGAACAAATAGGGTATATTAATGAACAAACAAGGGTATACCAATGAACAAAAAAGAGTATATCAAAGAACAAATAATGGTATACCAATGAACAAATAATGGTATATCAATGAACAAACAAGGTTATATCAATGAACAAATATTGGTATATCAAAACTAATTATATGTGCATCAAAAACTAGATAATATTGTATTCATACACATAAATAAGGTTAAAAAATAAAACTAAAATAAAAAAAGTTCGAAATCGGTGAACAATGTTATCAAAAACTCGATGCACAATGAGTTAGTATTGATGAACAAATAATGAATATTGATGAACAAATCGCTATTTCTGATGAACAAACTGGACGCGTCTCATAAAAACGTATTTTTCGAAAAAGAAGTGAATAATACGGGAAAAATTCGTCCGTGCCGTATTTTATTGAAATATACGCGAATAATACGGGAAAAATTCGCCCGTGCCGTATTTTATCATTTTTAATGAATGTTTATTAATCAGGGGCGTTGATTTTTTGGAATGGACGAGCGAGATTTATTCTTAATTCTCACCTATGCGCCCATTCGCACATGACTCTTTCTATATATATATATATATATATATAGAGAGAGAGAGAGAGAGAGAGAGAGAGTTAGGTTCTGTAGTGAACAAGATCCTATAGATAACAAGAGAACAAATCTCATTCATTGGATGAGATTGGGATGGATGGTGAGATTAGTATCTACAATATCAAAAAATAGGAAAATAGCAAAAAAATCAAAAATAGGAGAGATCTTCTCCCCATGATTTACTTCTTCTAACTACCATAATTAAAATTTTGGAAAAATAAAAAATTGTGACGTGAAAAATCGTCCATTGTGGGGAGAAGATCGCTAAAGACCACTGTACGATGTAAAACCTCCATTGCAGTTTCGAAACCATTGTAAAAATCCTCCATTGCGCCGGCCACCACAACCACCGTATTTCCGCAAACACTGTAAAACCGCTCCATTGCGCCGGCCACCTTCGTTCATCAAAAAATCCTCCATTGCGCCGGCCATCACTGTACGTTGCACGCCCTTGTAGAAATCGGCCACCTTCGATCAACAAAAAATCCTCCATTGTGCCGGCAAAGTTGAAACCGGCCACCACCGAACCACCATTTCGATCAGGAAATAATTCGCTAGAGACCCGCCGTCGCTGGAGACCCGCAACCTCCATTGCGCTGGAAGCGCCGACGGAATCACCACATCGAACCACCACGTCGCCAAAGCCACCACGAACCACCACGTTGAACTGCTCGGAACTAATCCGACAGATCCTCTGTATATATATACTGTAATATTGTATATAACAACCTGATGAATGTATATACGAAAATTGTTGTGACTGGATACTATTTGCATTATTGTATGTACAATTAATGAAAACATGTCTTTTACATGTACAATTTGAATTATGTATACATTCGATATTAGCGTATATACATGTAATTCACAGTTAATATACATGACTTGTATGTAAACTATTTTTAATTCTACGTCGAATAAAAAAAAACTGTACAAATGTTGAGCATATACACCGTTTTAATATATGTGTACAATTATTAGAAATTAATATACCAATTATACACGAATGAGTATGATGTGTCTATATTGATCTCAATATACAATAGTTGTATTGTTATATCCAATTATTAGAATTTATATACACTTCTATGCCCATGACCTCTGTGTTACATACACCTGTGATCCATATACGCTGATGTGTATATACATGTCCTAAATCTGTATAAAACATCTTTATTAATGTATATGATACATGTATTACGTAAACATGTATAAATGTTCTCTGTATACACCGTATTTATGTCTATATACATGTATTGTTACCTTATATACAAACGATATTCCTGAATATACATGACGTATTTTGTAATACAATTTCAGAGTTCGAGGGAGATGAATTCAGTTATTTGAATGAAGAGAATTTATACACACCAGATGTTGACGATGATGATGGTGAAGAGGAAAATGAAGATGAATTAGTAGATGAGGAGTCAGTGTATGGATCAGACTGTATACAGACTGAAGGAGATGACGATCACAAGATGTGGATACCTCGATGTCCGAGCGCGACTGTGAGGGGCGATTCCGGTGGTGGCCGGAATTTAGGGGCGAGCGCGATTGAGGCTGAACGGTGGTGGATTTGGGTGGCGAGCGGTGTGAAATTGGGGTCGAGCGAACAGTGGTGTGAATGGAGGTTTGAGGGCGAACGGTGGTGGCCGGAATTTGAGGCGGTGGGCGAGCAACGACTGTCCACGGCGAGGGGCGATTCTAGTGTATAAATCCGAAAATTAAAAAACACTTGCTATAATTAAGGGATTGGGTTGAAATTTAAAATTGGGTAAATTTTAGATATGTAATTTGAGCCATCCAATGGAATATCATCCAAAGGCCTACAGTTGCTCTCTTGTTCTCTCATATTTAATTGTTCTCTATTGAACCTCAATATATATATATATATATATATATATATAGGTTTTGGTTCAGGTGAGACCTACTCTTATGGTAAGGATGTTAAATAAAAAAAAATGGAAAAAGCATATATATATATATATACATGTATATATGCTAGGTTGGGTGATTTTAAATAAAGGAGAAAGATTTGTTATATATGCATATATAAGGGAACGTGAGTATGAATGAATGCCAAAGAAAATTTCATAAGGCATTTATGCATATTGCACGTTAAAATGGGCTTATATGGTGTGGGCCAACCACATCAAACTTAGCCTACTGAAAACAATGTCAAATTGTTAAACAAAACAAATCATATATATGCATGTACGTGAGTATGCATGGAGATATGTATACTAAGCCCCATTAAATTATGATAAGAAAATGAAGCGTTGGAATTCCAAGTGTTAAGTGTTAACGTACTCCTCCAGATTCAAGCTGAGACCATTACAGGCTAACATTAAAATGAATTTATTTTAATGCTTCATTTTATAACGTTGAAAATTGAAATTAAGGGGTGTGAATGCCTAGTAACACCCGAAATTAAAAGACCCAAAGTTAACTCCCCATCTTTTAGCTTGGGTTGAAAGTAGTCTTCACTATATAATGAACGAGGTCTGATTATTGAGGGGAGGCCAACAAAAGGCTAGAAGCACACAAAAAACTCAGGAAGTGCATAAAGGTATACAAATTTGGAGAGCAAAACAACGAGTTGGAGAAGTATCGTACACCAAGCCTCACGAGCAAGATCAAAACCCGGTAGTCTCTCTTGTACTTAAACTTCCTGCGTGCTAATTACTTTTGGGTGTTGTATATATACTCGTTCAAAAACAGAATGAGATATACTCCAAAGGCCCGTTCGCCGATCGAAATCAATCGGTTTGATGTCCCCTCCAGGGCTCGTGATCGGTTAGTCTTGATATATATCGTCCCAATGGCTCGTTTCATGACTACAACGAGGGCTCGCTTCATGACTACCATCGAAGGCCACTGAAGATGATTGGAAGTTATCCGTTTTGAGGCGAGCCTCTTACGGAGATCTCGTCTACAACATTTTCACAAAGATGGCTCATTGCATGAAGAAAAATACAGTAAATATATCCAAGGGGCAAGGAGAGACAAATAAGAAATCAATAGCATATAAACTCTCAAGAGGAAGTTTACGCAAGTCACAAGTGTGAAGAGAAAGTTGGAGAAGTGTCTTCCACCATGGCCACACGTTTGATTTCAAGAGCAAGATCATGAATTTGTAAACATTCTTCTCCATAAAATTCTTTTACGTCTAATTAATTCTTGTGTTTTGGATCATATGCTTGTATAGATAAAATAGGTTGGGATTCAATGACCCGATCAAATTGAAGCGGTTCGATGTCTTCATTAAAACATGTGATCGGTTGTCTTGTGCCATATATACAACGAGACCTCCTTTCATGACTATCCTCATAGGCCACCGGAGATGATTGAAGATCACCCGTTTTGAGGAGAAACATTCCGTTTCGAGCCTCTTACGGGTGATCACCACAACGACGACTCATGCGAGCCTCGTGACGAACCGCTTTGCACCGAGACGGACACCGGGACTGTCTTGGAAGACTATGGATGGCCCGAAACGGAATGTATTACCAGCCAAAGCTTTTTCATTCATGCCGAGTGTTGGGTCCCCTGAAATCTAGCCCAAAAGGGCATCAAGAAGCCTAGAATAATTGGCCCAATTTGGTCGTCAAAGAAGAGAGCCGAAGAAACGTTGAAGACGTGGTGAGTTTGAGTCGTTGGAGGAGGCAATAAATACGTGACGGAAATCTCAGACCCAATGGTTAAAACACAGAAACGGCTATTTCATGGATTTTGCGAGTGAGATCTTCGGGATGCGTTGAGCATCCCACCAACGGTCCGAATTGAGGAAAGGGTTATATATAACAAGACTGAAGCGGAAATGAGGACACACAAGCACTCAAGAAAAAACCATAAGTTTAATTCACCTCTGTTCATTTGTTCTACTTTCACTCAAGTGTTCGTCTGTATTATAGGAGATTCATCTCAAACTGCGATCATAATATACACATTACAACTTACTTGTTATTGTCTTTTCTATTCTTCAATTGATTTTACATCTTGTCTTTAGTTCATAACGCGTTATACTTGATCTTTGGTTAGGAATTCTCATATTAAAGCAGGTAATGTGTTAGTATGATTATCCTGCCCAAAACAATTGGCGCCCACCGTGGGGCCCTAGCCGAAAAAGAAGTCACGCTAAAACAACTGCAAGACCCATCACATGGAGGGAATCCAAACTACCTACAGTCACGTAGGGAATCTCGACAATCACGAGGTCAATGAGGAAACGAACAATCAAGGCGTTGGAAACGTGGATGGTACAGGGAACGTAGATGGTACAGGGAACGTAGATGGTACAGGGAATGTGGATGGAGTCGAGCAAGGTTCTGGAGACACCAATGGCAATCCCGGCACTTCCGAGCAACGGGGAGTTGGAGGAGGCGATGCTGACGTCATTATGGAACTTCGATCAACAATGATTGCTCTCCGGAAAGACCTGGAAAGCCAGAAAGAGGCCAATGCCAAATTCACCGAGGTATATGAAAAACAAATTGAAACTCTAACTAATGAACGCAATTTGCTTCGATCACAGGTACAATCAGCTCCAACTCGTCCCCGAGGAACCGATGTGGTGGAAGGAGTCGCTAGGCGATTAGACATGGACGATCCAAGTCTCGTGACACCCGATGTCGTCAGGCCAGTAACCGGGTATTAGGTAAATGGTAATTCTTTAAGGGCGATACGGGAAGATACCGAGGTTTCCCAATTACGGGAACGCCTTCGAGCCTTGGAGGACCGAATCACTCAGGCCCCAGGAGCACCTCAACCGATAACGATGGAAAGGAGGGACGGTTACACCGATTCTCCGTTCGTGCCCGCTATCGCGAGGGTTGATATCTCCCGGAAATATCATGTCTCCGACGTACCTAAGTACGAAGGGGTAACGGATCCCGATCAGTATATAGCCGCATTCAAACAGGCTATGAATATTAGCACAGTCCCTTTCGACATGAAGGAGATTTTTATGTGCCGTTGGTTCGGGAACACGTTATCCGGACCCGCACTCAATTGGCATTCGCATTTACCTCTTGGAAGTATTTCATCTTTTGTTGAGTTAATTGACAAGTTCAGGATCAGGTTCGCAAGCAGTCGACATGCTAAAAAACGATCAAGTGATCTATACCGCTTGGTCCAAAGACCGGGAGAATCCCTGGCGGCCTTCCTCAACCGCTACAATGAGGAACTGGTGACCATTGAAGGATGTGATGCCGCTACAACCGTAGAGGCATTCCGAAGAGGCATATCAGTGTGTAATCCTGAGTTATATCGTGAACTAACTAAATACCCTTGCTCGAATTTTGATGAAGTGCAGGTAAAGGCACTAGCCCATGTCCGATTGGAAGAAGATGACCTCTTCGCCGAAAAAGCAGTAAGCCCTCATCGACCCGATCGGAGACAGGGAAGACGAGAAACAAGACACGCTTCGTACCCTACTGCACCTCATGCTAAGACCACCATTAATACAACGATGTTTGGACAGGGTGAAAGATACGAAAATCCTAGGCTGCCTCTGAAACTCTCTCACTACAATTTCCGTGTGGATGCAACCAAAGTGGTTTGAACCCTCAACACCATGGGGGATACTGTTAAATGGCCTCGAAGGAGTAACGTGCCCGCACATCAGAAAGACAAGTCTAGATGGTGTGATTTCCACTTTGATCATGGACACCGAACCGACGAGTGCATCGCGTTACGAAAGGAAGTGAACGAATTGTTACGAAGGGGGAATCTTAGAGAATTGATATCGGAAAAAGCAAAGGAGCAGTTGGATCGCAACAAAGAAAGAGTCAGTCCGCCGCCCCCACTGAAGCACACCGGAGTAATCAGTGTCATCACAGGGGGATCGAAAATTTGCGGTATAACCTACTCTGCAGCCAAAAGGATCGCAAGGGATACAAGAAGAGAGTACCCCAAAGCTCCTTCACGAACAAGTCTTGTCATGATGCCAATCACCTTCGACGATGCCGAGGAAGAGGAAGTTCACCATGATTGCTTAATAATCTCTTTAACGATAGCTAATTTCCTTGTCAAAAGAATTTTAGTTGATAATGGAAGCTCTACTAATTTACTCATGTTGGACGCCTTATACAGCTTAGGTTTCGGGATGGACGATATTGTCAAAAAATCGACGACTTTGGTAGGCTTTAGTGGAGAATCACGCAACACGCTAGGGGAGATATCATTACCCACCATCGCAGGAGGAGTTAACTACCAGGTAAAATTCCAAGTGCTTGATTACCCTTCACCTTTTAATGTCATTTTGGGCAGGCCATGGATACATGGGATAAGGGCTATCCCCTCTACCTATCATCAATGCGTGAAGTTCCCGACACCATGGGCAGTTCAAGAGATTAAAGGGGAACAGAAACTAGCAAGGGAATGTTATTCCATAACAATGAGAGCTACGACTTCCAAAAACCTACAACTTGAAGCAGGGAAGAAGGCGTCAGATTAGCAATTAAAGGACTGTAGAATGACCACTTACTATGTAAAGCCGGAGACGCCCGAACTCGAAGAAGTGGCTCTTGATCCACTAGAGCCATCTAAGAAAATAAAAATAGGAGCAGATCTGGAACCAACTTTACGTGAGCAAATAGTGGAATTTCTACGGTCCTACAGTGATTGTTTTGCCTGGTCAAACGAGGATATGGTAGGCATTGATCCCGACATGATCACCCACGCATTAAATGTCAACAAGAAGGTGCCACCAGTGAAACAGAAAAGGCGTAAGTTCGCTCCCGAACGAAATCAGGTAATCAACGACGAGGTAAAATCCTTACTTGAGTCTGGAAAGATTAGAGAAGTAAAATATCCTGATTGGCTTGCGAATGTGATTGTCGTTAAAAAGAAAAATGGTAAATGGCGCGTTTGCGTAGATTTTACCGATTTAAACAAGGCATGCCCCAAAGACTCAATCCCCTTGCCTCATATTGACACAATGGTAGACGTGACGGCAGGGCATGAACTCTTGATTTCATGGATGCATTTAGCGGATATCATCAAATAATGATGCACCCTAACGATCAAGAAAAAACTGCATTCTTAACCAATCAAGGAACTTATTGTTACAAAGTTATGCCTTTCGGATTAAAAAACGCAGGTGATACTTATCAGAGATTGGTTAATAAGATGTTTCAGGAAAAGCTGGGGGATACAATGGAGGTATACATTGACGACATGTTAGTCAAGTCATTGAAGGCGGAAGACCATAATACTCACCTTAGAGACGCGTTCGAGATCCTGCGGAGTTACAAGATGAAGTTGAATCCAACCAAGTGCTCTTTTGGGGTGACGTCAAGGAAGTTCCTTGGATACATAGTAACGCAGAGGGGAATCGAGGCGAGTTGAAATCACCGAAATGCATCAAGGATGTCCAGAAGTTAATAGGACGAGTAGCCACGTTGAACCGGTTCATATCACGATCTTCGGATAGGAACAAGTTGTTCGACGACATTCTGAAGAAAAACAAGTCGTTCGAGTGGACGGAGGCACATGAAAAAGCCTTTGGGGAGTTGAAGAGTTATTTGTCTAACCCACAGGTATTATCTAAACCCAAGCCAGGCGAGAAGTTATATGTGTACTTGGCCGTGACCGAAGTAGCAGTGAGCGTCGTGTTGATCCGAGAGGAAAATGGAGATCAACTGCCCATCTATTACGTAAGTAAAACATTGCTCGATGTGGAAACCAGGTATTCCCCCGTGGAGAAGCTAGTATTATCTTTGGTAATGGCTTCAATAAAGTTACATCCTTATTTCGAAAGTCATTCTATCATTGTTAGAACTAATTATCCGATGAAGAGTATTATGTCAAAGCCAGAATTGTCAGGTCGGTTAACAAGATGGTTGATCCACTTAAATGGTTACGACATCATCTACGAGCCTAGAACAACAATGAAGTCTCAAGCGTTGGCCGATTTTGTGGTTGACTTCACTCCTACCACTTCAGAGCATGAAGACCAAGATGTGTTGCATGTGACAAGGAATGGCAAATGGTTGATGCATACAGATGGGGCGTCGAACCAGATTGGCGTGGGATTGGGGGTAGTCCTGAAGTCACCACAGGGGGATAGGATAGCCCAAGCTGTTCAATGTACATTCAAGGCTACTAACAATGAAGCAGAATATGAGGCGCTTATTGCAGGATTACTTGTTGCTAAGGATTTGAATGTACAAGAGATCGAGGTAATTTGCGATTCGTTACTTATTGTAAATCAAGTTACGAACTCATATGTTGCCAAGGATTCAAAGATGAAGGCGTACCTGGAGAAAGTTCAAGAGATCGTAAAGCACTTCAAACATTTCGAGATAAAGCAAGTTCCCAGAGATACCAACACGCAAGCAGACGCTTTAGCCAACCTCGGATCCGCAATTGACCCAAGGGATTACAACAAGATACCTTTCGTGTACCTTGATGCTCCATCTATAACCAAGGAGGCAAATATGTTGGAGATTTGAGGTTCTGATGAAGTCAAGTCATGGGTAACCCCTTATCTAAAGTGGTTACGAGATGGAGTTTTTCCAGACGACAAGGAAGAAATTCAACGACTTAAGGTAAAATCTTCCACTTTCACTGTTAAGAATAACATCTTGGTTAAGTGGATGTCATCAGGAATATATGCCCGATGCGTAAAGGAAGAGGAGGTACAAAAGGTGTTACAAGATATACATGATGGAGAATGCGGAAATCATACAGGGGGTCGCAATTTAGCAAGGAAGGCGAGCAGGATGAGTTATTATTGGCCCACCATGAACAAAGACGTAGTGGAGTTCGCCCGCAAATGTGACGCGTGCCTGCGACATGGACCCATACCACATCAACCCTCGGAGCTGCTGCATCCTATAACTTCCCCTTGGCCATTCATGAAATGGGGAATGGATATAGTGGGAAAGCTTCCTCCAGCTTCAGGACAACGCGTCTACATCTTAGCAATGACTGACTACTTCTCCAAATGGATCGAAGCCGAAGCCTTCAAAGAAGTCAAAGACACCCAAGTCATCTCTTTCATAAGGAGAAACATCCTGGGCAGATTCGGAATACCGTCAACCATAGTGTGTGACAACGGGTCCCAGTTCATCAGTGACAAGACGAGATCATTTTGCCAGCAATACAACATTCAGCTAGTGATGTCAACACCCTGTTATCCTCAAGCTAATTGTCAAGCAGAAGCAAGTAACAAAGTGATCATCAACAACTTGAAAAAGCAACTCAAAGAGGCAAAGGGGAAATGGGAAGATGAGTTACCCCTTATCCTATGGTCAGATCGAACAACCCCTAAGACTGCCACGGGTCATACACCCTTCTCCTTAGTCTATGGATGTGAAGCCGTGTTACCAGTAGAAGTAACTTTGCCCACAATTCGGTATGGACTCAATACCGAAGAATCAAACCTACCTAACTTGTTACACCATTTAGACACGGTAGACGAATTACGAGATGAGGAATCGGTTCGTATGGCAGCATATAGACAGGGGGTAGCTCGGAGTTACAACAAACGCGTTAATGCAAAGGCGTTCCAAGTGGGAGACTGGGTATTGAGAAAAGACTTCCAGAATACACAGGAATTGAATGTTGGCAAGTTGGGGGCAAACTGGGAAGGACCGTATCAGATCTCGAAGATCGTGGGACAAGGAGCCTACGAATTGATGTCGCAAGATGGGAAGACAATTCCTAGAAGTTGGAACGCGATGAATTTGAAGTTGAACCACTTTTAAAGATGCATGAATCGCGTTGAGGTATACTCCACAAATTCTTTCTTTTCACATTATATCATTATATTATATCATTACATCTTTATACATACACAAGACAACAACGGTTTCGAAAAAGAAAACTAACAAGGGACGCCTTGTGACGTTACATGCCAAAACATGGGCCCTCGCCTTATGACCAGGCAACGCTGTGCACACAACGACTAGTCAAAAGATGCAAGAGACGAGAACATGTAACATGAATTCTAGAGCAAGTGGAGTTTTTCATTTGTAACACTATTCACGAATTTATTGCAAGTATTTACATTTAGACAAGTACATCATTCTCTCTCTTCCTTTGCATCTAACATAGAAAGCGCTATACAACGAAGAGTTTATTGCTAAATTACAAGTACGAGTTTCAAACAAATTAATTTCTCCACAAACGCGTAGATCTTCTTTCTCCAGCGTTGAACCTGCTTTACCTGCAAAAAAGTCAAACACAAATCCGAGGCCATAGCAACTACCAAAACATTATCAAAATAAACATAACCCCGGAAACCCCTAGAACAAGCGGCCGCATAAACTGTACCCCAACACACTGAGGGTAGGAAAATGTTCAGAATTTAACAGGAACGGAAGAGCAAAAGAAAATCATTCTTTAGACTGGTTCTCCATTTCCACTTGAGCAACCTCCTTGGCAACAGAAGCAATATCGTCGATAACCGAAGATTTCTTAGCTACGATCACCTCGTCAGAGAACAAACTCTCGAACAGTTCTCTCTCCTTCACCGCATACCAAGAAGTGTGCCTCCCTGCTGCGAATTCTTCCATCATCTCTACTCGAGCTCGACACGACCAGTAATCCGTAGTATCTTCGATTTCTTTAGTTAGAGCGACTTCTTTACCGGAAGAGACTACGAACTTTTCCTCCCACTCCTTGGATTCCTTCGAAACCCTTTCAAGGTTATCCACCAGGTCGCGAACTTTCTTCTCCAGAGCAGCCTTCTCATGTCCCAAGATAGTACTCCTATCCTTTTCGAGTTGAAGGCTGATCTTGCTCTGAGCCAATTGATCCGGCAAATCCTTAAATGCTTCAAAAGTGGAGAGTGAAAGTTGCAAACCCTCAGAGAATCAGGCAAGGAGTAAATCATGGAGTAAGAGCGACTGAGGAAAACATACCTGCCATTGTGCCGCAAGAATTTCACCAAAGAATTCCGGGAAAGAAGGTTGATTTTCCTTGCCACGAGAACAGTCCACGTGAAGAGGAGCCAAGGAGCTCAAACACTTTTCAACGGCCATGTCTAAGGACATCATCATCTTTGGGAGATCGGAAAGGTTCGAACCGGTTTTCTTCTTGGGAGAGGAAATTCAAGCCTCGGAAGATTTCTTGGGGTCAGGTACCATCAATGTAGTATCCGCAGTTGAAGCTGATTCAGCCTTCCTTTTCTTCTGAGCTTCAACTCGTTCCATGGTAGTCAATGCAGTAGTGGAACTGGTGGTCCGGGAACCTATTAGTAAAGAGACAAAGAGGTTACAAGGGGAAAAACAACAAAAGAGGTAAAAGAAAGACGCAACATACTCGACATCAACGTATCCTCTGAGTCAGCAAAGCACGCCTGCACCAGTTTAGGGTAGGACCTCTCCTCGAATGGGATAGCTTCGATGTGAGATATCACTTGCCCCGACACTGAGCGTGGTTGAGGGGAAGATAGATTCTCTGCATGCAGTATAGAAGTGATCAACGGTTAGAAAGAATTAAACAAGGTGGAAGAGAAAGAAAGAACCACTACCTGTTGGTCTCCATTGAGTTTTCAAGAAAGTTGTGTCAATTCCCAGGGAAGAAAGCTTTACGAATAAAAATTTGTCGGCCCAACCCCGATCAGACTTGGAAATGTTGATGATTAGGTCGGATTTATCTTGGAAGGTTTTTAGAGTCAATCGACCCGGGCCACCCTTGGAAAGACGATAATTGTGAAAAAAGTCGACAACATTAAAAGGGAGACCATGGGAGGAGCATAACAGGTCAACCGATAGCAATAACCTCCAAACTTGTGGGAGTATTTGACCAGGGGAGACGTTGAGAGTAGAGATGAAGTCGACAACTAGTGGGGAGAAGGGAAAGCGATGTCCGATGCGGAAAGGGTACTCATACAAGCAAACCCGGTCATCACTGTAAAAATCAGCCCAAATCCCAGGGGAAGGAAGAAAGACTTCCGCAGAAGAGGGAAATCCCACGGAAAACGCGAAAACGTGAGGGTCTTCTAAAATACTACTTCTACGATGGAGGGGAGTGAGGATTTCGGATGAAGTTAGGGAAGGAAGTACAGGCGGATCGAGACAGCGAGAGATAGGGGGAGAACCAAAAGTCGCCATAGTTAGGGGAAGAAGAGAAGTTGAAGACGAAGAAGCAATAGTAGGGGGAAACGTACCTGGATACCGAGAAGCACAATTGAAGTCTTGGAAGCCATCATAACCGCTATAAATAGGGGTTGATTAGACGTATCATAACTTGCCACAACTTCCAAGACATGAAATCCAAAACCCTAGGAAAGTGGTGGCGGGAGTTTTCCCGGGTTTTTGATGGGGGTATTGTTGGGCCCCCTGAAATCTAGCCCAAAAGGGCATCAAGAAGCCCAAAATAATTGGCCCAATTTGGTGGTCAAAGAAGAGAGTCGAAGAAACGTTGAAGACGTGGTGAGTTTGAGTCGTTGGAGGAGGCAATAAATACGTGATGGAAATCTCGGACCCCATGGTAAAAACACAGAAACGGCTATTTCATGGATTCCACGGGCGAGATCTCCAGGATACGTTGAGCATCCCACCAACGGTCCGAATTGAGGAAAGGGTTATATATAACAAGACTGAAGCGGAAATGAGGACACACAAGCATCAAGAAAAAACCATAAGTTTAATTCACCTCTGTTCATTTGCTCTACTTTCACTCAAGTGTTCGTTTGTATTTGAGGAGATTTATCTCAAACTGCGATCATAATATACACATTACAACTTACTTGCTATTGTCTTTTCTATTCTTCAATTGATTTTACATCTTGTCTTTAGTTCATAACGCGTTACACTTGATCTTTGGTTAGGAATTAACATATTAAATCAGGTAACGTGTTAGTACGATTATCCTGCCCCAAAACACCGAGTTGTTCAAGTGATCGGAGCGGTGTCCATGACAGTGCATAATCAAACCAAACAAACAAGGAGGAACGTTCTTCTTCTACATATCATGATGGATCCGGTGCTGGAACAAAATCTCGTTGGAGGTAGAGGACCGGTAGTTCCGCCCCGACGAGGAAGCCTCCATCATCTAGGCTCAAGCCCGCCACCACAACATGTATCCTAGTGTACGTCCCGATCCAAAAATGCCATCAAAGTCATTGGAACTTGAAGCTCAAACGCAATGGAGTATCATTCTGCATTGATCAACAATAGCCGGCTCGACACCTTCCGCTTCGCCGCTCATCCACCGCAAACGGACTCCTAGAGAAGTGGAGAATGAGAAGGTTGTTTTGGAGGAGTTCAAGTAACTTGTCGCTCCGAGCAAACCGCCCGCTAACAAGACCCAGATAGTGATTGAAGATGCTGCAACAACGTCAAAACTCTATTGACGCGCCATACCGAGAGCTTGGGTGAAGGCCATGTCGAAGGCTCGTTCCAAAACCATGTTGAAGGCTTCCCGCATCGAGAGTAGTAGGCTTGAAACATTCCATTTCACCGCTACGACGAAGGTTCAAAGACTCACATTGCTTCAAAAAAGGTGATTGCAATATGGTTGGCTCGAAATGAAGGAGAGCAACTCGTAATACGCCTCAAGATGGACCACTTATCATAGAGACAGGTTGTTTCATATGGTGTCGTGGACGAAGTTGCAAAGTGTATGAAGTCCTCAATGCCCACAAAAATGTGTCATCAAGGAGCGAGATATATATATATATATAAAGCCATGTATCCATTTATGCATGATGATTAAACAACCCAGGCGTGGACTGATGGTTTATATATCCTCAATTCTATAAGACTCTCCATTTTGGGAGTTTGTAAAGTTGCATAATTAAGGGAAATATTAACCATCATATATATATATATATATACCATATATAATATATGTGTGTACGATGGGTATGAACTTCCTTAATTAGTCATGTAAAGCTTTGAAATGCCATGCATAAAAAACGAGATCGTCCAGTTCAATTTGGTCCATGAGAAATTGTTAATTAAATCTAATGGGATAAATTCAAGGGAGAGAGGTTTGCAAAATAATAAACCTTCGTTTCTTAACAAATGTCAATCATGGGATTGGATTCAAATCGCATAATCTCTGCTTGGCCATGAGGAAAAAGAAGAAACCGGGTCAATTAGACTACTCTGAGCATTTAAAGCTCTTTATAGGGTGGTCACTTTGAGAATTTGAACACTAATTAAGAACTACGTCATGATTTGATGTTCTTATAAGGGCTACGTAAGAAACTTGGTACAAATTCAAATATAGGCCAAGTTCAGTCGTAAATCCAAATCAAATAAAGAAATAGTGGAGAACTACGTAAGGACGAAGGCTACGTAGGTAACTCGATATAAAGTCCAATCGAGTACAGTCGCCAAATCCCAAATTCAAAATCCAAAATTGGAAGAACTACGTAGACTTGATCCCTTCAACGGGTACGTAGGAAATTCGATACTAACTCCAAACGGGCCTCGAATTCAGTCACAATTCCAAAAAGCACAATCTTAAATCAAACTCTCAAAGTGTTCTTGGCAGAACTACGACGATTTGATCCCATTAAAGGTACGTAGGAAGCTTGACATATAGCACAAATGCTCGTCGAGTTCAATCACAACCATAAACCAAATCAAACCCAAGTCCTAGTGGGAAGTTTAGACAACCCTTCCTAGAAGGTGGGTTTAATTTTCTCCACAACATGCAAATGATAGTTGAACCGAGTTTAGGCAACCCTTCCTAGAAGGTGGGTTTATACTCGTTTCTCTGATGCATGAAAATCTAACCAAAAATTAAAACCTCTGAACTACGTAAAGCTTGATTCTCTTTAAAGAGATACGTAGGCAACCCGTTATAACTCGGGTGCAGCTCAAATTAAAAATTAACTCCAAAAGTCTCCAACGTATCTATATTATTAATAGAGTTGTAAAGATGTACAGTTAAGGGTCGAACTTAAAAAATCATATGAGATGTGTTTGCACATTGTTGTTTTCTTTTAACAATTTTTGGCACGCCCGGTGGGACCCTTTTCTGTCTTTGTAATTTTGATTAATAATACTGATACTCATATTTGAGCTCTTTTGTTGCGAGAAAAATTGCACCTAGAGAGACCGCCAAGTTTAACTACCTATCTTTCTTGTCAAGAGTGGATGTTTTGTTCATAAAAAAAAACTTCAAGGTGGTGTAAAAACATTAATCAAGACTTGGTCTCCACCGAAATCTCATTTGACAACGACAATGGATTTCTTCGACACTTAGAAGAGGGGGCATCCGCCAAATGGGTGCTATAGATGCATAGGGACATGTTTCATGGATCAACCATTAAAGGCATTAAGGCTAAGGATGATTCTCATCAAGCATTGAGTCAATCAGTCCCCACCACTAAAGACAAGTATCCTGCTTCACCACTTGGAGGAGCCAAAGTTAATTCATTTCAAGGGTAGCAAGCATGGTTTCAAAAGCAAAAAAGCCTAGCTTCAAAGCAATTGGTCACAATGACAGTCTTCAAATTTATGGCTCCAATCCGTTACTTGGAATGCTCAAAGACCTATCATTATCAAGAAGAATGGTGGACAAGCCTCCGACAAATACCATAAGAGTTGTTCCCAAGGTCAAGAAGGCCAAACCATCTTACAAAAGGAGAAGTAACAAGAATGTTTTGAAGCGTTTCAAGACAAGGCCACTTCGTAGCTTAAGCTAACACAACTAGTGGACATGCCTCCTAAAAATACCATATGAGATGTTCCCAAGGACAAGAAAGTCAAAACATCTTACAAAAGGAGAAGTCACAAGAATGTTTTGAAGCGCTCCAAGACAAAGGCTTATAGGATCCATTTCTATCACTCTAGCTAGAAAGAGTTGAGGAAATAAGTATGACTCTTTACTCTAAAGGGGAGATGCAAACAAAGACACCAAGTCGAAGAATCCTCCAATACACTTTCGAGCCATGCAGGTAGAAAGTCCATGACTGATCGAGTTGGTCATACAAATGGCAACAAGCCCAATAGTCAGCTTAGTGGCACAAAGCCCGATTTCCAACAAGCTAAAGTTATTACCACCTCCAGTGTTTGTGACCAAAAGGCTTTCAAAAGAGTTCCTAATTCCCTTACTACGATTTCAAGGCATGGGACAAGGAGTCCAAGACATATCAACTTGGTCACCTAAGTGGAAAGAAGTCTTTCAATAACTTCAGTGGCACCAAGCCTGATTTCCTACAAGATAGTGTTATTAGAACTCCGTTGTTAGTAACAAAAAGTCTCTCGCCAGATGTTCTAGTGATATTGTCCAAGCAATAAAGACTAATGGTAGGAATGTCACCTCTCCCATTCAACCTTCCAATAGTGCCCAAAAGGCTAACAAGTCGAAGAAAAGGAGTGGAAATAAAGATGGTTCAAGTCATCAAAAAGGCGAGGGAACTCGACAAGCTTGCTCGTTCACCAATCTGGAGTTTGTTAAGGACACTCTTTGGAATGTTGATATGGATCTCATTTAACCAAAGAAGTCAACTGGTGTTTCTCAAGTCAACACTCCAAGACAAATTGATCCATCTATCTCAATATTAAAGAAGTTAAACAATTCAACAAGTCATCTCATTTAGAGAAGGTTCCACCAAAGACCCCATAGGTCATGATTACGAAGTCTTCATGATCTAAAAATGATGAAGTAGCTCAACAAGTTGGCCAAAGTTTTTTTGAGCTTCTGTAGAAAAGGCAGGTCCATCAAGGTCAACATCTTAAATGACCAAACCTCAAACATATACGAGCCTAAGTACAAGAACAAGTGCTTAACCAATGTCATCATCTATTGACATGGTTTCGAGGTTGACAACTTCATCTACTCCTATCATGGAAGATAAAGGGGGTCATGCAAAAAAACATAAGTTCTCCCTTATATGGAGACTTATCATTTTCTAGGAGGAGGATTGTCCATCTTTATATAGGAAGGACAAAAATAAATTCCTTCAAATTGAACAAGAAAATGCATCCGCCATTGAAGAGCAACTTCAAGAATTGCAAAGGCAGCTTGCCAAGAAGGATGCTCAAAAAGCTTCTCTCATGGCTCAGGTCGATGCTGAAGCAAATAAAAGAAGACGAGAGCGAGCAAGGTTAAATGATGAAGGTCCAATCAGAAGTTCAAATATCTCTCTCCAAGAAATCAAGGAGATGTTTGCTCAAAGGATTTAAGAATTTCAAGCATGACAAAATCTACCTATGCTTGGGTATAAAAAGCCATACCCAACATACTATGATGCAACTCGAACTCCTATGGACCTAACAAACACCTTGCAAGGGTCAAATGAGCTTACTAACTATTTCATCGTTATGTGGAGAAGTATAAGGCTCTAGTGCCCTGAAAAAACTAAGTGAACAAGTTCATGTTCAATCATATGCCAACAAGTTGCTTCCAATATTAGCATCTTGTTAGCACCGAACCTCATCCATTTGTTGCTTTGGTGTCAAAAGCTTGCAATGCTAAATTGCTTGGCAAAGCAAGGATCTAGTTCCCTCGAAGCTAATGAGCTTCAAAAAGATGATGGCAAGAAGCTACAAAATCAAAAGGAGTCTATGGCAACCTTCATCAAGCCTAATGACAAACCTTCAAACGAGAGTAGCTCAAAGGCTCAAGGTAAAGGGAAAGTCAAAGATTTCCAAAGATTTCACCAAAAGACTATCTCTCCATGAAAGAAAACAAAAGAAGTAATCTTTCGACGATGATGATGTGGAGGGGATATTTGGTGAGTTGATGGAAGGAAAACTTTTGACACTTCAAAAGCCAGAAAGGCCAAATGAGTTTGACAAGACAAATAACCAATTATTGTCTTTACAATCAACTTGTTAGTCATTCGATTAAGGATTACTACGTCCTTAAAATTGAAACAGAAGAGATAATAAAAGAAGGAGAAATCAAAATTGAGGGGTTAACATCAATGACTCTAGTGACTACATCAAACATCCTTTTCAGTGATAGATGTTTCCAAGGTCGCCCCCATAATCCAAGAGTCTCTTCAAACATGTGAACCATCATCGAAGGATATTCATGGGTCGACATTCCTGTGGAAGACCCATTAAATATTGATGACACTCTTGTCAAGAATCACAAATTTCTTGAGAAGAAGAAGTTTCAAAGCCAATGGCAATGCCACTAAATGAGTTAAATATGCTCTCAAATGACCAAGTAGCAATGCCTAAAGTGTTAGGCTTTGAAAGCCTCGATACAAACTCAGGGACCATCTAAGTCCTATTTGTTTGAAAGGCATGACATTACTTCGAGACATTATGCATCTGTATCTTTCACATTTAAAAGGCTCGAAAAATCTTGTAAATCAAATTAATAACAAGGTGATTCGAGTCAACATCAACAAAAAGTGGAAGGTCAAGAGTAAGAATTCAAGATTTCTCGTTCACAACTTCAATGATGGCATGAATACCTAAGTTGGAGAAGTGAACTCAATTCCTCAAAGAAAAATGGCACCAAGAGCTATTGCCAATTTTAACAGCCTACTAGTCTCCTTTCTAATCAAGGGTGTTTGTTTGATCCGTCAATAAAACTCCAAGGTTGTATTCACCATCGAGCGAGACATGATCACCACTGAAATTCCCCTTGACAAAAAATATGGACCTTTCCAATGTTTAGGAGAGGGTCATTCTCCAAATGGATGTGAAAGATGCATGGGGCAGCTTCCATGGACCAACTATTCAAGTCATCAGGACAAATGTTGGGTCCCATCAAGCATCAACTTAAACCGCCCTTACAAACAAGTTCATGCCATCTCAAAGAAAGAGGAGTCGTAAGAACAGGTCAAAGCACCAAAAGGAGGGTCGACTTACTAAGATAAAATCTTCTTCAATTCTTGAGTTATCCAGAGCTACCTTAGGAGAAGTGACCCGGGGCTTTGTGACATCAATAAAACCACTTGTCAATCCTCATATCAACACTTCAAGGAAAATCCTTATTGGATCAATCTTGATTAACCTTGACCGTGTGGAGCAAGTCAAAATGGACTCTTACTTAGAAAAGGGTAAGGGTGAAGCTCAATACAATGCTTCAAAGTTGAAGATATATAAAATGTCTCCTCTTAAGAAGAGCCAATAAATGCAACAAGAAGTAAAATTATCCATGCTTCTCAAGGTTACACTCCATTTTATGGAGATACAACTTCACCTTTCAAGGAAGATGACTTTCCATATTTCAACCAAGTCATCACCTCCTTACACAATGGGGGTAGAAAACATGTCAGTCATGATGACGACTACTTTTAGCATTGAAGAACAACTTCATGAAATGCAAAGGAGGTTGGCTGAAAAAGATGCTCAAATTATCGCCCTTTCAAATCAAGTTATAAGCCAACACAAAGAGAGTAGGCAAAAACAAGTTAGAGAAAATGATAAGGGCCAAAGTGGTACCTTAGGCCAGATTGGCGCGATAAGCATGTCTCCCCAAGAAATAAAGGAGATGATTACACAAGGGATAAAAGAGTTGCATGTTTCTCTAAATCCACTCATGATGGGCTATAAGAAACCATATCCCATGCACTTTGATTTTGTTCCCTTTCCTCTAGAATACCAAAGGCCCAACTTTGAAAAGTTTGATGACATTTAAGGTTCACCACATGAGCACCTTGCTCACGTTTACTCCGCATGAGGAGAAACTTCCTTGAGTGAAGTCTTACTCATAAAGCAGTTCGTTCAATCACTAAAAGGATCGACGTTTACTTGGCATACCCAAATTCAACCAAGGTCGATCAAAACATTGGGATGAATTGCAACGGACATTCCTTGCTCAATTTGTGAGAACTAAGGCAAACCTTTCCATTATAGACCTTGCAAACACTCACCAAAAGGCCTATGAGCTTGCAAATGACTTTATAGCGATATAGAGAAGTCTAAGGCTTTAATGCCTAGGGAAAATTGAGTGAGTTGACTTGTGTTCAAATATGCACCAATAACTAGCACCTACAACTAGTTGTGCGTGTGGGGAGTGCCGAACCACTGTAATTTGACGCTTTGCTTTCCAAGGCTTCTAATGTTGAGCGTCAACTTGCTCGACGTGAAATAGGGGTTATTAAGCCTCAAGAAAATGGTGGAAAAAGGTCGCAAAATAAAGACAAGTCTAGGGTGACCTCTGTCAAAACAAATGGCCAATTCTCTAATAAGGGTAATTCTCAAACTCAAAATAAGAGTAAAGCCAACAAGTCTACTAAAAAATTCACTCTCCAAGTGAGAAATCAAAAGGAGTTTCCCTTTGATGATGTTGATATTCAAGGGATATTTGATAAGATCATGGCTTCTAAAGCTTTGGTGCTTCCATAGCCAAAAAGGCCTAATGAAGTAACCATGACAAGTGACCCCAAGCATTGTCCATATCATCGCCTTATCGGTCATACCATCCATGATTATTGTTGGGAGGGTTTCTTGACAACAAATAAATTTATATCAAGACCCCGTTGTGTATAGCGAAGTCAGTTTCGTCCGCAGGGAGAAAGTCAGTGCTAAGTTTTGTTTACTTGTTACGCAAGCAATCAATAAAGCAAGGGTTTTTAACAAGAGAAAGAGGAATTCTAAGGTAAAGGTATCACCACAACAACAATTATGCATGCCAAACGCTATGAAACATAAAGATCATGTTTTTATCACATAAAGGTGTCAACTTTCGTCAACCAAAGCAAGTAAATCAATCAACTTTCGTCCTATCAATAAACTTACTATCTATCTCTTCTACTTCAACTAGGATTGATTCGCTTTCGCTTCAAAACCCTAATTTAACTATTCTGATTCAAGGTTTCTGCTTTCGCTTCAACTATGAATGAGCAATTCCTTTCAACTTTGGTTTCAAGGATTAAGAACAAAAGAATAGATTCATGCAATAAAAACAATAAAGACATGATCATAAACAAGCATGCACAACCATTGTTGGGTTTAACCCCAACCTTAGAGAGGAAGACTACTCACAAAGCATAATTAAAGAACAACTGAATTAAATAAAAGAGAAAGCTTACAACCGAATCCACAACGATAGTTCTTCCCCACAAAAACTCGTCTCTTCCCCCTCTCGCCTCCTCTCAACCGTCTCTCCTCCTCCTCCTCCTCTAACTTGAATGATAAGAAAACTAAAGAGAGGACAAGTGTATTTATAGAGAAACTATTCTATCTTAAATCTATCTCCAAGGAAATAAATCTTCTAATAAGATATATTCCTTCTATCTATCTAATAACATAAAAGGAAATAAGATAAAATCCCATTAATAGCACCGAATCGGTCTTTTCTGCTCCTCGCGGTGCCTCGTTAACGGCCTTGTCAGGGTCGTTAACGACCCTGTTCAGCACTTCAAACAACTTTGAGTAAAACTTGCATAGAAGATTCGTTACAACTCTGTTTAACTCGATTCTTTTTCCTATGTTCTTGTAACAAATTTCTCTATCTCTTCCCAAGATCAAACTTGATCTTCAATAACTTTACTTGAGCACTTAATCTTCATCTTCACTTCATTCTTGAGTGCTATCTTCAAGTGCTTTCCTCCTTTCTTCAAAATATGCTCCAAATAGCTTCTAAAAACCTATTAAACACCACCCAAACTTATATAGACTCCATATCTTAAGAAAATATGAAAACTTACACAAACGAGTCAAAACAAAACACAAAACTAAAGAAAAAGACTTAAACACACTAAAAACACACCCTAAAAACACGACTAAAAAGGTAGACATCAATTATTATGTCTTAAAGGATGTAATAGAAGGAATGATCAAAAAAAAGGGGGATTGAGATTGAGGGGGCAAACTCAAAAGGTCTATATGCTTCATCAAACAAGATCTCAAAAAAAAAGTTGTTGAAGCGCTACCCTTACCTCTATAAATCCCTAAATCCATGGTGGCATTCAATACGTCATCAAAGGCTTTTGAAAATTGGGGCATCCAAACTGCCTCACTACCCTATATAGGAAATCCTATATCCTTTATAGTGACGAGAAGAAAAATTAAGTGGGAAAACATCTCCAAAATGGAGCAATGCCCAAGAAAAAGATTGTCCTAGAAGTGCTTCTCCTTCAAGGTTCAAGACTAATGAGAAAAGGCTTAAAAAAAAGAAGGGCAATAAAAACTAGAAGAAAATAAGAGGTTACAGGAATGTGCAACAGACTCCGAGGAAAAATATGTTCAACCTCAAAGAGTCCCTTTCACCCTAATGGACCACCCCTAAAATTTTTCTCAAAAATGACTCCATGAATCTCGATGATGATTCGAAAAAATAAGAAGAAGTTGCTCAATGTTGTGTGATTTCTTATGTTGAAGAGATTGATGAATATATCCCAATGTAAACATTGGTCATTCGCAAAATCTGTGGAGAAGGTGAAAAAGAAAGCAAAAGGGTGGTAGTACGAGGTTAACCCTCTCATCCTTATTCCTTGTTTACCTCAACAAGATCACAATAGAAGCATCAAGTAATGGTGCAAAAGTCAAATCCCTTTTCTAAGGGTAAATCTCAAGATGAGAATCTCAATGAAGATGTTCTAAACAATTTGCAAGTTTCTCATGAAGGGAAACTTTCAACAACAATGGTTAGAGAGCCAAAATGCATGAGATGATTCTAGAGGAAAAAGAAAACACTCCGCACTTATCAGTCTTTCAATGGCTCGATATAACAACAAAGAATAGATATTCTTGACCATCTATGTTTGAAAGGCTTGAGAAGCCTAATAACAAGAGGAGTCAAATCAAAATGACCAAGAAGTGGAAGGTCAAAAAGAAGAATCAATCAAAGTTCTTCATCTAAAGATCAAAAGATGCTCAAGAGGAAGCATACGAAATCTCCAGTGGAGGAAGGTTTTGAAGTTACAAGCTCCACAAAAGAGCTTTGAATGGTGATTAGCCTCGATAAGTGAACCATGAGGATTCACCAAAATTCAACATCACAGTTCAAACCATTATGCTAAAACAACAAAGAGCTTGATGATCTCCAAGAACTACGTCAAGACTTGATCCCAAAAAGGGTACGTAGGAAATACGATATCAAACTCAAATGAGTCTCGAATTCAGTCGCAAACTTAAAAAAAAAAAATCCTATGCGCAAATGATAGTCAAAATGATTGGGGCAACCCTTCCTAGAAGGTGGGTTCCAATTATCTTGGTGATACGCACAAAACGGTAAAATAAAAATGCACATGATGGTTGGATTGAAATTTGAGCCACCCTTCCTAGAAGGTGGGTTTAAATCTCGTCCTCTAATGCATTTAAAAAAATGGTTCAAAAGAACTACGAACGGCTTGATCTCTCACAAAGAGAGTACGTAGGCAATCTAGTCATTTCATATGCTAGATGCAGCTATAAAAACCAAAACAAAAAAAATTCTCCCAAGGAAATCGTCCTTTCAACAGAAAAAATATCCCAAACTTCCTTTCTCCACAAACCCCTATCTAAAATTAAGATAGGAAAGCCCCAACCCAAAAAAGTTCACATGGTATGGATATCATGATTAAAATACTACCACAAAGGTAGCAAACCAAACTTCATGGCACGAAGCCTCAAATTCAAATTCTTGTCTACAAAAATGACCAATGGCCAAAAAGTCAATATCAAGCATGACCACGAGCCTCTAAGTCAAAACCTAATTTATAGACAAAAGAAAAATACTCTCAAAATTTCTACATAACCATACCATTTACCATTAACGCGAAATCATTAATTCGGAAAAAGAGAAAACGAACTTTGAACGAGTTCTTTATATATCTCACGTACAAAGTTCGGGGGCAACTGTTAAAAAAATGGAAAAAGCATATATATATATATATATATATACACATATATATATGCTAGGTTGGGTGATTTTAAATAAAGGAGAAAGATTTGTTATATATGCATATATATGGGAACGTGAGTATGAATGAATGCCAAAGAAATTTTCATAAGGCATTTATACATATTGCACGTTAAAATGGGCTTATATGGTGTGGGCCAACCACATCAAACTTAGCCTTCTGAAAACAATGTCAAATTGTTAAACAAAACAAATCATATATATGCATGTACGTGAGTATGCATGGAGATATGTATACTAAGCCCCATTAAATTATGATAAGAAAATGAAGCGTTGGAATTCCAAGTGTTAAGTGTTAACGTACTCCTCCAGATTCAAGCTGAGACCATTACAGGAAACCTTAAAATGAATTTATTTTAATGCTTCATTTTGTAACGTTGAAAATTGAAATTAAGGGGTGTGAATGCCTAGTAACACCCGAAATTAAAAGACCCAAAGTTAACTCCCTATCTTTTAGCTTGGGTTGAAAGTAGTCTTCACTATATAAAGAGCGAGGTCTGGTTATTGAGGGGAGGCCAACAAAAGGCTAGAAGCACACAAAAAACTCAGGAAGTGTATAAAGGTATACAAATTTGGAGAGCAAAACAGCGAGTTGGAGAAGTATAGTACACCAAGCCTCACGAGCAAGATCACAACCCGGTAGTCTCTCTTGTACTTAAACTTCATGCGTGCTAATTACTTTTGGGTGTTGTATATATACTCATTCAAAAACAGAATGAGATATACTCCTAAGGCCCGTTCGCCGATCGAAATCAATCGGTTCGATGTCCCCTCCACGGCTCGTGATCGGTTACTCTTGATATATATCGTCCCAATGGCTCCTTTCATGACTACAACGAGGGCTCGCTTCATGACTACCATCGAAGGCCATTGAAGATGATTGGAAGTTATCCGTTTTCAGGCGAGCCTCTTACGGAGATCTCGTCTACAACGTTTTCACAAAGATGGCTCATTGCATGAAGAAAAATACAGTAAATATATCCAAGGGGCAAGGAGAGACAAATAAGAAATCAATAGCACATAAACTCTCAAGAGGAAGTTTACGCAAATCACAAGTGTGAAGAGAAAGTTGGAGAAGTGTCTTCCACCATGGCCACACGTTTGATTTCAAGAGCAAGATCATAAATTTGTAAACTTTCTTCTCCATAAAATTCTTTTACGTGCTAATTAATTCTTGTGTTTTGGATCATATGCTTGTATAGATAAAACAGGTTGGGATTCAATGACCTGATCAAATTGAAGCGGTTCGATGTCTTCATTAAAACATGTGATCGGTTGTCTTGTGCCATATATACAACGAGGTCTCCTTTCATGACTATCCTCATAGGCCACCGGAGATGATCGAAGATCACCCGTTTTGAGGAGAAACATTCCGTTTCGAGCCTCTTACGGGTGATCACCACAACGACGACTCATGCGAGCCTCGTGACGAACCGCTTTGCACCTAGACGGACACCGGGACTGTCTTGGAAGACTATGGATGGCCCGAAAAGAAATGTATTACCACCCGAAGATTTGTCATCCATGCCGAGTTGTTCAAGTGATCGGAGCGATGTCCATGACAGTGCAGACTCAAACCAAACAAACAAGGAGGAACGTTCTTCTTCTACATATCATGATGGATCCGGTGCTGGAACAAAATCTCGTTGGAGGTAGAGGACCGGTAGTTCCGCCCCGACGAGGAAGCCTCCATCATCTAGGCTCAAGCCCGCCACCACAACATGTATCCTAGTGTACGTCCCGATCCAAAAATGCCATCAAAGTCATTGGAACTTGAAGCTCAAACGCAATGGAGTATCATTCTGCATTGATCAACAATAGCCGGCTCGACACCTTCCGCTTCGCCGCTCATCCACCGCAAACAGACTCCTAGAGTATTGGAGAATGAGAAGGTTGTTTTGGAGGAGTTCAAGTAACTTGTCGCTCCGAGCAAACCGCCCGCTAACAAGACCCGGATGGTGATTGAAGATGCTGCAACAACGTCAAAACTCTATTGACGCGCCATACCGAAAGCTTGGGTGAAGGCCATGTCGAAGGCTCGTTCCAAAACCATGTTGAAGTCTTGCCCCGCATCGATAGTAGTAGGCTTGAAACATTCCATTTCACCACTACGACGAAGGTTCAAAGACTCACATTGCTCAAAAAAGGTGATTGCAATATGGTTGGCTCGAAATGAAGGAGAGCAACTCGTAATACGCCTCAAGATGGACCACTTATCATAGAGACAGGTTGTTTCATATGGTGTCGTGGACAAAGTTGCAAAGTGTGTGAAGTCCTCCATGCCCACAAAAATGTTCCATCAAGGATATATATATATATATATATATATATATATATATATGAAGCCATGTATCCATTTATGCATGATGATTAAACAACCCAGGCGTGGACTGATGGTTTATATATCCTCAATTCTATAAGACTCTCCATTTTGGGAGTTTGCAAAGTTGCATAATTAAGGGAAATATTAACCATCGTATATATACCATATATAATATATGTGTGTGTACGATGGGTATGAACTTCCTTAATTAGTCATGTAAAGCTTTGAAATGCCATGCATAAAAAACGAGATCGTCCAGTTCAATTTGGTCCATGAGAAATTGTTAATTAATTCTAATGGGACAAATTCAAGGGAGAGAGGTTTGCAAAAGAATAAACCTTCGTTTCTTAACAAATGTAAATCATGGGATTGGATTCAAATCGCATAATCTCTGCTTGGCCATGAGGAAAAAGAAGAAACCGGGTCAATTAGACTACTCTGAGCATTTAAAGCTCGTTATAGGGAGGTCACTTTGAGAATTTGAACGCTAATTAAGAACTACGTCATGATTTGATGTTCTTATAAGGGCTACGTAAGAAACTTGGTACAAATTCAAATATAGGCCAAGTTCAGTCGTAAATCCAAATCAAATAAAAAAATAGTGGAGAACTACGTAAGGACTAAGGCTACGTAGGTAACTCGATATAAAGTCCAATCGAGTACAGTCACCAAATCCCAAATTCAAAATCCAAAATTGGAAGAACTACGTAGACTTGATCCCTTCAACGGGTACGTAGGAAATTCGATACTAAATCCAAACGGGCCTCGAATTCAGTCACAATTCTAAAAAGCACAATCTTAAATCAAACACTCAAAGTGTTCTTGGCCGAACTACGACGATTTGATCCCATTAAGGGTACGTAGGAAGCTTGACATATAGCTCAAATGTTCGTCGAGTTCAATCACAACTATAAACCAAATCAAACCCAAGTCCTAGTGGGAAGTTTAGACAACCCTTCCTAGAAGGCGGGTTTAATTTTCTCCACAACATGCAAATGATAGTTGAACCGAGTTTAGGCAACCCTTCTTAGAAGGTGGGTTTAGGCTTGTTTCTCTGATGCATGAAAACCCAACCAAAAATTAAAACCTCTGAACAACGTAAAGCTTGATTCTCTTTAAAGAGATACGTAGGCAACCCGTTATAACTCGGGTGCAGCTCAAATTAAAAATTAACTCCAAAAGTCTCCAACGTGTCTATATTATTAATAGAGTTGTAAAGATGTACAGTTAAGAGTCGAACTTAAAAAATCATATGAGATGTGTTTGCACATTGTTGTTTTCTTTTAACAATTTTTGTCTAACAAAGGATTTTTCTTAAAGTGAGGACTAATCATGGTCATTGATTATCTTAGATCTAGGGTCAAAATTAAAACTAAAATAATACTAGAATCCGTTAATTGGACTAATCACGCAGGCGTTGATCTTCCGCTATCTCACCACCTTCAAAATAGTTGACGCTCTCCCGCGATCTCCCGCAATCGACGATTTCCTCGTTCCTCCTCTTTCAATGGCGATCTCACCTTCGGAATTTTGATTTCTATTTCGTACTCAGTCTCGATCTCAACTGGCTATTCCTCTTTCAATCTCGATCTCGCACGCAATGGTTGCAGGTTAGTGTGTTTTTCTCTTCCATTGGAATTCTATTGACTTCAATCTCGATCTCACCTACGTTTTTGTCTTCAATTTCTGTAAATTTGCTTTAATTTCTGGAAACTATTAAGAATTTTGCATCACGTTGCTTATTGTTTAGAGAATTTTGCATCACTTTTGTTCATAGTTTAGTGGATTTGATATATTCTACTCAAACTTTAAATCAAATTCCACGTTTTTGGCATATTTTTGTGCTATTTTAATCATGTTTCACACTTTTATTGAATATAGCTTACAACCTGTTCGACAAAATGCCTAGCTATGAATAGGTTTTGTTTTTGTAGATAAAACATGAACAATAGATGGTAGTTGTTTTGTGCTTTTCAATTTGAATGTTAATTGCTTGTGTATGGTGTGTTTAAATTCATGTTAGACATTTGTGTTTGATCTACATGTGCAATTTTTATTTTCAACTCATAGTATTATTTTTTTGAACTATTTGTTAAT
This sequence comes from Fallopia convolvulus, assembly GCA_964016875.1. Lineage (NCBI taxonomy): Eukaryota > Viridiplantae > Streptophyta > Magnoliopsida > Caryophyllales > Polygonaceae > Fallopia > Fallopia convolvulus. Next base: position 27,814,299 of record OZ024735.1, read on the forward strand.
TATTTGTGAACCGACTATACAGATATTGAGATGTCAAGTAGTGCATGCCCATCAGGGGTTAGTGGTGATGCTTCACGCGATATCCAACAATCTATTTTACAATTGTCACCAACTAAACCAAAATTTTGGCTTCCTATGTGTGATGAGGCTTTGAAGCCATTTGTTGGTAGGTTGTATTCCACTATAGATGAAGGTGTTGCTTTGTACCGTGAGTATGCAAACGCTTGTGGATTTAAGGTTCGTCTTAGTACTCTTCGTAAAAAGAAAGGTGCTACTACGATGAGGTATTGTGTATGCTCTAGAGAGGGAAAGAAGAATATAAGAAATAGTTCCGGGCAACGGAATACTCAGTCAAATAGAATTGAATGCATTGCTAGAGTTGCATTTGCCCCTTGTGGAGACGGGAAATGTGAGGTCAAGTTGTTTGAAGAGCGTCATACTCACGAGCTTTTGGACACTAGTTCAAAGAAATTTTCTACATGAAGTAGGAATTTTGATGTTGGCTATCAAAATTTTGTGATCAATTGTGCTAAATCCGGCATTGGTCCAGTGAAGTCTTATAGGATATTCAAAGAATTTATGGGGAGTTATAACAATGTTGGTGCAACGGTTGTTGATTTCAAAATTTTCAAGCGAGATTTGATGGCATATATAAATGGTGTTGATGTTCAGATGGTTTTAGATAAGTTTTTTAGAAAAAACGGAGATTTGTAGTGCTTATTACTTCAACTATGATGTTGATGAGTATGATCGTTTGACACGGATTTTTTGGGCTGATCCTATTTCGAGGAGAAACTATACTGTTTTTGGAGATGCTGTTTCATTTGATGCAACATATAGAACTAACAGGTAATTTTCATTATTTGAACTATTGGTTTTATATTTTTGAACTTGTGTCCTATAAATTTGAACATAGGTCTATAGTTTTCTAATTTCAGGTTTATTCCAAATCTTTTCCAGGTACAATATGGTTTTTTCACCCTTTACTGGTTTGGATAGCAATAATAGGTGTGTCGTATTTGGGCAGGGCTTATTGTCAAAGAGGATGTGAATTCATATGTGTGGTTGTTTGAAGAATTCAAGAAAGCAATGGTGCATGAACCTAGGATTTTGGTGACTGATCAAGATCCTTCAATGAAGATTGCAGCTGAGAGGGTTTTTTCCACAACTCGACACCGATTTTGCATGTGGCACATCATGACTAAAGTCCCGGACAATGTGTGTGTCGAATTGAAAAAATCAAGTGCATTCAATACTAAGTTGGCCGATGTTGTGTGGAACGCAGAGATTGATTCTTTTGAATTTGAAGAAAAATGGCTTGCAGTCATGCGTGAGTTTGGGGTTGAAGGTGATAAATGGTTTTCTCATTTGTTTGAGATTCGTAGATCATGGATTCTGGCATACTATCGGGATGTGATGCTTGGTGGGCTGATTCGAACAACTTCCATCTCCGAGTCTGTGAACTACTTCTTTAAATGCTATACCAATAAATTCTACAGCCTTGTTGAGTTGCTTATGCATTTCGAAAGTGCCTTGGATACTCAACGTCACAAGCAGAACAAATTGAACTTTGATAGTGATTCCAAGATGCCGAATATGAAGACACCATTGGCGATAGAAAGGTATTGTGCTCGCTTGTTTACTTTGTTTGCTTTCTCTCAAATTCAAGATGAAATTAGCGCTAAGTGTTTTGCTTGTCATGTTCTTGGTATTGAGAGGGGAAATGACATGGATTCGTATGCCATTGGAGAACATGCAAGTAGGAATAAAGAGTATGTTGTTGGATATAGTCCGTCTAATGGTTATTCTACATGCACTTGTCATATGTTTGAGAGAGTTGGTATCCCTTGTCGTCATATATTTCTTGTGTTGAAGGATAAGAATTGGGATAGATTGCCACCTAGTTTGATCCTTGGTCGATGGACAAAAGAAGCATCTTCATCTCCCATTTTTAGCATTGATGATGATATTATAGAACAGTGTGCGTCAATGGATGAGAGGCAAGCTATAATAAATAGTCTTTGGTCGGACATTTATTGTTGTATGGGGCTTGTTGAGAACCACACCGTTCATTTGTAAGAGTTTGCACACATGATTAAGGAGTATAAGGTCTCATTTCACAACTCTTCTGATGTTACTCCACCAAGCAAGAAGGATCTGGTTGAGAGCTTTGTTGGAATTAGGGCACCAAGACAAGTTAATGTGTTGCCATCGAAACAAGCAAAGAACAAAGGTAGCGGCAAGCGCATCAAGGGTGGTAAAGAGAATGCAATTGAAAAAAGGGAGCGTCCTAAAAGGAAGTGTAACAGATGTAAACAATATGTTGATCATGATAGTAGGAATTGTGAGAAGATGCAGCAAAAGAAGAAGTCTAAATAGAATTGAACAAAATTCGTACAAATATTGAACTCCATATACAGGAAAATTGAACTTCATTTTTTTTTCTTCATTTCATATGTGATTCCCTATTTCGTTAGGACTCGTACTATATTTTTTTTGATGTATTCACACCTATTTTAGTGACATGTGGATTGGTGTGCTCTATAACTATAGGCAACAATTTATGGACATGTTGATTTGAGTTCTCTATATTTGAGTACCATTTTTTAATGATCCATGTATATAAACTACAAGTTTGCAACTACAAGGCAATGAATGAGTCACCAAAATCACACCTCATAAACACCACACAAACTACTCCATGAATCACCAAAATCAAGCGTACTTGCATGTTCTCAATCTAAACATTTTGTTGAGATGCAAGAAAACACAAATCAAATAGCTAAACGAAGTTCAACCAATTACATTCAAACTTCTAAGATTCATAGTTTCATTAGAGGCCAAAATGCATGCATAAGGTTTTTAATACTACCATGTCAACCAAAACATATTAAAACCTAAGAGAAATTTACATCCCAAAGAACAGAAATTTCCTTCCAAAAAAACCATTCAAAGGGTTTTCAATCCCGCTGTCATACACTGATTAGTACTACCAAATCTTATCAAAATGCACATCATAACTTGGATTCACAACTAAGCATCTTCCTCTGGAAAATTCTGCAGCTCATTCAACGGAGATGAGATTATCTCACATGTATAATGTCCTCTGGATGATATGATATTCTTATTGCTTGATTCCTTGAAGCCACTTGTCCAATTTCCCTTTCCCATGTACGTCTCAAGATGCCTCATAGCATACACCCCAGAGTCAACATGATTTTTTGGATTCATCCATGATATTGGCAACCACTTTGGATCAAAGTTTTTCACATGCGATCCCTTAGAAACCTTTTTCGCTAGAAGGAAACGTACAACCAAAGATTTCTGCATGTATTCTAGAAACAAATTACAAAATGAATTACTTATATGGAAAATTGAACTTGACATGTAAAAAAATGAACCAACAAGTTGAGATGCAAAAACAAGGGTCTGGAATTTATACCAGATATTTAGGGGTCTCACCATATTGCAAATACAACTACTTGTATGAAAGAATGAACCACCAAAATGAGATATTATAGAAAGGGTCAGAATTTTTACCAGCTTTGTAGGGATATCACCATATTCCATCTCGTAGTCCTCCCCCAATATGACTTTCGGAGCATGATCAATGATAAAAATCTCATTCGTCTTCAAATTGAAGCTTATGATATAGTAATGCTCCGAATCCAAAATTGGAAATAACATTTGTTATAAACAAAACAAGCATTCACATCATTCACATCATTCAAAACAAGAATATATATTAATACCATAATTTATACGTACCATGTCAACATCATTCACATTTGTAGGTGATGGGATTTTGAGAGCTTGATCCATTTTCTCTTCAAACAATTCGTAATTCTCTTCAAAATAAGGATGCTTAGGATGAATAACGGTGCACTCCTAGATATTGTCATAAACCTTAGTAGATAATACTGCATAAAACCATAACTATAAATACTAGATTTATAAGGCTTACACATGTGCTTGCAGTAGCAAAGAATCTATGTGGAGAGTCGGGAGCTCTGCGCTTCTCTTTCTCATTCAGTAGCAACGTCCATGCATCAAGGATTTTGATGTTGATGAACACTGTTGGCTCTAGCGTTCGAATGTCAGATCTTAGCAATTTCAAATCCCTGAACAAGAACAACGGAGTTCTACCAAAACAAACATTTAAAATTGTCCTATTAGTAAAAAAATTATCTTACATGGCTTTTCCATATTGCTACATATTGCATTTAATATATGTATATATAACTTACTCTTCATTAGATGTACCGTCTAATGCAAAATTGATAACTTGTTTTTGTTCTTTTGTCAACGCTTTAAGAGGATTGACTTCCCGTAAGTAAAATGGGCTCTTCTTTGAGTCAGGTAGCATCAACTCCCTTTTGGGTAGTATCCTTGTTTTGAAGTTATGTGCCTATATGTTGTGTACATTAAGTACAATTAAATATAAGACTCAAAATGGAAAAATAAGAATATTTACTTTTTTATAGAAATCGTGTAAAATGAATTTGTCCAAATAGAATTCAACTCTAACCTTTTTTTGGTCATCGTTCTCCATGGTAGAATCTGGATCATTCTCCAAAGCTGGTTTCTCGGTTCCAATTGTAAGCATTCCACGTTTTTTCCTAATGACAAGCTTGCTAGTTTTCTCATGGGGTTCCACTTTGTTTTTCCCTTTTACCTGCAGCATTAATTTTATGAATGAAAAAAAATTCACTTAGTATTTGATGGAAAAAATATGGACGTTGAAATAAATTGCACTTGTTATTTGCTTACATCTTGTGCAATGGAAGGTTTGACCGGTTCGATTGAAACTGTTGTCCGTGGTCTTAAGACACGGGTACTACTTCCTTTTGGCTCGGTTCTGTATCAGCCACCTTTTGTTTCCCTCTTTCCTGTATTATTTGATATAATGAACTTAATGATATATAAATTGAACTCTTATGTAAGAAATATGAACTAGTTCAAAATTATGAAACACAACCATGTTTACATCACTCTTCTGTGCTACTTTGACAATGGCTTTCTCGTTTTCACTTGCCTACATGATATATATGTTAGTTAACTGTTGTTATCATTTGTAAACAATAATAATTTGACATTATACTTACCTTGGTGGTGACATCTCCATGTGGTGCAAGTTCATCCAATGGTATATACTGGTTTGCTATATCAATGACGTTCTCAAAACTTGCTAATTGAAGTTCTTGTGAGAAGTTCACACCCAGGTCAAATGATGGTATTTCAGAATTCCTCTTTTTAATCTCTTCCTTGGAGGTAAATGTCATTTCAATCTTCTTAAGACATTGTTGCAACTCTGGGCAATTCCAAAACGAGTTCTGTGATTGAGACCAATTGCTATCAAGCTCGTTGGGAGTTGCATTGCCTTGCTCTTCCTCATTTTGTGTCGCAAGACCCATTAGTTTGATTGTAGTATCATGCGTAGACTTCATTGTAGGGTCACTCATGAATTCTTTTGGTGTGTCCTTTGCCATACTAGAAAGCTTGATAATGCTTGTGGCAAGTTCTTCCAGAGTGATTGTGAATTTCTGAGCCCAACTCTTTAGGAAGGGAAAAAAATGAATTTATGTATATTAATCTCAAGAATGAGTTAAATAAGTAATAAAATAAAAAATATTGTTATTGCATACCTGTAGAAGAACTACGTGGGGTAGTTCTTCCTCATCCCTTAGCAATGGCGGTGGTGGTGGTGCCTCTTGTAGGAGGTTGATATTCTGTTGTGGTGGTACTTTTTGTTGTTCCCTAACACGTCCACTCCCAAAGCCACCACTTTGAATCTCTTCATTTTGTCTTTTCTTTAAGGAATCTTGAGTCCAATCTAGGAAAATCGGAATCTTTCGCTCTTTACGGCCTCTTCCATATTGAACTCTATCTACGTAGAAAAGCTGGTGAAGAAGACATAAGTTCTTAATTAGTTCATGTTATTCCTAATCAAGAAGGAAAATTCAAGACAAAATATACATGTCCACAAATCGAACTACTCATATGAAAAACTGAACTTTTAACATAAAAAAATGAACCAACGAAGTATAATGGATGATACAAACATACATGCAAATAAAATGAACTACTCATATGAAATATTGAACTTTCAGCTGAAATAAATTGAAACAATGTTATAAAGATAGCCACTTAAGCTCAAGTTATCATGTACCAACTCAACTTTCTATTAAGCTATCATCAACCCAAAGAAATAAAGTGCATTAAACAACTAACCGTGAGGAAAAGCGATGAACCTTTGAACGAGGACCTCTTGTTATCATCCCATGCCTTCTTTGCTTCAACTAGGCAGTCAAGTACAAACCCACACCAATTAAGGTTCTTGATGTTGTCTACATCCTCCAAAAGGCTCATGTATGAATCATTTGCACTTCCATTTGGATTGCTTTCAACCAACAATGATATGAAGAGAGTTATGAAGCATCTTTTGAAGAATGGCCCACCGTCAATGTCTTCAAGCATTCGATCTGCTACATCACTTGGGGAGATCTTGAAATACTTTGTAGGATTTTTTAAAGGATTGTTCCTGAACACCTCTTTCCATTCATCTATCATGTCAACATTCTCAACCATGTCCTTAGTTGCTATTTCCTCACCTCCAAGTGGAATACCAAGGGCAATATGTACATCTTCTTCTTCAATGTAGATGTTCTCTCCGTTTGACATCTTCAAACAAACTTTCTCAGCATCAAACTGCTGAACAAGCCAACATGCAAGGAAATGTGGAAGAGCTTTGATTTGTAGGTCAAGCAAACTTCCAAAACCAAGTTCTCTTATACTCTGTTTTTGTGGCTCCTCTAGTTGTTCCAACATTTTAACAAACACTCTCGGGGTTGATCTTGATTCTAATACTCCAATTTTTTTTTGCCCCTCTTGGTTGCAACTTCTTTAGTAAGAACTCTTTGAACAGTTTTGGATTTCTTTTCCTTTTTAACATTAGCTCCTCGGCGTTTTGCATTTCTTCCTGAAGGCTTGGGTATTTCTTCCTCGTCATCAAAATCATTGGTATCATCACCAAGATCAACAGAGTTGCTTTCATCATCCGCATGAAAGGTGGTGTCATCTTCATCATCTGTACCATCTTCATCGGATGTATCAGCTTCATCAACTTTATCATCTTGATCAACTTTATCATCTTCATCAGCTGTATCATCTTCATTATCTGTACCATTTTCATCAACCGTATCATCTTCATTAGCTTTATCATCTTCATCACCATATGAACTAGATTCTTTCTCATCTTCGGTTACTTCCTCAGCTTCATTACAAGTCTCCGCTTTTTTGATGTTGCGTCTCCCCTTGTCTATTTCTTCAACAACTCTCTTTCTCTTGTTCAGAAGCAAACTTTTAAGAGGGATGTCATCTGGATCTGTTTAAAATTTGAACTATTAGAACAACATATTGAACATTTTAAGATATTTTCTGAACTATTCAAGTTTGCAATAAATCTGAAATAGTTACTTTCATCAACATGAGCCTTCTTCTTTGGAGGCATTATCTTATCGGATTCCTATTCAAATAAAGAAATAGATAATAAAAGATTTAGAATAAAGAACTCCATAATCAAGCATTAGCTTTCAGGTACTCTCAACAGCAACTGAACACCAAACCCAGGTATGAAAAAGAACTCTATAACCCCAAAAGAACTCCATTTCCTAAACAACATAGAGGAATGAATGGGCCATGTATGAAAAAGACCCAAATCCACGAAACTTTTGAGTTAACATCAACTTCAACCCCACTAGTAAGCCTAAGCACGATAAAGGCTAAACCCACGAAAAGGCCATGACACATTCATCAAATAGAAATTGCATAAGCCACGAATTAGGGTTAAAATCCAAACTCCAAAGCAGTTGTCGGAACCAGTGACTAGAGAGAGAGAGAGAGAGAGAGAGAGAGACGAACCAATGATCGGAGAGGAGAGACGAACTAGTGGCCGGAAGAAGTTTCTGTACTTTGAGACGTTCGATTGAAGACGGACGAACCAGAGGGGAATCGATGGAGAGGCAAACCAGAGAGAGAGGGAGAGACGCAACCGGAGACGATGGAGAATTGTACCGTTGTTTGCCCCTTCCTTTGCGTGTGACAGTAGGAGTAGCAGACTAGCCCCTTAATTTTACGTTTTTGCCCCTAAAAGTCGGGATTTTTCAAATTCGCGCGTGAGATTAAATAAAATCTCGTCCGTTTTTTCTCCCCAATCAATGGTCCTTATTAGTCCGCATTTTTAGCACAATCCTCACCATAAGGGTGGTCCTCACCGGAACCCTCCCCTATATATATATATAGGGTTGAGTTCAAGTAAGGAGGTAATTTAGTGTAAATAGTTAGGAGAAATAAGGAGCGTTGGATGTAGGGAGATGAATGGTACTGATTTGATAGGATTAGTGATTTAAAAGAAAAAACAATAATAAAAAACATATCCCGTAGATTAGGGTGGTTACCAAAATTATACCTTTTCTTTAATCTTTTTTATCGTCATAAAGTTTATAGTAGCGTACATTTGCATCGTATTATAAGTTGTTCATCAATTAACATAGAGTTGTTCATTACAATAAAGAAATTGTTCATTAAAAAAATCTTCGTACATTGAACTAATTTGTTCCTTGTTCACTATCAATATTATGTTGAGTTATTGTTCATCAATTAATTTAGAGTTGTTCATTACAATAAAGAAATTGTTCATTAAAAAAATTTACATACATAGAACTAATTTGTTCGTTGTTCACGATATTAGGGTTGATTTAATTTTGGAAAACAATTACTGTAATATAAGAAAAAAATCAATATGCTTTTCTCTCTTATAGTTTTCATCGCTTCTATATATAAGCGTTGATGAAAAAACTCTCTCTCCTCCTATAGTACATATTGAACAACTAACATATCACAAATGAACAACTACTTATTCTCGAATGAACAACTACTTGTTCTCAATGAACAACTACAATTTCACACCTATTAATAAAAAACCAATGAACAACTACTTACTTATGAATGAACAATTAGATATAATCAGAAGAACATCTAACTACCCTAGTTGTTCTTCTGATTATATATAATTGTTCATTCCTAAGGAAGTAGTTGTTCATTTTTTTTTATTCATAAGTGCAAGATTGTAGTTGTTCATTTGTGATATCTTAGTTGTTCAATATGTACTATAGGAGGAGATATTTTTTCATCAACGCTTATATATAGAAGCCATAAAAACTATAAGAGAGAGAATCAGATTGATTTTTTGCTTATATTATAGTAATTATTTTCCAAAATTAAATCAACCCTAATCCCTAGAATTACGCTCCATTTTTCTTTGATTTTACAAAAGTTATTTATTATTTTAAATCTACACCATTAATTATATAAGATCCGACGCTTTTAATAGCTCCTCATTATTTACCGTAAGAAGGCTACTTACTTGAATCCGACCCTATATATATATAGGTTTAGTATCTAGAGAAACCCCATTTTAGAGAGAAACGGAAGTCGTAATAAGAGGCGTTTGATTAGAATTTATGGATGGACGAGATTTAAAGCAAATAGGGAGTAGGATCTTATTATGTACCTGTTTTATGGAAATAATTCTTCATGCATGATTATAGGGATTGAAATATCTTTTTCTCTCTCAAAATATACGGTTACCAAAATTAAAAACCCTGATTACAATTATCCCCTTTCACATTTATCGTCTTCCTCTCCACTCTCCTCCTCCATCCTCTCCATGAAAGATCGTCGCCCCAACTTTTTGCCTCATCTCCACTCGTCTTCGTCTTGATGCTAGGGAGGTCGTCGTCGTCAAGAAAGCCATCAACGTCGTTGATCTAATCGACGTCCTCGTTTGTAATCAAGGGGTTCAATCAAAACCGTCTCCGTCTTCAACATCGATGCTAGGGATTATGAAATCGATTTGCAACAATTTGTAAGTTTCTATGTCGATTTAGATCATTCGGAACATCAATTTATCATTCTTCTCAAATTTAATTTGTTCGGTTTGCATCCCTTCTAGTTGTTTCTCGTTCACTTTCATGCTTTGAATCGTTCAATTTTTAGTTGTGTTGTTTTTGGTTGTGTTGTTTATATTTTTTCAAGTTGAAATTTCGTCAATTTTTTTAAGTTGATTTTAGTTGTGTTGTTTATATTTTTATTATTGATATCTTCTCGGTTTTTGAACGATTTTATGAATTTAGGGTTTTGTTTTGCTAATTCAAGTTAGTATTGTTGTGTTATTTCATTTTGTGTAGGAAATTATTGTCTTCCAAGAGCAAAGATCAGAAAAAGTGAAATCATGTGTGGTGCACATAGAGATAAATGACCGAAGATAAAATTCAAATATATTATACACATGTTCGAGATTGTGGACTTAATATATTCAAATATTTTGTACACATGTTTGAGATTGTGTACTTAATATTCAGATATATTATACACATATTCAAGTTCTTTTATACACATGTCCAAAATTGTTTAGCTTCACATATATTGTATACATGTTCGAGACTTTGTACATAATATTCAGATATATTATATGCAGATTCGAATTCTTTTGTACACATGTTCAAAACTGTGAAGTTAATATTCAGATATATTGTGTATATGTTCGAGATTTTGGATTTAATATTCATATATATATATATAGTCTAAAGATTCGAGTTCTTTTATACACGTGTTCAAAACTGTGAAGTTAATATTCAGATATATTGTATACATATTCAACATTCTGTACTTAATATTCAGATATATTGTATACATATTCGAGATTTTGTATTTAATATTCGGATATATTGTAAAACGTGTTCGAGATTGTATACTTAATATTCGATTTCATACTTTGTTTTGTTCAAGATTTACACTCAAATATTCAAAAATGTGTTATTAATATTCGTTTACACATATTGGTTTGTTCGATATTTAAACTAATATATTCTGATATAAATACATGACGACTACAGAGTAGATTGTATATTCAAACCACAACAAATTCGAACAATTTTTAAACAATATTCAGAATATATTGAAACATATTCAACCACATACAAGATAATTGTGCCAACAATAATTATTCAAATTTTGAATTTGAATTTTACGCAAAATAGAAAATGGAACACATGTTCAAAACTGTGAAGTTAATATTCAAATATATTATGCACATGTTCACGGTTTTGTACTACAACGGTATATTCGAGAATGTATTCTTAATATTCGTTTACACATGTTGGTAGGTTCAATATCTAAACTAACATATTCAAGTATAATCACACGATTACTACAACAACACATCCAAAATCAGCTATTTTTAAGGAAATCAGAATTGCTACAAGTATTTTATTCTTTTAATTTTTTTTCTATGTCTTCAATCTCTACAATTACGCCAACTTCCATAAATAATTTCTTCTATTTTTTAACAAAATCAGAATCCCTACAATTTAGGAGCTTCTATATTTATAATTGTCAGATGCATATTCAAGTATATTTTGCCCATAATTGTTAAGATATACCATCATTATTAGCCATCGATTACATCAAATCTAACGGCTCTTATTGCGACTTTCGTTTTTTCACAATTTGCGTTTCTCTGGAGCCCTCCTTCTTGTATTGTGTGTTTGTGTTCGTATTATTAGAGGGGAAGTTTAAATTTGCGTCCTTTTCAATTTCATGTCGAATTCTATTCACATCAAATAATCAATTGGTCCATCATATCAATGGCATAAATTTTCTAGTCTTTGGATAACATTAGTCTTACTTGGACAAATGTTCCGAAGACACCTATTTAACTAGCGCTTTACAAGTGTACCGAGCTAGAAAGGAGTTTGGAATAATCTGGCAAAAGTTAATTATAGTCTTGTATTATTATTATGAATTAGGCTTCCGAGTAATGTCCTACTATTAAAAAAGAGGTTATATACTACTACCGTAGTAGCTTACAAAGTTATATGCATAATATAATTTGACGTTCCATGTTTTCTATTTCCTTTAAATTCTGGTAGAAGATGCTTTACATATGAGGTCAAATTTGCATTATAGAAGATGCTTATTCTACTTTTGTGCACCTATTATCGCACTATAAATTATACTCTCTTTCTTTCGAAACAAATATTCGATCACTTTCAACAATATATACCCAACTCTCAGACCCAATAAAAAAACAATATACCTAACACGCAAAAAAAGGAAAAAAAATGTCAATCCTAAAACATCACCCATTCACCATGCATACAATTTCTTTTTTTACATAAACGTACTTTAAAAATTGATTAGAAATATAAGAAAATTACATCACCAAACGTAGTACTGCATCCAATTCGTCAAGGTATGGGATCAACCCATACCAATTTACATCATGCTTTTACATTGAAAGTCAAAATTGACTCCTATACGTACGAACTAAGAGTCCACCTTCCGCAAGAAATAAAAAAAAGGTACAAGAATAAATTTTACTCCGTAAAAAATATAGAAATTATTAAACGAACGGTGGTGGGACCTAGCTAAAATGGAGGACCGTCCACATGGTATTCCTTGTCAAAACAAGCAAAATGTGTCACATTTAAGCAAAAAGAAGAAGAATAAGAAGAAGGATCGATTCATATTCATTCATCACCAATCCAGAAGCCAAACCAACTACGAAACCCCCACTCTCTATTTTTTTTCTCATTCATTTTATCACCAATATATTCCTCTCTAACAAATCAATCCATCACCAAATTGATTCATTACATACCCTCTATTTACTACGATGGGGCTACGATCGTCTCCTCCCACGCTCATCTTCTTCTTCATCCTCTTGGCGATCTCAGCCGTCCGATCCGATCATCACGCCTCCGAATCTAGGAAGCTCGACGAGTCAGTTGATCAGAGCAAGTGCGGTGGCTGCCCCTGCGGCAACCCCTGCCCCACCACCCCCACCTACTCGCCCTCGCCGCCGCCCCCGCCTCCTCCTCCTCCAGTTCTACCTCCGCCGCCGCCCGAAAAGTCGCCGCCGTCCACCGGCCGCAGCTACTGCCCTCCTCCTCCGTCGCCCCCTTCCAACTTCATGTACATAACTGGTCCGCCCGGTAGCCTGTATCCGGTCGATCAGAGTTACAACAACGGCATCGCCGGCACCCGGGGCTTTGCGGCGGCGATTTGGGGTGGCGGAGTGGTGGCTCTTTTGTTCCTGTTACATCCGTTTTAAATTATTAATTAGTCAAATTTTATTTTATTTTATGTTTTGAAGTGATTAATGTGTAGATGATGGGACATGTTGTGAATCGATACGCATCTCCCCCTGTCTAATTGCGGTTGATATGCATGTGTATTCCTCTAATAATGAATATGAATAATGTTTTTCTATCGCATGATTAATTTTTTGCGTGCCTAACTAATTCATTAGTACTTGATCTCCGAATATTTCTTACATTCATATCATATGGGCCCATCCGGTTGAAGAAATTAATTTTGTCAGAAAAATTTATCTTCCATGATCCAAAAGCAAAATTGAAAAATAGGTTCGGCTTTCTCTGGATGAACCACCTATATGTAATATGTGTAGTGTAGGTAGTAGGTACCCTATTTTTTCAATTATTTCATTATCATTGTCATATCTTTCTAGAGAAAAGCGCTCAACTCCTAGAGTCCAAGACAAGTGCGCGCTTACGAATTGGCTAAGATGAAAAGAAAATTAAAATTAACAAATGGTATTTGAAAATAAGATTGGATATGTGAAAATTGGAGAAAGGCAAATTCGTGCATATATCACTAAATTAATCACTATGTATTTGAGATAGAGACGTACGGCTTGTATAATATTTCTCTTCATAGTGATTAATTAGTGATGCACGAATTTGCCACTATGTATTTGAAAATAAGGTTGAATTATTTTTCAAGCATGAATATTTTTGGAGCAAAGTGTAGACTTTTGGTTTGTACGCTTTAGAGTATAAGTGGTCCAATAATATAGTAGTAGCCTTCATGGAAATGGCCAGCTAGACACACTTTATTTGTAATCCTTGATCAACTAATAATTTTTTTTTATTAAAACTTCTAAGCTTCCTTAATGTTAGAGTTTGCTTGCTAAGAAAATCGTAAGAGTTTGCGTATACTAATTAATAGAAAGTATGCATATAAAAGTAAAATGGTTGCAATATACTGTATATCAAATTTTATAATCTCATCTCAGATTTACATGTCATTTTGTTGGGACGGTGTTGGAACTCTGATTCCAAACATCTGAACAACGAAACTTGTCTCCAGTTTTGATAATGACAAACGCCATATAGGAACTAACGTGTTACATTCAAGTATTTCAAGGGAACACCAGGTCTAACGAAGACCACTTAGCGCAAATCACGGAATCTTGTCTCAAACAAAACAAAGGCTCGGTCTGAGGAACAGACTGAAGCGAATGATCCAACGGCCCGATTGATTCTCAAAGTTGACACAATTCAAGTCAAGTCACATGTGAAGGATAAAGACTTGGCGTGCAAGACAAAGGGCATTTTCGGACAACATGGAAGTCAAGTTTGCAGCCCAAGTAAGGATGAGTATAAAGCCAAATGAATAGTGATTGGATTAAGCACTTCTCCCAGAACACACATTTACTCACAAAGAAAGAAAGAAAGACAAGAGAAGAGAAGTCCCTGGCGGCGAGTGCTCGATCTCGACAACGGCGAATCCAAGTTCCCAGGAGATAGGGAACCGCGACATTGATCTCAAGGTGTAATGTTCGATCTGTCTTATGTGTAGTTGAAGTGTTCGCTTAGGAACAAGGTCGAGAAGGCTTACTAGTGTTACTAGAGTTAGGTAGAACTGCTAGGAACAGAGAAATGTAAGTCTTGCCTGTGTAACTAGAGAATAATCAATAAGATAAGAAGATCGTTCAAAATCCTCCAAGCGGAGGTAGAGGTTTACCCACACAACTAGTTGGTTGTTGTGGGGTTCCTCTATAAAGAAACTGTGTCGTTTACATTCTGTTTTACTTTCTTTTACGTTACTTTCGCTCCCTTGGGAACAACTTAACAGCCAGTTCCCAAGCTCTTACTAACGCATAACGATCCAACAATTGGTATCAGAGCAAGAATGCTCTAGATTTTCTGTGTTAGTATCGCTGGTTACATGATGTTTGAAGAACTTACTTAGGTTGGACATGGGAACAACAAGCCTCCAAGGCTTATCACAGGAAGGTTCGAAAATTGGCAACGCAACATGAAAAATTGGATGCGAAGCCACCACTTTCAATCTTAGTGCGTCATCGAAGTAGGGAATTTCGATGTAGACCCAACCATTCGCAACGACTTCACCAAATGGGGACCAAACGAATGGAAGTGCATGGAAGCAAATTTCAAAGCCAAACAATATCTCAAGAATGCCATGTCAGTGCAAGATTGCGACAGGGTAGCAAATATTGAAACAACAAAAGAGATGTGGGAAGCCATCCAGCAAGTGCACATTGGGAACACTGACCTCAGAGAGGACCTCTAGATGAACGCTAGAAGGGAGTTCTTCAACTTCCGAATGGAGGTAGGCGAATTAGTCAATAGTTACCAATCTTGCTTCGAAGGCCTGTGTACCAAGCTCGCTGGATTTGGGATCACAAAGGAGGAGATCACTGACAAGATGAAAGTTCAACAACTCTTCAATGGCCTAACTGGTGAATGTGCCAATGAGAGGACCATGTTCAAAGAAAACCCTGAAAACAGGACTCTCATGCTCCAGCAAGTCTTTGGAAAGCTGGTGGGACATGAGAAAAGGAAACAAGACGATAAGGAGCAAGAAAGGGCATACAAGGGAATTGCCCTAAAACTAGAAAAGATGCTCAAGTCGGTTCAGGAACAACACGTAGACTCCGAGGAAGTTGAAGACGAGGAACTCGTCCTTGTCACAAAGGCCCTTCGATCCTTCTACAACAAGGGAAAGTTCAAAAAGGGCTAGGAGAACTCACAAAAGGGTCAAAGTTCCCAAAGAAAGCCAACTGAGAAGGACCTCTCGGACGTCACATGCTACAAATGCTATAAGAAAGGGCATTTCGCAAAAGAATGCCCACAAGGAACTGACGACCGAAGGCGAGGAAAGAAGGCCTACATCGCCACTTGGAGCGATGATGAGGATGAAGATCCCGAATCATGGGTACACCCAGACATCTGTGCTATGGCCTTAGGGGAGACCACTTGGGAACAACCCAGTGAGGTAACCATTGAAACTGTTCTTGCTTCCTTAGCTAACTATGAAAAACCTGAGTTGTTAAAATTGCTCTCTAGTCTTGTTAAGGATAACATAAAATTGCAAAAAAAAAAACTAGATGAGTCGGAACACACAAATGCTGAGTTGGTTGGTCTAGAGTCCTGTTCCAATTGTGTGAAACTGATTGATAAGCTTCAGTCTTACCTGTCCCACATAGTAGCCCTTGAGGATAAGATTAAAAACATAGAGGGCGATAAGAACGAGTTCCTACAAAAGCTTAGCAAGGGAAATGAGAATCCCGAAGCCTCGAGTTCCCAAACAAAGTTTGTCCCAACCAAACATGGGATTGGGTATAAGTCTGAGTGCCCAAAGAATGGGAAGTCTCCTTTAAGTGAACATGAGATAAATGAGTGTAGAGCCTTAGAACTCCAATGTGAAAAACAAAAGAATTCCCATCTAGAAGAAAAGATACGTGTCTTGGAAAGTGGGGTAAGTGGAGAGAGGGACTACTACACTGGGAACACTAGGCATATTAACTCTATGTCCAAATAACCAAGGGAAACGGGTCAAGGGTCTACAATAAGGAAACCATGGATAGGAACAAGATATAGAGACCTCATCCTAAGTACTACCTAGGAGAATACTATAAGACCTGTTGGAATTGTGGTGCTCATGGGCACTAAAAGGAAAGCTGTCCCAAAGCAAAGGCCCAAACTCAGAGGAATCACGAATACTGGAATAGGCAAAACCAAAAGACCAACAAACCAGCTAGAGGTCCCACTCTTGGGAACTATCATAAGAACTTCACTTATAATTCTAGGAACTCTCATGATATCAACATTGCAAATTATGTTATGTTTAAAACTATCTTTCCTTGTAAGGGACCAGGCAAGAGTCATCTTGCCTAGGTCACCAAAAACTAACTCTCCTTGTAGGTGGAAGTGACAGGGAACAACACATGGGTCATTGATAGTGGTTGTTCAAATCATATGACTGGGAACAAAGACAATCTCACCTCACTCCACACAAAAGCCGAAGGAGGTCATGTGTCCTTTGGCAACAGAAATAAAGGAGAAATCATAGGAACAGGGGAAGTACTACTCAACAAGTCAATCAAGATCAGCAATGTCAATTTAGTGAAGGATCTAGGATACAATCTCTTGAGTGTATCTCAGATATGTGATCAAGGGAACAACGTTGTCACCTTTGACTCAAAACAATGCTTAGTCATCAACAAGAAAACCAACAAAATCATTTTATGAGGAAGGAGGTCCAACAATGTCTATGTGGTAGACACAGACTTTGAACCACGAAGGAAGTTGTGCCTCACAAGCTCCCACGATGACACGGAACTCTGGCATAAAAGGCTAGGCCACGCAGGCATCAATCAAATCTTGAAGCTCTATCTACAAGACCTGGTTATTGGTCTTCCACGAATCAACATTGAGGGAGCTAAGATGTGTGAAGCATGTGTTCGTGGCAAACAAACTAGGACTTCCTTTAAGCCAAAAAAGGTGGTAAGCACCACAAGGCCCTTGGAACTAATTCACATGGATCTCTGTGGTCCCATGCAAACGGCCAACTACGGTGGTAAAAGGTACATATATGTGTTAATTGATGATTTTTCAAGATTTACATGGGTTATTTTCTTGAGATCTAAATTAGATGCATTCAAGGAGTTTGAGCCCTTCATCAAGAGAATGGAAGTTATCATTGGATTAAAGCTCAAGTCCCTCAGATCTGATCATGGAACTGAGTTCAAGAACTCAAAGTTCCTAAAGTTCTATAACAATGGTGTATCCCACAACTTCTCAGCCCCATGCACTCCTCAGCAAAATGAAATGGTGGAAAGAAAGAATAGAACTCTGGAAGACATGGCTCGAACCATGATGCTTGAGAGTGGAGTTCCCGAATGCGCAATCTCCACAACTACATACATTCTAAATCGAGCTATGATTCGTCCCATGATCAAGAAAACATCATATGAGTTGATCAAGGGAAGAAAGCCCAACATCTCCCATCGCAGGACCTTTGGGTGCAAATGCTTTGTCCACAACAATGGCAAAGACAACCTTGGGAAGTTTGATCCAAGGAGTGACGAAGGGATCTTCGTGCGATATTCCTCTCAAAGCAAGGCGTATAGAGTCTACAACAAGAGAACCAAGAAGATAGAGGAAAGCATTCACATCATCTTCAATGAACAATCTGTAAAGATGGGAACAGAGTCCCCAAGAAAGGGAACTCTGTTCAAACTGGTCAGACAAGAAGAGGAAGACGACGATGATGAGCCGAGAAAGCAAGATGAGGACTACCCAAGCGGGAACAACGTCCCACCACCAGGGAACAACGAAGGAGGTCAAAATTTCACTAATCAAGACTCCTTCGAGGTTCCTTCCACAACCGAAGAGGCTCAAGATGCATCCAACTTTCTAGTTCCTCAAAATGAGACATTGCCAGAATCTAGTGTTCAGGTAGAACAACGAGGGAACAATGAAGACGATCCTGATGAAACACTCGGTGAAGAAGTGGAGAACAACTGTTCCCATGAAGAAGAAGAAACACAAGTTGGAGATGAAGAAGATGCAAGGGAACATATCGATGTCTCACACATTCGTACAAGAAACTATCACAAAAAGAGGGACCATCCCATCGACAACATCATCACTCCCTATGACAAAGGAGTACAAACTCATTCGTCTCTCAACAGCTTCTATGCCTTCAATGCCTTCGTATCACTGGTGGAACCTAAGAATATCAAGGAAGCATTGAAGGACCAAGACTGGATTCAAGCCATGCAAGAGGAACTCCACCAATTTGAGAGAAATAAAGTGTGGAAACTGGTTCCTAGGCCCAAGAACAAGAACATCACAGGAACTCGATGGATCTTTAGAAATAAGCTTGACGACACTGGGGCAGTGGCTAGGAACAAGGCCCGTTTGGTTTCCCAAGGGTATAGGCAAGAAGAGGGAATCGACTAAGATGAGACCTTTGCACCAGTTGCAAGAATTGAAGCAATTCGGCTCCTCATAGCCTACGCTTCTCACAAAGGCTTCAAGTTGTATCAAATGGACGTCAAGACAGCGTTCCTAAATGGGCACCTTAAGGAAGAAGTTTATGTGGCACTTCCACCTGGTTTTGAAGATGAGCACTTCCCAGACCATGTATACTTCTTGGAGAGGGCCATATATGGTCTCAAGCAAGCTCCCAAGGCATGGTACGACAGGTTTGCCCAATTTCTCGTGTCTCATGGATACCTTTGTGGTTCGATAGACAAAACTCTCTTCATTAAGAAAGAATCAAAAGACATTTTAATTGTACAAGTATATGTTGATGACATTGTATTTGGTGCTACTAATGAACTTCTTGTTGAAAAGTTTAAGAATTTGATGAGTAGCGAGTTTAAGATGAGTCTCATAGGGGAACTCGCGTTCTTCTTGGGACTTCAAATAGCTCAAACCAAGGAGGGAACAAGGATCCATCAACAAAAGTACATCAGAGAGATGCTAGTAAAGTATTTGATGGAACACTCCAGGCCCATCGATACTCCCATCTCACCAAACTCAAGGCTCAACGCAGATGAGACAGGTATAAGTGTAGATCAAAGGAACTTTCGAGGTATGATTGGGTCTCTTCTAACTGCTAGTAGACCCGACATCATGTTTTCAGTGTGCCTATTTGCACGCTTTCAGGCTAACCCTAAGGAATCACACCTGAAAGAGGTGAAGAGAATTTTCAGGTACCTCAAAGGGAACGACAACTTGTGCCTTTTGTATCCAAGGAACAGCTTCCTTGAGCTCGTTGCATATTCAGATGCAGATTTCGCTGGGCTCTTGGTTGATCGAAAGAGCACTTCTGGAATGGCCCAGTTCCTAGGATCATGCCTACTCTCATGGGGATCAAAGAAGCAAAACTCAGTGGCACTCTCCACAGCAGAAGCTGAATACTTGGTTGTCGCCTCATGCTGTTCTCAAGTTCTATGGCTTAAGTACCAACTTTAGGATTACGTTATGTCTTTTGGCCCAATTCCCATAAGATGTGACAATACAAGTGCCATTAACATATCTAAAAATCATGTGCATCATTCTCGTACTAAGCACATAGACATTAGGCATCATTTCCTACATGATAATGTGGAACATGGGAACATCTCTATGGAACACTGTAGAACCGAAGAGCAAATTGCGGAAATTCTCACTAAAGCTTTAGACAGACGTCCCTACCAGCGTCTCCCGATGCTTCTAGGGATGATAACTCTAAAATGAACCCTGTTTGTTATTCCCTGAATGCTTGTCTAAGTTCATATTGAAATGCATGATAGGGAACACTAGGAATACTTGCTTTCATTTTGCCATATTACTAGTCTAGAGCTTTTGATGTGCAATTTGGAACTTTATCTCTTTCGACCCAAAATGATCAACCAGAGTTCCCCTTAACCCTCACTACAAGCCACCATGACGATTGATCATAAAACCAACCCTTAGCTGAGAACCAGACGAACGCTTCTCATGAGCCCAACTTTTCGTCCCTCTATCGAGTTGTAATTGTCTGGTTCCCCTTTGAAGTTCCCTAGCCTCACAAAAGAGCTTGAGTGTGAGTTCCCCTGTCCACTCCACTCAACTTGACCTTTTTTTAAAGATAATGGGAACTGGTGTGCAAAATGATCACGAGCAACGGAACATTGGTACATTTGGGAAAGTTGAAACGTCCCTTGGGAAACGGGAAATTGTGTCAGAATTCAGAGCGTCATGGGCCAAGCGTTTGAAACTCTCCAAGTGACTTCCCATGGAGAAAGCGACGCGTGTCATGAGCGTGCTAAGGAAGTTGGAACGACTCTCTGAATCTATTGGCCAATGGTTATCGAGGAATTTTGCCTTTCCCTTTCTACCCCTCTCCTCGTTTCACATATAAACCCTTAATTTCCATTTTTGGGACCTTCCTCAACCTTCTCACTCTGCAATTCCTTTCCTCTGCAACTTCCTTCCTTCCCAAAATAAGCAAACCTCCAAAAATCTTTTCTTCCCAAAATCACCCATGGCTCCAACTCACCCCAACGACCTGATCCGTCAATGGATCGAGACCAGCTCCAAAACCCTCTTTATCACCATGCTCCGTGAAGCCGACAGTGAACCTGACCCCATTCTTCGCCAAAAGATGTACAAAGCTCTTCATGACTACGTACTTCCCTTCATCCATAACGAATGGACTGGCTCCTCGCTTCTCGAGATCGAGATTCTAGGACCACCCGCTTCTCTTCCGGTGGCGCAAACCCTAGCGCTGCCTTCCACCACCACCTCTTCTCAATCTATTCCTCCCCCTCCTCAACCTTTATCCATTTCTTCTTTTGGAATTGTCATTTATGACAGTTTCGGTTCCGAACCCCCAAAATCCAAATCCACAAAATCCAAAAAATGCAAAGACAAACAACCCCCTTCTTCTTCAGATCTTCCCAAATCGAAGAAGAAGAAGTCTGTTCTTGCCATGCACGAAGTTCTCCACCTCTCCCGCCTCGATTCCTACAGAATACCATCTCATCCACCTCCCCTCCTCAATCCTCCTCTCTTCAACCTCCCTCCGATTCTGGAAACTCTCAATCCCAGAATCCTCCACCACCAACTATCTCCAACCCTACTCCCATCTCTGGGAACTCTAGTCCCAGATATTCCATCCCCACTTCCTCTTCTATTCCCAACGTTGAGGGAACTTCCAATCCACCACCATCTTATCCAAACCCCAAAGTTCTCACACCACCCAACTCCCCCATCATCACATCCCCCTCTCCCTCAACTAAAAAATCACCTCCTCTCCCTCTCCGGCCAAGCAACACATCACCCTCGACTCCGACGAGGACTCGCTACCCATCGCCGAAGTTGCTCGTCGGAAGGCTAAACAGATGGCTCCCATCGTCATGGTAACCATGGAAGAAAACGCTCACCTCGACGCTCTGGAGGCTGAGCTCAAGGACTTCATCAACCAACCTTCTTCTTCCGAGCTCCCAAGGGAAGAAGGAGAGGCCCAAGAAAAAGGGAACCCAGCACCGGCTGATGGCGCTGGGACAAGTCAAGATGATGACGAGGACATGGGGATGTACTCCGAAGATGAAAGGAACTCGGATGGCGGAGTTCCCACCGAGGTTTTTGACGAAGAGGGCCTGGAAAAGGAATCTGCTCAGGCCCTCGCTGAAGATGAACAAGGACGCCAAATGGTTGTGTCGGGGGATGCTCCCATGGAAAAGGAGCCTCCCCTCCTGCTCAAATCGGATGTCTCTCCCCCGCATAAAAGAAAGGTTGCCGCCTCCAGGGGAAACAAGAAGAAGAAGGGGAAGGGCACAGAATCTAAGAAGGTTCCCATCACAGAGGAACGCAAGCTCATCGCCCCACTTATCCTCACTGAGTCACAACTCCAAGAACAAGGGGTTGGGGAACTCTGGGACATCATCAAGGCCCAAGAGTGGGAACACGTGTGCGACGCTGTTGTGACCGTCGACCCTGCCCAGGTGCGCCTCTTCTACAACAACTTCGTCATTCATGACGAGGCCACCAAGGTAACTCTATCCCTCTAGGGCGACGACTATGTCTTCACCGCCTCCTCGATTCGCCGCAAGCTAAATGTCCTTGTCAAGGGCCTGGACGCTGTTCCTATCAAGAACTGGGGCGAATTCGACAAAGATGTCATCTTCCACGACATCTATGAAGGCCATGTTCCCGAGACTGGAAACCCCACTCACAACCGCTCCCTCATTGGTAAATTGGCCCACCAGTTCATCATAACGGTTGTGATCCCACGGCAGGAGAAGCGTCACCAACTCAACATTCAAGACGCAATTCTTCTCTACCACTTCCTCCACAAGATGCCCATCAACCTTCCCTGCATCATCTTTGGGCACATGAAGAAGTTCATGGCCTTGACCTCCCACTCCCTGCTCTACGCCGGTCTGATCAAGAAACTGATGATCAAGGAAGGCCTCTATGACGCTACCAAGGAATAAGTGACCATCGGAAGGGAACTAGACCTTTCCGTGGTCCAAAAGATGCGTCATTCAGAGCAAGTTGAGGATCAAGGGACCCTTCTCTCCGGTGACGGCCCAAGTGTTGGGAACACTCAAGTTCTTATGCACATCGCAGTAACTCTCGAGAACATGGCGGGCACTCTTCAGAATATCTTGTTTGTCATGACCTAGCTGCGTGATAATTCGCTTCCCCGGGCCCCATGATCTTTCCCTTTTCTTATCCCTAGCCATATTTTCCTCTACAAAATGTAATGAGTTCCTCTTGTACATTATTTGATTCAGTAATATATGAATGGCTTTTAGTATGATTGTGTGTTCCTTTATTCCTTACTTATGTGTTTTCTATTTTCGATGTTGCCAAAAGGGGAAAGGACAAAATGTGTGAGATGAGTCATGTCATGAGTTGTCATAGAATATGCTTTGGCTAAGGGGGAACTAACGCATAAAATGCTAAGTAAGAACTTATTGTTTCATAGAAGTGGCTCTCTAGGATCTCATATAGGAACTCCGTTGCATGTCATGCTTTCACATATTGAAATACATGGTTATTTTGTGATGGATTTGTCATCATCAAAAAGGGGGAAACTGTTGAGACGGTGTTGGGAACTCTGGTTCCAAACATCTGAACAACAAGACTTGTCTCCAGTTTTGATAATGACAAACGCCATATGGGAACTAACGTGTTACACTCAAGTATTTCAAGGGAACACCAAGTCTAACGAAGAATCTCCAAGAACACAAAAGGAACAAAGTATTACATGATAGTGAGTTCCTATCAAAGGAACTCTGGAGAGAACAGTTCCCATCACATGGGAACTCACATGTGCAAACAAGACCACTCAGCGCAAATCACGGGATCTTGTCTCAGACAAAATAAAGGCTCAGTTTGAGGAACAGACTGAAGCGAGTGATCCAACGACCCGATTGATTCTCAAAGTTAACTCAATTCAAATCAAGTCACATGTGAAGGATAAAGACTTGGCGTGCAGGACAAAGGGCATTTTCGGACAACATGGAAGTCAAGTTTGCAGCCCAAGTAAGGATGAGTATAAAGCCAAATGAATAGTGCTTAGATTAAGCACTTCTCCCAGAACACACATTCACTCACAAAGAAAGAGAGTAAGAAAGACAAGAGAAGAGAAGTCCCTGGCGGCGAGTGCTCGATCTCGACGACGACGAATCAATGTTCCCAGGAGATAGGGAACTGCGACATTGATCTCAAGGTGTAACGTTCGATCTTTCTTATGTGTAGTTGAAGTGTTCGCTTAGGAACAAGGTCGAGAAGGCTTACTAGTGTTACTAGAGTTAGGTAGAACTGCTAGGAACAGAGAAGTGTAAGTCTTGCCTGTGTAACTAGGGAACAATCAATAAGATAAGAAGATCGTTCAAAATCCTCCAAGCGGAGGTAGAGGTTTACCCATACAACTAGTTGGTTGTTGTGGGGTTCCTCTATAAAGGAACTGTTTTACATTCTGTTTTACTTGCTTTTACGTTACTTCCTCTGCCTTAGGAACAACTTAACAACCAGTTCCCAAGCTCTTACTAATGCATAATGATCCAACACATTTTAACATTTTGATCTAAAATATGAGTCATTTTAATCTTTAAGATAAATAATCAATACCTGAGTTATGAAACCGGACAACACCTTGACAACCGACAACGTCATCCATAGAATCAAAACCCATGTGTACAAGGTTTTATTTTCCTTGTATCCTAGGTTCTTAACTTCTAATGAAGGCCTAGATATTTAGCTTTCTAGTTTTGTAAGTTGTCGCTTGTGACTGGCATTGAAAAACTTTTGTAAGAAACTCCTCCGGGACTTGTAAGTCGACTGTCTACTCCGATCCGCGTAAACACCGTGCATTTTTACAGTGAAATTCACATATTCATCGTAAATTATCGCCTTCATTATGAATCCAAGAATGCCACGACGAATGACCTCGAGAAGTCCATGTCATAAGATGATGGTGTCGGATATCAGAACACATTGTCTACCTATCAATACTCCGTCGAAATGGATGAGGGAGCCATTGGAGTCCTTAATCATGTTGGTGACTTTAGTGTCATCAAGTGATTGTTCCCTATATGGGAACAATGCCTTTTAGTGTGATCGGGGTTCATACGACGCTATGAGATATCACTTAGCTATATCACAAGTTTGAGGGTGTGGACTACACGCTTGTGTAAGTATACTTGAGGTCTAGAGGGATATATAAAGGTTAAGTTACGATGTTCCTTAAGGAACAATGAAAACTACAAATGTGTTGTAGGGAACAACAGTTTAGCAGTCTGGCGGATTTTTCACCACGTGCTTATTGGATGATAACCGCCTTGATAACTGATGTTTAAACGTCTTGTAACTTCCTTTTATGACTATTTTGTAGTTAAACACATGTCTCCATGTTGAGAGACGTTGATGATAAAAGGAATGGCTGGTAACCGTTGGTAACCACCATGTAACCGCCATGTAACCGTCATGTAACTTCTGTTAACGTTCAGAAATGAATCTCTATCATTTCCCACGTCCTATTTAAAGGAAAAGTGGAATAGAGTCGTGGTGGTTGAAGAGATCTCTCTTACGATCTAACCAAAAATCGAAGCCTCAATCTATACATACATTTTCTATAGTTTAGTTATTTCCAAAAGCCTTGGAGAGAACTAGATGATTTGTCTTATCTCACTTCAGATTTTGCGGATTTCCTAAGGCTTGTAAGGGGCAAAATTCTGATTTCGGAAAGTGTTCACACGATTCAAATCTATCCGAGTACAACTATCATTGATTGTTTCCTCGCAGACTGCAAGCAGGATTCAAGACTGGACAAGGGAGTTCGCTGGATGTTCCCATCAAGACGCTCAGTCCCTACAATCGAAATAAAATTTTTATTCAATGACGTCTGTACGTGAGATGACGACAAAGTTCCAAAAGTTGGAGAAGTCTGAGAGAATGGATTTCCACCGTTGGCAAAAGAAGATGCATTTCCTTTTGACCACGCTCAAGGTGGTGTATGTCCTGTCCACTCTGATGCCCGAGGTGGCCGATGATGAAGTGTTGGTTTAAGCCCTAAGTAAGAGAAGCAAATGGGAGAACGATGACTACATTTGTAGAGGCCACGCCTTAAATGGTATGTCTAATTCTCTCTTTGATGTGTACTAAAATGTTGAATCTGCCAAGGAACTTTGGGATTCATTAGAGTCCAAATACATGTCTGAGGACGCTTCAAGTGTGAAGTTCCTTGTGAGTAACTTCAACATTTACAAGATGGTTCATGCAAGACCGGTCATGGAACAATTCAACTAGATACTTCGTATCTTGGGGCAATTTGCCCAACACAAGTTGAAGATGGACGAGTCCATCTCTATTTCAAGCATAATTGATAAGTTACCTCCATCATGGAAAGACTTTAAACACATTTTGAAGCACAAGAAGGAAGATATTTCCCTTGTGGAACTTGGAAGCCATTTGTGTATCGAGGAGGGGCTTCGTACGCAAGAGAAAGGAAAGGACAAAGAGACTTCAAGATCTTCCTCCATTAACATGGTAGAAGATGGTTCTCAAAAAGGGAACAAGAACAAAGGCAGGAAGAGGCCACGTAACAACACAAGTAACGGTCCCAACAAGAGACGCTCCTCAAAAGGAGATGGATGTTGGAATTGTGGTAAACCTGGACATTTTAGAAGGGATTGTAGGGCTCCAAAGGGGAAGAAGGACAATGGTTCTAACCAGACTGCTCACGGTTCGAAGGAACAGGGGCAGAAATCTCATCAAGGTCAGGAAGGAACAGTGACTGTTCCCAGTATTGTTACATCTCCTAGTTTGGATTTTGTTTCCATGATTTCCGAGGCTTTCTTTATGCAGGATGATGAGATATCATGGTGGGTTGACTCAGGTGCGACCACTCACGTGTGTAGGGACAAGTCTATGTTCAAGTCATTAACTCATGTGGATGATGGACGTGTCCTTCATATGGCAAATGAGTCGACTGCCCCCGTACTAGGCAAAGCCCAAGTGGAGTTAGAGTTCTCATATGGGAAGACTTTAATTCTTAATAATGTGTTGTATGTATCCAAAATAAGGAAAAACTTAGTCTCAGGAAGTATCCTTAATAAATTAGGCTTTCGTTTGGTGTTTGAAGCCGACAAATTTATATTGTCGAAAGGTGGTGTATTTGGTTGTCGTGGTTACCTATGTAATGGAATGTTTAAGTTGAATATTAATAAAGTTATAAATTCTATTTACATGACTTGTACACATGAATCTGTTCCCTCGGGAACAGTGTCTTCTTTATGGCATGCTCGGGTGGGACATATACTGTAACACCCCGATAGTTTATAAGGAATTGAGGTGCTACCCATGTCAACAAGAGCTCTTCCTTTTCTGAGTTCGAGTGAGGACAAAGAACTCATAAGTTAAGCGTGCAGGGGCGAGAGTAGTACCAGTCCTTGGGTTGGCATGGGATAGCACTTCTAAAGGCTTGGGGCCTTATATATACATTATAAACGCATATTTGATATGTCTAGGACTGGTTTAATTCCACCTTTTGACATGAATATAGAAAAATGTAGAACATGCATGCTTACCAAGATAACTAGACAACCTTTTCCTAGTGTTAAAAGGAACATTGTCGTGCTTGATTTAATACACAGTGATTTGTGTGATTTTCATGCTTTCCCTTCTTTGGGAAATAAGAAATATGTGGTCACGTACATTGATGATTATTCTCGTTATTGCTATGTATTTTTGTTGCATGCTAAGAATGAGGCCCTAGAAAAATTTAAGCTTTATAAAACTGAAGTAGAACTACAATTTGGAACAATGATAAAAAAAAGTTGCGCACCGATAGAGGTGGTGAATATTTTGACCCAGAATACTTCCAATCCGTAGGTACCATTCATGAAACTACGGCTCCCTATACACCACAACAAAATGGTGTGTCGGAGAGGAAGAATCGAGTTCTTAAAGAAATGGTCAATTCCATGCTTTCCTACTCGGGATTAAATGATGGATTTGGGGAGAAGCCATGTTAACGGCTTGTTACCTATTGAATAGAGCTCCAAACAAGAGGAACAAGACTACTCCATATGAGTTTGGTTCAAAAGGAAACCCAACTTAAATTACCTTCGAGTTTGGGGTTGTAGCGTTGTTGTAAGACTACCCGATCCCAAGAGGAAAACCTTGGGTGAAAGAGGTGTAGAGTGCATTTTTATTGGATAAGATGAGCATTCCAAGGCATATAGGTTCTATGTGATTGAACCAAACAAATCTATTTCGGATCACTCTGTTATAGAGTCAAGAGATGCCATATTTGATGAAAACAGATTTTCATCGACACCTATACCAAAAGACATTATTCATAGTTCAAGTAGAGACAATAACACGATTCACTATTCTAGTGGGAACAACGACTCTGACGTCTCACTAAGGAACAATGAACCAGAGATTGGGAAGAGTAAAAGAGTAAGAAAGAAAACGTCCTTTGGTCCTGATTTCCAAGTTTACTTGGTAGAGGGAACTAGGGACGAGATTGGATCCCAATATTTGTATTATTACAATATTGAGGATGAACCAAGAAGTTTTGATGAGGCAATGAAGTCTCAAGATGTATCCTTTTGGAAGGAGGCCATTAATGATGAGATGGATTCTATCATGGGGAACAATACATGGGTTCTGGCTAATCTTCCACCTGGATGTAAACCATTGGGAAGTAAATGGATCTTCAAGAGGAAGATGAAAGTGGATGGTACTATAGACAAGTTTAAGGCCCGATTGGTTGTCCAAGGCTTTAGACAAAGGTATGGAACCGACTACTTTGATACCTATGCACCAGTTGCACGTATAACCACCATTAGGCTGTTGATTGCCTTGGCAGCGATACACAACCTAGTTATCCACCAATTGGACGTAAAAACTGCATTCCTTAATGGGGATCTTGAAGAGGAAGTTTATATGAAACAACCTGAAGGATTTATTATGAAAGGACAAGAGCATAAGGTGTGCAAATTGATCAAATGCTTGTATGGGCTGAAGCAAGCACCAAAGCAATGGCATGGAAAGTTTGATGAGGTTATGTTGTCCCATGGATTCAAATTGAACCAAGCGGACAAGTGTGTAAATAGCAAATTTGATGATGCCATGAATGGAGTCATAATTTGTTTATATGTGGATGACATGTTGATCTTTGGAACTGATCAAGACCAAGTAGATCTTGTTAAGGAATTCTTGTTATCACAATTCTCCATGAAGGACATGGGGGAGGCTGATGTTATCTTAGGGATTAAGATAAAACGGGTTGAAGGAGGATTGTCATTATCGCAATCTCATTACATTGAGAAAGTGTTGAATAAGTTTAATTGTGGTAATTATGCTCCTTTGAAAACCCCATATGATCCAAGTGTAAAACTGTTCCCTAATGAGGGAACAATAGTCTTGCAACTTGAGTATTCAAGGATAATTGGGTGCTTAATGTATGCTATGACAAGTTCAAGACCAGATATTGCTTTTGTAGTAGGGAAACTTAGTCGTTACACTAGTAATCCTAGTGCATATCATTGGCAAGCAGTTCACCGAGTACTTCAATACTTGAAGGGAACAGTAGATCTTGGTCTTACATATGTTGGATCACCCTCGATATTAGAGGGGTATTCGGATGCAAGTTGGATCACGAATGAAGATGATCATTCTTCTACTAGTGGATGGGTTTTCCTTCTTGGTGGAGGAGCTATATCTTGGGCATCCAAGAAACAAACTTGCATCTCAAGTTCCACCATGAAATCGGAGTTTATTGCTCTGGCTGCCGCTGGAAAAGAGGCCGAATGGTTAAGGAACTTGGTATATGATGTTCCCTTGTGGGAAAAACCAATTTCACCCATATCGATCCATTGTGATAGCGCTGCAACTTTGGCTAAGGCATATAGCCAAGTGTACAATGGGAAATCACATCACTTGGGCATGAGGCATAGTGCGGTAAGAGAGCTCATTATGCATGGGGTGATTTCGGTGGATTTTGTTAGGTCACAACAAAATTTGGCTGATCACTTGACGAAGGGGTTGGCTAGGGACTTGGTCTCCAAGTCTACTAAGGGGATGGGATTAAAACTTGTATAAGCTTTCTAGTGGTGGGATACCCAATTCCTATTTAATGAAAATTAGGGACATAATTCAATGTGGAAAGCCCACACCTAGAAACTGTGAGCACAAAGGAACATTCCCCAAATGTGTGCTCTGTTCCTACATGTTGGAGGTTAAAGATTTACTCTTTTTAATTGTTCCTTTGAAAAAGTGCAATTGTAGGTTCACGACTAAAGGATCTACCTATATGGGCGTGGAGTTTGGTCACTTCATGAAGTTTGGGTTGGCTTCACATACGCTCAAGAATGGATAAGGACTCAAGGCCCTAAATGGAGTCATGTTAGACTATAGAATTGTAACGTAACTTATGTGTGTGTTATCTTCATGCATCCAAAGTGGTTGATTGGTTCAATCTTTAAGATGCCATGATTTTGGGGTGTTTGAAATGTGTAATTACACTAAGACATAAATTCAATCGTTTCGATATTTGTGTTTATGCATGAGTTTGGGATGAAGGCTTGCTTATTTTATGAATCAAGGATTACACTAAAATGGGGGAGGATTGTTGGTGATTTTAGTGTCATCAAGTGATTGTTCCCTATATTGGAACAATGCCTTTTAGTGTGATCGGGGTTCATACGACACTATGAGATCTCACTTAGCTATATCACAAGTTTGGGGGTGTGGACTACACGCTTATGTAAGTATACTTGAGCTCTAGAGGGATATATAAAGGTTAAGTTACGATGTTCCTTAAGGAACAATGAAAACTACAAATGTGTTGTAGGGAACAACAGTTTAGCGGTCTGGCGGATTTTTCACCACGTGCTTATTGGATGATAACCGCCTTGATAATTGATGTTTAAACGTCTTGTAACTTCCTTTTATGACTATTTTGTAGTTAAACACATGTCTCCATGTTGAGAGACGTTGATGATAGAAGGAATGGCTGGTAATCGTTGGTAACCACCATGTAACAGCCATGTAACCGTCATGTAACTTCTGTTAAACGTTCATAAATGAATCCCTATCATTTCCCACGTCCTATTTATAGGCAAAGGGGAATAGAGTAGTGGTGGTTGAACAGATCTCTCTTACGATCTAACCAAAAATCGAAGCCTCAATCTATTCATACATTTTCTATAGTTTAGTTATTTCCAAAAGCCTTGGAGAGAACTAGAAGATTTGTCTTATCTCATTTCAGATTTTGCGGATTTCCTAAGGCTTGTAAGGGGCAAAATTCTGATTTCGGAAAGTGTTCACACGATTCAAATCTATCCGATTACAACTATCATTGATTATTCCCTTGCAGACTGCAAGAAGGATTCAAGACTGGACAAGGGAGTTCGCTGGTTGTTCTCATCAAGACACTCAGTCCCTACAAATTATGAACCCGAAAGTAGCCACTCCATCAAAGCAAACTGCACTATCAAAATTCAGTTTAACAAACTCTTCACTAGTTGATTCTTAGTAGTAGGTCAAAAGTGTAAAACATTTTTAGATATTGAATTTAAGTTGCTAATATTTATGTTTAGAATTGTCAAACTCTAATTAAAAGTATTTTATATCGAAAGAAATATAATTATATCAGTCTTTCCTAGAGCTAGCAAATATTAAGAGCCCAAGGTAATTTACAAGTAATGAAAGCAACCCAAGGTAACCTGTCCTTGGGAAATTGAAATGATTGCTTCTGATATTCTTGTGTCTATGCAAGAGTTTCAGACGGTTCGAGTTTCTCACGTCGGTAGGAAGTACAATGTTGTGACCGATAAAATTGCTAAACTGGGTCACAATTTTCATGTTGATGCTATTAGGAATCATCAAGAACTTAATGTTCTCATCCGGCAGGATGCTCTAGGATGCCCTCCTTGACTAGAGTGCCTCCTAAACTTTACCTAATAAAAAATATATGTTAAAAGCCCACGTGGTTCCGAATGTATGCAAATGGAAACGGAAATTAAACGACTTAAGTCTATTTTAGTTACATATTATATTAACGAAAATTTTCATCTCGATTCATGATCTCATTATTTATATTGTGAAGGTTTGCGTTCCATACGAAGTGTAATATCCGCTAAATTCTAAATAAAATAAATAGGTAATTATCCCAATAAATATTTTCTCTAAAATAGAGAATTTAATAATATTTATAATTTCATATTATATTATGAAAAGTTATAAAAGTTTACTACAATGACAATTAATAAATTAACTAAATATATATTAAGCAAGTCGGGTATCTATGTCAATATTTTTCCTCTTAAAAAGAGAGTCAATTATTTTTATAATTTTCTTAATAAATTATAAAAATATTATAAAGGGTTATCAAAGTGACAAGTAAAATTTCCAACAAATACAATTCATATGAATTTCGAATTTATAATTAATGTAATAATTACAAGGAGGCAAAAATATGAAACAAGACAAATAAAAAGAGGCAAGAGATGGGACTCAAACCCGAGACCTCTTGCACCTC
Source organism: Fallopia convolvulus (assembly GCA_964016875.1). NCBI lineage: Eukaryota > Viridiplantae > Streptophyta > Magnoliopsida > Caryophyllales > Polygonaceae > Fallopia > Fallopia convolvulus. Next base: position 27,847,008 of record OZ024735.1, read on the forward strand.
TTCTATAACAACTCACACTCCAATTCGCTAGACCATTGTAACTTGACTACCCAATTTACAACTCTTTTAATTATAAACCCACTTTCTTCTTCTTCTTCTTCAAAGAGTCAATTTGTCTGATATGATTTGACGCTCTTCCAATGCATGTGAATTTGCCTCCCTCTCTTCTTAAGTTGCTTCAAAGACCATCTAAGACTTGCATCATCCATAGTCATCACTTAGCTAACACAAACTCCACCTATCCCCATCCACCTCCTTCTCTACAATTGGTTCATCCATGGAGCCTCAAATTTTGCCTATTTAAAGGCTGAAAAACTCACTACAATTTCACACAAGCAATTTCCTCTCCTCCTCCATCATAAATTCGTCCTAATTCAAGCCTAGAAATCCCAAATTAATTTTTCCATCAAATCTGATTTTATTTTTTGAAAAATCCATAAAACCCATCTTTCTCCTCCCTTTGGCCGCCGGACCACCAACAACCACCGGGAGGGCCGCCCACCACCGCGCTCAGCAGCCGCATGCGCCCAGGGAGCCACCTCCATCACCGATGTTCGTCGTCCGTCCGTCCTGCCTTCTCTGATTCCTTCATTGGCGTACAAAGGAGGAAGAAGGGGTATATGGGCTGAAGCATTTTGGGTTTTTTGGACTAATATTGGGCTGAATTTTAGGCTCATTTGTCTAAAAATCTACCTATCAGCTTTATTAAAGGAGAAAAGGAAAAGGAGAGGCCCATTTCGCCCATTTCAATTTTCGAGCCCAAATCCAGTCTCGTTTTCGCTCGGTATAATTTCCCAACTCGTATTTTAATTTCTATCTCTTTATAAAATAATTTATATATATGGAGTTTGGTTCAAATGAAACAAACTCTTATACTGAAACGAACTCTTATCCTGAAACGGATACACTTTTCCTAGTTCGTAGTGCACTTTTCCTATTTAAGAGTGCACTTTTTCGGATTTGCACTTTTCGTACTTTGCAGTGCAATTTTTGTAGTGCATTTTCGGATTGCACTTTTTATATTTTGCAATGCACTTTTGTATGAAAAGTGCACTAAGAACTATTAAAAGTACATTCGTTTCACGTTTCATGAAAAGAGCTTGTTTCATTTGAACCAAACTCTATATATGATATCTATTTAAATAAATAGAATAAATATCATAAGTGGATTATTAAAATAGGAAATAATGTTGGTAAGTCATTAATAAATCCCAATAAATTATAGGAATAGAATAATGACTTTTAAGCATTTAAAATTCTAATTTTGAAAATAATATTAACTTGGTCATATTTTTATCCTAATATAAAAGAAATAATGTAAGATAAAAAGAGTTATTAAAAATAAGACTCTATTAAAAAGAAAATGTACTTGCATGTCTTTTAATCCTATAATATGCTTTAGAATAAAATTAGTAAGATATTTTGAATAAAGTATGTTAATAAGAACAAGAATGGGATTAAATTAATTTAAATAAATAATTTGCATGTTTTTTTATATAAAGGAATAAAGTAAGTTAGACATGGAAAGATTATTAAATAAGTTTATGGGATTAAATTTATGAGTTTTATATATTTGACAAGTATAATATAAATACTACATTTACCTTACTTAGAGATTAATTTAATGAATAAAAAGAATTAGAGCAAGATGATGAAAAATATTATCTTAAGACTTTTTATAATATAAAGGTGATTGCATGTCATCTTAAAGAACATATGATAAACTTAAATATATGTTGATAAGATATGTTAGTCATAAGATATATATTATGATTAAAGTATGGAATAAAAAGATATATGGGAAGAAGACTAAAGATATAATATGATAAGGGCATTATGGACTTTCTATATCATGAGAATGATTTTTATAATCAATTTGAAAAATAAATATGAAAAATATATTTTAATGAACTTTAATCAACTTGCATGCCTTGAATAATAAAAGAATTGCTTAATAATATTAAGAAGATATTTTATGACCTTAAGCAAATAAAAAGGTTCTAAATTAATATTAACCTTAAGTTAAATGAATATTTAATAATTTAAATAATGGTATGTCTTGATTTTCGAAAGTATATAATACTTTAAAATAAAATAAAGAATGTTATAAAGAATACTTGAGATATTACAAACAAGGAGGTAATAAAAAAAGATATTATTATTTTATCACTTCCACCTAAATTATTATTATTATAATAATAATTTAGTATTAATCCTCTTATAAAAGGAATATAAGAGACAATTTATAACTTTAGAAGAATTAAAGAAATTCTTATTAAAGTTCGCTCGTATCTCTCCTATCGTTAGGTCGAGATCCCGTTCCAACTAAGTCATCAATTCCCGTTCATTCGTTCGTAAACGCTCGCTAAGCTAAGGGAAGTGGAATTTCTCCTTGTAGCCTTGATAATTAATTCGGTGAAATTTCTCGATGTTGGGAACAACTTGTTTTCTATTAATAAACGAATCTAAGAATATCGATTGTTAGAAATAATGACCCCATTGTTATCGTTATTATGCTATTTATTATTCGCTAGGACTATTACGCTAGTCTTGTTTGTTTAAGATCTCGTTTAGATATCGATTGGATGAAATAGTGAGGGGTGCGGGATTAACCCGACACCGCTATATAACCTACTAAGTCGTATTGCCACCATGCCTAAATTGCGACTTTCAAGATCATGATCTATGTCTGCTCCCGCTCAACGGACGGATGAGTGCACCCTAGCTAAGTGCCCGAAACTATGTTCCTATAAGTGGACCGAGCCCATGCATGCCCCCACATTATATAAAAATCATTAACGTAAGTGAAAGTTTTCATCACGATACAAGAGAAGTGCCAGAGCACAATTAAAAGAAACCAAAACTGGGTCGGAGTAGTACAACGTGGAAAGACCGCCCGACTCCCGGTTCTTGAAAAGATTGTCTTTCCAATCTGAATGCTTATTTGGGCTTCTCTAAGGTGGGCGGGTACTTAAGCGCCTTCGGGCCACCTCCCCCATCTGGAGCACCGAATAAGATGAGGTTGGTTGAGGTTCGACAAGGGCACGGGAGTTTTTCGAAAACTTGTATGAATTAATAAACGTTCCTAACATACCTTCTACTATAGGAAGTCTACAATCTCATAGTTCTTCTCTCGATTAATGAGTTATCTCCTCTCGAGATACACTCTTCTCCGTTCCGATAAGCCCCACATAAAGCTCTATATCTAAAAACACATCCCAATAATATCTCTCAAATATTATAAATTACCATAATACCCTTGAGAATTTCCATTCTCGCTTGCTTAGTCTCCTTAGACTAATTCCGCTTTCCCGCATTTTTTCTTGGCATTTCTCGCCCTTCGCGACTTATGCCAAACTTTAGTAAGTTCCCACCAAAGTTTGAAGACAAAGTCTAGAAGATTCGAAAAGCATTATACAAGGATAAAAGGTCAAGGCAAGACGACGTTGAAGGAAGGAAGGAATTTTCAAAGAGCAAAGCATTCAGAAGATAGTGCACCAGCTCTTCAATTTTAACCAAGCAAATCATCATCATATATGATTTGTCTTGGAGAAACATACATGTATTTTTTAAATACATCTTTTCAACCCTTTTTAATATGGGCTTCATTTTCCGTTGTTACATCATTTGTAAAACAACCCTCAATGTAATGAGCGAAAGTTCTTATCAATGAATAAAATTTCGCATTTTGTCAATTTCTCCTTTAATTATATTCTCAATAAATTATTTAAAGCCTTGGGTGACTTTGGACGGTAAAATCCGAGGTCACTGGCTGTAATACCCAGTGTTGCAAAAACAGGGGTGTTACACAAAGAGTGTGCATACATTAACACAATCAGTTCATAATAAAAGTAACTGAAGTGTTATAAACATTAGGATTGTTTAATGCTAATTTTCAAATGTGAGAAGAATATTTATAATATTCTCAACATGCCCATATAAGTGCAATTTGCTCTGACCCAGTTGATACATGGACAAATGAGTCTATCATCTCAATCTCTTTATAACTAGCCCGGTAACAATGACGGGTGGTGGCATCTCAGACTCTTTATAGCCAACTCGACCAACCCAAATAACGAGCGTGCATCATCAACAACTAAACGTAGCTCAATCAAGTCAGGAAACGGGTCTAGGACCAGACCTGCTCTAATACCATGTGAAAATCCATAGGTCCGTAACAAAGGGTTATAGTATGTAAGCCTAGTACACAAGCCCAATGAAGTTCAATCCTAAGACCAATTGACAATAGAAGTAATCCAAGATCTTATATAATAGACTTGTTTAATTCCAATTATCAAATGTGGAAAAAGTATTCTCAACATATATCAAAAGGAGGATAAAAAAATAACATAACCATTTTAAAATCCATCAAGGAGATTATATAACTCGGATTGGATACGGTGTATTAGGATATTGATCAAATACCCCAACAACCTTTACCCAGGGCGAGATCCGGTGTATTTGGGGCGAAACGCCCGGGGTATTTGGTTCATTTTCGGGATATCCCGAAAATAAAAAATGAATCATTGATTTTTCTAATCTATGCCTTAAGCATACTATTCAAGGAAACCAAAACGTACCCTATAAAAATTGATACATCTTTTAAAAAATAATTAATCCTAAATAAAAACTTCATTGGTTTGTTAAAACATGTGTTGGGACGGTGTTGGGAACTCTGGTTCCGAACAACGATGCTTATCTCTAGTTTTGATAATGACAAACGCCATATGGGAACTAACGTTTTACATCCAAGTATTTCAAGGGAACACCAGGTTTGACAAAGACTCTCCAAGAAGGGAATGCAAAAGGAGCATTGGAATACACGATAGCAAGTTCCTATCAAGGGAACTCAGAAGAGAGTTGTTCCCTACATATGGGAACTCACATGTGACGAGAGACAGCGCAGCGCAAATTGCGGGATCTTGTCTTGGACAGAACGAAGGCACAATCTGTTCCTCAAACTGGGACGAGTGATCCAACGGTCTGATTGACATTTGAATTTGACTAAGTTCAAATCAAGTCACATGTGAAGATTGAAAACTTGGCATGCAAGACAAAGGGCATTTTAGACAACATGAAAATGAAGATTACTGCTCAAGTTCAAAAGTGTATAAAGGCAAATGAATAGTGCTTGGAAAAAGCACTTCTCCCAGAATTCATATCCTCATACAAACAAAGAGAGACGTTGAGAAAAGTGAAGAGAAGTCTCCGACGACGAGTGTTCGATCTCGGCGACGGCGAATCCAAGTTCCCAAGAGTTAGGGAACTGTGACAATGAGCTCAAGGTGTAAGGTTCGATTTAGCTTGGGTTAATTGAGTTGTTCGCTTAGGAACTAGGTTGAGAAGACTTGCTAGTATTGCTAGAGTTAGGAAGAACTGCTAGGAACATGGAAGTATAAGTCTTACCTGTTGTAACTAGGGAACAATCAATAAAACAAGTAGATCGTTCAAAATCCTCCAAGCGGAGGTAGAGGTTTACCCACACAAGTAGTTTGTTGTAGTGGGGTTCCTCTATAAAAGAACTGTGTCTTTTACTTTCCGTATTACATGCGATTTTATACTTCCGCTGCTTTGGGAACAACCTAACCATCAATTCTCAAGCTCTTACTAACGCATATCGATCCAACAACATGTTTTTTAACTCAATGCACAAATATTAATGAATGAATTTTTTTACCTAAATTAATATTCCTACATTTAGAAAAATGTGTATTTTTAACCCCCTCCTAGAAAATTGTTACGATTAATTATTATTCCTATACAGTGAGGGTAAATTGTAAATTAAAAAGACATATTTTATGAAATAAAAAAAATGTGTTCAAAACATCTTTAAAAAACAAAAAAAAAATATTATTATTTTAAAAAACTTAATCTATAACTTTAAAATATAAATTAATAAATTAATAAATCATTTCATCGTAGGACCAAATTCCTTCCCCTTTCCATTTTCATTTACATAAGTAAGCCAACCGGGCCCTTAGAATCATAACTTCAAAAGTATTATCCTTGAAATTTGAGTTTGAAGATCCCTATATATACTTCTCTTAACTTTTTTTTTTGGTCGAAATATACTTCTCTAACTTTGAGCATGTATTGATATTGATATTGATATGGGCGTCCGGAAATTAATTGAGAGAAACAAGAACTCATATTCTATGAATCTACCGACATATATGGCGTAGTATACTTGATACAAATTGAACGTTATGTTATTAATGCATGCCAGCAAACCATGTGAGGGAATTACGTGCCACCAATTTAGTAATCTTATAAGGAGTGTTGTTCTTGCATTTTTCAATGGAATTATTATTGGAGTGATACATCATCCAAATTAAACAACTTTAACCCCTTTTTATACACTAAATAAATTATCTTAATCAGCGATCCCGAAAGACAGCTTCAAAATTGGAAAAACGTTTTGCTGCAAATTCCTCGAAGCTTGATTGAGTGTGGATCTAAAAACTATGTACGAGGGTTAATTTGGAGTACGTGTGAGCAAAACAAACTCGTTTTAAGTTATATTTGCTCACAAAACATAATTGAGATGATTTTTTTTGTGTGTGTATATTACAATTGAACAATTTTAGGCTTGGGTAATTTTGTTGGTAAATACAATTTAGGGGTTTTTTTTCATCTGTTTTTTTTCTTTCAAATTGGCCTAAAAAAGGGTGTTAAAATGATGGTTTTAAATTTTAATACTTAAAATCTACTCCCTCCGTGTAGTTCTACTTGTCATTTTAGATTTTTTCACATATATTAAGAAACTCATTGAAAATATAAAAAATATCATTGAAAATTCAAAATTTTCTAAATGTAATAATCACCAATTAATTACTAACTATCCTTTATAGCCAATAGATAGAGAGAGAAAAAGTCAATATGAACACTTTTCAACATATTAATTAAATAAAAATCCTAAATAGACAAGTTTTATTGAACAAAGTTTTGAGTTTAGAAAGACAAGTAGAACTAAACGGAGAGAGTATTTCATCATATTTTCTAATTATTTTCTTTTGGGTAAACATAAGATAAGTTGATTATTAAAGGGTGGTTTGTTGGGTACTCCCTCCGTTAAGCTAAACTTGTCATTCTAGCCTAATTTTCTTGTTCAATAAAAGTTGTCATTTGACTTATTTTAACCCATTTTTTCCAATAATATCCCTATTAAATAAAGATATTTACATTAATCTACAATTTAAGGTAAAAGATCTTAACATGATTGAGGGTATTTGAGTAAAATCAAATGATCGATTTCCTTAATTTTTAAGACAAACTCTAAAACGATAGGTTTACCTTCACGGAGGGAGTAGTATTTGTATCTCCATGCATACGAAAATTAAGGAAATATTTGGTAACCATGTGAATTTTTATTTTTTTAGAAAACTGAAATCAGATTTTAGTTTTAAAACTTTGTTTTTTAAAAACTGTTTTATTTATGTTTTAAGATATAATTACGATATAATAACATAAAATATAATATATCCTAAAAACTAATTTAGTATTTATTAAATAATACTCCTTTCGTCCTAAAATAAATGGGTTTTAGCCCAATCTTATGTCCCATAATGTATGGGGTTTTGAATTTTTTTTTTATATTTGTTTTACTTGATAATTGTCTTTCTAACTAATTCTACCCAATAGAAATATGATGGTACAATTTTCAAGTAAACATAATTCACTTTTCAAGTAAAAAAAGGGGCAATTGTTTATTTTAAGATAAAATTAAAGTCTTTCTTGATATATGTGCATAAGGTTAAAACCTCATCTAATATGGGACGGAGGGAGTAATAAACATGATGATTTATGTGGTGTGGTTGCAACACTAAAGGTGGCGATGACAATATTGTTGGCGATAGCGGAAACGATGGAGTTGATAGCGGTAGTGGTGGTGGTAGGTTTGGTAGTGATGGAGGTAATAATTGCCAGCGACAACGTTGGTTATAAAAGTGGTGGAGGTGGTGATGGCGGCATCGAAGGTGATGGCAATGACAATGGTGGTGGTAGACTTGGAGGTGGAGGTGATTGAGGTGTTGGTGGTGGTAGCAGTGGTGGTGGTGTCGTTAGTGGAGGAGGAGGTTGTCTACCTACACATTATTGGGTTCACCCCAATCTTAGAATTTAGGGTTTAACTAGACACGAAGAGGGAAGAAATCAAATTAATAATGAGAATAAACATACCGGATTGAATAAACAAGCAAACTTGTTTAAGATCCCAGCAAATCCAAACTCAAAATCAAACACGACTCTTCAATCTCCAACTAGGGTTCAGAGAGAGAGAGAGAGAGAGAGAGAGAGAGAGAGAGAGAGTGTGTGTGTGTTCTCCAATCCAAAGATCTCCTAAGATAGATAACTAGGATAAAAGTATTTTTGGAAACAAATAAATCAAGAGGATCTCGTCCAAATCCCAACACGGGAGACTACCCTACCAACTACCTAGTTGGTCGGGTAACTCTTAGTTGACATTACCCTAGCTGTTACCATGGGTGGGTCTGGTAGGGTAACTCTTATTTGGCTTGCTCTTTGATTCGGCTTCTTTCTTGGGCAAAAATCCCGGCTTGTTTGGCCTTGAACCTCTTGTCTTGACTCCTCTTCTAGATCCTTGACTTCCCAACTTCCTTGAATGGCTCAGCTTCTGATGAGGTATTTTTCAGTCATTTACCTATCAAAGAACCTAACTTAACCAATCTTAGTAGAATGGTAAGCAAAGGTCGATCCCACAGAGACTCATGTATAAGTGTTTTACTTCCGTGCTAAGTAAAGTGAATATGGGGGGTTTCATGATAGAGTATCTAATTCTAAGATGCAGATTAAATCTAAGTATGAATGCAAAGATGTTTGTAAATATATAAGAAAAATATGTTCAACTAGTTAAATCCATCATAGATATGCTGATTGATCACTGATTCTCTTGATTCTCACTTTACTTGAATAAACTATCGTAGATTATGATCCAAACTTCAGATTTAGTTGAAAGAACTAACAATCTAAACAACCCTAATCATTTAACAACCTAGAATAACTTCTAGATTCTATTAAACAACATGTTTACGAGTCAAGTATCGATAAAAACAAACTCTTAGAGCAAATAGACATCTAAGTTATTTGTGGATTTATTCCCTTATACAACTGAATAGCCCGAACGGGTCCAAACAATTGTAGATTCTACTTTATCCAATCAATCCCAAAATGAAATTAATCAGATTAGTTGTAAATTAACCTAGAAATTCTATTAGGTGGCTAATCTAACAAAACTCTAGATAAACTTTGTTTCAATTAAGCATAGGGAATAAAACCTATTCAAGTTTGTTGAGAATCAATCAAACCTCACAACTCATGCAAATCACAACTTCAATTAACTAGCCAAACACAAAGGAAATTAGCAATGCGTGAATAAGAAAGCTTACAAATTTGGTTCAAAGGTTGCTGATATAGCATATAGTTATAGGTTTTAGAGCATGTTTTTATTCTCTTTTTATGCTTTTCTAGCTAGATTTTCACCTTAATTCGTAGTTTTGTTTTGTTTTAGTTTAGTTCGGAATCTTCATTGCAGGAAATTAGCTAGATTCTCTTTTTATGTTCTTTCATGTTTCATGCTTCATTGAGGTGATCGAGAGGTGAGCTTGGTGGATGTCAAGTAAGGGACCAGAGCTATGGAGCTAGGAACAAGTGCAAGGAATGAAGAAATCGGTGGAGAGCATTCAAGTGTCAAGACAAGAGGACATGCACGACTGAGGACAGGTCGGCATGGGGCGCTCAGGAGACCTAAACCGCGCCGAGGAGATGGAAGCTATTGAAGGCTGAGCGCGGCCAAGGAAGGTTAGAGCGCAACCGTGCTCCTACGTGTCAAACCGCGCGCCTAGGGTCGCGTTGATCCGACGCTGATTTTGAGGCTTCGTTTTATCTTTTAGTTATCTTCTTGTTATTTTAGGATATTTTGAGATTACGATATAAATACTTTTTGGGGTTTTATTTTAAGGAATCAAGTTTTATTATGTTATTCAACTTTGAGAGAGATTGGGAGAGAACTTGGGAGACAAAACCTTGCAGAAGAATTTGAAGAGAAACCTAACTCTTGTAAGTTTGATTCCTCTTTAATGTCGTTTTCTAGCTAATTTCTCATGTCCAACTAGTTAGTTAAAATTGTATGCATGACTGATTGTGAGATTTGAATTATTTCAACTTGCCTTGACTGGATTGAATTACTCCATGCTTAATTGATTAAATTCGCTTAGGATTATAATAGCTTGATCACCTATTTTTATTTCTAGGTTGAATTACAACTAGAATAACTAAATATACGGTGGAATTTGGTTATTCATGGATGAATCCTTTGAATAAACTTATATATGGTGGAATAAGGTTAATCAAAGGAGAGGAATTCAATCACAAAACTTCATGAATATACGGTGGAATTTATGAACGATGTTTCTATTGAGTGCTTTGAACTAAACTTTGCATGATCAATTTGACTTAAAAGGTTTTCTAGGATAATTGGTTAAAAGGTTGTTAAAGACGGTGCATATTAATAACCACATTGAACTTGAATTCCATGAATTCACAATAGATTAGTCAAGGGAATTGAAATAAGAATAATCAAGGATCAATACTCATGTATGCAATGGATACGAAACTAGTTGAACGCTTTCTTTATATTTGAAAACTCAATTATTTCACTTGTTTTTTTTTGTTTTTTTTTAGATTAATAGTTTGAAATCTGAAAATCCATTTTTATTACTCTAGTAATATTATTTAAACACTGGAAATCTGGGTCTCTGTGGTACGCCCCTTGCTTTCATTATACTTAGGTTCAGAAGTTAGGATTTTTCTTTGACAACGCTTTTACCACGAAATAAAAGTGCTCATGAGTTGCCTCTTGAGAAAACTCTCCAAAATAAACCCTAGTCTCCAAATTGTAAATCCAAAGTTATGAAAGAAAAGTCAAACAAAAGGTTTAAATACCCCAAGACCACCTAAGATGAAATATCCCCAGAAATACATCAAACCTCGTCGGAAATTATATCATAAAAGCCCATCTCGAATCTCAACATCAAGTGGCACGGCCGCGCACCTTCCTCCTCAAGCCCACATCATACACTCGGTTCAACATTCAGGTGACACTTCAGTGGTTGTTTTGACCTTCTTTGAGTTGGAATTTGGAATCAAAGTAGAAATATGAATTGTATCTCTTTGAATTATCTTTCCAACTATAACATATTCAGCTCCATCAGACCAATATAGCTCCCAAACCAAGCATTTCAAGATAGAGGTGTCGAAACAAAAACTCTAATCCATGACCCAAATTCAAGCGTTCTTTTCCCACAATCTCTTGGGCCTTAGCTCTTCCAATCTTCACTTGCACCACTCTAAGCTTCATCATAATAATCAAAATCCACCATAATCATCTATGATCTATCACGTTCATGCTTGTTTACCTAAAGATCTACAAAACCGAGCAAAACAAGAACAAAACCCGAATATCCTAGAACACCTAAGAACCTAGAAACTACGCTAAAACTAAAATAAAACCATGCAATATAAACATAAATATGCATGCTAAACACTACCTATATGCAAGCTATCAACTTCCTTCTCCTTTTGACCTGAAATTCCAAGAAATGCAAAGCGTAGATACCGAACCACAAAACTAAACTAAACTACTAAAAACTACCTAGACACACGAGATGCAAGCTAAAAACATAACTAAACATGATCTGATATGCACCCTAAACATGTTCTAAATGCAAGTCATCAAAATCCCCCAAACTTGAACCTCGCTTTTCCTCAAGAAAGAAATAAATCTCAACATACCATGGTCATCAAGGCAACGAGAATAAATCAAAAGATGGCTTGAGTGTTGATGAAAGAAAAGTCCAAGCCATTAAAGAGTGGTCAACTCCGAATTCAGCCACCAATGTTAGATCTTTCCTTGGAGTTTCCAGTTTCTATAGAAGATTTGTGAGAAATTTTTCTACCATAGCCGCCCCCTTGCACAACTTGACTGAGAAAGGAGCCGAATTCAAATGGAAGCAACATCATGAGGCCACATTCCTAGCGCTTAAGGACACCTTGTGTAATGATCCTCACTACCAACTCCCGAATTTCTCCAAGACATTTGAGATTGAGTGTAACGCCTCCAACATCGGCATAGGTGGCATTTTGTAGGGGTGTCCAAACCCGGTTAACCGAGATTTTGGTTAACCGAAGTTCGGTTAACCATTATTTTGGTTAGTTAAAATCATGAATTATAACCGAACCGTGAATTCCGGTTAACCTTAGTTTGGTTAACCAATTTTTCGGTTCGGTTTTCTCGTTTAATCGATAACCATTTATTTAACTTTACCTTAAATATTAAAGATAAAATAATAAAATTTGAATAAAAAAAGTGATAAAGCTTCACTTTTATTTTAAATATGTACTTATAACATATTATTTTGGTTGTTGTAAACAAATATCGAGTGTATATATTATAATATGTGAAATCAAACACAATAATGAACTTTTATCCCATCAAATTTAATAAGTGAGTCTTATATCATTATATATATGAGAAGTGGGGAACTAGTGTGTAAATTGTTAAAATTTGAGAAGAAAACTAATATTTGAAAAAATATTAACATATTTTCGGTTTTTCGGTTAGCCATTATATGAAAAGTCGTGAACCGAAATCAAACCGATAAACCAAAAATATTTTTGGTTCGGTTGACCAAACCGAAATTTCAAAAAAAAAATCGATTTGGTTAACCTAAAAAATAAACAGTTTTTCAATTTCAGTTTTTTATGGACTCCCCTAGCGTTTTGCACCAAGAAAAGAGGCCCATTGCCTACTTTAGTGAGTAATTATTCGAATCTCAATTGAATTATCCGGCATATGATAAAGAGCATTATGCTCTTATTCGTGTGTTAAGACGTGGGCACACTTTAAATGGCCACGTGAATTTGTGATCCACTCAGACCATACCACACTTAGCTATTTGAAGAGCCAAGCAACCTTGAACCACCGGAATGCCCGTTGGGTGGAGTTTCTAGGGACATTTCCTTATGTGTTCGTCCACAAGAAAGGGAAAGACAATGTGGTGACCGACGCATTGTCTACGAGGTACGCCTTAATCACTCATATGCAAACTAAAATGCTAGGATTTAGTTTAATTAAGGACTTGTACTCGCATGATTCTTTCTTCTCTTCTCTTTTTGATTCATGTCTCTCTTCTCCTTCTCATAAGCATGATGGTTTCTTTTTGAGTGATGGTTACTTGTATAAGGAGGGAAGCCTTTGCATCCCGACTTCTTCTATTAGACTTGCTTTGATTAGGTAAGCACATGATGGCCGAGGACACTTGAGGGTCCAAAAGAGTCTAAGTGCCCTCCGTGAACACTTCTTTGGCCACATATGCTTAGGAAAGTGACAAGGTACGTGCGTTCTTGTGTCACATGCCAAAAGGCCAAGTCCACTTCCTAAGCACATGGTCTTTACACGCCATTGCCAATTCCACAAGGGCCTTGACGAGATATTTCTATGGACTTTGTTGTTTGCCTTCCTATGACTAGGAAAGGAAGGGGCTCGATTTTTGTTATAGTGAATCGACTTCCAAAAATGGCCCACTTTGTGGCTTGTAATTCCACGAATAGTGACGTTGAGATTGCCGAACTCTTCTATGACAATGTCATGTGACTTCATGGGATCCCACGCACCGTTGTGAGTGATCGGGATTCTAAGTTTTTTGGTCACTTTTGGGGAACACTTTGGGGTAAGTTGGTAACTAAGCTCTTGTTTTCAACTAGCTACAACCCCTAAACGGATGACCAAACCGAGGTCTCTAGACCTCAGAGACTCTTCTCCGCACTATGCTAAAGTCCAATCCCAAATGTTGGGAAGGCTTACTTTCTATTGTGGTTTTCTTATAACATGTGTTGGCGTTCATCTACTAAGCTCACTCCATTTAAGGTGGTTTACTGGAGAAATTCTATTACACCACTTAATTTGAACCCTCGGCCATTGGAAGATGGAGATAACACCACGACCCCCAATTGAGTCGAGCATATTTTGGAGCCTAACCGCGGCCGGCACCGGATTGTCTTTGCAACGGGAGATCTTGTTTGGGTCCATTTTGATAACTCCGAAGGATCGTCCTTGCAAGCCTTCCCGAGATCCACACGAATGAGCGCCGAATAATTAGAGAACAAGGTTGTTGTTTGATTGATTGAAAAGAACGAGAGCAAGAGATGTAGAAGAAAGTAGAGAGCAATAGAGGAATTACGTAAATTGAGAGAGTAAGGGACTAGGGCAAGAGTGATCTCAACTGCCAATAATCCAAAACTGGGTTTTACAAAAGAGTAAGGGGCTTTATATAAAGAAGCTCCTTACTAAAAAAACAAGGACTAGTCCCGATATGCAAAACGAAACACACGTTCGCTAATAAAAATAAACATAACGATAATATAAATAATGTCAAATTATGCAATAGAATAAATAAATACATAGGCACCGATTAAGGCTCGGCTAGGCCAATAATGATCTGTCACATAAAGTCGCTACCAAGTATATGGCGATGTCTGGCTCGACATGCTGAGTGAACTGTAGTCGGGCTATCACAATGACTGAAGTAGTAGCCCTAGCAATGGCCTTAGCCCGAGAACGGGTGATAGGCCCATCTGAGCGAACACTCATAGCCTCCTCCTCCTGCTCAGCTGACATAGATGTCGGTGTGGTGTCATCACCCCCTCCCCCTTAAGTGTGAAGCCTCCCCGCTTCACCCTCATCGAACTCAGGGGCAATGTATGGGGTGAGGTCGACGACATTAAATGTCGTATGAACACTGTACTCTGCAGGAAGATCAATCTGATAGGCGTTATCGCCCATAGCACGAACAACACGAAACGGGCCATCACCCCGTGGAGATAGCTTGGTCTTGCGTTGAGCAGGAAAGCGCTCCTTGCGCAAATGCACCCAAACTAAGTCTCCCGAAGCGAACACAACCCGACGCCGACCGCGGTTGTGCTGAGACGCATACTGCGAAGCGCGTCTCTCCAGTTGTGCCTAAGTCCTCCTATGAAGCTCTCTAATCTGCTCTGCGCGGTTGGCCACGGTAATTTGCTCTCCATCAGCAAGAGGTCTCGGGCTGAAATCCAGGGGCGTCAAAGGATTAAGGCCATAAACGACCTCAAAAGGAGTCAACTGGGTCGCCGAGTGCCTAGACCTGTTATAAGAGAACTCAACAATAGAAAGTAAGTCCTCCCAATGTCGAGGGTTCGCCTTCAACATAGTGCGAAGGAGAGCCCCAAGCGTGCGGTTGGTCACCTCAGTTTGACCATCTGTTTGGGGGTGATAGCTCGTAGAGTATAGAAGCTTAGTACCAAGCTTCCCCCAAAGAGTGCGCCAAAAGTGACCAACAAATTTGGAGTCACGGTCACTAACAATAGTGCGCGGAACTCCATGAAGGCGTACCACATTATGATAGAATAGATCAGCAATGTCAGCGGCACTATTTGTGGTCTTACAAGCCACAAAATGGGCCATCTTCGAAAACTGATCGACGATGAGAAATATGGAATCCTTCCTCCTCCTAGATGTGGACAAATCCACAATAAAATCCATGGACAAGTCTTCCCAAGGCCCAGTCGGGATGCGAAGCGGAGTGTACAAGCCATGGGGATGAGAAGAGGCCTTGGCTTTTTGGCAAGTGACACAAGCACGACAGTACCGTGTCACCTGGTGAGCCATGTGGGGCCAGAAGAAGTGCTCCTTAAGAGCAGCAAGGGTCTTCGGGATGCCAAAAATGGCCTCGGCCATCATGAGCCTCCCGAATCAGCAAAAGGCGAATGGACGATGTAGGAATACAAAGGCGTCCAGCCTTATAAGGGTAACCCTCGGAAAGGAAGTAGGTCTCATACTCACGGGAAATGAGGCATTGCGCATATAAAAGACCAAAGAATGGATCAGAAGAGTATAAGTCCTTTATAAGGGCAAAGCCTAACACCTTAGTCTGCATGTGAGTAAGAAGGGCATAACGGCGAGAAAGGGCATCAGCAACCACATTCTCCGTCCCCTTCTTATGGACCACTGTGTAGGGAAATGTCTCCAAAAACTCGACCCAGCGAGCATGGCGGCGGTTAAGATAAGCTTGGCTCTTCAAAAACCGAAGTGTCGCGTGATCACTATGAATAATGAACTCGCGTGGCCAAAGATAGTGGGACCACGTCTTAAGGACTCTAATCAAGGCATAGAGTTCCTTATCATAGGTCGAGTAGTTGAGAGTAGACCCAGTCAACTTCTCGCTAAAATAAGCTATGGGATGCCGCTCTTGGTGGAGGACACCACCAATGCCAATATGAGAGGAATCACACTCAATCTCAAAGGGACGAGAGAAGTCGGGCAGCTGAAGAATAGGAGCCTGGCACAAGGCTACCTTCAAGGCCTGGAAGGCCTTATCATGAGTCGGGGTCCATACCACTATTGTGCCCTTCTTGGTCAAACCATGAAGAGGCGCAGCAATGGTACTGAAGTCCCTAACAAAGCGACGATAGAAACCAGCAAGGCCGAGAAAAGACCTGACCTCAGTGGCGGTCGAGGGAGTAGGCCACTCCCGAATGGCCTTGACCTTGATGTCGTCGACGCGCAACCCGTCCTTGGAAACAACGTACCCAAGAAAGACCATGGACGGAGCGCAAAAAGAGCACTTGGCAAGATTGCCAAAGAGAGTCTCGCTACGGAGGCGAGTGAGGATGAGACGAAGATGGTCTACATGGTCCTCAAGTGTCTTAGAAAAGATCAAAATATCATCAAAATAGGTGACAACAAACTTGTGACCCTAGGGTCGCATCACATTTGCGCAAGGAGAGTCGTCAAAAGAATTGATGATAATGCTTATAAGCTCGAGCTTCCCGATGACTATAATGTGCATCCTACCTTTAATATCGCCGATCTTATGCCATACGTGGAGCCGAGTTCGATGACAGTGAAACGATGACCTTTCACACTCAAGGGGGGAGGATGATGTGACCATGCCTCCAACCATGTCAAGTTAAGACAAGGAACAAGCAATGAGTGTCCGATCTAATGGACCTTTGACACGAGCTGAGCTAAATATATAGCTAAGGCTACACAATCTACCTCATACAATATAAAAAACAAAACCATCTCTTTGTTTAAAATTGCTTTGAATTTGCCATAGTAACTTCTCATATTTTTATATTCTTTTTTTGCTTACAAATACAATATTCTATAATATTTTTAATATTTTATAATGACTTATATATTTTGAATACAATATTTTATAATATTACAATTTCAATAAAAACAATCATTGAAAGTCACTAGACTTGAGCTACTTTTCATATAAATAGGCTTCTCTTTTATGTATTTCTCACATAAATATTTTTAAGAAAAACCCTTTGAGTATTTTGTTCATCTTTAGAGAGATTCCTAAGATATATATGTTGGCGAGTTGTATCCAACTAGTTAGCGATTTGTACCAATACCCTTGTTTAATATTTCTTAGCGAGTTGAATTCAAATTGGTTTAATCCAACCTTGATCCTTTCGAGTGGTAAGTCATATCCACAAATACAGATCAAGAACATTCCTTATATCAATAAAATTCATTTATTTAAACTGTCCAAGTTCAACAAAACTTAAATCAAGATCGGTCATGACTGTCTTGAACGAGATTTTCCTTGAACTTGTGTTTTGGATCTAAATTGGGGATTTCTCACGAAAGACAAATATCACTCATCTTAGATTGTTTGGATGCAAGTTCTTCATCTATAACAAAAAGAATAGAAACTTGAAGAATTTTTTTTATCCAACGAGTGATAAAACGACCTTTTTGGATACTCCTTACACAGAAAAGCCTACAAGATCTACAAGAAGAGGACAAAAAGGTAGAAGAAAGTACACATGTCATTTTCGATGAATCTACCATTGTAGGGAACCTTGTTTAAGAATATGACTGGTGACAAGGGATTCAACCTTGGAGGCCTTGATGCTCAAGGTGATGAGGATACAATTCTTCTAATAAGAAAAGAGGGGATTGAAGCCATCACTGACCCTTAAGAACCTAACTCACTTGAACCAAACAAAATAGAACAAGCCCCCTTGAGTAGTGGGGATCGCTCATTGATCCTTAAAAACCTACCTCACTTGAACCAAATAAAATAGAACAAGCCCCCTTGAGTAGTGGGGATCGCTGGACAATGCTACTATGAGAATTGATGTTGCGGGGACTAGCATTCAAACACACAATGATGGGAATATTGATCTCACACTTTTTTAATAAGATATTAAACGTCAAAGGGTTTTTATTATTGATGTAGGAAGGTTTTCGACACACATAGGAGAAATTCTAGACCATTGAAGATAGCGTTCTCGGAAAAGGTGATTTCGACTGTCCGGTGTCCGATTGAGCCGTGCCATACCTTTTCGGATAGGGAATTTGCTTTTGAGCAAGACTCAGGGATTTTCCTTGAGCTTCGACACTTTTCAGATATTTAATAATGTTCCAAGGCTTAAATTAGGGTTTTAAATATTTTTAGGACTTTTTCATAATATCTAGTTTTTATATCTTCTAGGGTTTTCTATCTTATATCTTTTAGCGTATGTTGCCTCTCTATATATAGATTGTATATAAGCCCTGAGAACATATCTTATTCTTAATTTTCATATGTAGAGGGTTTCTCTATTATTTTAGTGAATTTCCATTTTCGTGTTTTAAGGTGTCATTGCTTTTGATTCCTTGCGGTCTAAGACTCATGTTTGTTTGTCTTCGTCGTGCTTCTTATCGTGTCAATTCTGTAAGCAACATCCTCGATCATTGATTTTTTTCAAAAGGAGTACAAACCCGTTCTTATCTACAAAGTTTCTATGTTTGCATTATTCTATGGATGGTAGAACCTAAAATAATTGGTATATCACTCAAAAGACCTAACTAGATGAGGACCATGTAAGAAAAACTATATCAGTTTAATTGAGTCCAACAACTAGTTCTACAAAATGTAGGAAAATTTGTAATTTGAACAAAATGGATACTCAAGAATAAGGTGGATCATAAGGGATACGTCATAAGGATCAAAGCCTAATTGGTAGGGTAGGGCGATAGGCGATTCTGGGTGATTGTTCTCTGACGATCTCTCCAGTTTGCTTCTTCTCTCCGGTTGTGGCCGTGGGAGCTAGGGTTTTCCTGTTGGCAAGTGCGGGGTTCACCGTCTACAGCGGGTACATCGTGATCAATTCTGACAATGGTTAGGGTTCGGAAAACAATTTTGAATCGGTTTTCATGGCGATTGAAGGAAAAAAGGAGTTGAACTTAACTGAAGAGGAATGTGTCGAGATTGAGGGGATAACGAAGACAGGAGACACATGGAATGAAAGTGGTGATATTCTTGTGGGATCACTGCTTACAAACAGGCCGTTTAATGCATACGCGTTAAAAGCAACGATGCGGGGGCATGGAAACCAAAGGGAGGATTTGTTTTTCAAGAACTAAGGAACTACCTGTTCTTGTTCAAGTTTGCCGAAGGTAGCGAAAAAGAGAGAGTTCTCAAAGAAGTACCATGGGCTTTTGATCGAACTCTATTGGCGCTCAAGGAACCAGGGAAAGAACAACCGTCAAAGATCGTGATTACAAAGGTTCCGTTTTGGGTCCGTGTTTACGACCTACCTTTTGAGGCTATGACTTTCGAAACTGCGGATGCTATAGGTCAGGCCTTTGGGGGTTTGGAAGAAGTCACGGAAGAGGATGTGCTTCTTTGTGCAAAGTTCTTGAGGTTGAGGGTTATGGTGGATATAACACGACCGATCAGACGAGGGATGATGATGAAGATTGAGGGAAGGAGGATGTAGGTGGAACTCAAATATGAAAAACTTCCTAACTTCTGCTACTCTTGTGGAATGTTAGGGCATGTGGAATTAAGCCAGAGCTTTGAGTCGAGTAGGTCTAAGACGTTTTTTTTTGTGGAGACGGAGAAGGGACCGTTTGAACCGCCTAACGCTCTGATACCAATTGATGCGACCCTAGGGTCACAAGGGGCGGATCTAGGCTCGAAACGTTCGGATCTTCTTCGACAAATAGTAACCGGATAGATTTGAGGTCGAAGCCTAGACTTTGAGATGAGAGATGAAGTGAAAGGATTGAGAAGGGGGCCTAGTTTGACGTAGGCCAGGAGAATATGGGGTCGGGAAAAGAATAGGGTAACGTCCGGGCCAAAAGGGAGGAGGAACTCGACTCAAAGCTCTAGCTTAATTCATTTTGGATGTAAATAGTACAAGGGGGCGTGGCTCCTTTATATAGAGGAGGCCACATGAAACCCTAGAAGCTATTTGGGAGTGGACTAGGGTTAGCAACATGCTAGGCCCAACATTCAAGCCCAAAATACTACTAATAGTAACTACTATAAAAGAAAAGGTGCAACAAACCCTAATGGTCTAATGGGCCTTATGATAGCTTAATGGGCCGGTCTCTTAAGCATAAGAGAACACACACCCAAAATAGAAAAGACGGAATATAAATGATGAAAATAGAAATAATAATATAAATAATACATAAATAGACTAAGTCCTAATCCAAGGGGGTCTTCAAGGTCTAGGACGTCTCGGGTCCGTAGGAGCTGGATCCGAGCTAGGGCAGAGTCGTATCAGGGACAAAAGCTGATTATGAGAAAGAGAGAGGACTCTCACAGGAGAGAGGGAATAATGAGAGTGGAATAATTAATCATAGTTCTGGGAGTGAGGGGAGAGAAGGAAAAAATAAAAATAAAAAAGGGGGAGTGGGGACATGGAAAAGGAGAGCGAGGGAGGCTACAAAGACAATTTCTCATGCAAAGGAAAGTGTTAGGAAAAGAAAGTTGGGGAACGAAGAAGTACAGAATATGGAGATTGATGTTGAAAAGGCGGAAGAGAAAAACAGAAATTGATATCGGCGGGAGAGGTAGACAGCCTCTCTTGCCGGTCATTATGAGTTGCTTGAGTTACAATTGTCGGGGATTGGGGACGGCTCGGGCAATTGGTCGCCTTGCTAATTTAGTGAGGAGAGAGGCCCCGAAGGTGGTTTTTCTTATGGAAACTAAATGTGACCGTAAGAAAATGGAAGAAATAAAATAGAGACTGGGTTTTTACGGATGCTTTGCGGTGGATTGTATTTGGAGGTCTGGTGGTTTATGTTTAATGTGGGAGGAAGAGGTGAGTCTCTCGGTTTGTTCGTATACTTCACATCATATTGATGCTAGGGTGAGATTGGAAAAGGGGGAAGGTGGATGGCGATTTACCGGAATATACGGGTGGCCGAGAAGTGATGAAAAGAAGATGACATGGGAGCTGTTGAAAAGGTTGAAGGATGATCAACATGAAAGTTGGGTATGTATGGGGGATTTTAATAGTATTTTGTGGCCGGAGGATAAAGAAGGGGGTGCTAATCCAAAGTGGGAAACCATGGTTGTTTTTAGGAAGGTGTTGGATGAATGTAAGCTAGAAGAACTATCTTTTTTGGGTGGACGCTTTACGTGGGATAATGGTCGAATAGGAGACGAATTTATTCAGGAGAGATTGGATATGGGGTTTGCTAATGAGGCATGGAAAGATAGATATCCTAATGGAAGGGTGCGTCACTTGGAACGAGAGGGTTCAGATCATGTGTCGATCATGCTAGAGTCGTTCAAAAGTTGCGACAATGGGGAAGATGATCAATGAGGAAAACGTCCATTGCATTTTGAGGCTTATGGGCACAAATGAGGGGTGCCAGGAGATAGTGGAAAACGCATGGAGAAACCCGAGTAGTAGGAGTTTGGAAGGTGGGATTATGGAGAATATGGAACGTTGTTTAGAGGACTTAAAAGAGTGGAATTTGAAAACTTCCGGAAATGTTACGGAGAAATTAAAGAAAGTGAGGGAGGATTCAAGGAGATTAAACAAGACTAGGATGACTGGGTTGTTAGTAGAAAGATAACGGAACCTGGAAAGGGAGGAAAAGGAGCTCATGTCTCAGGAGGAATTAATTTGCTACTAGAGAGCAAAAGATCATAATTTAATATGGGGAGATAGAAATACATTTTTTTTCACCAAAAAGCAAATGGAAGAAGGAAGCGAAATAAGATAAAGAGGTTGGAAGAGGAGGAAGGGGCGGAATGGAGGAGTAGAAAGAACAAGGAGAGGGTGGCTATGGAATATTTCAAAGGCCTCGTTGAATCTGATCATGATGTACCCAATATAGCGGCTCCTCAAGGGATTTCGCCAATTTTGACGGAAGAGGATAACTATGAGCTCACACGTCCATTCACCGGTGAAGAGGTATTCCTTGCTCTTTCGTCTATGCACCCTACAAAATCTTCGGGCCGTGATGGTATGTCCGTTTTGTTTTTTCAAAAACATTGGCATATCATTGGACCGGACATCATTCATTTTGTTCAAGGTGGTCTTGACGGTGAGGTTTTTCCTGAGGGACTCAATCATACTTTTATTTCTTTAATTCCAAAAGTCACTGACCCTTTTCGCATGAAGGATTTGAGACCTATAATCTTGTGTAATGTTTTATATAAGCTGGTGTCAAAAGTTATTGCAAACAGGTTGAAAGGTGTGTTGAACAAGGTGATCTCGACTTCCCAGAGTGCTTTTGTTCCAGGAAGGCTCATAACGGATAATGTTTTGGTTGCTTTTGAGTTGTTTCATTTCATGAAAAATCAGAAGGACTCAAACAAGGGATACATGGCGTTGAAGTTGGACATGGAAAAGGCATATGATAAAGTTGAGTGGAGTTATTTGGAGCAGTGCATGAAAATGTTAGGCTTCTGTGATGCTTGGGTGAATTTGACAATGAAATGTGTGAGAACGGTGTCTTTTTCAGTTCTTATGGACGGTTGTCCTTCTCTGACTTTCTTTCCATCGAGGGGTCTTCTCCAGGGAGATCCTCTATCTCCTTATCTCTTTTTGATGTGTGCGGAAGGCTTGTCTGCACTTATTAGAAAGAGTGAGAGGGATGGGATTTTTCAACGTATTAGAATTGCTCGTTCAGCTCCGATTGTGTCACATTTGTTTTTTTCCGATGATAGCATTCTGTTTGCTAGAGCAACTTGTCAACAGGCGCATGAGATTGTGAATATCCTCCGTCGTTATGGAGTAGCTTCGGGACAACAAGTTAATTTAGCTAAATCAGAACTTTCTTTTAGCAAAAATGTATGTGATGGATTGAAGTTTGCTATTCAAGGCATTCTTGAAGTCCAGGAGGTTGACCAGCATGAAAGATATCTTGGTCTGCCAACCATGATTGGGCGGTCAAAACAGATCATATTTGAACAAATAAAGGAGAATGTGTGGAAGAAAATTCGAAGCTAGAAAGGAATATCCTTATCAAGAGCAGGCAAAGAAGTTCTAATAAAATCAGTTCTCCAAGCTATTCCAACGTATGTTATGTCTTGTTTCCTTCTCCCTAGAGGGCTTTGTGAGAAGCTTGAACAAATAATGTCTGTTTTTTTATGGGGATGGAATGGTGGAAAAAAGAAACTTCATTGGGTTAAATGGGAAAGAATGGGAGTCTCAAAATTGTTAGGAGGGCTCGGTGTGAGGAATTTGGAAGCTTTTAATTTAGCTCTTCTAGCTAGACAAGACTGGCGCATTATCCAAGATCCTGAATCCCTTATTGCTAAGTTGTTCAAAGCTAAATATTTTCCGAGAGGATCGTTCTTGGGAGCTGAACTGGGGCACAATCCAAGTTTTACTTGGAGAAGCATTCATAAGGCCATTGAGGTGTTGGAGTTAGGGATATTTTATCAAGTTGGAAATGGAAATGATATTGATGTTTGGAATGATAAATGGTTGCCAAGGCCAAGTTCTTTCAAGGTGCTGGGGAATTTTCTTGGAGTTGAGCAAGGACTAAGAGTTATTGATTTAATTGACTGGACGGAGGGAATTGGATGGAAGAAGAGGTGAGAAGGTGTCTGCTTCCATGTGATGCTGAGGAAATTATGAAAATTCACTTGGTAGATGCTTCGGTTCTAGATCAGTTGTTGTGGTTCGACACAAGAGATGGAATCTTTACTGTTCGATCGGCTTACCATGTTCTCCTGGAGAAAAGGAAAAGGGACTCGGATAGAGGTGAACAAGCTGACAAAGCTTCAACTATACGTTTTTTGGAAGTGGCTTTGGGGTTGCGAAGTAATGCCAAGGGTGAAAAATTTTGTATGGCGGGCATGTAAAAATGTTTTGCCTTGAAAAGCTAATTTGATGAGGCGGAAAATCACAGCAGATGATTTGTGTGATCAGTGTGGTAGATCAGAAATGGAGATGCATTGTCTTAGAGATTGTAAACTACCAAGTCAGGTTTGGGATTTTTTTCCAGCTATCAATTCTCTGGGAGAGGGGTTGTCTTCGGTTACTGATTGGGCTGAGTACATACGAGAGAACCTGGGAGAAACTGAGCAGATTTTATGGTTTTGTGTAATTTGGGGATTATGGAGAGCCCGAAATCTGAGTATTTTTGAAGGGGAAGTAACCGATCCAGGAAAGATTATTCATGATGCTTGTTCTGAGCTTGAAAACATCAAAAGTGATCTGAAGTTGGTCTCAAAATTGACTGTGAGACACGAGAAAATAGAGAGATGGAGGAAACCACCGGATGGTTGGATAAAAGTGAACTGTGATGCTTCGATTACGGAGTTATCCTGTGGGGTTGGAGTAATCGGGAGGAATGGGGAGGGCGAAGTGGTGTTCGCAGGGTCTAAGAGAATTCAGGCTGCCATTGATGTTGAAATGGGAGAGGCTGAGGCGATTTGCTGGGGTTTGGAGGTTGCCAGATCGCTTGGTCACGACTTGGTTATAATGGAATCACATTGTAAAGGCTTGATCCGGAACCTGCAAGGAGGAGTCCTTCCACGCACAAGTTTGGGCTCTTTGATTGCTCTTATAGTCAACAATAGTTATGATTTGGTGTCTTGTAAATGGGAATTTGTGGGTCGGAATGCAAATCAAGCTGCTCATTGGCTTGGAAGATGGCACCTGGAATCTGCTATTCTCACTACTAGTTTGTCTGTTTTTTCTAGTGACTTCTACTATGCTATTGTGTTAAACGATGCTGAGTTAATTTAATGCAGTTGGTTTTTCATCAAAAAAAAGCCTAATTGGTGGTGGAGGAATACAATGAGACATTCAATCATGTTGCAAGGTTAGAAATTATTAGACTATTGATTGCTTGTTCTATTATTGGAATATATTGGAGAAGTAAGTTGGTTACAATACTTTTTTTTTAAATTCTCAAATGTCATTATAACTAATTATTTTTTGATATTTTTTCACTAAATCAATACATAAACAAAATTGGATGGAAGCCTAGCAACTAACTGGGCTCCGACACCCTTATTCAGGGCAAAGCACAAACGTTGAAAAATAAAAGAACGAATACTAGAGTTAGTCGTGTTACTATGAGCAGCCCGCGCGACCCTAGACAAAAACTCAAGGGCATCACTCCCAAGCTCTCCAAAAGTTGCAAAAGCAAGAAAACTATATCCATTTTCTGTGCACTTTAATTCATACTTCCTCTTCTTTCGGACAACAACATTAGAAACAGCAGCACCATGGACAAAAGCATCAATTCCAGCCCCCGTGAAGGGAGAGACACATGTGACATCTAAGCAGACGTTCTTCCCTCTGTCCTAAGAGTAAACCAGAAGATCTGTAGGACGAAGATCTCTACCTTCCTCGAACAAAAAAACAAGAGGTACCTCTTTTTGCACAAAGATACCGGCCTGAGTACATATATCAACCAACACATCCCGGACTAGATTATGGCGAAACTTAAGACCAATATCATTTCCACAGTGAACAGCATGATCGCCAAAACAATCCATGATTTTAGACAAGCAACAAGGGCAAGTAAAACCAGCAGGATACATAGGAATAGCAAGGCGATAGCACAAAACACACCTGAATTGTTTTGGATGCATTGTATGTCCTAACCCTTCAATAGGGAGGGTTCTCAAGAAGTCTAAAGAGTGGGCTGACCTGTTGCTAATGAGGATAGCCTTTTCCCTAGCACTCGCTTTGTACTGACTCACCAAATTCTTCTCTACCTTATCAAAGTACACTGTAGCCAATTTTTTCATTGGGGGGGGGGGGGGGCTGGTACATCACGACAAAGAGCAAGAGGGTCGAAATTGCACAAATCTCGAAAGCTGTTCAAGGCTAAATCACAGGCATGCCCAATATCCAAGATATTACAGTGGCGAAGTAATCTGTTTTGGAGATCAAGAGACTGTAGACGCGATGCAACAAATGCATAGATGGAAGCATCATGGGCGGTG
This sequence comes from Fallopia convolvulus, assembly GCA_964016875.1. Lineage (NCBI taxonomy): Eukaryota > Viridiplantae > Streptophyta > Magnoliopsida > Caryophyllales > Polygonaceae > Fallopia > Fallopia convolvulus. Next base: position 27,873,281 of record OZ024735.1, read on the forward strand.
TACACCCCGAAACCACCAAGCCAAAAGGGTAGGGTGGCACATCGCCATTGCCAATCACCAAAGCCAGCACCACCAGCCACAATGATCTCCTCAAGAACCTTCCGTAAGGCATTGTCGAAGGTGAGAGGAGCAAGCCCGAGCATCTGTGGGGGACAAGTCCGAAGAGAAAAATACAATCGGCCTACACCCACACAAATACGGAGAAGAAGAAGCCCTGCATGGGGGTCATTAAGTCCAGCAACAGCCTCCATCAAACTAATAGTTTTGGAAACTCTGTCTCCGATCAAACGACTGCAAAAGTCAGTGTCCAAGCTGACAGGGCCCCCCAAAAGCTTGACTCCATCCAACGGATGAGAAATACTAGGAGGGAAAAGCACAGGATCATAGCTCCTCGGATCTGGGTTTGGCCAAAACATTTTAGATTTCTCTACATTCAGATGCAACCCTAAAGCTGGTCCTTCAGTATTGATCAAATGCAAGGCGTCCGCCACCAAAGCAGTGTCCCCAATAATGGTACCGTCATCTAGATACCAAGCCATGAAATCCAAGTTGCACTTATCGTTGATCAGATGGACAAGAGGATGCAAGGTAAGTGCAAACAGCAAAGGCCCTAGAGGGTCACCTTGTTGTACTCCCTGAGAAGATAGCAAAACAGACTCGTCATAGTACAACCTCGCCAGACGCGCATAACAGAATTCAACCCAAGGAGAAAGTGAAGGACAACGACGTCGGACCTCTCTAAGCATCGTACTTCGGTCCAACAGGTTGAAAGCATTACTAAAATCAACCAAAAGCATAGACATGTTGTTTGCATCTCCTTTGGCCTCAATCAACATGTTGACAGCATGTAAGATAACCTCACTGCCATTAGGCACACCAACACCAAACTGAAAATCCTCCAAATACTTACCCACCTCCTTACCAGCTGTGACAGCCGCAACCTTGGAGACAAGTCTCCTGCCATTAGTTATTTTATATATTTTGTATTATATATTGATGTCTCACAGTATGATATAGTTATGATAAGTATCATGTGATTATCACAAGAACTGCACTAGTTAGGGAGTAGAGTAACGTCTTCTCAAAATAAAAACGGAGTAAAGTTACGTTCATTAGGCATTTTAGCCATCGGTCGAGTCACGAGTGAATGCTTTATTTGGAAATTACAATTATAGTAGAATAAGCCAACTCTACATATAATATTAAATGCGAGTTCAAGCGAGAATGAGCATTGAGGAGACAATTGAGAAGGTAGGTTAGTCGTTCAATCTCAAAAAAATCAACGAACTAGATCATTAGTTTATTAAATAAAAATTACAGAAAATTTTGTAAAAATTCGGTTATTGATACGGAAGAAAGATCGAGTGTCAGACCTTCTCGGAATCGTCGTCGTCCAAGACGATATGAGGATTAGTTTTATATACTTATTTTTAGTGATTTACAATTTTTAGAACATTAATTTATAATTTTCAGTATTTTATTTAATTCATGTAATTTTTATAAACTAGAGCTTGACTCTCTTTCCGGGTTTTCTTTACGGTTCTTTCCCAGGATGCCTTTTTTGAACCGTTAGGGCTTAGGTATAAATACTCTTGTTTACCTTCTCATAATTTATCCAAGAAATAGTTTGCCCTAATTTTCATTGTTAGTTTCTTACTTTCCGTGGCTACCAACCACGTCTATCCCGAGTCGGAATACACACCGGATTAGGCTCAACCCCTTGACCAACAAGGGTTCGATACGCGGTCCACACCGGGCTCGTATCAACTGGTGCTTTCATCCCGAACACCATGTCAAAATCCATTGTCGAAGATTCCTCGAACACCGCCGGCGATTATCCCGATCTCCGTGCGTTGATTCTCCAACTTACCAATACAGTTGAGACGCTGCACTGTGATCTTGAATTGCAAAAATCTTGTACCGATAATTTGCGGGAGCAGGTGCAGAATCCGCCAAACCCTAGCACCGGCCTTACCGTCGCTATCCTTGTCTCGGACCAGACTGCGCGGTTGGGACTCCCATCTGGACCGCCGCCAAACCCTAATTCCGCGGCAGCCTTCTCTTCGGGCTGGCCACCACCGATCGCACTCCCGAGAGAGGGTGCGATCCCGACTACGGGTTGGCCGTCCCAGGCCCTCACCTCCAGCGTTGCAGCTTTGCCCTTCGCCGATTGGACTGCGCCCGTCCCGCTCGGTCTGCGTTTCACACCTCATAGCGCAGGTCAAGGATCGAGCCTCGGTCCTCATTGCACGGGGCCATTGGCCATGCCGCCTTACGCCTACGCACCTCCGCTCGAACCCAATACGATTCAGCAGTTTCAGCCTTATGTTTAGCGAGAAGGAGTGCGCGTTCCACCAGCCCCGGATTTTGGTCCGAAAATTCGGGTTGATCCACCTCGCTTTAATGGGACGGATCCGAATGGTTGGATCTTCAAGGTCCAAGCGTACTTTGATTACTTCCGTACTGCAGAACACGATCGCTTGAGGTTAGTTGGCATGCTTATTGATCATCCCGCTTCGGATTGGTTCCGTTATCAACGTCGGAACCATTGTGGTGAAACCTGGGCAGCCTTTCTGCTCTCTGTAGAACAACGTTTGATCCAACCTATTATGAAGATTACACAGGGCTTCTCGCCAACTTGAAACAGAAATCATCGATTCTTGAATATCAAACCGAATTCGAAGTTTTGCTGAATAAAGTAACCGGCCTATCTGAAGCCACTTTGATTTCTCTCTTTAAGGCCGGACTGAAACAACCTGTACATCGGGAATTGAATCTCCGGAACCCGGCTACATTGGCACAGGCTTTCGCCTTAGCCCGTGAATTAGCGGCATCTTACGCCGACACCACGTCGTAATGGCTTCCAAATCGGCGACCGTGGACTGCCACCGGACCGCGTCAAGACCAGCCCCAGCCGAAGACGAATGCCGCAGCCCCATCTGATTCGACCGAACCTACACAGCAAACATCAATACCTAACGGCAATTTCTCATCTCTTCCAATTCGACGTCTTTCTAGAGCTGAACGTGATGAACGTACTAAAAAAGGCTTATGTTGGAATTGTGATGAGAGGTACACTCGGAGTCATCGTTGTACGCCACGTTTCCTGGCGTTATTGAGCTGCGACGATAGCGATGATGAGGAGGACGAAATTTCGGAAGAGCTCGCCGTTCTATTTCCAGCCTCAACTCCATGGAAGGCCTCCCCAATCCGCGCTCGTTGCGCCTTTCTGGATCGATTAATGATGCTCAGGTTCAGGTTTTGATTGATGGAGGTAGTACCCATAACTTTATCCACCCTGATTTGGCTGAGAATTTACAGTTGCCGCTGTTAAAAATATCGCCTTTCCGCATTTTTGTTGGCAACGGAGCTTATTTATTATGTTTGTATCAATGTCCGGCAACTAGTATTATTCTGCAGGGTCATACTTTCTCTATTGATCTTTTTGTGCTCTCGGTGCATGGACCATAAGTGTTTCTCGGTGTACAATGGTTACAAACATTGGGCCCGGTATCCCATGATTACGCTAAGCTGACTATGCAGTTTGTCTGGAATGAGAAATCAATGTTTCTGAAAGGCGACAGGCACTTGCCGAAACCAATCTCTATGTCCAAACTTCACTCTCTTTGTGCTTCTGATAATATTTTGGACTGTTTTGAGATTCTCAGTATCACACCGGACGAATCCTCGGAGATTGCGGATTGGCCGTCTGACCTAGCGCCGGAAATCCGAGAGGTTCTCGAACAGCGCCGAGCGGTTTTTCAAGTACCGTCGGGCCTCCCTCCTCGTCGACCGTGGGACCATCATATTCACTTACAACCGGGCTCTACGCCGATCAACGTCCGTCCCTATCGTTATCCATATTTTCAGAAAGCTGAGATTGAACGACAGGTTAAATCTATGCTAGACCAGGGCATCATTCAGCACAGTACTAGTCCATTTTCATCTCCGGCCTTGCTCATCAAGAAAAAAGATGGCAGTTTTCGTTTCTGCGTCGACTATAGAGCCCTGAATGGCATCACTGTTGCAGATAAGTTTCCTATTCCCACTGCCGATGAATTATTTGATGAATTAGGGAATGCGGCTATTTTTACTAAGCTTGATCTGCGTTCAGGTTATCATCAGATTCGGATACACTCGTCCGATATTTATAAAACTGCTTTTCGGACACATGAAGGCCATTTTGAATTCTTAGTTATGCCTTTTGGCCTGACTAATGCACCGTCTACGTTTCAGGCCGCTATGAATAGTATATTTGCACCATATCTGCTCAATCTCAAAAAAATCGAGTGTCAGACCATTACTTTAGTCGTTCAGGTTATCTGCGCATTGAGGAGACAATTGAGAAGGTAGGTTAGTCGTTCAATCTCAAAAAAATCAACGAACTAGATCATTACTTTATTAAATAAAAATTACAGAAAATTTTGTAAAAATTCGGTTATTGATACGGAAGAAAGATCGAGTGTCAGACCTTCTCGGAATCGTCGTCGTCCAAGACGATATGAGGATTAGTTTTATATACTTATTTTTAGTGATTTACAATTTTTAGAACATTAATTTATAATTTTCAGTATTTTATTTAATTCATGTAATTTTTATAAACTAGAGCTTGGCTCTCTTTCCGGGTTTTCTTTACGGTTCTTTCCTAGGATGCCTTTTTTGAACCGTTAGGGCTTAGGTATAAATACTCTTGTTTACCTTCTCATAATTTATCCAAGAAATAGTTTGCCCTAATTTTCATTGTTAGTTTCTTACTTTCTGTGGCTACCAACCACGTCTATCCCGAGTCGGAATCCACACCGGATTAGGCTCAACCCCCTTGACCAACAAGGGTTCGATACGCGGTCCACACCGGGCTCGTATCAATTATTCAAGAAAGATGCGTATTTTATAATTGTGTGTGCATATCTTAGAACTAATTAAGTATGTATAATTTTTCTATTGAATGTGCATGATCTTATAGCTAAGTGCCAATGGATTTTTTTAAGCGAGTATGCACGATCTTATAACTAAGTATGCATGATGATTTAACTAAGTTTTCATAATTCTATATATAACCAAGTGTGCATATCGTATAACTGAGTGTGCGCGATTGTATTACTCGGTGTGCACAAGGTATATTATTGTTGAGTATGCATGATCGTATAATTGAATTAGAATGTATGATTATATAACTAAGTGTACATGCTTTCATAAAGTCAAACACACTCAGTTACAAGGTCATGCACATTTAATTATATGATTACGCACACTTAATTATACAATCATGCGAACTTGTTTATAGAGTCATGCACACTCATCTTAAAAGGTTGTTTATTGTTCAAGAGTTCTTGTTTAGATCGTTCATACATTCATACATAGTGTTTTTTATCTAAGATTTCAACTCTTTCATGTTTCAGAAACTAACATATTATTTCGCACAACTAATGTCCGAAATATGGAACATAAAAACACTTCCACGACTCTACCACCTAGTGAATTCTACTCCACATACTCCCTCTTTCAGGGCCACATATCTTTACAACATAATCGGTTATAAACGCAATGCACACCCAATTTTAATATCACACACATACTCAACTATAAAATTATACAGATATAAAGTGATTCACGCTTAGTGAAAAAGTTTATGCATAATAGTTATAAAATTTTGCACACTGATTATGTATTCTCAGTCATAAAATCATGCAAATTTAGTTATAAAAGCCATATGCATAATCCATTAAATGGCCACGTACACTCGGTTATAATATCGTACACACTTGACACCAAAATTATAAAAACTTAGTTATAAGATTACGCACAATCGTATAAAATTATCCACACTCAAATAAAAAATTTAAGAATTAGTTTTCATATTTTAGTGAAGTTTTAATCTAATCCGTTGATTCCTTTAAAAAATCGAGGGTTGGCTCAATTCTCTTTTCAAACGCATGTTCTCACAAGATGCAATATCATAATATACGTCCCTATTATTAAAAATTTTGTATCTTTATATCTCCTTTAACAATACTTTTATTTGATAATCAGACAAATAATTCTCACTTTTAAAAAGTAAAAAAAAAAAAAGAAAAGAAAAGAAAAAATAGTCTCTTTTCAATCCTTACCTCCACCAATCCAGCTTTTCAGCCTCTTTGTTAAGATCTCACCCTCCAAGTTCCAACAAAGCCTCACTGAATTCTTACTTCTTATATACTCTCATTTTCTCCATATCCCATGGCTAGGACACCCACCCACCAAATCTCCACCACCACCCTCCTCCTCTTCATCTCCTCCGTCCTCCTCCTCCATCCGGCGCCCGTGTCAGCGGACACAGTCTGCCCTTACCCATGCTATCCGTCGCCCACCGGAGTGCCCGCCACCACCACAACTCCGCCGGTGACGCCGTCCACTCAAACGGGGTCTAACTATTACCCGCCACCAGCATTTTCTAACCGCCCTCCGTCATCGGGGAATTTACCATACTACCCTCCACCAAGTGGGTTTGGTGGTGGAGTTGCCGGTGGTTATGGTCCTCCGCCGCCAGATCCTATACTTCCGTACTTTCCTTATTACTTCAAGAATGGGCTTCACAAAGATCAACCCTCTTCTTCCTCTGCCTCTTCTTCTTCTTCTTCTTCTTCCTTGGTTGGTGATCAAGTTCTTCTGAGATCAAGTAGTTTCCAAATTCTGATTATGGCATGTTTTGTAAAGTTTGTTATGAATTTCCCTCTTCTTTGAAATTGTACGCTTTTCATCCATTCTGGTTTGTAATCTTGCTAGAGAGCGCAATTAGTTAGCATTTTTGGGTTTTTCATGTGACACTTTTGGTTGGGATATGCGTACAAGTTGTATGTACGTAGCTGAAACTTATATAAGATCCATAATAAAAATTGTAACATACATATAAACTAGCTAGTCGTTTGATATTGTGTATCAAATTCTATTTTATTATTAGTTGCTCAACACCTTCACAATTATTATTTACTGTTTTCAATCTATAAAATGAAAGATAAACTAATTATTTCCATAAAATTTTACATTGCGCTCATTTGGTCTAGCGGTTAGGACCTTTTTATATCGATTCCCACCGCATTAACAAATCCTGCAACAGGAAAGCAGTTCTCATCTATTAAAAGCATAGTCTCAAGTATTACTTGGAGCTATCGAAAACCTTACCTAATAAAAAAATACCTACAATTAAGTCATTATTTTTAAAACGATCAATGATGACTCACTTGGTACCGGTTAAACCTAATTCATCAATGCCGAGCTCTCAATATTGATAAAGGAAAAACGTGTGTTAGAAGACAAGTTGAAACAAATGCCAAAATGTTCTGTCTCTGAATAGTAGCCAACTAAATCATGATTTAACATGGATTTTACATTCTCAACTTGCCATCAAATTTTTCATCATGGACATCTTGAAAATAGATGAAGGTGACCAACCAGCACTAATTAATTACACCACCATTCCCATGTATGGCAAGGTGTGATTATTATAACATATATGTTCAACTTTTCTATAGTTTGGTACTTCTACTGCCAAGTTTGGTAAATGAAACTATCACTACCGTGCATGAACTTAGAGATGTATATATGTATTTGAGGTTTGATAATAAGAGTGCACCTTGATTTACTAATGCAAGTCTAGGATGCAACACATACACAGCAGAGCTTTGATTTACTAATGCAAGTCTAGGATGCAACACCTACAGCAGAGCTCTGGCTAATGTTGATACATTTGCTAGTTTTCCTCAGCATTTCACCGCTACTTCTTGTAATCCCGACTTTGCCCCTAGTTTCGGTCTTTTGGGTTCCACTAGTCTTGCCAGCAACTGCACTCTGATTCCTTTTCACTTTTAATTCTTTCTTGACAACCTCCTGTCTCCTCTGTGCGACATGCTTTCCTCTGCCAGATGGAGTAGGAGAAGTAAACTTTCTTCTGGAGCTTTCAGCCGTGCTACAGTATTGTCCTTCAAAAGTTTGACGTGAATCTGATGTCTTTGAGGAATGGGAGGGAGAGATAATTTGGCGCCCTTCGGTGTGTTTCATACCTGCTGAAGATGACGCGCTCGTTCCACTTTGTGTGTGTGATCTGGTGCTTTTTGGCTTAGGACTGAAAGATTTACTTCCGTTTGGCACAACCACCTGTGAATTGTACAAGAGTTTCAGAGTTACCAAAAGAGTTCAGTGCTTTCAATGGTAAATCATCAGCCTTCTACTTTGTGGGTAGTTGTTTGTATGATAGTAGCACAAGGGGATTGCATTACACTATATAACTTGAAATAATTATAAATAAAAAAAAAGAAGAAGAAGAAGAAGAAGAAGTTAGTATTTAGAAAGCTTGTATATACACCTTATTTACATTTGGTCCTCGTGCAGCATTATTATGGTAGAAAGATGGCATGGGTTTTGCTTTAAAGATGAGACTTCTTCGGAATTGTCTCATCTCAGCTTCATGCTTTTCCTGCAAGAGTGGCAAGCTTTCCAGATGAGAACCTTATGAATGTTAAAGATGCATTATGAAGTTTTTATTGCTTATATGTTGATGTCTCAAAATCTAAACGGGATATACAAGATAGCACACCAGAACAGGACAAAGGTTCTTTACTGAGGTGTACAAGAATACATTAGCAGGGCTTTATAGTTCAAAGTGAGAGTTGATCAATATAAAAAACTTTAATCTGACAGAATAAATCAGACATGAAAGCAACTAGCCAATTGATACACACCAGTGTTTTTGCTTGAATTTGATTCTTCTCAGCCTCCTTAGCATGCATTTTCTCTTCCAATTTTGAAAAGAACTGAGAAGAAGAGATATAATGGAGCAATCATATTTAAACAGAAAGTAAATCATTCCAATTAGAATAGCTCCATCATGGAGACTTATTAATGTGTGCAGGTTTACCTCTTTTCTCTTCTCAGCCCGTTCATCACTTCTGAAACTGAAGGTATTGGAGCTTGCCCTTATTTCTTTCTTTGTTGAAGTTACACTATGCTTAGTCCTGAAAATATAATTATCTGTCAAGATCCAGATTGTTCATTTTTAACACGATTATATGATTTGTCTTAGTAGATGTTTCTTAGACCTGTCTGATGCTTGATGCATTCTGGAATTTCTTATCTCTGGCGTTGATGGTCGCATATAAAGTGTCTTCTTAGGCTTCTGTTCGTTGGCACCACTACACAAACAATGACATACATCTTCTACATTAGTTATACCAATGGAGGCGGTTATTGGTTAGAACGTTAGATACATATATGAAACATCCTTTTTGACAGGGAGAAAAAAAGTTACCTTTTGCTTTCATTAAGATATCTAGCCTTTGAAACTTCAGGCTTCTGTAATACAAAGAAACGCATAGCATCAATACCTGTTCATAGAAGGATATTTCTACATCCTAAAAGTTACAAACTAATCATCATTCCTTAGTACATTAGATCCTTAAGCCCTAATTATTGGATTTCAATTTTTAAATAGTACTAATCCCATGTATTAGACTTCCTACTGAATACTTCTTCATCAGATTCAGATATCCTCTTAGATGTTGTTATATAAAGTACTCCTCACATATCTACAGTGAATCAAAGTGAATTTCTATAGATGTAGTTGACTGAACATTTTCAAAGGGGGCATATATAATATGCCTATATATGCATCCCTAGAGAATTTGAGTACAAAGTTAAAAAAACAATACCTCATTTTGGAAAGGTTTATTTGATGACTGTGATCCTGGGACAACTGACTGAGACAACTCCTTTTCATTCTTCATTCTTACCAGAGTTTGTCTTTCCTTCAAACTTTTCTTTTCAGAGGCAAGTTTTACAGCATCAGTTTTGTCAGTCTCAGAAACATCCATGTGAGTGTTCAACCCGAGCTCTGAAACCTCTCTTTCAGCAACCTTTATATAAAAACCAATAGATGACAAATTGTATATCACTCACGAGTATTTAAAGGATAGCCTCGAATAAACCAACAGCACATAAAATCAACCATAAATTCCAGTACACCAATAAAATGCTTTTCCATGATTTATGGGATTGTTTTAATGCTATAATGTGCCTAAATTATGCTGACTGTAAGAAAGTTACAACAGCAACACAAAAATAAACAGTGTAGTTTGGAAGATGTGAGTACCTCTTCTTTTTGAGCTTGAGGTTTCTCAAAAGTAGAACTTGTGGGAGCTTCCATTGAGGATGACTCAACTCCTTTTGATATACCCAAAGCTTCATCAACATCACTCTCTCCAGACTGTTCCACTTCGATCTCATGTTCTTCGTCAACTACAGATCCTGATTGAATCAGGGGAGCATCCTCTGTCTTACTGTGTAATGCAACATTCTCCTCTGAATCAGCATAGCAATCAGAAGACTCCATCTGACATTCAGAATCTTCAATACTTACGGCTACCTCTTCATCTGCTACACCCTCAAAATCACCACAGCGCACTGAATAATTAGGACTCTCGTCGAAATGGCAAAGATCATCACCTTCATTGACATTATGGTATTCCCAGCCAGAAGCTTCATCAATATTGTTATCTTCTTCAGAACATATTTTCTCAGTATCACATCCATTTGATTGCCCTAGGGATTCAACCTTGCTCTCAGATGAAGCCTGGCACATAAAACCCTTTTTCCTATAATATTTTTCAAAATACGCCTTCTTCTCTGTCACTGAACCTGGTTTTGAATACTTCTCGGCTTCTTCAAGATACCTATTGTGTGAGAAAGATGACCTCCTTTCCCATGATAGACTTTCAGTTTCAAACCTTCCAAATGAAATAGATCCAGAGTGCAAGGAATCGACCTGTCAATTTTGATGCCCACACAGACGTTGTATAAAAGTAGATAACCAAGTAATTGAACAAATTGTCATGGCCTTGTGGCTAAGATCCAGGGATTGGAACATTCTAAATAGACTCTCTAGATGAAATGAAAATCAACATTATTGACATCAGATGATCAAAATCAACTTACTATCAAGCAATTTCACTTAATGCTAATGTGTATTGCAACTTAAGGATCTTGTGTAACTTTTCTCACAATATGCCATCATCATCAACTCACTTTTTAATTGTCAAGACAAATTTGCAGAATTTAAAATGCAATCTACAACATCACACAGCTCATGCAAATATAATAAAATCAGTGAGGATAAGGGGCCTACTTATCTCAATTCTAAGTTTCTCACTAGAAGGAGGTCGCAATTCATGAAATCCACATCTTCAGTTGAAATGTGTGCTTCTAAGATTTAATAACTCTATCAGTAAAGTGAACGCTGAGAAGAGAAATGACAATAACCAGGAGACATATTCTCATTGTAAGCTCGTAATCACCTATTTTTTTTCCTACAAAATTATGCACCCATCACCGTTGTAGACAACTACCATATAAGACAATGACTTAAAGCATATGCAGATACAACTCTGAATTTGTTTCCCTCTATGTATCTTAGGTTTTCAATTCTGTAAAGCTCCTTAGCAAGAAGTAACTGGAGTTTCCTTTTCGGTCGCACAGAAACTGTATTCAATTGAACAGTCAATTAATTTGAATTCACCATACGATTATCAGCGGGAAGGTTCTCAGCGGTTTAGCCTGGGATAATTATGACGGAGAAACCAAAATGCTAACATTCACGACCTAATTTGACTACCAATTATTCGCACATATGAATAGCGAAAACACCACTTCATTGCTAAGTCAGATCATTTAATAACTTCACTAATCACTGAATCGCCCAAACAGAGATACAATGAGTCAATTTACACAAGAGAAAAATCAAAACAAAATGAATGACGGATAGCAAAACTCAACCTGAAAGCTGTGATGAAACGGCTCTTCGATGTCTCCCGCCATCGCCAGCTCTTTCAATAATCAAACTGCTCCAGTTTCTCAATTTACCGTTCAAAGCAAAATCAAGCGAAACTGCACCTAAACTCTCCGATTTGTGCAAGATTGAAGAACAAGAAGGAGATGAGACAAATAGCAAAACCTATTTAGGTAAAACGTGTCCAATGAAAACCGACTAGTGAAGCAAAGCAAGGAATAGCGAAATGTAATCGTCCACTGCAAGTGAAGAATCTCAAACCAAGCAATCAAGCTTCATATCGCTCTCTTCTTTGCCTTTCAAGATCTTTCGTTCTCTCTCCTCTGCCTGTGAGTAGAAGGGTGGACGGGTGGGTGGTGTAACTGCAAAGATTTTAGTAATGCAATGCACAGGAAGGAGGCGTGAATGCTGATCAGGTGCTCTTACACTCCATGGGCTTATCATGTGCCCTCTCTTTTTGTCTCGTCCAGATCTTTCCAATCTCATCACCCACGGAACATCCTTTTACCATTAATGATGAAGAATATAGGTCAAACATTGATCTCAACCAGCCAGCACCAAGTGGGGACAGAGAAAATGCTCCTCTCTTTGATCTTAATGAAGCTCCACAATCATCAATGCAGCAGGATGCAGAGAATACTTTTAATCCAGAGGCAACAACTCATCACCAGACAACAAGGACTCGGCTCAGCACAAGGGACAAAATGCACATCCTATTATTGCTTCTAGAGAGAGCAACAGATGGAAAGCTTCATCATGGTGCAATAAATACAGATGCACAGGAATTCAATATTTCAATGAAGGGCATAGGCAAGATATGGGCCAAAGCAAAGGCACAAAGGGAGAATAATGAAAGGGACAACATGTCAACAAATTATCACATGTCAGGGAGAAAGAGGATTCATGTGCCATCAACAGCCATTACATCTCTGAATATGGGAGAGAGGACATGCATAAGGGACTTAACAACAAACATATCAACAAACATCACAGTTTCCAAAAGCACAATTCAAAGAATGATCAAGAGAGGAGTCATCAAGCCACACATAAACTCATTGCATCCAGGTTTGAAACCAGCAAACAAGTTGACAAGATTGAAATGGATTCTTAGCATGCTACCAAGGGATACACCAAAAGCAAAGATAGAGTACAAATCAATGTATGATTATGTGCACATTGATGAAAAGTAGTTTAATCTCACCAAGAAGACACAAAGGGTCTATCTAGATCAACATGAGAAAGGAAAATACAGATCTGCAAACTCATCCAAATTCATACCAAAAGTAATGTTTACAACAGCAGTAGTAAGGCCGAGGTTTAATGCACAAGGAGAGTGTACATTTGATGGGAAATAGGGATTTTCCCATTTGCATACAAGGATCCAGCAAAGAGATCATCTAAAAACAGGCAAAAGGGGACACTTGTGACCAAATTGGTGGAATCAATCAACAGATCAGTGACAAGAGACATGCTTATACAACAGATTGTTCCAGCCATTAAGGCCAAATGGCCACAAGAAGATGGGCAACATCAAGTCATTTTCATACAACAAGACAATGTCAAGGCTCATATCACACAAGAAGATGAAGCATGGCAACAAGTCTATCAACAAGAAGGTTTTACTTTTATTTTAGTCCAACAACCTCCTAATAATCTTGACTTAAACATTTTGGATTTGAGATTTTTTAGAAGCATTCAATCTTTAATGCACAAAAAAATGCCAAAAGATGTTGATGACATGCTAGAGGCTATTTATAATGCTTATTTTGAGCTGGAACCTAAGACACTAAGTGATGTGTGGACGATTCTTCAATATTGCATGAATGAGGTCATGAAACACAATGGAGGTAATGATTATGACATCCCACATGTTGGAAAGAAAAGACTAGCAAGACAAGGGATTCTGCAAAGCCAAGTTCAAGCACCTATGCATGCAGTCATGACAGCATGGGACCTTGTTCATGGTGGTCAACAAATCAATACAGAACATGTAGGCTCATCAAATGCAGGCCAAGATGAAACTCGAGGTGAAGAAGAGCATGTTTACATAGATTAGCAAAAGAATAAGATGCAGAAGTTCAATGACATTTTGTAGGCTTGTTTTAAACCAGCAAACAATTTGAAGCCAATTTTTTGTGAAGCAAAAAACAGTAATCCTTGGTTATTTTGTAAATGCAAATGGTATGCAAGTTAATGTATGTATGCAAAAACAGTAATGCTTGGTTATTTTGCAATTAATCTCAGGTTGTCCCCATTCATCATTGATACAAATCCCAAATTGACAGGATAAACACACCAATAGGACTCATGCAGTCTAAAAAAAACTGGTGGCTCAAGCACGTTAGTGTTGTCAAAAAGCAATGAAGTTGTGTCTAAGTATTTAACAAATTTGCATCATTAATTACATATGATGTAATCTTAGAGTCCCCAACTATCACAAACACAATCAATGCTTGACAACACTAACATACCAGTGAGCCTCATTCAGTGAAATTTAGGCTAGTTTCCTATGGCACATTCATTAGTCAACTTAGACAAGGGATTTGCATCTCAGGTTATTTTGTAGACTTTATCATCGATTTACACAATATCCAATGCAACACATGCAACTTTATTAAAAAAAAACAGCTTCAAGCATGTTTCTTACACAGTCATGCAATCAAACAACAGTCATGCAAGTAAGCAAGCAATCACAATTAAGCAATGAAGTAACCTAGGATTGCCAACATCAACATTTCACATCATGGGCCTTCAGTGAGTAACCAATCAAAAAACAGTATTCAAGTCACACTTATTTCCCCCAGAATTGCACAATTGGATGCAGGATCAAGACACACCTTCAATCAAGCACCATGCAAGATCAACAAATCAGCATTCAAGGAACAAACAGAGATTGAAAGAGGGGACAGATTCGTCAAAATATCCAAAACAGAGGCAAGGAACCACATATATAACATCACACAGATTGCACATCAAGGAACCATCAATTAAAAGAGAGCAACAACATGCACATCAAGGGCAAATCGAGAGAGCAACAGATCAACATCCAACATCATCATCAAATGCAAGCGAACATGCAATAAATCAAAAGAGAGAATCAGGGATAGAGGACTTAGCAATCACATTCACTCGGATCCAGAGGGGACAAATTCGCCATCATCAAGGGACTTTGAAGGAGGTTGGTCGACAACACCATCATCATGAAGCTCGGCGCTAGGAGGAGACTCAATGGTCTCACAAGGATTCGCCAGGAGATGTGTGGCAATGCATGTATTGGCAATCCGGAGCCCATATACAAGCACTACCTTCCGAGCAAACCCAATTGTCAAGATCAGATTCGGCCTCAGAATCTTGAGCAAACAAACACTCAGCGGAATCCAAGCTCATTGTAAACAGGGGAAAAAGGAGTCGGCTTAACAAAGCTCGATCAAGGCTCGAGATCCGGATCTGGGACGACGCCAACAACTTAGATCGAAAACTAGAATGGAGCTCGAGATCGAGGAACGAACTCAAGATCCAATTGATGGAGATCGAAAACCAGAATGGTGTTGGCGATTGAGGGACAAACTCAAGATCTCAATTGATGGAGATCGAAGATCCAGAGATGGGAAGCAAGAAAGCCTCAAGATCCAGAGATGGGGAAGAATCGAAGAGAGTGAGAGAGGCGCAATTTAGGGTTCTTCGTGAGGGAGAGAGAGAGAGGAGCGAGCGGCTAGGGTTAATGGAGAGAAAGAGAGGAGCGTAGAAATGAAATGGGAGAGAGTGTGTATAAGAGGTGTGGGGATTAAAAAAAGGAGGGGGTAGTGTAGAGTTTTTAATGTTATAATGAGGGTAGTTTAGGTATTTTAGTGTTATAATGAGGGTAAAAAAAGAAAGAATTTTATTGATATATATGGAAAGAAATGAAATGGGTAGTTCTTTTTGGGACGTCGGAAAAGGAAATGTCCCTTATATTATGGGACGGAGGGAGTATATGGATAATTTCTAGTGTATATTTTGAATATTGATGGAATTTGTGTTAAGGTGGAAATGATTATGAAAATCCCCTTGTTTCATTCAATCAGAAAACATTACAATATATAGGACATGACACTAGGTGATGTAAGGACACCTGTCCATTCCATAGAATAATCTAGATTTCTCTAGTATTATATTTTTATCCATAGGATCTCTATTCTACTATCCTCCCTCGATCCTAACTGGTGCAAGCCGAGTTTGGATCGCAAGAGAAAAAACGAGCCGTAGGAAGCGGTTTTGTGAGCGCATCGGCTGTTTGATCCTTGGACGAAAGGAAGGCCACTTGAAGAGACTTGCATTTGACTCGTCCGCGAACAAAGTGGTAATCAAGGCCAAGATGTTTGATTTTGTGGTGCAGAATAGGGTTCATGGCTAAGTATGTGGCCCCTATTTTGTCACACCACAAGGTAGGGGGCTGAGGCAGAGGAATGCCAATATCACATAATAGTGATTGAATCCAGATTGTTTCACATGTTGCCAAAGCAATAGCGCGATACTCTGCTTCCGTGGACGATCGTGCAACTGTGTCTTGTTTCTTGGAGCTCCACGAGATGAGATTGGGACCATTAAAAACGCAATACGCACTGGTGGAGCATCGATCATTGGGATCACCTGCCAAATCCGCGACAAAGTAGGTAGATAGTGTTGTGCTGGGACTAGAGATGTGAAACTTGAGATCTGCAGTGCCATTTAAGTACCGGAGAATGCGTTTCACTCCTTGCCAATGTTTTTCTGTGGGGGAATGCATTCCTTGGCAAATTTTGTTCACTGCAAAAGCGATATCAGGGCGTGTAAATGCCAGTAGGCAAGGTTATCAGGATCGGGATTCTAGGTTGGATCGTTGGACGTCTTTTGGATCGGATCGCTAAATCGTAAGATCCTACATTATAACTAAAAGTATGCAAGAATAACCTAATAGATTGTATATTTTGTTATATATGAAGTTAGAAAATGATAAACCTTATTAATTTGATTATTAAAAATGTTGTACGATGCACTAGTAAACTATATTAATGGAAATTATACGTTAATCATAAAATTGTTTATAATATATAGTTAAAATTGTCATTTTATAGGATCGTTAGAATCGTTTGTAGGATCGTTAGAATCGTTTATAGGATCGTTAAAATCGTATGTAAAATCGGGATCATATCGAGATTGTATTCTAAATCATTTATCCTACTCCAATAAGATCCTACTTGGGATCGTGGATCGTTTCACGTATTATGGATCATAGGATCGCTAGAATCGTAGAATCGGATCGGGATTCTGATAACATTTGCTAGGTATTGGAGTCTGCCTACTACACTTCTGAAGAGTGTTGGATCTGCAAAGGGCTATGAGGGGTTGATGTCAGAGACGAAATTGGTGGCCATTGGTGTGCTGACAGGCTTCGAGTTTGCCATTTGTACACGAGTGACAAGCTCTTTTATGTATTTCGTCTATGAAAGATAGAATCCTGCTTTAGTTCGTTGCGTTTTAATGCCCAAGAAATAGTGTAGGGCGCCCAAATATTTGACTGGAAATTGTGCTGATAATGAACACACAAAACCATCTGCAAGTTGATTAGAGGAGGAAAGAACTAGCAAGTCATCAACATAGATTAATACAAAGACAATATTGTGTCCTTGGTGAAAGGTAAAAAGAGAGGTATCGGCCTCGGAGGCGGAGAAGCCCATGTTGATTAGGGCTTCACTGAGTCGAGAAAACCAAGCCCGTGGGGCGGGTAAAACAGGTTGGGTGGAGAGTGAGGTGACCAGGGAGTCGTACTCAGAGGGGAGGCCAACGAGAAGGTATGTGATGAAGTAAGTGTTTGGGAGGTGTTGGCTGGCAACAACGAGAAGGGAGGCCAAGTTTTTGGCTCGATTGAAATAGTCAGACACAGATTCAAAGCCCTTTTTGAGGGACGCCAATTGAAGGCGGGTATGCACGATTTGTGCGTTTGAGCAGAGAGTTGTACTCAGAGGAGAGCCCTTTTTTATTGACCTCCTTTCTTTAAGCCACATGAGGTCAATTTTCGATTTTTTCTAAAATTATTTTAGTCTAATTAGAATTAACAAGAATGGAATCACGCTCTGTAGGATTTGAACCTACGACATCGGGTTTTGGAGACCCACGTTCTACCGAACTGAACTAACAACGCTTTCTTATCACATACAGTAAAGAAAAAAAAGAAAAGGATTCCTTTTGTAACCCAATACTATATCCTACATGCATATCACATATATAACATATATATAAGTATCAAATTTATAACATTACAATATATAGGACATGACACTAGGTGATGTACAAACACCTGTCCATTCCATAGAATAATCTAGATTTCTCTAGTATTACATTTTTATCCATAGGATATTTTACTCTATTCTACTAAATATGTTCTCCATAATTTGACCCCATTATCCAAATTTCCAAAAAAAAAACAATCATAAAATTAGATTAATTTAGATGAATGATAAAGTGAAGTAATAATCATAATTTAGGTTATTCACTTTTCATGGGCATATATGGCTTAAGGGCTACACATATGTAAACTCGGTAAGTCTCTATTTTAAATCTAATGGACAATAGGAGAAGTGAATTACAAATTATATAATAATCTTGTTTATTTTCAACTTTCAAATGTGGGAACCTTATATTTTGAACACATTCTCGCACGTCAACTGACCTACCCAGTTGAAACTTGGACAACACAACTAGCGGTGAGTATCTCAATCTCTTTTATAATCAAAACCAACCCTGGGTAAGGACATCTTAGTCTCAGTAGATCGAATTTCATCTTAAAATCGATAATAAGAAAAGTAACTCAAAAACTTGTATATTAGCCTTGTTTAAGACCAACTATATTCTCAATATCGGTGAGAGATAAGAATAGCTTCATTCAGTCTATAAAACTATAGTTGAAAGGTTAGATGAAATTGAAGTAAAATGAAATGAGTAACTCGAGCTAAAATTGGATTTATTAATTTATTATGAAAAGAAATTAATCAAATGCTCTATAGTAATTACGAGAAAAAAAAAAGGGAGAACGAAGTTCAACTTATTAAGTTTAAACAACATGGAGATTAGAAATTTTGGCAAATTCTAATAATTTAATACAGTACACATTTCTTAAAGTGAATGAAGTTTTGTCTATGGAACATTGATCATTAATGTACAAAACAAGATCTACCAAACACGGAGTCCAACAAGGAATGGGGAGACAATGGAATTGGAAGGCACGCGCGGACTAGGTGCGTGTCTGAGAAGAAGCCGACACCGAGAGAAAGGCGGGAGAAATGGGCAGCCGGTCAAATACGACATTCTAGTGGGAGGTGGCATTTGGCATTAACATGTAATTCTTTGGTATTGTTAATCGGGAATGGGCCAATCTTATTGGGCCGCGGTCTCCCTTTTATACCCTAAATGGGACCACCGCCCCTTTTTCTTTTATCGTCAAACTTGGCTGTAATTCCCTGGAAAAATTGAAGGCATCGGTTAGAAATGAATATGAGGTTGGAGAATTTTAGTTGACAATTTAATCTATAAAATTTGCATTTTGATTTATTTTTTTCATCGTCGAACTCTCGAGGTCCCTTTATTTTTTGGATTTGATCTGCTCTCTCAATAAGTTCGTTTCTCCTCCACTGAGAGTCGAACACTCGACCTCAGCGAAGGGAAGCGTAGACCCTCCCATTACACTCCATATACAGATATACTTGTTTATAAAATTTGCATTTTGATTTAGATATGTTAAAGTGTCAAAGAAATACTTAGAGATAGAGGTCTAGAAAATGGGTTCAAATACAACAAAACTCCATGTTAATTGTTAGGGTTACCCAAGTTCAACTTATGCACACACCGGGTGTTCTTCAATGCTAAACAAGTGTACGTAATATTATAATCTCACTGCTAATTTTGGGTGATAACATAAGTGTTTATAATGGACGAACCTTGATCTACACGTGATGTGAGGCGTGAGCGTACATGTATTGCAAATTTATCTGCGTGTCAATCAACCTTAAACTTGATTAATTAGGTAAAGCTCCGCTTATCGGATCTAATCGAACCACAAAGATTATCAACTTCGTCCGTATATATATGATATAGGAATACCATTTATCGATCTGTTGGTCAATTTACATCTTTTTATCTTGTGGATTTGTGGATAGTTAGGAACTAAAAACATCTTGCGAACTGTTATTGTAGCAATTTCTATAACTTTGTTTGATACGTTATAATATAACCTAGGGAATTATTATTAGTAATTAATTGATTTATGTACTTTTTATACAGAGTTTTATCAACTCCTTCTCGGGTTTTCTTTACGGTTCTTTCCCAGGACGCTTTTATTGAACCGTTAGGGCTTAGTGTTAGGTTTTAGTATAAATATCATATATTGTATTCAGGAATGGATCAATCAGAAAATAATTATCCAAACCCTAATTCTCTCTTCTGTCTTCTCCCTCGTCTGTCTGAGTCACTCTCCCCCTGGCCTTTGACCCTTCTTCCCTTCACCCGCTTACTTTGTCTATTGAATCCGGTACGAGATCTATACGTTTCGTATCAATTGGTGCTTTCATTCCCGAACTCTCCATTACCATGACAACATTGAACAACATTGAAGCTCCTCGTTTCAATGGTTACGATCCGGTCGGTTGGGTATATAAGGTAGAGGCCTATTTCGATTATTTTCATACCACGGTCAATGACCGCCTTCAACTGGTGGGCCTGTTATTCGATAATCCGGCCTTCACTTGGTTTCGTTATCAACGACGATATAATTTCATCCGCACTTGGGAGGAACTTTTGGATGCTGTTCAACAGAGGTTCGAGGGTGGTTCAATCAATAATCACGTACAGGATCGCACATTGCTTGTCAAGATTCACTCGATGGTGTACCGAATTTCATGCGATGTGTTAGCGTCAGTGTTTTCCAGATTCGGAACTTTAGAAGACGCTGAGATATTGAGTGCAGAAACTGGGTTTCATTCACGGATTCGCTTCACGGATAGGGAATCAGCCATAGATGCTTTCAACGCTCTCAACGGGAGAAACATTTATGATGGCTGTTGTCAACTAGAGTTGTTTCGTGATGTCCTGAGTGAGATCGAAGCTCCGATGGCATACACGAGTAGTGGACCGAACCAAGTTGAACCTCCAATTGAAGATGTGAACCAGATTGCAGAAGTAAAGCCTGTTGATCAGTTGGCGGCATCTTTCAGCGAAACCGCGTCGCATTGGAATTCCGCTCCCCGACGCAATTGGAACTCGAGCGGTTACAAACCCGACGGCCAATCCCAGCCGACCCGTACTCTCCCAGCGGTTCCGGCCACAACACCGCTCGACCAACACCCGAATAATTTGAAAGCAACGCCTGACGATGCTCCTCGGTTTGAAAACGATGTCGAACTGCAAAGCCAGGACCCGGAAATTGCTATTCCGGTGAGTGTTGAAACTCATGTTGCATCCAAGGTGTTTGCCAGAAGGCCGAAGGAATTCATGGCTGATCTTGATGAGAAACAGGGTGCTAGTTCAGAGTGTGTAATGGATTTAAGCCTACGTCGACGGGGCATTAGTCAGCCCGAACGGCATTACCAAGAATTCAAAGTGACCATCATGTGTCCGGAAGGCTGTCTTATAGATGTCATCGGCATGCATTCGGATTTGATGATATCCGGAACGCAAGTCG
This sequence comes from Fallopia convolvulus, assembly GCA_964016875.1. Classification (NCBI taxonomy): domain Eukaryota; kingdom Viridiplantae; phylum Streptophyta; class Magnoliopsida; order Caryophyllales; family Polygonaceae; genus Fallopia; species Fallopia convolvulus. The sequence goes on from OZ024735.1 coordinate 27,894,784, forward strand.
AGCTTGGTAAAATACACAGCTTTTCCCAACTCATCAAACAATTCGTCGGCCGTGGGAATCGGAAACTTATCAGTGACAGTGACTGCGTTCAAAGCCCGATAGTCGATGCAAAAACGAAACGAGCCATCTTTCTTCTTAACAAGCAGGGCAGGAGATGAGAATGGACTAGTACTAGGCTGAATAATACCCTGCTCAAGCATATCACGCACCTGTCTCTCGATCTCGGATTTCTGAAAGTACGGATAGCGATAAGGTCGCACATTCACCGGCTTAGAGCCGGCGTGGAGATGAATCCGATGATTCCAGGGTCGGTTTGGAGGAAGGCCAGACGGCATACTGAACACCGAATCATGCGTCAGGAGGACAGATAAAATATCAGCAGGAATGTCTCCGGAAAATTCGATCGGGTTAAGGTCGGGAGTCGGTGCTGGAGGATTCATCGGAAGCGCCACGAGCTCAAAACACGCAACCACAGACTCAACGGCATACAACGTCTGTAGGGTGTGCATGGAAATCAATTTAGGCGTCTGTCGATCGCCACTGAGGGATATTTTGCGTCCCCCGAGCATGAAATCCATCGTCAGATTAGCATAATCGTGCGTGACTTTTCCCAACGTCTGCAGCCATTGCACGCCGAGTACCAACTGAGGTCCATGAATCTGCAATACGAAAAGATCAACAGCAAAATCGTGTCCTTGCAATACGTTATAATATAGCCGACTTGAGGACAAGTCGTTTGTCAACGGGGGAGAATTGATACGTTATAATATAGCCTAGGGAATTATTATTAGTAATTAATTAATTTATGTACTTTTTATACAGAGTTTTATCAACTCCTTCTCGGGTTTTCTTTACGGTTCTTTCCCGGGACGCTTTTATTGAACCGTTAGGGCTTAGTGTTAGGTTTTAGTATAAATATCATATATTGTATTCAGGAATGGATCAATCAGAAAATAATTATCCAAACCCTAATTCTCTCTTCTGTCTTCTCCCTCGTCTGTCTGAGTCACTCTCCCCTGGCCTTTGGCCCTTCTTCCCTTCACCCGGTTACTTTGTCTATTGAATCCGGTACGAGATCTATACGTTTCGTATCATTGTTTGGTTAATAAATTGCATGTTTGTATAGCCATATAGCGTGGCAAAATATTACTTTGTATTTCCTTTTAATAGGATGATGAATTGATGATATGGATACGTGCAAAGATCGAGTAGGTGAAGTTTTCATTGTAAGATACTGATAAATTAATCTGATATTGTTAGGACAATAATGCCCCCTCATATTTCACAGATGTATGTAGGAAATAGCAAACCGAGGAGAAAATGGACAATTTACAAATATGGGATAATGTTACATTGCAAATACAAGAGGCCAATCTTGTAATCTAGATTGCATATATATAGACATATAGACAATAAACAAGACGGTGGGTTTGACATCCCATGTGCATCATGCATGATACGCATTCATCAACCTTTCTTCTGCCTCTGAATATATAATAATAATAATGTTATCGATCTTCTAGCTTAATCATGTGAGCCCACATGCATGCATCTTAGCTTGTTGGTTCATCTCAATTTTGTTTTGAACATGCATGTCCTATATAAATCTTTGTTCATCATTTGCATATTTTTTTGAGTATTTTAAAAGGGGTTTTCAGTTTTGAGATTGTCGGCAATAATGGAAAAGATTTGTATAATTTTCTTTCCTTTTATGATGCGTTAGTGGAGAAATAGTGCAATTACTATAATAAACATTAGTATATTTTTTTGATAAAATAATAAACATTATACTAACTCTATTGATTAGACAAGTGATGCACTAATTTTGTTCATCTTTTAAAGCACAAAAACGAGGAAAGGGATTATTTCATGAAAAATTCATTCGGCTGTATCATGCATAAGGCCCATAATCTAGTGGAAAGAAGGTCCACCCATGCATTTATAAACATGTAGTTAAAGCCATAATGTCTAAGTTGCTGGCAATATGCACAGTGTGGCCCAATGGGCCTTTTCGGTGCCATTATGGTCTCTGGATTAAAAGTTATGGCAACAAGAGCAATAAGGAGTTTATGAATGACCATATAAAAGATAAGAGTAAAGTAGTTCGTGGATTTGACAATAAGAATTGTAACGGAAAATGTCAAATCCCCTTCTATCGTTCAATTCTATGTTAGATAATGGAAGATAATCATGGTCACAGAAGAATTTACGTACTTTAGAACTTAGAAGTGGAGACTTGTCCGAACCAGCCTTTTTGCCATGCATTATAATTAAGTTGCATAGGTTTAAACTGTTGGAGAGTAGGCAACCATGCTACTGTTTTATCCTTCAAAGATTTGGTTAGGAAGCAGGCCTTGGCCTTTTTTTTTGTCTGAGACGAAATTAATTAGATGTGTTGGATCATAAAATGTTAGTAATTAAACAGGGAACAAGAGTTGTTCCCTTGGCAACGGAAATTAATAGTAAACGGGAACACGATATTTAGAGAGGAAAACTTTCTGTCCGACGAACAAGTCATAGAAAGAAAAAATCCATACCCTTGAGATTCTTTGTCAGATGATTTCAATAGACCATTTATATATTAAATTTCAATATTACAAGGCAATAGACCACTTATACAAGGCAAGTCAAGTTTCTCAGAGAATTCCTCACCAAACAATGTGACTCTTGATTCTACCATCTCTCCCACTTCGCGTGCTATGTTCTCTTGACCACCGATTGAGACCTAGTTTCTGTCATCTTGCTATTGTTGCCGAGGATGTCCAGCTCTGATACCATTTGATATAGAAAGGCTGATGAAATATGCACACGGGTTTATTAGTAAGCGCACATCACTTCAGAAGGAAGAGCGCTCGTCCTGAACGAGCGCTCGTCCTGAACGAGCGCTCTTCCTTCTGAAGTGCTAGTGCAACGACTATTTTTTTTTAAAAATAGTCGTTGCACCAACGGCTATTTTTTAAACGGCTCAATTTTTGTCTATATATAGGCATCTCTAAAATTTCCATCTCATTCTCTATCCATCTAAAATCATTAGAAAATGTCATCGTCTGAAGAATGGGTGTCTTCAACGTCGTCGGAAGGAGAAGACGGAGAATACGAATCTGATTCAAGTACCGAAGCGGACGAGGTATGTTGTATTACACTTTTATGTAGCACATTACATAGTTATCTTGAACTTAATTGTAGTTATTGTTATATTTAAGTAGAAATTTGACTAATAATAACTTTATTATTATTGAATATAAATAGATAAAGTAATTGTAGTTATTGTTATATTTTAATGTAAGTAGATATTTTTGGAATGTTGTAGGGAAAAATAATCAAGTAATATTGTGGTCATAATTGTTGTATTAAGATTAATCAATTTATGTATAGGTCATTGGGATAGATTTCTCATAATTGTTATATTGTGGTCATAATTGTTATAATGAAATTTGCCTTATGTTTTTGTAATGAAATTTGGTTTATGTTTTTTTAATGAAATTTGACAATAACAATGAGAATTGTAAGTTGGTATTCAGGTTTATATTTGCGCTTCTCTGGAAAGAGAGCTCGTCCGGAACGAGCGCTCTGACAGAACGAGCGCTCGTTCTGAACGAGCGCTCGTTCTGAAAGAGTGCTCCTTTCGGACGAGCGCTCCTTCCTGATAAGCGCAAACATAAACATTTTTTTAATGGTTTTAAAGTCTAAATCTATACATTTTTAAAACAATTTTAAGTCTAATCTATAAAAAAAATTATACAATTTTAAAGTCTAAACTATTAAAATATTTTTTATGGTTTTTAAAGTCTAAATAATGTAAAATACAATCCAAAAGCTCTTTACATACCATCCATAACATAAAATACAATCCAAAAGTCGGAATACAAACATCCATAACAAACTACAATCCAAAATATCCTAATCAGTACGGGGATGTGGATCCTCAGTACCCGGTCCACGTGACGCTCCACTGCTCTCCCCACGCTCAGTCTGCGAATCCCTAAACACGGATAGGGGAGGGGGTGGTGGGGCATCAGAGTCTAAATATAACATCACCTGTGCCGCTGGAATCACTGTCTGGTAGGAACGGGCGGTGAGAGGATCTAGGCCGAACATCTGCGCCAGTCGCGCAGGTGTCTGCTCAAATGTAAGGGGAGAAACAAGTGCATCGCCATCGATGGGCAACCGCAAAATCTGATGGATGTCATGAAGTGTAATCGTGATCTCACCCCACGGAAAATGGAAGCTGTTGGTCTCAGGGTGCCAAAGCTCCACAAATGCCGAGACCAAAACGTGGTCCGTGTACCTCCACTCGAGGTCAATAAGACGACCAAGACCACTCTCCCGAACAAGATGCCACCACGTACCGGGCCCGCCCCCAATGCCGTGTCTAATGCCATCCAATCGTATTTGTCGCGACCAAACCCTCAAAATCTTCCTCCGCTGATCATCGTCAATCACCGGTGCAACTGGAGGAGGCTGGTCACCCCTTTGCTGAGCCTCCTCGAACTCCTGTAGTAGCTCTGTCAATCGATATATCTCCCGAGCTACATGAGTGTCATAGCTAACGAGGAGAGTACCATACAAAGGACCTCCTGGCTCCGCGACCTCGATCTCATGAGCCGCGGGATCCTCTGCGAGGGGATCGGGAGCCTGGGTCGGAGCTGGAGGGGGAGCGGAAGCCTGGGCCGGAGCTATGGTGGAAGCCTGGGCCGGAGCTGGAGGGGGAGCGGAAGCGTGAGCCGGAGCTGGGGGTGGAGCGGAAGCGTGGGCCAAAGATGAAGGGGGAGCGGAAGCCTGTGCCGGAGCTGGAGGGTGAGCGGAAGCCTGGGCCGGAGCTGGGGGTGGAGCGGAAGCCTGGGCCGAAGATGGAGGGGGAGCGGAAGTCTGGGCCGACGATGGAGTGGAAATAGTAGAGGGGAGAGGAAATGTGGGAGGGGTCGGGGCGGTAAGAGAGAGGGAGATGTGGTCGGGGCCTGAATCAAAGTTGTACCCTCGCTCATCGGACTAGAAGTCGGGGGTATAGGAGGATCATCTACAGATAGGTCCTCAACTGTACCCATGGGAGCGTCCGGTCCAATATCGACAAACTGCATGTCAACCTCGTCATCTCGCCCCTCGTCGATCGGATCCTCGCAACCCTCATCAACCTCATCGTCAAACTCAACATCTATCGTGGCGGATGGGTCAATATCTCGCTCCATCCCATCAGTCAACTCTGTATCCGGCTGACGCACATCAAACGCCAGAGCCGATGCTAGTATAGCATGTGCAACCTCCGCTGTTGAAGGCTGCTTCTTCCTCTTCTTCCTCCTCCTCAAAATAGTACTAAGGCTCGTGTGCAACTCCTTAAATAAATTTTCGTATTTTCACTAGTCAGAATTGAATTCAATTTTTTTAAAATATTCAATTCTTTTCCTTTTCTTTTCAATCTAACTTTTCTATTGTATTTCTTCTATTCTTTATATATTAGTTCGTATTCGAGTTTTTCTACTTGTCGAAATTCAATTCAAATTTTATTTCATAATATTCAATTAATATATATTCAATTTTAATTACAATTGATATTCATATTTTCATTTCGAATAATTGTTTATTGTTATTTATATATACCAATTTCAAATTTGAACCTTTTTATTTACAAATTTTCTATTGAACTTCTTCTATATATTAAAAGTATTAAATTGTAAAGTTCTAAATATTCGAATATCAATATGTCAATAGCAAAAAATTGTAATAAATGGTATTCAAAATTAATCATTGAACAAATAATAGCTTAAAAACGAGGCTTGCGTGAACTACTCCTTAAATAAATTTTCAAATGCTATAATCCTAAATATTCAAATGCTAGATAATCAATATGCCACTATTATAATAAGCGGAATTAAATAATAGTTCGACATTCTATATAATAAGTAATTATTATTCAAAATTTTCTATGAAATCAACATAATAATTTAATTTAAATACTAAATTATATGATTTAATAGTTCGACATGCTATAATCTTAAATATTCAAATACTAAATTTTCTATGAATTCGACATTCTAATACTAAATTATATGATTTAATTTAATTTAAATAACATAATACTCCCTCCGTTAACGAAAAGTTGTCGTTTGAACCTTGTGTTCCTGTTCAAAATAACTTGTCGTTTGACATAATTATGCACATATTTTCCAATTTTATCCTCTTAAAAAAAGCGGTGAATCACAAAAAAGCTGTCAAATTTTCATTTTTTTTCAATTTTAGTTCTACCTCCTAATCTCCCATATATCTTCTAGTCAAACCATTAAATATTTCTCGAAGATCTCGAGCCTCTCGGCAGTTCACTCGTTAACTATATAATTCTTCCTCTAGGTATATCACAACTTCTCTATATTTCTTTTGTTAATTATCATTAAAAAAAACAATATCTCCATTTCTTTGTTAATTATCCTAACAGTTTTTACATACGATTTTTTTTATACTGCAATTCCTTGATTTTCTGACGGTGGATCCATTTGCAAACATACCAATAGAAACTAAGTAAAGTAGTAAACTAAATCATAAAAAAATCAAATTACTTACCACAGCATACTTCGATCTCGTTCGGATCGGAGTCCGGGGCTGATCCGCTTGGCCGGATTTACGCTGCCGAACAGGTGCCATGGGCGCCGTCTCTTCCGCAATTGCCGCCTCCGACGACGTTCCAGCCTGGTTCGACGCCTGCGCCGGTTCGACTTGGGTCGCCGCCGTCTCCTCCAGATTCGCTGCCTGCACCGCTGTCACTTCCAGAATTGCCGCCTCCGACGACGTCTCCTCCGGATTCGCGTCCTGCGAGCCCTGGTTCGCTCCCTGATTCAACGACGAGTTCGGATCTGGGGGGTCGACCTCCATTACGCCCGATTTGGGTAAGATTGGGGAAGGTCAGAATGGGTTTGGGTTAATTTCGGGAAGGTCAAGGGATTTGGGTGCCGGATTTGAGTGTCGGAAAATCGGGGAAGACGAAGGGCAACGGCGAAACGGCGTACACAACAGTCGCTCGTGGGTATTTAACCTAGATGAGCGCTCGTTTGGAACGAGCGCTCGTTCCAAACGAGCACTCGTTTGGAACGAGCGGCCCATTAAGCCCTGGGCCCATAAATTTTTTTACTGGGTCATGCTAATTAAACGAGCGCTCTCGTCTGGACCGAGTGCTGTGCGATTATTAAAAAACTCCTGTGTATAAAGTTTCCGCGTATAGAAATTCTGTATCTCAAGATTAAAAAAAGGACAAAAAATGGAGATATTGAATCTAATGTTCGTCATACAGCAGATTCCAGTGTATTAGCTTTGATTGAATTTCACAGGAATGAATTTGGATGAGTCTGTTTTTCCCCTCTCCAGCTATAAACAACTTTTTAACAGATTTACAACATTTACAATTTTGGCCCCTTATTTCACACAATTACAAACAGGCACCCTTATTTCTAGTTTTAGCAAACCGAGGACCATTAGCCTTTTCCTGTATCACCTTTTGAGTTCCCATAGATCGTCGGAGGAGGATGGGCAGAGATCTTTTCAGAGCCCTAGTAGAACATAGTACAGAATATCGACTGGCAACGCAACTATCATCCCGAAGATCACCCTGTAAATTTCACATTCAATTCTTCAATTAAAATTGAAGAGCATAATATATATCTATGTCAATTATATATTTGTATCTCAATGTAAATAACTTACGCTGTGCTTAGAATTGTTGGATGATTGTTGTATTCTTTTGCGAACACAAACGGCACAATCCCTTGTGGAAGTGCAGCCTGCACAATATATAATAAAAATTAAATTAACGCACATTGATCGATCAGCATAACTATAAGTTAATTAGTTGTTTTGGGATGATTATATTATATTTTTATCTACGATACCTGAACAATCGAAATTCGGAGCAAATTTCCCCTCATTCCAACGGCCACTGAGGCCACAGCCGTTACTGCTGGACCGACGACGAAGCGCACCGCCATTGAGAATAGGGCCAATGAATTCCCGCATGCAATTACCTTTGGTTGCATTGCCATAAATAAACCTGCTTAGTTTAATAATTGTTATTAATGAAGGTTAATACTTATGATTAGCATTGTATAACCGAGTTTAATTAGTAAGTATTGATAATAAGTAGATGAATTTATAAACTTACCTAAGCTGAACATAGCCATACCGAGACCAGTGTTGGAGAGTATGGAGATTGAATTGGCTATTATCTTGGGCATTTTGAAATCCCACCTACAAATTAATTAACCCGCTCAATTGATCACTTTAAATAATTATTTAGACAATTGCACACCTTGTTAGGAACAATATACTGTAATAGAAGTAACTCACCGGTATGAAATTAAGGACCAAACGAGGCCAATAATACTAGAGTAGGTGTTGGGATTACGAATAAGCTTACGCCAAACCATGATGACGATGAGCTTCGTCATCACACTTGTCGCAGGCATTTGCTTCCCCGCTGCCGTTTCCTCCCCTCGTCCGCCCTCATCGCCGCCACCTCCGCCTACCCCGGCCGCATCCTCCCTTTTCTGCATGTTGCCCTCTGCAAAGTGCAAATTAGCATGTCACGTTATTTGGTGTTACTTTTGTTTAGTAATTTGTCGATTTTCGATTCGGTTTTTCGGTTTCGGTTATTTTTTAACAGTTCTAGTCGGAACTAAGGTGAGAAGAATGATAGACCCAAGACAAAGACGAAAGTAAAACCTCAACAAACAAGGAAAGTGACTTATGTTTTTTATTTTTAAAAAATAAATTAAATTTGGGTCAATTGATATTTAAACGATTTTTAACAAAAATATATAAAAAATAGTGTTATAACTAAACCTAGCTTATATACTAGTATGACCTAGCTAGTGGCATGACAAACTTGGATTATAACATATGAGATTTGTATTATAGGAACCGGGTTTAGAGTCGCAAGAACCGGCTTGATTGAGGCTTAAATAAATACAAGTGGCTTCCCCGGTTCACGGTCTGGTGGTAACTTGTGTGGTTTTGGGCTTCACTTCCTCGAGCTCGCTTGCGCCTGGCCTAAAAGGAAAGAAGACGGCCCAAGTGTTGATTCATCCTGTGATGAGCTTGCTTGATTAATTGGAACGCAATGTTTCGATGTGTTCCTAGCAACCCTAGTTATATGAGCTCACCTTCTGATTTGAGGAGCTCATTTTGGTCCACGTCGCTTCAAACACACACAGAGAAAAGAGACAAAGAGGAAGAAAAGAAAGAGAGAGAAAGGTGGTTCCGGCACAGTTGAAAGCTTCATCTCAAGCTTTCCTGGGCCTTGATTGAGAGAGTCCTGTGATTGAAGACTCGGTGAGATCCATGGTGGCGACGACTTGAAAGCTTCATCTCAAGCTTTCATGAGCCTTGATTGAGAGAGTCTTGTGATTGAAGACTCGGTGAGATCCATGGTGGCGACGACTTGAAAGCTTCATCTCAAGCTTTCCTGAGCCTTGATTGAGAGAGTCTTGTGATTGAAGACTCAGTGAGATCCATGGTGGCGACGACTTGAAAGCTTCATCTCAAGCTTTCTTGAGCCTTGATTGGGGCGAAAAACTCGATCTAAGATTTCTCTTCTGCTACTTCTTCTTATTTGTTTTCTATGGCGATATTTCTCTTTCCTTGTATCCTATTTGTGTAGATCTCTTTTGTTTTGTAGCCGATCTTAAAATTAAACTGCTATGAAAACTTAGTGGATTCAGATGAGTCTCCTGTACTGAGATCCCTAGAGTAAAGTTTAACCCGAAGTGGATCACCAAACGTGTTTGTGTTCACCTTTGCATTTAGATTCCTTTTTTTTTTTTTTTGGTTCTTTAAGTTATGTTGAGTGTATATCGTTTGGATCTGGAGCCTGAATATCTCGTTTTATAATTAGGGAGTCTATGTACCATAGAGGACGACTCTTTTTTAGGAAAACAATGACATGAGTTGCTACTCATTGTAAAGTACAATGAGTTTGACTTTAGCTGAACCTTCAAATCAGCATGTAGTCATGTACCAAGAATTTTGTGTTCGTTACGCCTATATGGGGAATTTTAGCTGAGCTTACTTTGTACAAAAAATCATAAAGTACAATGACTTTAGCTGAGCTTACTTTGTACAAAAAATCATAAAGATTATGTGCATGTTAAGTGAATTTTATCAATTAAATACATAATCCGACCAAAAAAAAATTAAATACATAAAGCGTACGTGTGATGTTTGAACATTCTTAAAATATTTAGTACGTACCTTTGGTATCATTCATTTGGGTGCGGTCAGAGCTAATAATCCGCAACTCCTTGGCGCCATCGGTCGAGTCCCTATAGCTATCCACCGCCTCCAAACCTCCGCCGCCGAGCAAGTGCAACCGACCCAACTCCGTCGCCGTCGACTCTCTAGTACTCCACCTAAACATATGGAGCTCTCTCCCTCCATAACTCCCCTTCCTCTGCAACTCCTTATAGCCACTCCTACTCCTCCTATAACTCCTCCCACCCCCACCAAATTCCGGGTTCGGAACCCAATGATTCCCCGTACTCGACCGTACCATCATCGGCGGCCGGGGCGTCGCGGACCCCACCGATCCATGTTCCGAATACGGATCCTCGAACCCGTAGCTATTTAAATTCGACCCCCTGGGGGTATTGTTGTAATTACTCTCCGCCGAGCTGAGGCTGTAAATCTCGGCTCCAGCCAAGCCGGATGAGATGGACCGTCTGATGGTGACGCGGAGCCGTCCGTCGGCGCCCACGTGGGACTCCGCCTCGAGCGGGTACTCCTGGGGCCCGTGGAGCGAAACGACGTCAGACTCGACCTTGATGGACGCGATCTCATCCGCCGTGTCGGGGAAGTTTTCGGATATGAGGGCCTTGGCGGCGCGGAGCTCGAAGAGGACGAGGAGGAGCGTGTACCACACGATGGACTGGAGGACCACGACCTGTACCATGAGGGCGCCCGCACCGGATGACTCCCCGTACATGGCCACGAGGAGCGGGATCCCCATGACGAGCGTGTTGGGGAGCGTGGCGAGCGAGAAGACGGTGATGAGCCACTCGAGAGGGGAGGAGCCGGCCACGGCGGGGCGGTGGCGGAAGGCTGCGGCCCAGGCGCCGAGGAAGAGAAGGAGGAGGGCCTTCTGGAGGGTGTCGGCGGCGAGGAAGAGGAGGTTCATCTTGTAAGGGTTGTTGGAGGAGATGAAGTGGAAGGAGAGGAGGGGGACGGCGAAGGACGCCACGAAGCGGTTGATGCCGGAGCATTGCTCGGCGGTGAAGATCTTCCACCACCGGACGGAGGCGTAGGCCAGGGCCATCGCCACGTAGAGCGGCACCACCGCGGACATCACGTTGTAGAAATCGTGGCCGTTTATCATGGTGTACGTTTCTCTATGATTTATATATAGTACAATGTTTTTGAGTTTTCAATTCGAGAATGTGTTTAAACTAGCTAGTGGGGGCAAATTGGAAGTGAAATAAATAGCATATGCATGAAAATAACTAGACTTTGGTTTGGTGTGGTAGATTCGTTTGCTTTGATTCTATGAAAATAGCTGGACTTGCTTTTTCTTTTATTTTGGGGATTAAACACCTTTTTCTTCTATTTTCGCATTGCAGGGAAAGGAATCACCTTTTCCTCCTAAGTTTTACGTGGTTTTATGCTTTGAACAAAGTTTCAAGTAAAAAGAGGTTTTTGAATGTTGAAGGCTTTTAAGGGGAAAAAAACTCGCCAAACTCCAAATATTGATAACAAAAAGGTGCAGCCCACACTAATCGGCACGCAACTTCTCAAAGTAGGCCGTATACGCTTAGACTTGGCCCAATGCTATTAACATGAAAGTCACAAGCATTGTTAAATGTTAATTGCTGAATGTTGGATTTTTGGCGCCGAGGGTGTCGGTCTTGGTTTTGGTCATGGTCTTGGAGACTGGAGTGGATTTCAAGCGCGTCAAAGTGGCCGAATCAATGGCTGCGGTTTTTGGGCTTTCGATCCAGCAGGCAATGGGTGCTTCTTGGTGGTATTGGAAACTCTGACTCACTTTTGGTGATATTAGGGGTGGAAAAACTTATCATCCAATTTATCTTATATAGGTGTTATTCTTGTTGATGTTCGGCCTTTGCTATCGACGACTTGTGTTTCTGCTACTTGTCATATTGGTAGGTTGGGTAACGTAGTTGCCCCCCTTGGCTGTTAGAACATTTATGAATGTAGCCTACATGTCTAGGTTCAATTTAAGTCCATTTCATGTAACTATGAATCTAGTATGAAACGTTATCACGGTATTAGTTAAGGATATAATCAAAGTCAATGAGTTACATTTCCGGTTAGATTTAGAGTTCAATTAAAGATATATATTGAAGTAAACAAAAGAGTTGTTACTTTATTATTAAACGAGAAGCAAAAAATGTTCGTAGATTGTTAGTCATGTGTTGAATATAAAAGATGAAAGCGCTAAATTCCACATAGGAAGCTGAGCTGGAACTTCATTTAATTGAGTCATTTTTACATGTCAGATTCATTTAATTGAGTCACCAATACATGTCACCAAGAGATGCTAGTATCTATAAAAGCTCTCTTTCTTGGATCATGTACCCTAATCTGACATTTGTTGAAATGAATGAAATGGATGTGACCTAACGCCGCTTTTCTCTCTTCCACATTCCCAACTTTCCACTTTCGATCTTTACATGCTATCACTGTTTTATCGCTTTTCTGTGAGCATTTTGTTCGTCCTATCTGTTGATTGCTGAATTTATGACATGGTATTAGAGCCACACAGTGAACAATGACGAATCCGACTGAAATTGAAGCTCAGGCTCGACTCCAGGCTGAAATTGAAGCTAGGGTTCAACTTGAGGCTGAAATCCGAGCGCAGGTTGAAACAGAGTACAGAGAAAGACTAGCCCTGGCTCATGAAGGACAGACCAGAGATGAATTCTGAACCCTAGTGTCGAGTGAGTTGTATTTACACCACTCAGATCATCCAAACTACATGTTAGATAAAAATATGTTGAATGAAAGGAATTATGGCCACTGGAAACGGTCAGTTGAAGTGTCTTTAATGGCTAAAAACAAATTAGGTCTTGTTAATGGCAGCTGTGTTTTCCCAAGTTCAGATTCTCCTCTTTATCCCCTTTGGGAACGTTGCAACTCAATGGTGATTTCATGGCTTCTCCATTCAGTGGAAAAGGAGATTGTTGAGTCTGTTATCTATTGTCAAACTGCGCAGCAGATTTGGAAGGAACTGGGCACTAGATTTGGCAAGTCCAACAGAACCAGGATATATCAAGTTTAGCGTGAGCTTAGCTCCATCACACAAGGTTCAACTTAAATTACCTCTTACTTTACAAAGCTGAAAAGGCTTTGGGACGAGTATATGTTGTTGATGAATGAATGTGTGTGCACCTGCGGATCAACTGTGGTCATAAACAAAGTAATACAGGATCAACAAGTCGTCCAATTCCTCATGGGGATGAATGACAGCTACAACACATTCAAAGTCACCGTTCTCACGATGAATCCACCTCCTAGCCTTGCAGAAGTGTATCAAATAATTCTTTAAGAAGAGCAACAAAGGACCATTGGTGCTAGTAGCAACACTGAGTATGAAACGATGGCCTTTGCATCTCAGAAATTCAATCAGAAAACTAATCAGAGTTATTATGGGCAAAAGGAGAACAACATGTCTTATTGTGATCATTGCAAAGTTGGTGGTTACTTGGTTGATAAATGTTGGAAGCTAAATGGGTATCCACAAAATCCAACAACTGGAAATGCATCTCATTGTGATATTTGCAAAGTCAAAGGGCATGTCACTGAAAAATGATGGAAAAAGATAGTATACCCACCCGGAAAGACAAAAAATAAGTATTTTTGTGATCATTGCAAGGTCAATGGACACACCATAGATCGATGCTGGATGATTCATGGCTACCCTCCAGGAAAAGATCCAAGGAAAGTTGTTGCTCAAGCCAGCAACAATACTCATACCATTTCCCCTTCTTTGACTCAAGCACAATATGACCCACTTCTGTCTCTTTTAAGCAAGCAACAAGGGAGTGACAATATACATCATGCAACATTTCTGGCAGGTAAAACATTTTGTTTATTTTCTCCTAACAATAACTCTAAATGGATTCTTGATAGCGGTGCTACAGACCATATCACACCTCATCTAAACTTGTTCCAAAATCTCAAACCTGTCACCAAACCCTTATCCATCACCTTGCCCAATGGAAAACATGCTTCTATCTTACACACTAGCACTGTCCATTTGAATTCTCACATTTTCCTGCATAATGTTCTACATGTTCCTGATTTTCAGTTTACCTTGCTTTCCATAAGTAAACTGACTTCCACCTTATCTTCTAACATCATTTTCACACCTACCCTCTGTCTTCTTCAGGCCCATTCGATGAACAAGCCACTTGTGATTGGCCATGAAGAAGGTGGACTTTACATCATAACCAATTCTGCAGCATCTCATCCTACTAGCGTCAATACTAGCTATTCTGAGACTATACCTATTTTGAACCAATCTTTTTGTAATGCTACCCCTTAAAGGGAGGATTTTCAGTTATGGCATTGTAAGATGGGTCACTTACCCATTGAACAATTGAGATACATTTTGAACCTTACTTCTATTTCTAAACAAGATTTCCTATGTCAAATATGCCCAAAGGCAAAACAATGCAGAAAGTCTCTCAATCACAAATCTGTTCCTGCTTTACACCCTTTTGATATTGTTCACATGGACACTTGGGGCCTATACAAACATGCCACCTATGATGGTTATAAATTCTTTCTCACCCTAGTAGACGATCATATTAAGGCCACTTGGACCTTTCTAATGACCAATAAAAGTGATGCTCTAACAATCCTCAAAAGCTTTCACAAGATGGTTCACAATCACTTTAATACAAAAATCAAACACATTCGATCTGACAATGCTTTAGAATTCAGTTATTCTTCTGCAAAATCCTTTTATGGCCAAGAGGGTATAATCAACCAAACCAGATGTGTAGACACTCCACAACAATTAAAATGGAGTCGTGGAGCGCAAACACAAACATCTTCTTGAGGTAGCCAGACCCTTATTTTTTCAATCTAATCTACCTTATTCTTTTTGGGGAGATTACATACTAATTGCCACATACTTGATCAATCGTAGTCCCCTACCTTCCCTTCAAAACAATTCTCCCTACTATCTTCTCTTTCAAAAATCCCATGATTATTCCTTCCTCAAATCCTTTGGGTGCCTTTGCTTTGCCAATACCTTGAAGCGAAATAGAGACAAACTACAACCAAGAGCAAGTGCTTGTGTTTTCATTAGTTATCCTTTTGGAAAAAAGGGTTACAAACTCATGGATCTTTCAACCAAACACATTTTCTACTCTAGGGATGTCACATTCCATGAGAACCATTGTCCCTTTCATTCCTCACAATCTCCTACCACTAATTCCACTCTGCCCATACCATCACCAGATTCACCTTATCCCTTCTTTCTTCCTTCTACAACTTCATCTTTCACACCTAATATCACAATTGAGTCCCATTCTCCCTCTACTTATCCAGAACCCCAAATTGAACCACCTTCTCCTAATCCACCATCCCCTGAACCCCTTCTTCCACCCAGAAGGTCAACTAGACCCCACCAACCACCATCATATTTGACTGATTACATTTGCTCATACAACACCTTTGATCCACCACAAACTGGCCTAATTTCATCCCACCACCTACCTCCCACACATCATGCCTTACTTGCCAATCTCATTTCCTATTCTAAACCAACTTCCTATACCCAAGTATCCAAGGATCCAAACTGGGTCATTGCTATGAGAAATTAACTTAATGCTTTGTAGGCCAATAAAACCTGGGACTTCACCACATTGCCACCAGGTAAGAGACCAGTTGGGAGTAAATGGGTCTATAAAGTTAAACTCAAGTCAGATGGATCATTAGAGAGATACAAAGCGAGATTGGTGGCCAAAGGCTTCACACAAAAATATGGTATTGACTATCATGACACCTTTTCTCCAGTGGTGAAAATGACTACAATCAGAACCATCATTGCCATTGCTTTTGCCAAAAATTGGCCTCTCTACCAACTAAATGTCAACAACGCTTTTCTCCATGGAGAGTTACATGAAGAAGTGTACATGCATGACCATGCCTGAAGGTATACTCAATCCTCACAATCTTGTTTGTAGACTCAGAAAGTCCATTTATGCGTTGAAACAAGCTGGAAGACAATGGTTCCACCGAGTGACAGATGCCTTGCTTTCTCTTGGATTTACTCAGTCCAAGAATGACTACTCCCTCTTTCTTTTGAAGAAAAATCATGACATTACCATTGTAGCTATGTATGTTGATGACCTTCTTGTCACAGGCACAAGTCCCTAGTCCATTGCCTCTCTCAAATCATATATGGACACAACCTTTAGCATTAAAGACCTTGGCATACTTCATTATTTTCTTGGCTTAGAAATAAGCTATACACCTCATGGCATTGCCATTGCCCAAACAAAATTCACAAATGATCTTCTCCAAGACATCAATCTTCCCACCTCCACTCTTGTCTGCACTCCTCTACCTCTCAACCTCAAACTCAAACTTGATGAAGGCCAACCTCTCCCCAATCCCACCTTATATAGACAAATTATGGGCAAGTTGAATTTTTTGACCAACACTCGACCTGATCTTAGCTTTGCTGTTCAAACGCTTAGCCAATTTATGCAAAACCCTTGTTCCTCTCATCTCACTGCCCTCCATCACACCCTCAGATACATTTCAGGCACTGTTGGTCAAGGCATCTTACTTAATGGTTTTAACAAACCAATTCTTACTGGCTACACTGACTCAGATTGGGCAGCTTGTCCCTTTTCCAGAAGATCTGTCAGCGGTTTCCTTATATTGTTTGGTACATCTCCCATCTCTTGGAAATCCAAAAAACAGAACATTGTCAGTCGCAGTTCCTCTGAAGCAGAATACAGGGCCATGTCCGAAGCCAAAACTGAGTTGGTATGGTTGATCTGTCTTCTCCAAGAACTTGATGTTTCACCACTTCAACCAGCCAAATTGCAATCGCTCCGCTTTACAAATAGCACAAAATCTAGTGTTCCATGAAAGAACAAAGCATGTTGAAATTGATTGCCACTTTACAAGGGAAAAAGTCATGAAAGGCCTACTTGAACTTTGCTTCACACCTTCACATGAGCAAACTGTTGATATCTTAAGTAAAGTCCTTCCCTCCTCGCAACAAAATCATCTGCTGACCAAGCTGGGAGTCTACCACCCTCCAGCTTGCGGGGGGTGTTGAATATAAAAGATGAAAGCAATTCCACATATGAAGCTGAGCTGGAACTTCATTTAATTGAGTCATTCTTACATGTCAGATTCATTTAATTGAGTCACCAATGCATGTCACCAGGAAATGCTAGTATAAAAGCTTTCTTTCTTGGATCATGTACCCTAATCTGACATTTGTTGAAATGAATGAAATGGATGTGACCTATCGCCTTTTCTCTCTTCCACATTCCCAACTTTCCATTTTCGATCTTTACATGCTATCACTGTTTTATCACTTTTCTGTGAGCATTTTGTTCGTTCCATATGTTGATTGTTGAATTTGTGACATCGTGAATTGCAACTGATAAAAGTCAAAGTGAATTAAAACTTTCACATTGAGGAGCATTTAAAATGGAATCACTTTATTTCAATCCATCTTGAAACAAATTATAGACAAGGCAAAGGAGGAGAAATTTCACTTTGAAGAACTGACTGCTTTAATTTCCACGGTTATCAGGCATGAATCAAGGTTAGTTATTGGTCATGGATCAAGATTAGCCTTCGTTCTTGCTTTCGGTGGTAAGAAGGTTGAACCATGATCAAGCCTAGATCTTGTTTAATTGGAGTGATAATTTCATGACGACATATCATTATATTATTTTCTCAAATACAATAAAGCTAAATGAGTATAAGTATATGGATGGACTCTTGTTCAATTCCTGCACTAGTCAAAGTCAAACCCTATACTTAATTTGACTAGTAGCTAGTTTTCTTCTTTTGGCGTTACGTGTACAAATCAAATGCATTGCCATATATGCAAGACCCAAAATAAAAAGGAAAAAAATCATATGCACCCATGACTACTTTACAGTTTATCGGGTAAGAGGCCAGCAACTTTGTCCATCTAGCGGCTGGCTGGTGGTGATGCGGTGGCAACAAGGGCAGATGGAGGCAGTTGCCGCCGCCTTAGACGCCCGGAGCTCAGCCAGCTCCTTGTGTAGAGTGCAATTCTGGTGGGTAAGGGAGGCGAACCACCTCCTCAGGTACTCGCACTCCGTCTCCATCTGCTTCAGCTTCCTCCTACACACAGTAATTAATTAAGTACATTTTTAAATCCATCATATCATACTCGTTGCGTGCATTATATTAATTCGACCAATTTATCCTCCCTACGAGTTCGCACTTTAAAAACTCAAAATACATATATAAACACATTGAATTGTGATGTACATACAAAAGGCCACTCAAAAACCGGGCTCAAATTTTGGTATAGAATTTACTCCCTTGATCTGAGACTCTGAGTTTGAGTATATGCTATGTGTATATTCATCAATTTTACAACTTGAAATGTAATTAGTTTTATTACTCTCTTATTTGGTTACCATTCAGAAGTCGGACTATTATGCTTAATTTATTTATTTTTTTCTACCAAAAAATAAATAAATAATTATTTTTTTTCGGTGGAAAGCTTCCCAATAAATATTGATCGAACATAAATATATATAATTAAACTTCGTTAGTCTTCGTAGGTGTATATAGTATGAGAGGAGTTAACAAGAGCATACGTACTTGGCCCTGCGGTTTTGAAACCAAACCTCCACTTGTCTGGGCGTCAAATCCAACTCCACTGCCACTACTTGTTTCTGTTTCTGCTTCACATTACATTATACATTCAACCATGCATATATATACATATTATTATTTTTTAAAAAAAAACTAAGGACTGTGTTGGTCTATGTTGATATATACATTATACATATATGATATATATGGATCAGGCTAGGTTGATATATACCGTGTCTAAGGAGTGGTTAAGTCGAAAAGTGTGTTCGAGAAACTGAGATTGGTGCTTAGAAAGACGAAGCTTTTTACGAGGAGGGGATGATGCACTTGCTCTCATATTGCTTAGGGTCATCAGTTCTTGATCATCGTCGATGTCTTCTTCTGGGACTTGATTTATGTCCAGATCCCTTATCCCCGCCATTTCTCTGCTTCCTCCACCCTCACCTGCGCTTATCAATACTACAGTATATGTGTAGTTAATACCAGGATATATCAACTGCCCGAGCTAGCTAGCTAGCTAGCTACCTGTTCAATTGATGAACTCAAGGATATAGCTTTAAGGTTAATTAATTACTGTAACGTATAGCTAGGCAAATAATTAATTTAGGAGAGTGAGAGATTTACTAGAAGAGGAACCGGGGAACGAGATGGTAAGATCCAAGGAGGAAGACGTTGGAGGTAGCGCTTTGTCCATGGAAATCTTTAATTGATCGAATTCAGAGAGAGTTGAGTTAGATGCAAAAGTATATATGAAAAACAACAAATAAACGGACGGGAAGAGTGTGGAAAATAAACAGAGCTACGATGTGGGGGTAGGAAGTTATATATATATATATATATATATATTCGACTTCCAAGACCTTGAAGAACAGAAAATAAAATGATGGCGGTGGAATATTTTATAAATCAATACAGTATATGAGATGAGAAAATCAGAGGAAGCTGAGGGCGAAGACTGGTTTTAGGGTTTAATTAATTTGACCGTGGTTGTTGTGAGGGCATCCAAACCCAAGATTCCTAATTAAATCAATGAAATTGGTTTTGGTAAAAATTGTCCGTACATTAACGAAACGTAAGACGTCATCTCAAATCCGGTGCAAATCTTGTATGTAGAACGACTGCTCCAGGTAAATTCTATGTGCCTTCAAGGCTTGGACCAATTCTAGCCTCGATATCAGTCAATACATTGACTTGAAATCTTTAAGCCGAATAAGGTACTTAAAGACTTGGAAAAATCATTTTAAGATTAACAAATAGGATTATGAATTCCAATATTGGTTTGGTGTTGTACATTTTTGAAGGCTTATAATATATCTATTTATACCTATTATATAAGCTTTTAAGATTTTTATAGATTAAAATATATGTAAGTATCTTTTTGCCAATGAAGTTTGCATTCATTACTTAAGAAAAGAAAAATTGTCAAGAACTGAGTAGGATCTCATGGTAAGAAATTTGTCTTTTTTATTGATTATATTCCTACAGATTGGTTCAAAAATAATTTTTAAATGCGGTAGTCAACTCTAGGAATGAATAAGAAAAATTCGTTATTGGTTTTACCTCCTATTTCGTACGAAGAGAATGAATCATTTTATGAAGGATCGGAAAAAATAGCTTCGGATCTTCCGCGAAAATTATTTAAAATATACGGGAGAAAAAATAGTGGTATTTGCTAACAACAGTCTGATGCAAATCCAATATAACACGGGGTTACACGAGGCTTGATCCAATTGTACCACATAACGAAGTAAGGCCATAATGAGGGTTGCGTCCCTTCTTCCTTGAAAACCTATTCATGGCACATTAAGCGTGTTTTTCATCCTTTTTCCAAATGAACACATTATGTACGTACGTATTATCATGATGGCGGGTCTTGGCATGATGCATTGATGCATATGCATGAATGCATGTTATCGATCTTAATTGATCGATCAAATGACCAGTTTCTCTATGTACGTACGTGAATGACGACAACTTTAATTTCTTTTTTTGGGCTTTTGATTTGCAACCCCATGCTTTGCTCCCTCTGCACCCCCGGGCGCGCTCGCTCGTAAAGAGCACTCTTTTGAGCCTTTTGACTCATCATCGTTCATCATATATATATATATATATATATTATATATAACAGTATGCTACAAATTTAAAAAGTGGCCGCTCAAACATCGATCATAGCCTGGCTGTTCATAATAATCATATATTGACCAAACACAAAACGGATCGTTATTATATATGACGAAATTCGTTAGTCTGTGGACTAATATTAACCGGGGATTGTGCATATGTAAATCCAACAACACACAAACTCAGTGGGATCCATACTAAAACTAATTGACAATAACATGATCAATATAAAGACTTACATTATAATAGATAAACATGGTTTCTTTTGTATCATATGGCGTATATGACATTTGATCCAGGCCATGTTTTTTTTTCTCTAGATTTACCCAAAACTTGTTAATATCTTGCCAAAAAAAAATTTAAAAATTCAAACTAATGTTAATTTTTTTTGGTTGAATCAAACTAATGTTAATTTTTTTTTTGGTAGAAATCAAACTAATGTTAATTGTAGATGAAGAAACGATAATTACATGTTTTTTTGGGCCGAACGATAACTAACTATTTTGACCATATGAATGCTACTGTAAATTTAAAATTCGTTGTACCCGTCGTACCATGTACGACTATGATTCGGTATTTTATAGACATTATAAATAGGATATTAATAAATAAAAATATAACATAAGTAATTTATTGTTCGTTGAATGTATAATTTTGTTAATAAATATAAATGATTAAATTTAATGTTGAGAATGAAGATATATTATTAAGATAAAATAATTATATTTCTCCTTTTTCTTGATGATATTTTAAATATATTTAATTAGAAAAAGAAGATAAAAATATGAATAAAAAATTTATATATCCAAATATGGAAGAGAGAAGAGTTTTAAAAATATATCCAAATATGGAAGAGAGAAGAATTTAAAAAATAATAGTTAACTTAATAAATAAGATATAATAAAGTATGAAAGACAAAGATAATTTAATTATATAAAATATTTAAAATTTAATTAATTTAATTTAAGATGGGACCAAACTCATTTTTTGGTTCGATAAAGTAAAGATTAGATAAGATTAAATATTATATTATTCAAATTTTATTACTTTCCATGTACGTAAATTTAGAGATTATCAAATATTTCAATATATCTATTAAATATTTTATTGTCAATTTTTATTAACTTTAAACATTATAAATATTTATCATGAATTTTTTATTATAAAAAATCAATATATATCTAGAAATAAATTCGTCAAAATATATATGCTAAGAGATTTATATTTATTTTAAAATATTTTAAATATTTTATCTTTAATTTAAATACTTGTATAAGAAAGATTTCAAAAGATCTTGTTATACTAAATAGATATTTGTTTGATGTTAGAGATAAATTTAAATAGTTAAAAAAAAATTTAATAGAAAGAAGTTATAATAATAAAAATGGATATTATATTTTTTAAATATGAGGTGGGGCCAGAATCGTTCTGGTGGCTCGAAAAGGTATAGCTTTAATATATAGTTATAGATAATTTATTTAATTGAAAAATATCAACATATAGTTAAAAAATTATATACTTGGAGTCCAAGATTTGATAAAAGATAAAACAAAATTTATTATGTATAAAATTAATATAAAATAAAATTTACCGTAGATGAATGGGTAGTTTTAAAAATTATGCTATGTAA
Source organism: Fallopia convolvulus (assembly GCA_964016875.1). Lineage (NCBI taxonomy): Eukaryota > Viridiplantae > Streptophyta > Magnoliopsida > Caryophyllales > Polygonaceae > Fallopia > Fallopia convolvulus. The sequence goes on from OZ024735.1 coordinate 27,917,360, forward strand.
CACATTATAATAAATTAAAGCGAAAAAATAAAGGTAATGTATATTATAATAATTATTCTATTATTATAATTATTAATGATATTTATATAAATTTTAACGTTTTTTTGTTTTCTAATCTTAAAAACAAATAAATATGAAAAATATTTTTCTATATCAAACCTTATACATTCACTTTTAAGTATAATAAATAAAAATAAATAAAAAAAATTGAAAGAAGTGATTGGTTCTTAAAGTGTCATAGCGCAAATTTTATAGATAATTTATTTTTATTTATAATGTATTAGCGTAGATATAGATAGAAATTTATATCGATAATTTTTTTCAATAATTCGATAAAAATATTTTAGCATAATTTTAAGATACAATATATAATATTGCTTATCGGTATCAATAAATATATACATTATCTATTTTTATAACATCTAAAATCTTATCCTAAAAAAACTTCAATCCTTATAAATGCATTTTTAAGTAGTGTTTATTATTATTTTTTATATATGTGCATATTAATTTTTTTTATTTTTAATGTGATAGGTACTATATGAAATAAACTACGCATATAATATGGTATCTATTCATTATCTATTTTATGAAGTGGTTAAGATAAAGATTTCTAGAATTATTATTTAGTTTTTTATGTTGAAAAAAATTTGTCCAATATTTTATTCAGATTTTGCCACATGACGCAAATTTTTACACAGATTTGATTTCTGCTTTATAATGTATTAGAGTAGATATTTTAGAGTGAGGTACACGGTAAGATCCTTGACGGCTTGACCATGTCATACTTTGAGTGTAGATAGGGGTCTTCCAAGGGGAAATTCAATATGGAACGCGGGGGGAGTGGTCCCACTTGATGATTGGATAGGAGACAGGGTGGGGCATGTTTGTCTAGTTGTCCTTCCGAGTGTGATTAGACTTTTTCTTCGCGCATATATTTTTTTTTTAACGAGAGATTCACCTTTAGTTGTAAATTTTAATTCCGTAATTTAGTTGGTAAAGCGTACGAACTAGGTAAATTGACTTGCACCGACCGACTTAACCTAGTGGTAGGAAGCATAGAGAGACTTAGTTTTTCACCCAAGTAAAGGGTAGAGGCAGAGATCAAACTTAGGACCTCCGAACACCACGTCATCCAATGGTGTTAAATTTTCACTATGGTCCCCGTCCCCACGGGTTTAATGTGCATTCCTATACACCATGTCATCCAATGGTGTTAAATTTTCACTCCACTAAATGGCATAAGACTAAAATATATTCCCTCCGTTTCAAAATAGTTGATCTTAGACAAAATTGCACACTTATTAAGGAATTTTTTTTACCCAAACTACCCCTATAAGTACACTTTGGGAGATTCAACTAAAAAAATAAATTTTGGGATATGTGTAATGTGGGGGTATAGATAAGGGTATAAATGGAAAAAAATATTAGATGAACAAGTATTTTGAAACAAGAAAAAATGGCTTTAAGAACAACTATTTTGAAACGGATGGATTTTAACCCGCATATCAAATTGAACTGGCCACAAAGCATGAGCTAGATCATGGCAAATTGTAGTGTTTAATTGGGGGGAAACGATTGGCCAAAAACGAGTTAAAATAAAACGCTTCCATTATGCATTAATAAAAACGGTCACATGCACAATAACATGTCGAAACCCCTTATTTTATTCATTTTATAGGCCTTGTTTCACTTTCTACCCAAAAGTTCTTTCTACCCAAAAACTATTTTTAATACTTTTGAAATTCGTGCAACTATCTCTGTTTTTTACTTTTTTCAAGACACTAAAAATCAATTTTCACCCAAAAAATCTTTTATACCTACGAGTGAAACAAGGCCTATAGTCTTACGCCACTAAATAGCATGAAATTCTAACACCATTCAATTGGTGTGAAGCAAAAAGCTCAGATTTAGTGTACAGAAATCTCGGGCGCTTTTGTATTGCACTTTCAATATTAAGCTATTATTATTTTTAGTCTCACCAACCTCCATTCAAATAAACTTCTAGAGTTTGTCTCAAAAATTAAAAATATTATTTGATTTGACTTGAATATCATCAATCTTTTTAAGATTATTCATCTTCTACTAAGATTTATGTAAATATTTTAATCAGTGGGTCATTATTGGAAACAGGATTAAAAAAAAGTTCAACTAAAAAATTTGTTGAACAAGAAAATCAAGCTAGAATGACATGTTTTTTTTTTTTAAATAGAGGGGGTATTTTTTAGGAAAGATATTTGATGTCCCCAAACAAAATTAATAGTCAACACACTCACCACCTAGGACGTGCAAATGAATCACTTTGATGTCGGCCCCATCGAAATGAGAAATTTTTTGGAGCCTCGAGCACGAGCACGATCTCAACCTCAACTAGAACAACCCAGTCCAAAGTCGAGATTAACTCCTCAATTGCAAGAAAACAACTTCATTTCCACTTAGATTGAATTTGATTTCTCATCTAATTTGAGTTCTAGCTTTGATCTTTTCTTTTGTTAATGAAGGTTTGCTTGAAGGTGTTGAAGCCAACAATGTCTAGTCGACAAGTTTGGTGTCCCACCACGACAATTATTTAAGAATGCCAGTTAGATTTATTTGTAGCAAGTGTGCCTTTTAGCTAAAATTAAATGCCTCATTGACTAAGTTCTCATGCCTTGGGCTCTTCTAAAATATAATGGATCTGTTAGTGCACAAAAATTCCGTCTTCAATGTACTAATTAAATGCTCCTTCCGCTTCCGTTCCCAACAGATTCTTCTAACCTTTAACCTGCAAACAATGGACACAGGTGGAGGGGACCCCTTAATCCACCTCCGATGCCTAAGTCAAAAGAGAAGTCTGTCGCTTCGAACGTCGAGGTACAACAAGAAAGCAAGGAATCCCTGAACAGTCGAGCTAAACGAATATTAGCCTGTTCAAGTTTCCAATATGCGCCGATATGCAACATGTGGTTTTTTTCCTACACGGCGAAGACGTGTATTTATAATGGAAGAAGGAGATTAGGGTGGGCGACATTATACATATCCTAGGGCTAGTCAGATGTCTGTTGTAATAACAACTAATTTTGCTATGTATTTTAATAATTATGAAAATTTGTATTTCTCTTCCTTAAAAATAATAAATTTGTTTTTATACTATATTCTCAAGAGATAGTCTAAAGTAAAGAATAAATTTTAAAAAGAATATTTTTGATATTAAAATTTTAACAAAATTTCCAATAGTCTTGTGTTAAAATGGTGGAATTTAAGGGACATGAAATAAAAATTTAAATGGTGAAAGTGCAAAAAATCGGGTTTGAAACCGAAACCTCTTGCTCCAAGCTTCCCGCACACTTCTTCCCTCCACCAATATGCCAAACGTCTTTCCTACCTCTTCACAGAAACTATTTCGTTTTAATTCCTCCTTCCATGGGGATTTTTGCCCAAAACCACCGGTCGCTCACTTTGTCCAGGATCGATACCTTACACGGTGGTCTTCGCCGGAGAACCCCTGCAACTACCGTCCGGTTCCATCCATCAGCCCTTTCCATCACTTCTATCTTTCTCTTCCCCATAACTCTAGACCTTTGGCCTAATTTCATAGATGTAATTATGTTGGGGTTTCTTTGAGACTTTTTACTTTGCCTATTTAAAGAGGAAGAGATCAATGAGAATGGGCACCACAAAGCCCTTTCTAATCTGATTTCCAAACTTTTCTACCCAAGTAAGAAGAACACCCATTTTTTTCAAATTTCCAAACAATCCCAAATCTGATATTTTGGTATTCGCCCCCTTTTCCTTTCATTCCGGCCACCACTCCCGACACAAGTACGCCACTACCGATCGGAATCGTTGCCGGAGGTCGCGTGCCTCGCTATCGTCGTCGTTCCGCTGCTGTTGCTCCATTGTTGTTGCGTTGCTGCTCTGCTTTGGAACGAAGAACAAAGACAGGAAGGAGAAGTGGAGATGCGGGCCTGACTTTGCTACTGGGCTAAAGTTGTGTGATTTGGGCCGAGCAAACCAAAGAGGAGACAAGCCCACCATTCATCCTCTTGAACCAGGAGCCCTTGAAAGTGAGGAGAAAGAAGTTTTAGCCCAAGTTTTCAGCCCATTCGTTGGTTGCCTCGGGTTGCGTGCCAATTTCTCCCTTCCGTCTCATCTGTATAATCCCGACTCATAAACTATTTATTTATTATTATATTAAAAGAAAAAGAGTCGCGTGCGAATGAGCACCTTTGTGAGAAATAAGAATAAATCTCGCTTGTTCAATCAAAAAAATCAACGCCCCTGATTAAACATTCATTAAAAAAAATAAAAAACGGCACGGACGAATTTTTCCCGTATTATTCGCGTATTTTTCAATAAAATACGACACGGACGAATTTTTCCCGTATTATTCACGAATTTTTCGAAAAATACGTTTTTATGAGACGCGACCAGTTTGTTCATCAGAAATAGCGATTTGTTCATCAATATTCACCAATTGTTCATCAATACTAACTAATTGTGCATTGAGTTTTTTTATAACATTGTTCATCGATTTCGAACTTTTTTAATTTTTAATTTTATTTTTTAACTTTATTTATGTGTAGGAATACAATATTATGAAGTTTTTTATGCACATATAATTAGTTTTTATATATCCATATTTATTCATTTGATATACTCGTATTTGTTCATTGATATACCCCTATTTGTTCATTGATATACCCATGGTATACCATTATTTGTTCATTAGTATACTTCTTTTTTTGTTCATTGGTATACCATTTTTTTTTGGTGGAAGTTCATTGGTATGCCATTATTTGTTCATTGATATACCCTATTTGTTCATGGATATACCCTTATTTGTTTATTGATATAACCTTATTTGTTCATTATTATACCCTTATTTGTGAATTGAAATAAATTTATGTTTTATGTGTTAATGCTATCAACTTGTACATTAAGGACTATTAATACCATCAACTTATACATTTAGGACTATCTATTTGTGCATTTTTTGCATTTATTTTGAGCTTTAAGACTATCTTGAATTCAAAGTATAATATGAATGAAGTGTTTTAAGACTAACTTTGTCAATACGAATGAAGTGCTCAATATAGTACCAAAATAAGATAAGTTTGATGTAGAAACTTAAATGCAAAAGATAATAGATAAAGAATTTGACTTTGCAATAATATGGTGTATGCTAAGAGAACAAGATAGCAACAAATCGAAGAGGAGTGCTTGTGCCTTATTTAGCTATGAACAAATTGATGTTATTAATGAACAAATATGCATATAGCAATGAACAAATTTAGGTTACCAGTGAACAAATATGCATCTAGTAATGAACAATTATATGAAAAAGGCAATGAACAAATATGCATAAACCAGTGAACAAATTGATGTTACTAATGAACAAATATACAAAAACCGATGAACAAATATGCCAAAAACAATTAATAAACATTTTTCGTTTTTTATGAACAAAATCACAATGTTGATGAACATATTGCATGTAATTTTGATACACATTTGTTCATTTTTTATGTACTAACAATAGAATTTTGATGCACAAACAATATTTTATTTATGCACAAAAGCATAGTTTTGATGAACAAAATCACAGTTTTGATGAACAAATCCACATTATTGATGAACAAATCCACAATACTGATGAACAATCTGGGCGAGTGTCCTATTTCCGTTTTTTTCAAAAATACGCCAATAATTCGCCCGTGCCGTTTTTTCCCCATTTTAAGTGAAATGATCAGCGCCTTTGATTTTTCTTGATCCAACGACTCATGTTCTCTCTTATTTCGCACCTGAACGCCCATTCGCACCTGAACCGGACTCATATTAAAAAATTATTTTACCATAAATCATTATTAATTTGGAAAATTACATAAAACCTATTATTAGAAATAATCTTATGAAAAATAAATCTAGCATGTCCACATAAGATATTTATAATTTTTGATAAATTATAAATAATCTTATAAAATAATATTATTAATGAAAATAATATTATTAGGCATGTTTAGATTATTTTGTTCAACAATAATGGTTAAAGCTAACTCCCTTTAATAAAAAGGGAATTGTTATAATACGTTAAGATAGAAACGAAATAACGAAGTTTAATATTTCGTTTCTATATTGTGAACCTCGCATTAGGTCTATCTCTCGAGAAGCTCTTCGTTCGCGATCTTACGGTCTCGCAAGAGTTCTACCCGAATCATAAGGCAAGTGGATGGATCTCTTGCCCTTCTCTTTTATTAAACGTGGATTTATGCTCCGTTTAATATTCATGCTTGTTTGAGAACAACTTGTTTGCAATAAATGAACTTAGGTTATTTATTGCTTAGAGATAACGACATCGTTAATATTATTATTATATGTTACACTAGTACTAGACTTTAGGACCAATGTTTGTGGTCTTGCTTGTTTAAAGGTCTCGTTTAGAGACCTTCCTTGGAATAGTATAGAATAAGGTGTTAGACATGAGTCAACGAACACCTTTTTATAACATTCTTATATATAAGTCATGACTCTACTCTTACCCCCATTGACTAAAGTCTTAAGTAATGACGAAATAGAAAGGTTTTGTCTAAAGTCTAAAGCGATGTCACACGGAAAATAAATGTTGGTTAAATTCTTAAAGCAATGTCAAAATAGGAATTTTGTCTAAAGTCTTAAGCAATACCACATTAAACAGAAATGTCGGCTGAAGTCTTACGCTATGTCGCATTTACAACTTCACAAATTAGGCTAAAGTCTCCTGCTATGCCGAAATTTCCGAAATCATGAATTAGGCTAGAGTTCTCGCTATGTCCATTCCATTCACTAGTCAAAGTATACTATTGTATACTTTTGAGATAATAAAGTTCTCAATCTATTTTGTAGTAAACCACACTTATGTGGTATTCTACGTCCAAAAAAAATCTTGTATTTCTTTTTGTTCAATAATAATGTCAACCTACGGTTCGACAAGACCGATTCTTTTGGTGTCCTATCTCCAAAAAAAGTTCGATTCTTTTCCTCTTGGGAAAGATTGTTAATCTATTCTTAGTGAAATCACATTTTCCTAATATCATAGCTACCTTGAAATTTCGTAGTCTTCTCTTTTTCGATGAAAGTATTAACTGTTGGATTATCGACCAATCACCATCATTGGAGATCGATACCAACATTTTTCGTTAATACCTTAGCCGCCATTCACTTGCTAGTCTTTCATTAGACTAACCCATCCACTCTCTTTTCTTTTTCCCTTGCATGTTCGGACATTAGGATGCAAATGTGTGTTTCTCAAAGACCAATGATCCAATGTTAGACGCAGTAAGGAGACATATCAAGGATGGCTTATATCTCTAAGTCGAAGAAGTCAAGAGGAGGTAGGCATTTAAAGGAGTAGTTTCAAGACTTAAAGATCAAGGCAAGACAAGGTTAAAGGAAGGAAGAATTTTCTCGAGTAGCAACGCATCCGCAAGGTGGTGCACCAGCTCTCTCTTTAAGCCAAGGAACTCATCATCATATGAGTCTTCCTTGAAGCACTCTTGCATTTTCAATAATTCTTTTTTTTAGAAAATAACTTTTCTGTCAGATGCTACATATATTGTAAATAAAATTCTATTGTAATGAACTATGTTTCTTTCTAATGATTAAGATTTTCGTTTTCGAGTCATTTTCATTCAAGTTATATTTTTTTAAAAGCCTTGGGTGGTTTTGGGTAGATTATTCTGGGATCACTGGCGGTAATATTCCTTAAGATAAAATAGGGGTGTTACACTTAGAGCCTAATCTAGGAATATTCTCCCTTTCTCCAATTTTAGTTCTATCCTATTTGAAGGATAAAATTTCTCATTAAGTTGCATAACCACCATATTTAACATAATAGGAAAATAAATAAAAATAATATTTAAAACGCAGTAATTTAAGAAATACCTTTATGAAGATAACAAAAATAATAATTATAGTAGCTATGTTTATTTTACTCGCTCACAGGTTCAACTTAGAAAAAAGTCATTATGGATTTGTCAATAAGAGGTGTCAAAAGTTAGAGGCCAAGTTGTAGGTAGAAGCAAAGCTTTTTATGTGCTTCAATTTTATTATATTTTCTTCCTTTTTCTTTTTCTATTGATCAAATCGTACTAGGGAAGGTTTGGAGAATATAAAAACAACCACATGAGAAGAATGCAACATCGTGGTTAGAGTGTTTAGGAGGATTTCATCGTTGTTGAAGACTGCATTAAATTACTTTTCCCGACAATTGACAAGGGTTAAGAGGCAAGAGACGTTTCTTTACGTGCCTTAAAGGTTACAAATGTACATTAAGGTGAATAATTGAGCTCCATTATTATCTTACAACACCTCTGCCTTGAATATTCTCCTCTGAGAGTTAGGTATATGCTTCCTTATTCAAAATCTTGTTAGAAAATGCTTAGTGGGTTAAAAACAATAGAACATGGAAAAATACTATTACAACTTGTTATACACTTACATATAGTATTGCCTCATTAAAAATATTTCAAGCAAAACTCAATGGGATGAATATTTGGACGAAGGAAAAGGAGTGCAATGCGTACAATTATCCTCCTAACATAAATATATTTCTTGAAATTTGTGCATTTGGACCTTGTACATGTGTTTTTCAAACTTTTGGGGTTGAAATGAGTTTGTGAACGAGTCAAAAAGATTTTCACTTGGTTGAATTGTTGGATTTCAATCTTGATTTATTTCTCCAAGTCATGGGTTGAGAACAATTTTGGTCAAACGAGCTTAGTCCGATCTCTATTTATATATCCCTCGTTTACTTATGTAGATGCATGCATAATTGTCATTATAATTGTAGTGAGACTATCTACAATTAATCTTATTTTGCATCCCTTGTGCATATATTTAATCATTTATCTCAAACAAACATATACTCTTTAAGCTACGTAACAAGCAATTATTTCTACATGATTGGGTGACGTATTAGTGAGTGTTTGCTTTGTTGACTTCATTAAGATTGTTGTATTTCCATATATTTTTACATATCCGTTTAGAAGCACTATCCCATGTCAACCCGAGGACTTTCCAAGAGGTCACCCATCATGGTACTACTCTCGCCCCTACACGCTTAACTTCTGAGGTTTGTGTCCTCACTTGAACTCAGAAAAGGAAGCACTATTGTTGACATGGGGAGCACTTCATCAAATTCTCAATGTCGTACTTGGTCATCATATGTGCTAAAAGAACAAATCATCATGGGTGAACTCAATGGATATGCTTTGTCCATTTACAACCTTTCAAAATTTTCTCGGCATAATTTGTTTGATGGATGAAAATTCCATCCTTTAAATGCTCAATTAGTAAATTGAGATAAAATTTGATTCTTCCAAGACTTTCATTTCAAATTATTTCATTAATTATTTTCAATACTTTCTATTTCCTTGGTTGTACCAAGCATTTCTATTAGTAAACATATACTAAAATAAAGTCAATCCATATGTTAATCCCTTAATAAAAATACATGGACAATACTTATCACCAATGCATGCTTATAAAAAAAATACTTACTAAGTCGGTTATACTTATACCACATCATTCCAAGTTGTTGTAGACCATATAAAGATCATTGCAATTTTCTAGAAAATATTTATCGAGGTTTTGTATTATAAGCCTTAAGAAATTGTCTTTTAGGAACTTTTATGCAAATATCACTATCAAGTAATTCATATAAAAACGCACTCATGACATTTTATAAGTCGTAATTATAGTCCCTCTAAAACATCTAGACTAGCAAAAAATCTTAATGAAGTTACATCAATTTCAATAGAAGATGTCTACTCATAGGCCCAACCATTTACGGTCTGATATAAAATTAGTTACCCATATGCATTTAGTTTATAAAACTTGTATACACTTATTTGTATGGAAAAGAATACAGGATATTATATTTAAAACATTAAACCAAGACCTCATTCAATCAATTGTTGAAATTTCAAAATGAGACTCTAGGTTGCAACTTGCCTAATTCTTATGATGTATGTCGCAAGATTATTAGTGATTTGGGTCTTGATTATATTAAAATTGATGCATGTCCAGATGATTGTATTATCTATTGGCATTTGGCGCAAACATGCTAATGTGCAAAAGTTTCTAAGATGTGACGCTCCTGGGTGAAAGACAAAGGGAAAATATACCTCATGAGATTTTAAGATATTTTCCCATAACAACTAAATTGGAAAGGTTGTTTATGTCAAACAAAACTACAAAAGAAATGTGTTGGCATAAAGATGCAAACTAATGATGAGAACATAATCAAACATCCAGTAGATTCTCTTGCATGAAAGTCATTTGATCAGGAATTCAAATCATTTGTTGAGGAAAATTATGATCATGTCCAATAAAAAAGCATATCTTATATGAGACATAGACATTGGTTGGCAATGAATCATATGTAGAGAAAATTACAATCATCCTTTGATAAAAGAGTGGAAAAGGGATATGCTCTCATTCCACTATCTGGTGAAGATATATTGATACAATGCAACCAATTTACTCAAGATTCATTTGATAAGCTAAGTAAGTAGAGAAAATGGGATGAGGCCATTAGCTTGTATGGATGGAGAAAGGAGGGCATATTTTTTACTTGCCTTATTGGAGCAAATTAAAATTGCTCCATAACATGGATTGTTATGCATATGTAAAAGAATGTTTTTGAGAACATTATTGAGGCATTTATGAATATAAAGGGCAAGACTAAAGACACCTTAAAAGCTCGATTAGATTTGGTTAAAATGGATATAAAGCAGGACCTCCATCCTATTGTCGATGAAGATAAAGTGCACATACTTGTGGCATAAAATACATTGAGAGGTGAATTAAAATCTACATTTTGTGAGATGTTGCAGAATTTGAAAACTCCTAATGGGTATTGTTCAAATATCTCTAGATGTGTTAAAGATAATGGCCAAAATATGTCATGTATGAAGAGTTACAACCATCATGTATTCACGGGGCAACTTCTTGCAATCGCTATTCGTGGACCCCTTCCAAAAAGTGTTTGTGAACTAGTGATTGAGTTAAGATCATTCTTTAGAAACTTATGCTAAAAAATTTGGCCATAAATGATCTTGAAAAACAAATTCCTTATACACTATGTAAATTGGAGATAATCTTTCCACCATCCTTCTTCTTAGTCATGGTACATTTAGTTGTTTACTTGGTGGTAGAAGTGAAGATTGTTGGTCTAGTTAGATATTTTTGGATGTATCCTATCGAGAGGTAAAGACAAAATTTGTATGATCTTTTATTATTTAATGACTATTTACCATTATGTATTTTCCTAATCATTGAATTTCATATATCAGATATTTGCCTACTTTGAAATCCTATCTTCGAAATAAAGCACATCAAGAAGGCTTAATCGCACGAGGTTACTTTGTCCAAGAATGTTTAACCTTCTTTTCCAGGTATATGGACGATGGACCATCAAGTTTAATCTTCAGTCTTGAAATAATGATGGTAATAAGGAGGTGTCGAACATAAGTTAGGTGGACATTTTAAATCATGTGGTCATCCTATTGGAAAGTCTACTCCTTATCATCTTAGTTTAGAGGAGTATGAAAAAGTTCATTTATATGTAATATCCCGTCCGACATATACTTGGGAAGTGATAGAGTTGTAGACCTCACAATAGGTATACCAAATCAAACTGACAACAATTCACTGTATTGGACCTTGCAACAAAGGGATGATGAGTAAATTCAGGTAAACCATCCAATTTAGAAATTCAAAATCTTATGCATGTAGAAGCCAGAACTCTGTGAGACAACACCGAAAGACACTTTAGCCAGTCTAAACACAAACCTTCTCAATACATACTCCAAGAGGTCTATAGTCAAAGCATAACTTCTCATAGTCTAAAGGAACCAAACTACCAAAATACTAAAGTGACTCGCCTAGGATGCCCCAAGTCAAGACCGAGCTTGACCATCCAGAAGACAATCTCCTAGAACATTCCCCAAGTCGGGATCCTTGCCTAAAATTCTACAAGTTGATCACATTATCCTACAATCCCATTATGGACCAAATGAGTAGCTCAAACATGTAACACAAAAAGCTTTTTTACCAACATAACTTACATATACACATATACCTAAGGGTATTCACAACTATAACCACAACAATAATACGATAACAACAACAACAATAGTACAAATAATCACGATGATACACTAATAGTAAAGACAATAATGGTAATAGAAACAACTATAATGGTATTACCAGACGCACACATAGCCTATCGACAAACATATTCTGTCAGATCAACACCCATTCATACCAAGCCATTCAAACAAAATCCATCCAACAACACAACACAACAACCAAACATCCTCCTCACAACTATGATACCATCTAACCTCTCTTCCATGATGCACGGGCAACGCGCGTAGCTACACATGTGCCCATTTCCACATTCTCCCTTCTTTCCCCGACTAAGCCTCTACTAAAGCACTTTTCAAAACAATTTATATTCATTCTATTTTTAGAAAGGGTTCCTTCCAACCACACGGCCATGCCCGGGGGTCACTTCCTCATCAAAACCATTTTACATAATTTCAAATACATATACGAGCAACTAATATGGAATATCACTCTAAAATAAGGTGTACACATTCAATCTACTCATTCAACACATAATGGGTTGTAATCTAAGTAAGTATTCCAACGACTTACCTCAAAAGACAAAACACAAACACGTAGCGGGAGAAAGTAGGCTCGAACAAGTCACACGCGAATGTTACCGATTCCTAACAAATCAATAACCAAAACTATAACTCCCTAAGAGAAGTGAAACACAAAACTTATCATCCCAATAAGATAATTAAGAACTAATTATGGTCATTCTCGATATAAGGTTAACATTTTAATAATAATTACCCCACTAGATTTATATAAGTGGAAACTCTTGATTTAATTTCAATGAAGAGGATCGAGGTTACTACTTACAAAACAAGCTATTACTAGTGAAATTATTAGCGCATAATTTCTAATCAATCCTTAAAAGCCTTGAAATCGGCTTTTCAAGGGATCACACCAACTTTACATATATACACGATCATATCAAAATAAAATAGAATTAGCACTATAATTTTAGCCCAACACAAATTAAGAACAGTCATTAACTTCATCAATTAAAAGGACCAATGTTAACTAATCTCCGATTCAAAACAATTAGTCATGGATCATTTTTTTTCTATAAAATCAATAAGGATAAAAATTGCCTATTAAATGCGTTAACTAGCACAAGTCTTCCACTTAACTTCAAAGAACAACATTGCAATAAGATTATATACCAATTAGGTAAATTGACAAGTAAAAGAGGGTCTTTAATTCTGCACCTCCTTCATTTGCAACCTGGAAACGCAGATGCAGCCCTTCCTTATTCGAATTCAGCACCACGATAGAAAGGAGGAAAAGAGCTTTGGCCCACTTCTTATTGTCCAACCCAAAATAGAGTGGAATAGGAAAAGAATAGATTGGCCCAAAATTAAATAACTGGAAAAAAACGTAATGCCTATAATGTTTGAAATGTACGAACATTACCAAAATAAAACCCAAGTATTACATTATATACATTAGCTCCACAATTGCGATGAGCTCTTAGAACTTGTCAAGTAAGCTCTAACTTTTGTTTAGAGCAATTTAATAAATATCTAAATATGCAATTATTTAAAGTATATTGAAATATTAGGGGAGCACAAAGATATGCTTGCCACTAAAAATCCAACCCTTAGGATTGTAGAGAGGAGGTATAAAGTTCAATTTTAATTGGGTTCACAATCGTGTATATCATATTGCTTGGATTGCATAACCTCCCTCTCTTTCATGTGTATTATTGTTTTGATCCCACTTAGTTAATGAATAGGTGGAACATATGTATAAAGAAGGATCTATTTCTGAGAACTTATATTATTGAGTGTGTGATCCATTACTCATTGTGAGGTGTTACATTGGCTATCTTGTGAATAGGTTTAGGTTCCACACCCCTGATCGGCAAGAAAATTAAGTATAATATTTACATTAATATTCTTCTATCGAAATTGTGGATATTACAGGTTTAGTACTGTTATGTAATGCAGAGTTGTTCATCACGTCATGTATAGTTATTCATAAGATCGACTATGATATAGAGTTATTCATAAAAGTATATTATGTTACTCATAACGGTGCATAGTTTCACCATAAGGGATTGATTCACATGAACTTAATTCTATATATATATATATATATGGGAATGACAAAGTTTTATTTGAGGACAAATGAAAACCATTATATTTACTCCCTTAATATATATTGAATGGTCAAGATTTTTTCTATTTTATATTTTTTTTCATGAAAATCGAAGAATATACAAAATAACTTATATTTTATAAAAAAATAAACTCGTAATAAATAAAAAGGGTACTCATAAAATATAAAATATGAACACATACAATATACAAAATGAACTCACAGCTAATATGAAAAGAACTCATAGTATATTAAAAATTAACTTATATTTTATAAACGTGAAAAAACAATATTTATGACTTATAATATTTATTTTATATAAGGAACAATTAAAATTTTAAAAATATTTTTATTTGGTTTTTTAATTAAAATTTAAAATTTTCAATAAATTTATAAAATCAATTAATTTTTTTTTATTTTAAAAATCGAATATTATATAAAGTAAAATTATAGTATATGAAAAATGAATTTGTAATAAATAAAAAATGAACTCATAGATTTTAAAAAATGAAATCAGACAATATACAAAAATAGATCCATATCCTATATGAAACGAACTTGTTATATTAAAAATGAAGTTTTATTTTATAAAAAAGAAAATTAGTATTTATGGGTTAAATTTTTTATTTTCTTATATAGATTTTTTTAATTTTTAATTTTCTATTATTTTAATGTTTTTTTAAATTGAATTATATGAATAAATAAACACAAAGAACACAAAATGAACTCATACAATATATGAAAATGAACTCATAGCATATACAAAATGAACACTTAATAAATTAAAATGAACTCTTAGTTTATAAAAAATGAACTATCGTATTTAAGATTTATTATGCTTATTTTGTACAAAAATAATTTTATATTTGTAAAAAAATCTTTTATTTTTTAGTTTTGTGAAAATCGAATTATAAAAAATAAACTCAAAGTAAATAAAAATAAAATAATAGATAAAAATAAACTCGTATATTATAAAAATTGGGCTCATTTAATATTAAGAAATGAACTACTAGAATACATAAAATGAACTTCTAGTATATGAAAAATGAACTCTTAGTATATAGAAATTAAACTACCATTTTTTAATATTTAAAAAAAATTATATCATAAACTAAAAAATAATTCCCAAAAATAAAAATATATAAAAGATAATATATAAAATATAAAAAGTAATAAAATAAAATAAAAATAATAATAAAATCTTGACCGTCTAATATATGAAAAGGAGGTAAATCAAATGAATGTAATTTGTCTTTAGGATAAGACTTTGTCTTCACCGCAAAGATTGTCCTCACTTGAACCAAACCACCATTTATATATAATGTGATATGATTTGCTTATATTTTTTTCTCAAATAAAGTAAGCTAAACACATAAGGTACCCATGATACATCAAAGGTACATTACACACCATGCTAGATTTATTTAGAAGATAGGAATAGAAACAAGACGGTACAATAATAATAATAGGAGGCTCAAAACCTATGCCAAACCTAATGGAAAGACATGGGAAAGGGTTTTACATTTTCCCTTGTCCTCAGTTTTATTGTACGTACGCATTTTAAATGCGTACATTATATATAAGTAGGTTACGTCATGATGGTCATATTATATTTTATTCATGCTAGATAAACTAGCAGTTGTGATCTTCATACAACGAACAAGCAACCCCTTCTTGGTACGGGTAGCATAGTCGTACATCCTGATGTTCACATTTGGGGTGCTACCAGGATTCGCCTCGAACTGACCAAGATAAACCATGTTGTCTCCTGGTTGGAGCTGGAATGGAAAGTTGTTCTGTTTCATGTGTTGATCAGTGAATTCGAACCTGATAGGGTGGGTGAATCCAGCGGAGTCATTGGCCAAGTTAAGGTCGAGGTAGACATTATAGGTTGCATTTGGAGTCAACTCATTCACGGGTTGTGCCCCCTTCACGTCCAGTTGAACATCCCCAAGCAACTTGGCATAGTGAACTGGAACATCGTCACTGTATATATACGTACGTGCACACATAAATATTGATATCGTACATGAAGTCCTTTAATCATATCTATCATATGTCTGAGATAGGAATAATATATGTAGGTATGATTAAGAAGAAAAATTTAGGATGCATGCATACACGGTGACTAGCTCATATGACCATTTATCTTGGTTATCTCCATCGAGGATGTCAAGAGCTTTGGCATATCGGTCGACGATGATACGACCCTGGCTATCGTAGTCAAAGATCTACATCCATCCAAATTAAAACATCATTAATTTATATGAATCTTAGGTATGTAAATTGAAATATATTAATTGGATATATGAATATATGATAAGCATCTTTGTTCGATGGAACGAGTATGACGCGATACCTACATATATCGAGCTTTGAGAATATGATCTATAGAGGTAAAATTGAAAGAAATGAAGCATTTAATTACCACATCTTTTTGTTGTTGAGCCATGCAATTGTGATATATCAAGTTTGTATTCTTCTTTGAAACTTGCTGGTTGATAACTACTCGGCACCAAGCTTGTCTATTTATAGTATGGTTGGTAATAACTAGTTTATTGGTGTGTAGGATTTTCTTCTTGATCGAATCTCTTTATATTGTGGAGGAACTTTATTCTTTATAGATATATTCCTACCTTTTTTGTTGTAATTGGAATAATTATAGAGATATATAGCTTTTTTTAGTCCACTTCAAGGGAATATTCATTTATTAATGAGTCCAGCTCAACATTAATAATTTTAGAGAAACTTCGAGAAGTAACCACGAGGTTTTGCAAATCCGCGTGGTACACATGGTTTTTCAAAATTCCGCTTGATGATCACCTCAAGGTTTTAGAAATTTCATATGGTAACATTGTATCAAATGTAAAAAGCAATAAAAATCAGCCCTATTTTGACTTAATTACATAAAATCACCATACATTTAAGTATTTACAAAAAAACTACCTAATCTATCTTTTTTAGGCATTTCACCTAATTTTATTGCTTTTAGAAAAAAATTAAATTATGTCAAATTTTAACATGAAAATTAATGAGGCCGAATATGTGCGCTTGTACCCAACACGTCCTTGATATTTTCGCATGGTATCAGAGCCTTGTTCTTGGATGCCCTTTGCGCTGCCGCATCAGTAACATAAATCTAATTTTCGACCACCGCATAAATCACCCTTTTTCCCGTACATCTGCTTTGTCACCCCTTGTCCCGGGTCCATTATCGATCTTCCTTTTGTCCAAGTTTCGACTTGGTAACTCAATTGCAATTGGGGGCGTGTTAAGAATATCCCACATCTAAAATCTAAAGAGAAACCAACCTAGCATATATATACCCTTGGGTTACTCCTCCTATTGCCAATTGGTTTTAGGATGAAAACCTATGAGCTTATGTGCT